>VTFQ01000011.1:38986802-40186802 GCA_036281575.1 Ancherythroculter nigrocauda | reverse complement strand
GCTCAGTAACACAGCCAGACAGAAGATGTTGGTGTCATGCTTTGAGTCTCCCTGAGAAAGAGAAAGACAATCATGGAGATTAATCTCAAAGAAAGCTGCTCTTTTTAACAGCATTAAATCAGTGCAAAGTGCATGGTAGTTGGGAAAATGCACTCACTGCCTCTTATTTACAACAAACTAGCAAGCTTTCAAACACTAGCAAACCAACATGCTGAATGTGACATTCTATCTCAGGGGTGTCCAATCCTGCTTCTGGAGGGCCACTGTCTTGCCAAGTTTAGCTCCAACCCCAATTGAACACACTTGAACCAGCTAATCAAGGTCTTACTAGGCATACTAGAAACTTCCAGGCAGGTGTGTTGAGGCAAGTTGCAGCTAAACTCTAGGACCGAGTTTGGACATGCCTATCTGAATAAGGGTAGAACAGCTCTGAAAAGTGAGAGAGTTCTTATAAACTTGAAACTGCTTGTGACATATGATGTTACTTTCAGTAGTGTTTCAGTACTTTGTTTTTTATGTCACCTTGTCCACGTCTCCGAGTCCCTCAGTGTCCAGCAGCACCAGAGTGGTTCCTGCTTTAGTGGGGTGATCCACACACCACATCCAGATGCCCTTCGTCTTGGACTCAACAGTGCTGCCCAATGCAAACCCTGATAAAGCCACACACAAAAAAACAACACAATGACTTATATGCATGTAACTGCATGTTTCTTTTAAAGGGAGGGGGTATCACACACAGTTTCTGCCAATCTCATGTTAATCTTGAGTTCCTATAGAGTAGTAGTGCATCCTTCATATCTCCAAAAAGTCTTTAGTTTTATCATATTTATAAAAGATACATACGCTGTACCGAGTTTTTCCAATAACAGCTGAGCGCCTGGAGGGCTCAAACAGCCATGGAAAAACAAGAGATATTCCCCATTCATTTTAACCAACAAAAACGCGATTGCAACTATCACTTTCTATGGTCTTTTTAATGACAAATATCAAGAGCGCATCAATGTATTGCGTGAGAACAAAACTCTCAGCTCCACTTAACGCTGGAAACACACTTAATAGGTGACATTGTTGATTTCATGAAGTCCTGTGACCTGTGCAGCGCTGCCGACGACTTCCTTGCACTCTCGCTCTGGTCGACGTGCGTGCGCGCCCTTCCTGGAGAAGTAACTGTACAAGGAATTACAACCTTGTTGACATCACTCAGGCCGATACTCAAAAAAAAAAAAAGATCCCAAAGAGAACAAGAGTATTTTTGGCACAGAAATACACTGTCATTTGTCCAGCTCGTGTTTTGAAACTAGCATGAGAATCCAACTCTTTTACAGTGTAAATAAGTCAGAATACATAAAATAGCATTATACCACAACCCCTAATTTGTGTTTATAAAGCATATACAGTTGTATTTTTTTTTTTTTTTTAAATTACTGATCGTTTTATCATTTAAAGCCCTTTGAAGCTGCACTGAAACTGTAATTTTGACCTTCAACCGTTTGGAGGTCATTGAAGTCCACTATAAGGAGAATAATCCTGGAATGTTTTCATCAAAAACCTTCATTTCTTTTCGACTGAAGAAAGAAAGATGTGAACATCTTGAATGGCATGGGGGTGAGTAAATTATCAGTAAAATTTTATTTGAAAGTGAACTAATCCTTTAAGCTTTTGGATGGTATCTGCGCTGCATGTGGGGGTCTAACCTTTTTGTTTTCCTGCGAGGCGATTCATCAGGTAGGACTTCCCGGTGCGGTAGAGACCCACCACGGCCACCACCACCACTGGCTGCTGGATCTGCTGCAGGATCTGTAGAGCTGACTGCTGCACACACAGCTTCCCATCTGACCCAGTGTCAATCAAGCACACTGGTTTGTCCATGATCACTGGAGAATACAGCTGTCCAACAGATACACACATTTAAAATACACACAGTAACTGCAGTGTACTAGAGGTAAAAAGATATGGTGTGTTGAGAAATATTCCAGTAATTCTACAGTAAACAATACAATAATTCCCCAGATCAGCAGCTTTTCTTTTTTATGTTTGGGGAAGTTTTTTGAAAAACATGTTTCTCATGTCACCTTAACACACATATACGTGTGGATAGAGAAACAGACAAAACCCATAGACTATTCAGGCTTATACACATATATAGAAATTCCAATAAAACCCACATCTTTTGACACATACAGACATCCACACTCACATAATGCACACATACACACATTCAGCACAAATTACACAAGAACACTGAATGAGACAGAAAAAAATCCTGTCAGCTTTGTTTGTGTCCAGCTACTATATCAGCCCAAATTCAAAATCCCCTGGGGCAGTATTCACAAAACATTTTATCTTACCACTATAAGAGTTCTCCCAAATAGCAGTAAAAAGTGTTTAGCTAAGAGTTTCCTCTTAAAACCTATTCACAAAGCTCCTGAGACAAACTTTTACTTAGGAATAGAGAGAAATCTTAAGCTAAGAGAAAGGGTGGGTGTGATGTCAGAATGATGTCAACATGCTTATTAAGTATGCCCACAGTGACTTGGGTAAAGTTGGTTTTATATTCGCACATTCAGACTTCTGATAAATTCAGACTTTCCAATAAATGTGCAATAAATTAATGTTTGCGAATTTTAAGCAGCGACATGATATTGACAATCAACGATTGTCAACTTACAACATTTTACACAGTCGATCAAAATAGGCAAGTATTGTTTTAATGGCATATTTACTTGTGAATGTCCACTGAATGTCCAATGTAGTGTGATTAACAAGGCTATTGAATACGGATGTCCGAATGTGCGAATATAAAACCAACTTTACCCAAGTCCCACAGTGGTTGGCTGATATGGGTCTCTGTCAGTGATTTGACTATAGAAATATGTTGTGATATTCAAATAAAGATTTTCACATGTTAGCTAAGTGTCACTAATTAAACAAGTATATGTTTGGCTAATTGTCAGCCTCTTATATGTTTGCATCTTGGGAGATGGCAGAATTTAAGCAACAAATGATGTTTTATAAACAATTAGGGAAGAGCGCATTTTCAAATGGTCTATCTAATTAGCTAGAGAGGAGGCGCATAGGCTGCATTTACACTGCAAGTCTTAATGCACAAATCTGATCTTTTGACCATAGGCCTCGATTTTTGGCCAGTGTGTTTACATTCACTTTAGATGCGATTGGTATCCGATATCTGTGTTTACATTACTTCCTGCCCCAAAATGATTGTCATTGATAGTTTTACATGCACATGGTAGACCCTCAGGTTTTGAATGGCTGTGCTATTAAAATTATTTAGGCCTATATATTTCACGTCGGGTGGCCATGATTACCTGTCAGAATGGATTTGGAAGTAACAGCTGTCAGTGTCATGGATGTATTGCAACGCTGGAAAATAAAGGTAATTTGCTTTTGATATTTTATACAGTTACCAGTTTTAGAACTAATTTTTTTAATGAGTTTGAGTAAGCAATGGAGAGCGTGCCCGCGAGCGAGAGAGAAACTACAGTGAAGCTTTTGGCTTATAAAAACAACAACACGGCGGTCTCTTTTAAATTAACCGGGCAAAAGTTGAAATTCAGCTGCTGAATGTAAGTGTGTGCACGCAATTTCTTTCTAGAAAAATAGATATCGTTAGGCATATAAAGTTCCCACCTCAATAATAAAGCTGCGAATTTTTAGTGCGAGTGCATACAGGCACGTCTGCTTCATAATACAACATTAAAGCTTCCTTTTAGTGAGCAAACGTATCGCCCTCGCCGTGTGATGGCTTGAAATTCCAATGGGAATCGGATGTACGTGTTTAGACGTAGGTCGCATGTCCACAGATCGGATATATATCGGATTTAAAACCACATTTGGAAGTGGCTCAGATCGGATGCGAAAAAAATCGGATCTCGTGTGGATATTTGTTTTTCCTTTTCTTTTTTTTCTCGTGTGGATATTTTGTTTTTCTTGCGAAAATTTTGTTTTGTCTTTTGTCACATGTCCTCCTTTGTTCCGTTTTTCCCGCCATTATTTAGTTCCTTTGGTTACAGATTGATTGAGTTTCAGTTCAGGTGTGTCTTATTAATTATCTTGTAAAGCTCCCTTTGTTTGCCTTGTATATATTCCCTGTGTTCTCAGGCTACGTACACACGAAGCCGGAGCTTACCCTAAACCGATATTTTTTTTGCCTTGTCTCAAAAAATATCTGCGTCCACACGAAACCACTGAAACGACTCAAAACGATGTAGTATACATGCCCGACCATTATGTGGCGCTGTAATTCTGCCGCAGAAATGCACTTAAAGCAGCGAAGAAGACTTGGAACATGCGCATAAACCTCGCGCGCTGAATACAAACTTTAGCAAAGCTTAGAAATAACACTTTATTTTGGCTCAGTAGCTTCTGCAGCACGAACACAAGCATGTAGAGTCTGCTATTGCTGTTGTTGGTGCTGTTTTGTGGTGTTAGCGCGTCTGACTAGGGTCGACACGTGGGGTGATGACATCATCGTTTCAGAAAATATACGGATTGCCCGTCCACACGATAACGCCAAGACGGCGTTTTCAAATTTTTCCACTCTGGGACCCGGTTTCAAAAAATACCGGTTTCACCTTTTGAAAATGCCGGATCCGTGTGGACGAAACGCCTATCTGATAAAAAATTTGTGCGGTTTCACTGAAACGCGTCTCTGTGTGGACGGGGCCTTACTCAGTCTTTGTTGGTTCTCGTTTATGGTGCATGTGATTATATCCTGTTTCATTCCCGGTTCCTGTGTATTTCATCATTAAAAGTCTACATTTCTGCAAATCTCCTCGTCGTGAGTGTTCATCCCATGTGGACCGTTACACTACTCTTATCTATTTTTATTTAGGTTTTTATCAAATTTTTTTAGGTTCTATCTAAATGATTTTATCAAATTTTTGGTCTATTTTTATCTTATTGTTGATCTCGCATCTATCCTTCTTAAAGAACAAACAGATCAAGTGTTTGTCATGTCATGCTTGTAAGTGACTTGATTGAAAAATAAATTACAAATTGGGTGAATAGTGTTTGCTGACCTATTTCTTTGTCTGTGCTGATTTGAGCATTTAAAAAAGGCTCATTCACACTGAACCATTACTGTAACACAATATATTTGTCACAGTTCCCGTCACTCCCGGACTCCATTTCCCATGATCCTCCCTGGTCCACACCTGCACTCACTTCCTCATCAACTCTCCTGCTGATCGCGGATTCCCTGCACCTGCACTTCATCTTCAGCACTCCCTTTTATATGGACTCACATTTCTGCACTCATTTGTCTGTCCTGGTGTTTGTTTAATGGCGTAGTTGTTCTGTTCACATGTTAAGTTTTGATGAATAAACCTGTTGCTGCTCTCTCCAAAGATCTGACAAGCTGTCAAAAGCTGACAAGTGATGACAGCAAAATGTGTGTATATATATATATATATATATATATATATATATATATATATATATATATATATATATATATAAAATTAAACAATCCAAAAACACTGTGGTCTCATGAATGTCCAGTACACTATAGTTATTGATCCAGTGAAGTGGAACTAGAATTTGGGAAGATAAACACAGTTTGTCCTACCAATGCCAAATAAAATGCATGTACACATGAAAGAGTGACATACATGATCCTTTATTAAATGATAGGCTAAATCAAAACAAACTGCAATAATATAAAATCTCTGACAGCAATATGAACAGCAGTCTTCATAACAGTAAAATAACAGTAGCCATAATTAGATGAATGACAGTATATCTAGTATTTTAATCCAGGATAATTAAAATGATGCAACATATTTACAGAGGACCATGGAGTGACTAACACATTAATTTCTAGTAAGACTGACAGTGGAACTAACAGATAAATCACTAGGATTAATCTTAGCCAGGGGTGCGTTTCCCGAACAACTTTGTATCTCGCTGCTGAACTACCATAGTACAATGTATCGTTGAACAAATCAACTAGCTAAACCGTATTGTCACAAACCTGTCGCCCAACCGCGTTGGTGAATGACGTCACGCAGGTGGTGAGTAATAACTTCTTTAAATGAATCCGTTTGAGGTGGAATTAATGATAGAATTTCTGCTATAAATTACGGACATGGCATTAGAGGACTAATTCTCATTTTCCTCAGTTATTTTGCTTTATTCCCAGATTAAATCAAATGCTTGTTCTGATGTACTAGACCACATACGCACATGCGCACTCTTCAAAAACGGTGCTTTAAATCTCTTGACAAACTAAAATATATAAATGACCTTTGTATATATTCGAAATAAAATATATACATTGCACTTAATGTAAGCTTGCTTATTTTGCTCAAGATAATGATTTATTAAGTCCACATGTCATAAAAACAAGAAACTATGCTTCTAACAACAGCTTGAGAGCTGTCGTTCCAACCACACAAGTTTACGATGCAGTTTGTGAATATTCGTTTGAACTATGGTTTCGGAAAACACCAAATCATTGAACTATGTAAGTAACAACGGAACTTGTGATGTTAGTTGGCTAACAATGCTTTTGGGAAGCTGTAACAAGACATGGCCATAAAACATTTTAGGGTATAGAGATCACTCGTAAACACACACACACACACACACAAACACACACACTTATACATGGCTTATGGTGACTCTCCATATCCATCATAGAATTTATGCTGAGCTAATGATATTTTCTATCCGTTGTAATACCCATGTAACTCATGGATGAAGGAAAGTCACTTACCTTTTTGCTTTACTTAAGTACCTCAGTCTGAGTTGTATACACGTTGTAGCCTCCTGATATTTAATCTATATTTTAGACACACCTTTAGGTCCGCCCTCTTTAGGCTAATTAGTCTAGAGTAAGTGGGGATGTTCCTGGTCTCTCTGTATCTCTCTAGTTATTCTCTGTGGCTGACTTACATCCACTTTATTGATTGAGCAAATAGCAATGTGCAGTTTAACTCTTAGTTTCACTTTCAAAATCAGCACTTGCAACATGTGTTAACAGATACAAGACCTTTGGAGACTTCTCAGAATGTGCAACCACATTGGCATTGTAATCTGTGGTGGGGTTTTATTCCTGATGAAATTCACTGGAAATTCACAACAATGCATGAACATACTTGCTCCTGGGTATCGGAGCCTTTTTGCATATTTAACCTGAACATCCAATAACAGGTAATGCAGTTAATGATAACAGTTCCCAACACAGAAATGAATAGAATGTAATATAAACATTAAACTCATCATCTTCAACGCAATAACATTTAGAACATGTTACACTACCCCCCTCTTACTGAAGTCCTCGACCCCAAGGACAAAGTCTCTAAATTTGACTGGGGTTCTCCTCCTTCTCTTCGGACACCCCCTGAGGAGCGTGTGGGCTTGGCCTTCAGGTACCAATTCCTCTGAGCCCTGCGACCGATCGCCCTAAGGGGTGTCAAGTAACAATGTCACCTTGCTGGCTACTACTGGCCATTTCTGCTAATTTGGTTACCCCCTCTGACCCCCTCGGAGTCTCAGCGTTTTGTAAAGGAAGTGTTGATGAGTGGATGTTAAGATGGACAACTGCTCAGCTAGTGTCCTGTTGAATCGCTCCACGAGTCTGTCGCTTTGAGAATACCCTGGACTCGAAGTTTCTACCTTGGTCACTATGGATACTCTGGGGAACCCCAAACCTCCACCAAGAAATTGGCAACAGTCACAGCCTACTGGTCAGGTAGTGCAAAGGTCTCAGGCCATTTCATAAAATAATCCATTGCAGTCAAAATAAAGGCCCTCTGGCTCCTTGAACTTCATCAGCCACTGTAAGGAGGCATGGTCGGAGTGTATGGTGAAATTTCGACCGCATAGATAGTACTTGAAATGACTGATGGTGGAGACTGGCTAACAGCTCTCGCCATGTGATACAATACTTCTTTTCAGCTTTGCTGAGCACCTTGCTGAAATAGGCCACTACTCTTTCTCCATCTGGGTACACCTGGGACAAGCCTGCACCTATTCCAAGGGCAGGTGGGGGTCAGGAGGTGCCACAATGGGTGAGCACACCAGGGCCTGTTTCAGAGTATCAAAAGCTTTTTGACAGCCCTCTGACCAGACAAAGCACTGATCTTTCTGCAGGAGCTTGTACAAGGGAACGGCGATACAGGAAAAGCCCCGTTCAAACTTCCTGTAATATGATGCCAAACCCAGGAAGCTTTTTAGCTCTCTTTGGCTTACCGGAAACAGGCCACTCCTGTACGGCTGTCACCTTGTCTTCAGCAGTGCCAATTCCCTCACTGCCTATACGATGCCCCAAGATCACCTCCCTGCTCAAAAGCCGGCACTTATTGGGATGTAACTTCAGCTCTGCTGCACTGATTCTCTCCAGCACTGCCCTCAAGGCTGTGAATGAGCTCCCATGTGCCAGTATGTCATCCAAGAACACCAGACACTTGTAATGACTGAGACAAATCAGACACAATTATTTGTTAGTTCACCAATAGTTTTAAGCTCACTCTGGGATTTGAGTGTCCCCATCCCCCCGAGAAGTTCTCAGTTAAAAGTTTATTGCACCGAGGAATGACAGAGGGTTAAATAAACTTGTTTTTCAGATACAGTAGGTTTATTTACCATGTATACATTTATTTAACTTATTTTCTTGTTTTATAAACATTAACCCTCTGGAGTCTGAGGCTGATTTGGGGCCTGGAGAAGTTTTGACATGCCCTGACATTTGTGCTTTTTTCAGTTGTTCATAAACATATAAATGACAAAAGTGTCATTACACTGTATTCAGCACAAACTAGGCTACAATAATATGTGAGGAACATGTATGTACATGTTTGTGTTTTTGAAGGAATAATGTTTATGCGTGGTTACTGAAAAAACAAAAAACTTAAGTCACTGAAATAAGGCCAAAAAAAAGTATAGTAAATCTGTGTTCACAAGACTTTAGGGTATTGGAGGTTGTAGACTAGAGTGTTTGCTTCAGAATTATGTAAAAATTATGCTGCCTACTCCTTCATATAAAACAATATATTGATTTAGTTTTTGTAAGACACTTTTTGCCAAGAAACACAGTATGCATGGAGGCGTGAATCACCACTGAATAATGGGCCATTCTCACCTGAGAAGACAAAAGAATTGGATAGTAATGAGCTGAAATGACTTGCATATTAATGAGGCATTTCAGTCAGGTAGGCTGTGAAAAAAACCTTCTGTGATGTCTCAAGCTCATCATGATATATGAAACATACAGAAAAATATTATTACAATATAAAGTAATGGTTTTATATTATACTTTAAAATATAATGTATTTCTGTGATGCAAAGAGTCTGAATATAGGCTTTTAGTTTAAAAGCATGCACATTTGGAGAAATATTGGATTCTCATATGCTTATGTCAATTTTCTTATATTATATTTATATTATATATAGAATATTAGTTATATTTATTTAATATTCATTGTCATTACTATGAGCGCTGGTGTTTTCAATTCATCCTTGAAGTCGGAGGGCGCTCTCTGTGCTTTTTTAGTCCACAAATTCATCTAAAAGAAGAAGAGGCTATTCCATGAATGGAGTTTCCAATTCATACTGCAGCCGGAGGGCGCTAAAGAAACAAAAACTCATCTAAAATGCATCTATAGAAGAAAAGAAAACAGGAACTAACTGCATGTCTTCTAGGGCTCGCTAACCATGACTTTTACATCCAGATAAACACTTTTCAAGACAATAAATACACAATTGAGACGATGAATGCATGTATTGCCTCTGAATTTGCATCTGAATAGCGCTGGCTCCGTGGGCGTGGCCGCATTAGCAGATAATGAGCTGAATCACGGACTTCTGACATGGCTCTCTTTTCATACAGATTACATAAACACAGAAGGTTTGTTTTCGATTTAACTTACATGATTTAAAACCTGACATCTTAACGTTTTTTTAGACATAAGTTTAATTTTTCTGTGATTAGTATTCATAAGTTACAGTTCATTTTCTGAGAACTATCAGATTGGACTTCGTTCAGAGGGAGACGAGAGATCACGCATCATGTTAGTTTTCTTTATTTTACAAAAAGCACAACATTGTGTTTTTACTCTGAGTGTATACAAATAAAAGAAGATATTCTATAGTTTCAATTGATATATTACTTATGTCTCTATGACAAAAAATCACAGAGTATTTTAAGTCTGTTTTGCTGCAATGTGAAAAAAAACCTGCAAAACGCGCCGGCGCGTTTTCAGACCTCAGAGTGTTAATGACAAATATAGGCTACGGTCCCTTTAAGACCAAATCCATGGATACTGACACATATCCTGTTTTCACCCAAATGTTTACGTCCACTTATGCCATAACCGACTGTATTTACATGAGATACTCCACACGATGGACATTTTGACAACTATAGCCATTTCTCAATATGTGTTCTTGTCTGTACTTGTGTTCTTGTAAACTTGTGAAATGTCATCAGTCACTGCCGAAGTACTGTTCCCAAAGTTCACATCTAGCCAAGTACAGTTCAAATCTCCATCTATTGAAGGATATTGGCTTGGGCAACACATCTTTATGAGTCACTTTGGATGCTCCCTTGGGGTTGACTTGCTCTGATTCTGGCCAAGTAATTCATAGAGTCAGTTTATGCTATGCCCATTATGTTTGTTCATATTCACAGCTTAGTGAGACAAACATTCCCTACAGCATGGCATAGTTGGTATTGGTTCCACTTCGAAATGGAACTTCTAGGTTATGTATTGTTGTTGATAGCCATACCCTGCTTCATTGGAATAATGCAACTTTGATACTAAAAGTGCATTTCTTATCTATAAGAGTAGTATATTAATAAAAAGAAAGACAGAACTACAGAAATTAATTGGAAAAACATTTATTGAGATAAATGATTGACAAAAGTAATAATTATTAAAAATATATACAGGACATGATGGAAATAATGTGTGAGAAAAAGAATAATGAGCGATAGCTTCTTTATATTAAAAAAAATATATAGTAATACCTTGGAGGAAATAATGTCTGAGAAATAGAATAATGAGCGATGGCTCTTTATATAAAGAAATTGTAAAGTTATACCTTGGAGGAAATTATGTAGTATGTAGAAATGAATAATGGAGAAATTAAAGCTCTAGCATAAGTTCTGCCGGGAAGACTCTAATGTTACGTCATTCATTTGTTTAGATCGAAGTTCTTGGCCAGTTCACCAGGCAAGAAAGCTCAGCAAATTCCTCCACGTACCTCTCCAGCGGGCAACCGTCCTGTCTGAGGGTCCACAGACGGTCCACCGCTGCCTTGTTGAAGGCTTGAGCCCAGAGTAAGGCCCTTCCTGTGAGCAGGGATATGAGAAAAGCCACCTTGGATCGTTCATTGGCGAATCTATGAGAATGCATTTCTATGTACAGGGATATTTGAAGCAGAAAACCGCTACATTCAACCGCCTCACCCGAATAGTTGGAAGGCAGGGCCATGGGACTAGCAGAGGCAGAATGAAGGTGTGGATCCGAAGATAGAGCCGCACGAAGGGCGCTGACAAGCCCTTCGAAGGGATTCTCAGCAGCAGGAGCCGAGAGCTCCATCTCCAGTGTGAGAATGGTATGGTCTGGTCTGCTGTCAGCAGATATACACGGAACACAGAGGTAAGAGTTTATAATATGACAGGTTTATTGACAGGTGAGGAGAAACAACACAGATGAGTGGGAAATCCAGGTAAGCAAAGTTGATGAGGGAAAGTCTTTGTTAGAGTCTTATCTGTGGTTAATGAAGTCTTTCTGTTTTCCAGGGATCTGAGCGGGACTGAGGAACAAGGAGGTGATCATGGTCAGGTGCAGAGAGGAATCCAGGGAACAGGTAGGTAGCAAGCAGGTAAGAGAGTCAGGTTGTACAACATGGTAGAGTTAAGACCAGACAGTGAGTGAATGGGAGGAGTGCTGTTTTATAGTGCTGGCTGGAGATTGCTGACAGGTGTGTGTGATCAGTAGTCTGGTGATTGGGATCTGATGACAGTCGTGGGTGGAGACTGTAGCAAATTAGCTCAAAATAAATATGAATAATTAATCATAACTAGTTATAATTAATTATTAATATTTGAATCAGTTAATAAAATTAACTTAATGTAATAAAATTAATATTACAATCAATTAACCTGTTGTTCAATGAACACACAGTGTTAATTGTTTATTAACTAAGAAATGTTCATTTCCAGGTTATGGGAAATAACAATCTTATTCTACTAAAAGCCTGTAGTCAGGACCGACATGAATAGGGACTCCCGTATATGAGCGCAAAACACGGACAACCTTACGTGTGACATGAACAAGACTTTATTAACTAGACTAAACACTTAAACTACTCTAACATTCACACACATACATGCATACAGTTTACCAAGAAAGAGAGAGCTAAAGCAGAGTACAGGAAGCAAGAGGTTACAGCATTGTTGGACATTCAGCAGATCAACAGCCTTGAGCAAACCATCAGTTTAGTTTTAACAGGCCCTTCTTTAAAAGGGGTAAGGATACTCAATGTATCCGATAATGAGACTAAGTTTGATACTTGCATGTCTCTCCAAGTTGAATTAAACTGTCCTGATGCAATTTGTGGAGGCTCCCGTTGAATCTTTGCTGATATTGTCTTGATGAAAGAGAACCAGTTGGATTCAGAGGATCTGTGGTGAATGGAAGGTCTAGGCCGAGGCCTGGCACAAGCTTGGGGTTCCTTAGAAGCTTCTAGCTTCTTAAAGCATCATCTTGACGTCAGCATTTGTCAGTGAAAAAAAAAGAAGAGGAGGAAGAGCAGGAAGAGAAGCTTGATCTTGTGTTCAGTGAATATAAGAGGTGAAGATGTCACACCCTCTTAAGGTGTCTGAGCCAATAAGGAGTTGCCCCCTCGGAGGGAAGTTTTATGAGTCTTTGTTCTGTAGCAAGATATTAGCATAAGACACTGGATTGGATGAATGAGAAAAGAACCCTCTAAATTCTTATAATACTAATGTGTCACAGAGTTAGTAACATGTAACATAAATTACCAAATAGGAAATTAAAGTTGGAGTCCGTAGATACCAAACATGCTGCCAATGTGATCTCAGTCAACTATACATTTGCAACTATGGAACATTAATACCAAAATAGTTCAAAAGAGAGAATTAATACATAGAATAAAGCCTATAAAAGGAAAGTCGTGATATGGGAAAATTGGATACATGTTTATACATTTCCCAAGTGGTTATATAGAGAATACATAGGATTAAGAGAGTTTATTTGTCCCTCTCAGAAAGAATGAGTCACTGGTCTCTGCAAAATTGTTCCTGATCGTAAAAGGTCCAAGTATCTGTAACAGGACACCTAGTTCTTCCTGTAGTTTAGCTAGTTTGGGATGCTAGTTGCAGTTTTAGGGGGATGGGTTCACAGAGCTTTGATAAAGTGAGTTCATAGGTAATTCATTAACTATATTGAATAATTTTGTGTGCCTGATTAGTCCAGACGCTACAAGACGGTGGTGACTGTTGACTCCCTGACAGGTTCTCATGTATGAGGTTGTTACGTCACATTGTCCACGTCTCCGAGTCCCTCAGTGTCCAGCAGCACCAGAGTGTTTCCTGCTTTAGTGGGGTGATCCACACACCACATCCAGACGCCCTTCGTCTTGGACTCGATGGTGCTGCCCAGTGTAAACCCTAAAAGAGAGAAAGAGCTAAGAAACATGGAACACAGATCACCAAAATATTTTGTTTACTTCTTTGTCAAATTGAGTAGTGTCTTATTTATATTGTGACAACTTGTGTGCTTCATTTCATATTAAATAACGGTCTTGCTGAACTAGAGAAAGTCACAAACATCTGTGAAATGGTTTGAGAGTTACAGTTTTCTGACAAATTTCCACCTGGATCTGGAGTTGTTAGGTTATAACAACAACAGTGTCTTCTGACAGACTGACAACACAAATGTCTTGATAACATGTTTATTATAGGTGCCCTAGAATTGAAAATTGAATTTACCTTGGCATAGTTAAATAATTAGAGTTTTGTACATGAAAATGACATACAGTGAGTCTCAAACACCATTGTTTCCTCCTTCCTATGTAAATTAGATTTTTGCAAAAGACCTCTGAAAAACAGGCGAATCTCAACATAACACAGACTGTGACATAACAGTCGGGATCATTAATATGTACGCCCCCCAACTTTTGCATATACCAGCCCATGTTCAAGGCATTAGACAAGCCAGTATTAACGTCTGGAGCTGCACAGCCGAATCAACAGAATTTATGCAGGTAAGCAAACAAGGACAATAGCAAAAAATGGCAGATGGAGCGATAATAACTGACATGATCCATGATAACATGATATTTTTAGTGATATTTGTAAATTGTCTTTCTAAATGTTTAGTTAGCATGTTGCTAATGTACTGTTAAATGTGGTTAAAGTTACCATCGTTTCTTACTGTATTCACAGAGACAAGAGCCGTCGCTATTTTCATTTTAAAACACTTGCAGTCTGTATAATTCATAAACACAACTTCATTCTTTATAAATCTCTCCAACAGTGTAGCATTAGCCGTTAGCCACGGAGCATACTATCAAACTCATTCATAACCAAATGTAAACATCCAAATAAACACTGTACTTACGCGATTAGACATGCTGCATGACGAACACTTTGTAAAGATCCATTTTGAGGATTATATTAGCTGTTTGAACTTTTTTTATGTTGTTTAAGGCAAGCACGAGCTCCGTGGGCGGGGAGCGTCAGCATTTAAAGGGCCACACACCCTGAATCGGCTCATTTATAATGATGCCCCAAAATAGGCAGTTAAAAAAATGAATTAAAAAAAAATTTGTGGGGTATTTTGAGCTGAAACTTCACAGACACATTCAGGGGACACCTTAGACTTATATTACATCTTTTAAAAGAAAGTTCTAGGGCACCTTTAATGTCATAATTTTTATTTCTATCGTTTAGTAGAGCATACAGATGGCACAATTTCATTAAATAAAAATGGTGAATAACCTAAATGTGTTTCTTACCTGAATATTGATAGTACTCAAGTAATTAACCACCCCTCTGCCACACACACACACACACACACACACACACACACACACACAGGTTTTGTTTTTACAAATACCATCTATTTATTTGAAAAACCTTATTTGTCACTGTTTAAAATGAAATACCAATGTCAAATAAACATAATTATGATTATAATTATAATTATGACACTATACACACAAAATATGCTTGGGAAGTGAAATTTAAATTTCCTAATCCATCATATCAAATATCACTGAAGTTCAAGTGAAGATAGAATGAGATCAAATGTATTGTTTTATTGTAAGGTTATACCTCTATATATTCCTCTGATGAGTTTGATGATCACAGAATTAAAGCATTTCAGGAGATACAACATCCACCTGAACATTGTGCAATCTTCTCCTGAATGGCCTTCACCTGTTCTCTCTGTTGCTGCATCATCATAGCCATAGACTGCTCATGTCTCCTGTTTGTGTTCTCTAACATCTCTGCAAACTCTCTAGCTCTATTACGCTCAGCTTCAGTATTCTGTTTCTTGAACTCTTCCA
The DNA here is from genome assembly GCA_036281575.1 of Ancherythroculter nigrocauda. NCBI lineage: Eukaryota > Metazoa > Chordata > Actinopteri > Cypriniformes > Xenocyprididae > Ancherythroculter > Ancherythroculter nigrocauda. The sequence continues at coordinate 40,171,238 of VTFQ01000011.1, read as the reverse complement.
TCTCCTGTCTCATCATATCAGCTTTCTCCTTAAAGCCCTTCTCCAACAGATCAGCCTGCTCTTTCAGTTTACTGTCCATGGCACGATCAGCCTCCTCTCTCTGGAGCCTCAGCTCCTCATCCATCTTCTCCTTCACCTGTCTCATCCTCTCTTCATTACTCTGTTTCTCTGCTTCCATCTTCTCTTCGAGTTGTTGCTGCTTCTCCTCTTTAGCTTTGATTTCCTGCTGCAGGAGGGTTGCTTTCTGTATTTCATCTGGTTATTCATTGACAAAAAGAGAAAGAAGAAAACTGATTTTACATGTCATTCATTGTCCTTTAAGGAAATATACTTCTGTGAATGCTTATAAATATACTTATATACCTTTTAAGAAGAACACTTCCTTCCATTCTCAACTTCCAATATTTTACTAAGAGTTTATCTCATCTGAAGGGGTGGATTCTAGAATCCACTGCCACTTCAATATATATCTTTTAAGTTATTGATCAACATTTATCTTTCTGTTAAATTATTTGAATGGCTTCTTCAATGTATGTTAAAGCATTTATTTTCCTTTTCAAACAATAAATCTTGTCTGTACCAAGGTTATTATAGTTTTGCATTTTTTATTAGTTTTTATTAGGGGCCAAGCCCCGAAGGGGCTGTAGCCCCTATTGTAATTGTACGTTTTCCCTTTTATTATTATTCTTCCGAATGGGAGTCTATGGCAGCCCTATCAACGGAACATGAGAAAATGATGAAATTTGGCACACTTGTAGTGATGGTCATGTCTAGAAATCTGACCAATTTTGGAGTCTCTAGGACCAACTCTATAGCGCCACCACCAGTTCAAAAATTCAACATTCTAAAGGTTATAACTTTTGAACCACTTGCTCTAGAAAAATGTAATTTAGTACATCTGATTCATCTCGTTATGCTGATGCTATTCAACATATTACATTAAATCTCTGCCCATTACAGTAGCAGCCATTTTGAAAAGTACAGTAATCCATTTTTTCGCTACTCCTCCTCCAAATTTTGTCCAATTTTGTCCAAACTTTGATCAGATGATCCTTGTTCTGAGCTGCACAGAAATGACTGAACAGATTTTTTGTATTCATATTTGTTCAAAAGTTATGTTGTCATGAAGTTCACGAGGTTGACCTGAAATTGCTATAGAGGCTGTATCTCGGCCAAACTTTGAGCAATCGAAACAAAAATTGGTACACTTGATCAATACCATGATCTGAGGTTCCATGCCAAATTTGGGAACAGCGCCACCTACAGTTCATGAGATCTGAAAAATGGCTATTTTGGCCAATACCTTTTGAACAGTTTGTCAGAAAATCAAGATCTTGGTGTCTATGGATTCCTTACGCCATGCCGAATCCAAGGATCCCGATTTTGTCAACATCAAATGATACACATGTCCGCCATTTTGAATTTTGTCATAAATTGCAATATCTTTTAAACAATTTGACATATCTTCACCAAAATTGGTATGTATGACCTTTAGAAGACCTTTTATGCTTTATGTCATTCTATTCCCTGGCTAATGCCAATTCCAATGATGTGTCATTTGTCATTTTCCTTAAATGCACCTGTCCGCTATATTGAAATAAATGAAAAATAGTTTTTTCGCTACTCCTCCCACAAATTTTTTCCAATTTTGTTCAAAATCAGCTCAGATGATCTTTGGACCGAGCCGCATAGAAATGACTGAATGGATTTTTGATATTCGCTACCATTCCCGAGATATTCGTCTCTGAATGTGACCTTGCTTGTGTTTGTTGTCTTATACTAGTTAGCTTAGCACAGTAATTGCTTAGCATGCTAAACTATTGCTATTCTTTCTAATGTGGTCTTCAGTCAACAGGTTAACCAAAACTTAGTTGGCATTAAATAACTTTGCATACTAATATGGTTAACATGCGATGAAGCTTTTTTTTTTTTGTGAACTCTTTCTCACACTGAAACCTCTGCTTAGCAGACTGATGAACTTGCATGGCTGATTAGCTCAATGTGTTACGCCACGGATCCCGAATGCTCTGCATCGTGGGTTCGAAACTCAGTGTGATACATGCCCAGACCGCATGAGGTACTGTGGCAGGAAAAGATGCAGAACTTGTGTCTGTTCTAGGCATTCTGCCTAAAACTGGTCTAATCTGAAGCTATCACATGCAATTCCTTTATGTCCAAATTCGTAGTTATTCTTCTTCCCCTGTATGGTAATCAATGAACCATAAGAAGGAAAATTATCAAATTTGGCATGCTTGTAGTGATAGTAATTAAAAGTAATTTGACCAACTTTGGAGTATCTAGGACTAAGTCTGTAGCGCCACCACCAGTTCAAATATTCACTTTTGTAAAGGTTATAACTTTTGAACCCTTTGTTCCAGAAAAATGAATGTCAATACAACTGATTCCTCTCTTCATACTGATCACATTCAATATCTTACATTAAGACTCCACCCAGTACAGTAGTGGCCATTTTGAAAAGTACAGTATTCCATTTTTTCACTACTCCTCCTACAAATTTTGTCCAATTTTGTCCAAAATCGGCTCAGGTGATCTTTGGACTGAGCCGCACAGAAATGACTGGACGGATTTTTGATATTCACTATCGTTCTGAAATATTTGTCTCTGAATGTTACATTGCCTGTGTTTATTGTGCTATGGGTTATAGGTTATTTTATACAGATTGCTTTTGTTCCAGATATTGAGTATTTCTGAGATTGTTCTAAACTAAAATTAATAAATGTATAATGTGGTGCATTTTTATAAAAAATCTTCATTGTAAGTTCTTTCTCATGAACTACTGAACTTCGACAGCTATGTGACACTGTCTGCTCAGTGGCGCAAAGAGTTGAGGGACAGACACATGATCCAGAGATTGTGGGTTCGAATCCCACGTGGGGTGACTTTATAAAATTGTTTGTAATGTTGTCATTTCAATTCCTCTATAATCCCAAGAATCTTCTGGTCATTTTGAGCTCATTCTCACCTCTACTTCTGAACCAGCTGTTTTTCATGTACATTCAATTTTTGCTGTTTTTGCTCTTCTTGCTCCGCACTGCACTACAGCTCAGACATTTGAGTGCTTGAAATGCTTGCCGTGTTGCTCTGCTTTAAAAGCTGCTCTTTTTGCTGTGCTGTTCTGCCTGCAGTGTTGCTCAGCATGCTGTGCTGTTCTGTTTGATGTTCTGCACTGCTTGGTGTGCTGCTCTGTTTGATGTGCTGTTCTGCTTACAGTGTTGCTCTGCTTGAAATGCTGCTCTGCTTGCTGTGTTGCTCTGTTTGCGGTGCCTTCGGTGCTTAGCCCCGCATTGCTGCTTGCAGCTATATTTATTATTCTTCCTCCCGAATGGGAGTCTATGGCATGCATGTTGCACATGACAGCATGTTGCACATGTGTCATGATGTAGCTCAATGTGTAAAGCCAGGTACCCGAAGAGCCCTGTACCCAAAGATAGTGGGTTTGAATCCCGGGTGGAGTGGTTTTATGAAAGAGTATGTTTTGTTTCCTTTATTGCCTCTTGGATTAGAAATAAATGCTTTTTGTTTCATGCTGTGTTCATTTTCATCTAAGCTTCTGTACATTCTGAGATCATTCTCGCCCATAATTCTGAACCAGCTGTTTCATGTTTGTTCATTTTCTGCTGTTTTTCCTCTTCCTGCTCCGTATTGCGCCACAGCATGATAAGCTGCAGAATGATCTAAAGTAAAGTTATTAAATATAACATTCAGTGCAGTTTTATTAAAATTCTTCATTTTGAGTTCATTTTCACATGAACTAATGAACTTCGGCAGTTGTGCCAACAATCACCTGCACAGTGGTGCAATGAGATGCGCAATGGACACTGGACCTGGAGGTTGTGGGTTCGAATCCTGTGTTGGGTGGTCATTATGCAATTGTGTGTAATGAGTCATTTTGATTCCTTTTTTATCCAAATAAGCATTGTACTAATCTTTATTCCTCTTGAATTAGATACAAGTGTTTTTAGTTCATTCTGTGTTCATTCTCATCTGAACTTCTATTGATTTTCATTTCATTTCCACCTGTCCTTCTGAACCAGCTGTTTTGCATGTACATTCAATTTCTGCTGTTTTTGCTCTACCTGCTCCGTATTGCGCTACTGCCCCTTCTGGGGCTTGGCCCCGAATTGCTGCTTGCAGCTATATTTAGTTTTAGTGTTAGTTTTAGTCTTTTTTGTAATTTGGGTTATTTGTCAGGGGCAAGATTCAAAAAGGTCAGAAAAAGTACTGTGTAATAATAACTCACCAAAAACATCATACAATTTTTAAAAATATTCATTCAAAAATAAAACCAGTACATAAAATGTACATATGGGCACAAATATGTCAACAATCTGAGAAAAGTCTCAATCTGAGAAAAGAACATGACAAATAACAAATAAAAAAAACTTCAAACTTTAAATACAGCTTTGTGTGTGTGTGCCGTGGGTGGGTGTGTACATGAGTGAGTGTGCATGGGTGAGAAAGAGAAAGATGGCTTTACATCAGTCAAGCAATAATTTCTTATTGATCTTGAGAAAAACTCGTTGCTCCAGAGATGTAGTTGTTCTGTTTCTCAGGCCAGATGACAGCAGTCCACACAAAGAGAAGATGCGCTCCACAAAGGCTTGTGAGGCAGGGGCACTAACGAGATCCAATGCCACAGGGGCAAGTTTTGGATACACAGCTTCTCTAGATCTCCAGAACTGCAATGGTGTCTCATTAAACACTCCCTGTTTGACTTCGCAGAAATACTCCTCCATTTCGATCTACTATTGGTCAGATTAGGCTGATTTGTGGAGGAGGACACGTTGACATCTATACGGGATGCAAGGAAGCGGTATTTCTGAAGGACAGCAAGAGGGGCTCCTGTTGGAGTTTGAGTGGCTCTTGCAGTAGCACCATCATACTGGGAAGCAGCTGGGTGATACTGAGCTTCCAGGTTCTGCACAAAGGTCTGTGCTGCCCTCTTCAGTGGCTCTGTGTCTGGTGATTGAAGAACCAGTGAAACACTTGGATCCATTAGGCAGGCTCCTGCTGGTGTTGCATCAAACTGTATGGAATCAGGGCTAAGAATGCCAGCAAAACGTTCTCGCAAGGACTTCAGCAGTACTTGAGCTAATGGCTTTCCAACAGCAGTCATCAGCAAGTGTGCCTCAAGGTTGAGCAGGCATGGCACTACTTGTGAGAGTGACTGACTGTCACTCTGAAGCTGGTCTGTGTGAACGGCAAAGGGCTCAAGCAGATTGACAAGGTTCTCTAGCTTAGCCCAATCGCTTGTGAGAAGAGTGACCATGCCAAAATTCTCAAGTAGTTGGTTTAGTTCTGTTCTGGTCTCCAGCAGTCTTCTCAGCATATCAAAAGTGCTGTTCCAGCGTGTGCTACAATCCCGGACCAGAGTTTTGCCACATCTTTTGATCAATTCTTCATTAGCCGCTGATGATTTCCTCACACCGTGTACTAGTTTTCTTGCTTTTGTTATGACTGATTGAACACTTGTGTGCTTCATGGCATCTTTAACACACACTGTCCCTATTAAATAAATTAAATAAAATAAACATTTTCCAATGAACAATTTGTTCCAAAATATGTTTCTACAGTCACACCCATATTCCTAAAAACTCTACAGTAACGATTGCTTGGAAGTCAGTTTAATTTCTGTGAACCGGTTAAAAAAGGGTTGCTCTGTGAGAAAGATCTCAGATTGCCTGTTCAGTTTAGTGAGTCAGTGCACAAGAATAAATGCCTGTTCTTACCTGCGAAGTGCAATGCATGACTGTTTTCATAATAACATGATTTGCCTGGAATGAAGAAAAAGATCAGTATGATTGATATTCAGAATGGCAAGCAAGCACTCTTTTCTTTACAGTTTGTATAGTTGCAGTCCCAAATAGACTACTGATACTTTCTGATATGCTCAAATATCACTTTAAGTCTGACACTTTTATTTTTAGTACGATACCTGTATTTTCATTCATTTTTGATTAAAAAAAATATATATATATTGGCCAGAGAAGCCAAAAAAATATTAATAAAATGTGTTTGCTTAGCAAATAGATATTTCCAACATACTGTTACACACGTTTTATTTTCAAATGTCTGAATTTGTCCATTTACGCACAAGAAGACCTGAAAGAGAACTCGATTTATCAGGCTATTTGTGTAGAGTCCAATAGGCAGCTTTTCTGGGCTCACAGATGCTCAAGATGCAAAATCTTTGTGCACAGAAAACTTCTTGAAAAAAATATTTTCATTATTGTACCGTCTTCCTGTATTAATGTTGGGATCCACTCATTATACATAAATCATGTAACAGTTCATTTTTTACTTGCAAATATGATTTAGTTTTAATTCAGATGACGCATGTGTGCTGACTGGACGATCAGCAATCAAGGGAATGCGACAGAAGTGTGATCTCTCTCTCTCTCTCTTTACTGTCAGTTAACATTAGTAATATACTCCTCATTGTACTTTCTTTGCTATTGCCATATCTGATCGAAGCTTTCCAAGCGATGTCTGTGAAAAACAGATGTGCGTTTAACAAGCTTTCTCACGTGTGCCGCTGTGTGCTTAATCCATTTTTTATTTTAAGCAATAAGAAATTTAGCGTGACCCACCCAGGCCCCCTAAGTGGCTACACTACTTATTCAAATGCAACTTTTTGGCTCAGACGCAGCTGATGCGTGGCAACAACACAGTCAGCTTTCATTGTTGCTAGGTCTTTTACATTAGCTTGATGTGCCAGGGCCCTTATTTTAAGTTTGAGAGACCAGTTCACAGAAAAGGACCAGTTCAAAAACTATCCATGTGTTTAGACTCTGACACATTTTTACCTGCGGGGTGTGCACAGATCCATTATGCTGTCAGGGGGTTATGTATGATAACAATCTTGCAATGTCATTCTTTGTCAAATGATTGTATCCAATCTGTCTCAGGGGGACCCAAAGCATGATACCAAGATCTTCTCTCTGGCCGTCCTTCTGAGTAGCACTTTAGTGCTGAACAGCCAAGGGGCGATCGACAACAGTGCCATAGAGGAACTGCAGTATCCTTTCATTCACACATTATACATTTTTTCGAGTTGATATTTCATGTATTAGTACAAAGGAATATTGGAAAATCCATTGTTGTACTCCTTACCTTATACTACTAATTCTTTAATAATTTCACCACTATTTATATACATTCAAAGCAGTTGAGCCAGGATCCAAAGACTAAAGAAGCCCCGGCAAGTATAATGCACCTTTACATTTATTGATTTAGCAGCATTTTATCCAAAGTAACTGACAAATGATACAAATGAGGAAAACAAGAAGCGATTCATCTTAAGAATTCAAATACAAGAGTTCATTGTACAAACCTGATTCCAAAAAAGTTGGGACACTGTACAAATTGTGAATAAAAAAGGAATGCAATAATTTACAAATCTCATAAACTTATATTTTATTCACAATAGAATATAGATAACATATCAAATGTTGAAAGTGAAATGTCATGCCAAATATTGGCTCATTCCTCATGGCTCATTCCTCATTCCATAGCACATTCCAAAAAAGTTGGGACAGATAGCAATAAGATGCTGGAAAAGTTAAATGTACATATAAGGAACAGCTGGAGGACCAATTTGCAACTTATTAGGTCAATTGGCAACATGATTGGGTATAAAAAGAGCCTCTCAGAGTGGCAGTGTCTCTCAGAAGTCAAAATGGGCAGAGGATCACCCATTCCCCCAATGCTGCGGCGAAAAATAGTGGAGCAATATCAGAAAGGAGTTTCTCAGAAAAAAATTGCAAAGAGTTTGAATTTATCATCATCTACAGTGCATAATATCATCCAAAGATTCAGAGAATCTGGAACCATCTCTGTGCGTAAGGGTCAAGGCCGGAAAACCATACTGGATGCCCGTGATCTTCGGGCCCTTAGACGGCACTGCATCACATACAGGAATGCTACTGTAATGGATATCACAACATGGGCTCAGGAATACTTCCAGAAAACACAATCCACCGTGCCATTCGGATTCAGTTCAGAAGCCTGCATCTCTGATGGTATGGGGTTGCATGAGTGCGTGTGGCATGGGCAGCTTACACATCTGGAAAGGCACCATCAATGCTGAAAGGTATATCCAAGTTCTAGAACAACATATGCTCCCATCCAGACGTCGTCTCTTTCAGGGAAGACCTTGCATTTTCCAACATGACAATGCCAGACCACATACTGCATCAATTACAACATCATGGCTGCGTAGAAGAAGGATCTGGGTACTGAAATGGCCAGCCTGCAGTCCAGATCTTTCACCCATAGAAAACATTTGGCGCATCATAAAGAGGAAGATGCGACAAAGAAGACCTAAGACAGCTGAGCAACTAGAAGCCTGTATTAGAAAAGAATGGGACAACATTCCTATTCCTAAACTTGAGCAACTTGTCTCCTCAGTCCCCAGACGTTTGCAGACTGTTATAAAAAGAAGAGGGGATGCCACACAGTGGTAAACATGGCCTTGTCCCAACTTTTTTGAGATGTGTTGATGCCATGAAATTTAAAATCAACTTATTTTTCCCTTAAAATGATACATTTTCTCAGTTTAAACATTTGATATGTCATCTATGTTGTATTCTGAATAAAATATTGAAATTTGAAACTTCCACATCATTGCATTCTGTTTTTATTCACAATTTGTACAGTGTCCCAACTTTTTTGGAATTGGGTTTGTACTATAAAAACATAATGTAAGTTTCAAAACTCAACTAGTATATTAGTCCAAAAACAGCTTTTATCACTTCTCAGTAGCATGAAAAAGTCTAGGTAGTCTAGTCCTGAGTAGGGGAACGAGACGCTGCATCTTTTATTGTTGCTATGGGGAACCAATCCCCAAAATGCCATGCTGAGGGAATGTTTGCCTCACTAAGCTGTGAAATATGAACAAACATAATGGGCATAGCATAATGAGTCAGAGTGCATCAACCTCAAGAGAGCATCCAAAATGACTCATGCAGGCTGTATAGTGGGTCCCAAGCCATATCCTTCAATAGTAGAAGAATATATTCAAGTTTCTGTGCTCTATAGCAAGGGAAGTCCTCCCTCCCTTGCGGGCGTCAGCTTTATAATGACCCAAGAGCAGACCTCTAAGAACAAATGGCTCACCTATTTTTGTCAGCAGCTTGAAAAGGCCTTTATCAGGGAAGTGCACAGGGGGGTTGCTCAGGTTGCCAGGCCAACTGCCCATATGCCCTTCTTGACTCACGTTGCCCTTCCGAGGTGGAAAAAAATAAATAAAAAAATCATACAATGGATGCAGAATTTCACGTAGGCCTAGATTAAAAAAAAAAAAAATCGCAAAGCCTCATTCACTTCCATATTCGGGCACCCGTCCGAAAGTGAAAGTCAGTAGGGGAAGGGCAAACTCTGTTTACGTGGCTGCAGCGCTGCACGCGACCAGCACCTGAGCAGAGCCTGCATGAGCGGCACTAGAAGGAGATTGTCGCGGTTGTCGGGTGGGACGACTTAACGTTGTCGGAAAGGTGAGTAAGGTTATAATCGTTAACGAAAAAACGAAAACTAGGTGGGAAAAAACATCGTCGTTAACTGAAATAAAAATAAAAACGAGGCATTACAAAAAAACGATAACTAACTAAAACTGTAATGTGTGTTTGGCAAAACTAACTAAAATAAAATAAAATTATAGATTAAATGTTCTTAGTTTTCGTCTTTGTCAATGTCTTTCATAGAGCAAACGTTCAGCTGCATTTCATTTCCCTGCGTCTCTCACTCACGCGTCTTTCTCACATACTCACGCGCGCGCATAGCCCCTCCCCTCCGTGCACACCGCGCCTCCATGAGAACGAGTGTTTGAAGCAAGTTCGCGAAAGGTTGGTATCTCGTGAACACCTTTACACAATCACACATTAAAAAGTGGTATAAAAATATTTTTAATTCTGAATATAATTTTGTCAGTGTGTTAATGTCGACCCGATAAGCGATTGCTACTTTAGAAAGTTAACTAGACGCAAGTTTGAGGTAAAATGCACTTGGGTTGTCGATGTCAAAACACTATTTAAGATGTTTGGTAGGGGAGTGCCCTTTTTTTAGGTCAGAGCAACTGCCCCTCAAAATTTCTGTGCACGTCCCTGGCCCTTAGAGTAGGGTGAAGCTGCAGGTCCGGAGGCCCAACTGCACACTCAGACCTGCACGCTCAGACCTGCACTCCCAGAACTATCGTTTTTTTCAGACAGTGCCACCTGCTGTTTGGATGAATTTTTTTTTTGTAGCGTGTGTAATCGTAATAATTTCTAGCAAGCAGCAACATCGGACAAGTGAGTAAGGTTATTAATTTTTATTAAAGTGATTCCTGAAAATTACCAGGTTTTATGGCATAAATCAATGTGACATCTTATTACGCCAACAAACGAATAGACTATTTTAGTATATAATGTTAGTTTAGATAGATAGTTCGATAAAATAAGCCGTGAATTGTGTTCTCCCCAGTTATTTTCAAACACGTGGTGCATAACCTATTATTGCTAGCTTAGTCAGTGTTTGATTTGATCAAAATTAGTGTCGAAAGATAGCATTATTTTATAATATTTACAGCCTGCTCTTATTTTCTGTGTTATTGTACCATACTGGGATGATTAATGTTTTCTAACAAAATAAAACGTTAAAGTAAAAATGTTAAAATAAAATGTATAATATATATTACAATTATTATGTGTAACATATTTTAGTACTGTAGGTCTACTGTACGTATAGCTGTATTAACTACTATTATTTCATACTAATATTACTACTACATTTACTATTAGTAGTAGTAGTATGTGTAGGAAATATAATATTGCACGTTTTTTTTATTGTACTTTACAAATCTCAAAGTGCTACCACAGACAATAACAGTGTAACAATTAGCAATAAGTTCTGTAATAATTTTAATCTTTGGAATTATGATCTTTGGAATAAAATGCGGCCTTGAGTTTATTTTCATCAAAATATCAAGTAATCTGCATAAATTTGACAATATGAGCTCTGTTGGGTTGTCTAAATAATTTGTGTGTGACTTGTGTATTTTTTCTCAGATGGATATTACAATTCAAAAAGGCAATTCTTTGCCTGATCTAAAACGGTGCACCAAATGCTGCAGTGATTATCACTGTCCTTTTTGTGATGCCTCCGTTTTCCAACCAACACGGTTGGCAAAAGTGGAGACTCATCTGCAGGCACATTTCAACAGATCGGTCCAGCATGAAGGTAATATTTGCAAGTGTACATCTTATTAGAGTGAAAATTGTAAGACAGTCTTTAAGTGCAATCTTATACTGCTGTTTTTCAGAATTTATAATACACAGATGTGGACGCCTCTGCAGAAGTCAACCACATTATCACTGCCTCTACTGCAAATCGACAATTTTAAGAAAACCTGATTTTATTAAACATTTAGGACTCTGCAAACAAAAACACCAACCACCAACCCCTCACACTAAAGCCACCACAACTTCTGCCACGACTCTGCCCATCAGTCTTGTGTCTCCCTCTGCTGCCACGACTCTGCCCATCAGTCTTGTGTCTCCCTCTGCTGCCACGACTCTGCCCATCAGTCTTGTGTCTCCCTCTGCTGCCACGACTCTGCCCATCAGTCTTGTGTCTCCCTCTGCTGCCACGACTCTGCCCATCAGTCATGTGCCTCCCTCTGCTGCCACGACTCTGCCCATCAGTCATGTGTCTCCCTCTGCTGCAACGACTCTGCCCATCAGTCATGTGCCTCCCTCTGCTGCCACGACTCTGCCCATCAGTCATGTGTCTCCCTCTGCTGCCACGACTCTGCCCATCAGTCTTGTGTCTCCCTCTGCTGCCACGACTCTGCCCATCAGTCTTGTGTCTCCCTCTGCTGCCACGACTCTGCCCATCAGTCTTGTGTCTCCCTCTGCTGCCACGACTCTGCCCATCAGTCATGTGCCTCCCTCTGCTGCCACGACTCTGCCCATCAGTCTTGTGTCTCCCTCTGCTGCCACGACTCTGCCCATCAGTCATGTGCCTCCCTCTGCTGCCACGACTCTGCCCATCAGTCTTGTGTCTCCCTCTGCTGCCACGACTCTGCCCATCAGTCATGTGCCTCCCTCTGCTGCCACGACTCTGCCCATCAGTCATGTGCCTCCCTCTGCTGCCACGACTCTGCCCATCAGTCTTGTGTCTCCCTCTGCTGCCACGACTCTGCCCATCAGTCTTGTGTCTCCCTCTGCTGCCACGACTCTGCCCATCAGTCTTGTGTCTCCCTCTGCTGCCACGACTCTGCCCATCAGTCTTGTGCCTCCCTCTGCTGCCACGACTCTGCCCATCAGTCTTGTGTCTCCCTCTGCTGCCACGACTCTGCCCATCAGTCTTGTGTCTCCCTCTGCTGCCACGACTCTGCCCATCAGTCATGTGCCTCCCTCTGCTGCCACGACTCTGCCCATCAGTCATGTGCCTCCCTCTGCTGCCACGACTCTGCCCATCAGTCATGTGCCTCCCTCTGCTGCCACGACTCTGCCCATCAGTCTTGTGTCTCCCTCTGCTGCCACGACTCTGCCCATCAGTCATGTGCCTCCCTCTGCTGCCACGACTCTGCCCATCAGTCATGTGCCTCCCTCTGCTGCCACGACTCTGCCCATCAGTCTTGTGTCTCCCTCTGCTGCCACGACTCTGCCCATCAGTCATGTGCCTCCCTCTGCTGCCACGACTCTGCCCATCAGTCTTGTGTCTCCCTCTGCTGCCACGACTCTGCCCATCAGTCATGTGCCTCCCTCTGCTGCCACGACTCTGCCCATCAGTCATGTGCCTCCCTCTGCTGCCACGACTCTGCCCATCAGTCATGTGCCTCCCTCTGCTGCCACGACTCTGCCCATCAGTCTTGTGTCTCCCTCTGCTGCCACGACTCTGCCAACCACATCTGGCATTTCTAGGCCCTTCAAAAAAAATGGTCGAAAAAAAACAAAGCAACTAAAGAAATGTCCCAAATGTGATTTGATATGCCACCATAAAAATTTAAAAAGACATAGAGAACGCAAACACACCCAAAAAATGGCAGACATTACTTCGTCATCCCATCTTGACAGTGAGTGCATAGACCCCCAGAATGGAGTCTATATGGTCTGCAAAAGTATTCATGGAGCTTCTAATCCACTCCATGTGCAAATTAAAATATGGGGGGAACAACATCGTGTTTCATGTGAATTGAATGAGTGCCAGACTAATATGGAGTTGGCTTGGAGAAGTGGACTGCTGTCATACCAGTGTGTTCACCTCCGGTCAGTTACATACTGCAAAAACTTTTTAACCTCACCTTCACTCACAGAAGAAAGTTTAAAAGAAATGGTTAAAAGCAAGTGGTTTGGGCAGGACAAAATAAAACAGTGTGTTGATCGTCAAAAACTAGCCCAAGAAGAAAATGCACCACTGTCAGTTGAATCCAAGATTGGAGTTCCACCAACAAAAAGATTCATATCGGTCTATGAGCCTAATATATCATATTATAGTAGGCTGGGCAGAGTCATGGTGTCATATGACACCAAGAAGAATATATGGCATTGTCCCTGTGCAAAAACCCTGAGGTCATGCACCCATAAATATGTTGCAAAATGGCACCTCTTTCAAGTGCACCCTGAACTCTTCCGAAAGGTTCGGAGCACTGAAAGCACTGAAGAATTTCAGGCAACAGCGATGGGGGAAAGTGATGAAAGTGAGACTTACCCTCCAAAGGATGTTTCTAAAGTAAAGAGCATGGTAGAATATATCCTTAAGAATAAAAAGCTACCATCTACTATTCCCAATCATTTGAGGTTTTCTTCAGTCTCTAAGGGATTTCCACAACACCTAATCCCTGATGAGACAATGTGCTACCACTGCTCAGACCGCACATTGCTCAGTGATCCTGTCTGCATTACACGTAAAGCGAAAATTCTTACAACTACAGAAATCGTCCAAGGTGGATCATTGTTACAGCTTTTATTTTATTATAATTATGAATAAATACTAAACCATGTTTTTTTTTTTTTGTTTGTTTTTTTTACATTCTGTATCTGCAGATATTTCCACCTACTACAAATTCTGTCCTCTCTGTGGAATGGTGTACCGTTACCAAGAGTGGGGTAACGGTTTACATAATTTCAATGACCATGTCCTCCTTGAACTCTCTCTCTGCCTCACCATAAGAAACCTGTTGCAGGTAATCATATTTTTTTTCCAACAATTTTTTGGAATGGAATGGAATTTCTTCATAGTATTGATTTAAATAAGATGTACTGATAATGTGTGTGTTTTTTTTGTTTTGTTTTTTTTATCATAGGTGCATACAGCAGTCAGCAGAGTAGTGGAGTACTTGGAGATGACTACAGGTGTACAGTTCCCCTCAGCAGATACTGTTCTCCATGGCTATCTCCACTTTGAGGCCCTAACTGACCATGAATATCAGTATTCATGTGTGTCTTGTGGTGACCATCCACCTGTGGTCATAATGGACCTCCACAGGAAGGCATCCTTTCGTCTTTCCGGTAAATTCCTTTTAGGGGTATAAGTTGCAGAGAGGTAACCCAGATAGCAAGCCATGATCGAAATAATGTTGAATCAATATTAATTTGTCAACGTTAACATAATTGAATCAATATCACTTTTGCACCCTCAGTTAATGTTGAAAAAATGTTGAAATTTCAACAAAAAATCAATGGTAATGGCATTGAATCAATGTTTGAACTCTCAGAAAATGAAACACAACTACAGCTGACTTAAAGCCACAGTCTGAAATCAACTGAAGATAAAAGAAGACAATAAATCTCTCAAGATAATTCTTTTTGAGAATTAACAGGTTTAGATGTTGATGTTTTATTGAAAATGTTTGGTCACCATTGTAGTGGTCAGTGGTTCCTTTAGTTGGGCAGTTTGACTCTTGGCTTTTTGTGTGAGTTTATGCTCTTTGTAACAGTGTTTACTAAAACATGTCATTTGTTGCAAAGAGACAAGAAACAAGAAACTAGTATATAAGACAGTTTTCTGCCTCACAAAGCAGAGTAGTTTACTAACTTTGTTCTTGACCAAAAGAGGTTATTTTGTTATTGAAATATTATATTCACGAATAATACTTTCTTGCCACAGATAATATTCTGATATTTTTTAAAAATACCTTATGGAATTTTTTTTGACAGACATCAAGAATCAGCATATGAATCTCAACAATGGTAACTTCTTTCATGCCGCAATGCATGATGGGAGCCATTGATTGAAATCAATCTTCAGTTGATTTCAGACTGTGGCTTTAAGTCAGTTGTAGTTGTGTTTCATTTTCTGAGAGTTCAAACATTGATTCAATGCCATTACCTTTGATTTTTTGTTGAAATTTCAACATTTTTTCAACATTAATTGAGGGTGCAAAAGTGATATTGATTCAATTATGTTAACGTTGACAAATTAACATTGATTCAACATTATTTCGATCATGGCTTGCTATCTGGGAAGTCTTTGGTTTATATTATATATTTATTTTCTTTAGTGAGTGACCTTTCACAACCTCCACAAGATTTTAATGGAGAGGTGGATTTAGATCTGTTTTGGAAGGCACTGACAGAAGAACGGATTGCTCGAGGATTTTTTTCAAGTAAGGAAATTAAATATACCAGAAATAGCATGTCACCATTATTTAATTTCATAAGTGTTTTCAGGGGTAAAATCTAAATTCTTTGATGTACTAACATCTTTGTTTATCCCACAGGCCAAAAAAACAACCCATTTTGTGTTCCACCTAGTTACAACTTTTGGGCACCCTGGATTGGGAGTAAGACGCGCCGAGCGAATGTTGTTCTCAACACTGAATTTGAGAAAGTGCACAAAGCTAAAACTGCAGACCGGACAGAAATAACTGTCTCTGAAGATCGCTTAAAAGACGAACTTTCAAAACAGAAAGTAAAACATTTCTTGCTAATTTTGTATTATTTTTCAGTGTTGGCATTTTATTTCACACATGTTCTTTATGTGTTAGGTGGAAGTGATAAGAAGACTGTGTCAGGAGTGTGGTTTAGATGCCAAAGGCTCTCGCACAGATCTACTCCTGCGACTTTCGGAGGAGATGAGGTCAAGGGAGGCCTATGACAAGGTTTTTGAAAAGATTTGGGCTGCTTCAGGTAAACATCAATGTTGCACATTGAAATATTACAAATAATTCAGAAATGTGCAGTCACATACCCATAATGGGCCCTATTTTCCGCTTGGCACTGGTTGGGGAGTGACTGGTGGTGTACAGCTTTAGGGGGTGTTGGAGGCGGCCTGGTCTGACACTTGGGTGTGTTGTGGCCTCCGTGTGGTGGAGTGCAAGCCTAATCAACGTATGCACATCTGCTAATGAATCAGTTTTTGCATTAATATTAACACGTTTATTAAAAAATAGACTGCTATAAAGACATTATTACAGTCAGTGTGTATACAATATGAAACTCAGTGGGTAGAGGCAGCTGCTGATTTTTTTAAAGCCATTCCATTATGCATCCTCTTTTAGCAGCAGAAGCAGTGTGTGTACCTTTCACCTGAAGACGGGAAGACCTGTCCTCTCCTCACTGTCTTCTTCTCCCGCCTCTCCCCTCTTCTCACCACACCTTGTTCTCTTTTGCTGTTACTACATCCATGCCACTTTCTGGGTTCATCCAAAAGCAGTGTTTAAATCATTGCTCTTTGTCTTGGACAAAAGTATGGCAATGTACAGTATGAAATTCATGGTATAATGGGTGTACTCACTGTCTAAATAAATCCATAAAATGATTATAAATTAGATATGAATAAAAAATAACATGAAATATGATGTAATGTAAGGCACACTGATTATATCATTCAATTTCAATTTAGAGGGCTTTCCCAAAGTTGAATTGATTGGATGTAGTAGGGGCAGGGTGAAGGCACATCCATACAGGTGAGGGGTGAGGTCCGGAGGACCACAGGTCCAGACAGGGCATAACATAAAGTAGTTCATAAAGAAAACATTATTCTTACGCTGTGGGGAAAGTGGAGGAAAAGTGAGTGAGAAGGGAGAGCGCTGTAAATTGCTCAGAGCAGAGACGCCCCTTACTCTGAAGCACTACATCTTTAAAGTTTTTTTCAGCCCCAGTTCAGTTTCTCAACATCTACTTTAAGGTCAACGCCACTGCCCTACATCATAACCTATGATCTTTGTAGGGCCCAATGTCATTCATGGGATTAGAAAAAGTGTTTTTAACAATTTTTAACAATCTTTGTTGTATGTTTGTCTGTTCCAGGAGGTTGGGCTGTCATCATGTGCCCTTGTGGCATAGTGTACAGTATAAAATGTAATCTGCGAGCAGAAAGTCCACGGGATTTTGCAGATATGCTTCTGTCTTGGAAGCATCTGCCTAATATTGTAATTTACGACTTTGCCCGTGGACTATCCACCCACACAAACCTGAGGCAACCCATAACTTTCACACCTTTCGAAGGAAGGTTACTCGAACCAACCCCTGAAAATATTGCAAAAGCAAAATCAGGAAACCTACAGGTTACACTGCCGTGGCTCACTGCGAAAAAGCAAAGTCCAGATCCAGATGGTCATCCAATAACTGGTTCTGCAGAACACTATGTTCTGTATGACCGCTTTCATGAAGACAACACAAAAGACCCTCGTGATTCACTGAGGAAGCTTCGTCTTGTGCCTCAACTAGCTGGCAAAGTTAACAGTCAGGCTGCAGAACAGCTTTTTTCAAAGCTAAAGAAAAATAACTACTTTATGAACATGGCATTACCATCCACACATGTTTTCCTCATGCGAAACATCATCCACCATTACAATGTCAGAAAAAATGAGAAACGTCTTCATGACATAAAAAAGGAATTCAACACAAACATTCACATGAATGTCCACAGCCAGGTTGTGTTAGGTAAGGTCTCCCTTACTCATATTTGTGTAACAAATACAGCACTATATCTTTAACTGTACTTATGTGTATATTTGTATTTTGTAGATAATCCGTTCTCCACAGAGAAATGCATGGACATGTCAATTGGTAATTTGACTGTTCGGTCCAGTTGCTAAATGTCAAGTTTCTGTTCTCTGGTTTGATGTGTTATTTTTCTAATTTTGGTGCTTTAATGTACTTTAAGGACCACTGACAGAAAATGTTGTTACTGCACAAACGACCGCTGCATCACCAGCAATAACATCAGTCACATCTCCTCAGTCACCAGTTCCAATTACAAAAGAAACAGCTTGTGAACCTACCACTCTTCTGCATTTTTTGGAACCTACAAAGCCTTGGGAGAGGGACTGGCATCCATTACAAGAGAAACTGGTGAAAATTAACATACACACACACACACACACACACACACACACACACACATATATTTATTGTTATTATTATTACAGCTTGATTATGTGCTGGACCGAAATCGCCCTGGCAGTGAAATAATTGTGAAGGAGGGGCAAGTGTGCCTTATCCGAGAAGAATTTTGGAGCCTTGGATTGTTGAGGGACATGGACTCCCATGTAAGCAGTCTGTTTTTTATTATAATTTTTTTTTTTTATTAAACACATTGACTTATCAGAGTATTTATTGCAGATTGGAAACGCCTGCATGAAGCTTATTTGTGAAATGGCTCGGCAAATTGTATGTACCATAAAATGTAACATTCAACTGGTTATAATATTTATATAAATTATGTTTTAACTTGATCCAAATTTAGAAAAAAAAAACATTGTTCTAAACTGTGTGAAAATGTTCATGTCATTGTCAACAGTTTCTTTTCATTCCTTTAGGGCAAGGACATATACATTGAGGACTTTTTTGTTGTCCCTGTATGGAAAAGAACTCCTAACAACCCTGTTACTGGATTACCAGTGAGTGTATGTACTGTATTTACTATGTGGGAGGTAAAAACTAAATTAAAGGACATAACTGTCCTGATCAATTCTAGGAAGATGCAGACTTGAAAGACCTGTTAGTCTTTCCAGCATGGACAAATGATAATGGACCAGACCACTTCGTTGTCTGTGTAAGAAAATATTGAAATGTCTAGTGTATACGTTGATTGCTATTGCAATGTGTGTGTTTCTAAAATTAAACACTGAAAAATATTGGAAGACGCAATAAGGTTCAAATGAAATATTTTTACACCTTTAATGTTGTAGATAATGATGCCGCTTCGAAGAGAGATGGTGTTTTTAGACTCTCTGTACACAGAGCATGAATCAGGATTTGGAGATGAGGAGTACAGGGCAATTTTTAGGTCTATCAATAAACTAAGACATGTTTCAGCCTTTATCTGATATATGGCAACGTTCCTATAGCCATTTCTATCCATTTCCTAACCATGTGTTATAGTGCTGTCACTTCTGGCTGCGTTCCTATAGCCATTTCTTGCACTTCAGGCTATGTTCATCTTGCCTTTTTTATGCATGGTGTTCTAGAGTTGAGGTGAGCTGTTATTGTCAATATTACTTCTAATATGTTGTCTACAGGCAAATTGCTTACCAAGTTGATCATGGGACATGGAATGAAAAGACTGGATATGATTTTCTGGTGAGAAATCAACTTAAAGAATTGTCATTATTTGGCGTTTACAACAGTTATTTTTTTGTACATTATTCTAAAATAAACTTGTCTGTTCACTGATTTTAGGCTTTGCCACGTCAGACAAGAGGGAATGATTGTGGCGTTTTTGTACTCATGGTAAGATTTAAAATTGAGTTAAGTGATTTAAAGCTTTTGTAAACATTGTCAATGACTGTATCTTCTCTCTTTCCAGTACACCCTCTCAATGGTGTGTGGCACTGGGTTTCAATTCCAGGAGGTAATTTTTTTTTAATGTAACCTTTATTTTACCAGGATGTTTTTCTTGTCAGGATGGTGCTTTTATTTCTCATAGCTAAAATGTAACTCAGGTGGTGGTGTATTTTATCTTGCTTTACTCTAAGCAACATTTCTTTCAAAAAGGGGCATAGTTGTTGCAAGCACACCCAACATCATGTATTAACAAAAACATGTTGGTTAACTGTTAAGACTAAACTGTTACGTGACGTGTATGCAATAGAGATGAAGCTTAAACGGATATCCACAAATAAAGGGTATTTAATAAGAAACAGGGAGCCGAAGCATAACATCACATACAATATAACATTAAGAAGAGACAAGGAGTGAAGGGAGTGAGTCCAATATAAAGGGAGTGCAAACGAGGAAGTCCAGGTGATGATGATGAGTGGTGATGGGGAGATGACGAGGGAAGTGAGTGCAGGTGAGGAGAACAGGAGGATCATGGGAATTGGAGTCCTGGAGACAAGGGATCTGTGACATTACCCCCCCTCCCGGTAGGCGTGGCCTCACGCCGTAGATGTAACACCGGGGAGGGGGGGTGGGCGCCCTGGAGACCTCATGCCGGTGCAGGGAGAGGCATGGGTTGGAGTGGAGGTCCAGGGCGGGTCCATGAGCCAAGGCGGGTCAGGAGACGTGGGCCGCCACGGCGGGTCAGGAGACAAGGGCGGCCATGGAGGAGCCCTGCCCACATGTGTGTCCCCCACATGTACCCCACCCACAGGTACTTGCCCCCCCCCCCAAAAAAAATACTTGGGGAGGTTCAGGATGAGTCTGAGGAGTCTAATAGTAGGAGTTGTTTCGTGGGCTGGAGTGAGCTCTTGGGCGATGGAGCCTGGAGATGCGGGCTCGGCGGCGGCGGCTGGAGATGCGGGCTCGGCGGCTGAGGTTGGAGATGCGGGCTCGGCGGCGGCGGCTGGAGATGCGGGCTCGGCGGCTGAGGCTGGAGATGCGTGCTCGGCGGCGGCGGCTGGAGATGCGGGCTCGGTGGCGGCGGCGGCTGGAGATGCGGGCTCGGCGGCTGAGGCTGGAGATGCGGGCTCGGTGGCGGCGGCGGCTGGAGATGCGGGCTCGGCGGCTGAGGCTGGAGATGCGGGCTCGGCGGCGGCGGCTGGAGATGCGGGCTCGGCGGCTGAGGCTGGAGATGCGGGCTCGGCGGCGGCGGCTGGAGATGCGGGCTCGGCGGCGGCGGCTGGAGATGCGGGCTCGGCGGCTGAGGCTGGAGATGCGGGCTCGGCGGCGGCTGGAGATGCGGGCTCGGCGGCGGCGGCTGGAGATGCGGGCTCGGCGGCGGCGGCTGGAGATGCGGGCTCAGCGGCGGCGGCTGGAGATGCGGGCTCAGCGGCGGCGGCTGGAGATGCGTGCTCGGCGGCTGAGGCTGGAGATGCGGGCTCGGTGGCGGCGGCGGCTGGAGATGCGTGCTCGGCGGCTGAGGCTGGAGATGCGGGCTCAGCGGCGGCGGCTGGAGATGCGTGCTCGGCGGCTGAGGCTGGAGATGCGGGCTCAGCGGCGGCGGCTGGAGATGCGTGCTCGGCGGCTGAGGCTGGAGATGCGGGCTCGGTGGCGGCGGCGGCTGGAGATGCGGGCTCGGCGGCGAGGCTGGAGATGCGGGCTCGTGGCTGAGGCTGGAGATGCGGGCTCGGTGGCGGCGGCGGCTGGAGATGCGGGCTCGGCGGCTGAGGCTGGAGATGCGGGCTCGGTGGCGGCGGCGGCTGGAGATGCGGCTCGGCGGCTGAGGCTGGAGATGCGGGCTCAGCGGCGGCGGCTGGAGATGCGTGCTCGGCGGCTGAGGCTGGAGATGCGGGCTCGGTGGCGGCGGCGGCTGGAGATGCGGGCTCGGCGGCTGAGGCTGGAGATGCGGGCTCGGCGGCGGCGGCTGGAGATGCGGGCTCGGTGGCGGCGGCGGCTGGAGATGCGGGCTCGGCGGCTGAGGCTGGAGATGCGGGCTCGGCGGCGGCGGCGGAGATGCGGGCTCGGCGGCGGCGGCTGGAGATGCGGGCTCGGCGGCGGCGGCTGGAGATGCGGGCTCGGCGGCGGCGGCTGGAGATGCGGGCTCGGCGGCGGCGGCTGGAGATGCGGGCTCGGCGGCTGAGGCTGGAGATGCGGGCTCGGCGGCGGCGGCTGGAGATGCGGGCTCGGCGGCTGAGGCTGGAGATGCGGGCTCGGCGGCGGCGGCTGGAGATGCGGGCTCGGCGGCGGCGGCTGGAGATGCGGGCTCGGCGGCGGCGGCTGGAGATGCGGGCTCGGCGGCTGAGGCTGGAGATGCGGGCTCGGCGGCTGAGGCTGGAGATGCGGGCTCGGCGGCGGCGGCTGGAGCAGAGGGCTAGGCGGCGGCGACGATTGGCGGACAGGAGTGGACAGGACCATTGAAGCGGTATGTGCAGGGTTCTGGGGTGAGGTGAGCTGGTGATGCCCGATAAGCTGCTGATGGGCCTGGACAAGGACTCTGGTTCTTTTGAATTTTATCAACTTCAAAATTAGAACCATTTAAAAGGAGAATTATATTTAGAGAATCGACTAAGGAGAAATTACAGGCTGGTTCGTTATAACGAATTATGTCCTTGTCCAGTCCCATCAGAAACACAGCATTAAGACTGGCATCAGTCCAGCTCACCAAATAGGAGACCTCCAAAAACTCCTCCACATACCTCTCCAACGGCCTGCCACCCTGCCGCAAACGGCAAAGTTTTTCCTCCTCCTGGAGAGATTCGGTGTTCGCCGCAATCAGAAAAATCCCCATTGCAAATTGTGGGTATCCAGCGGTATTGGTCTCTTCTTCTGTTACGTGACGTGTATGCAATAGAGATGAAGCTTAAACAGATATCCACAAATAAAGGGTATTTAATAAGAAACACAGAGCCGAAGCATAACATCACATACAATATAACATTAAGAAGAGACAAGGAGTGAAGGGAGTGAGTCCAATATAAAGGGAGTGCAAACGAGGAAGTCCAGGTGATGATGATGAGTGGTGATGGGGAGATGACGAGGGAAGTGAGTGCAGGTGAGGAGAACAGGAGGATCATGGGAATTGGAGTCCTGGAGACAAGGGATCTGTGACATAAACAGTCTTTCTTGCAGATGGATATGCCTATCATCTGCCGATGGTGGTGCCTTCTACTCATGGAACGATTTCAAATTGATGGGTATGTCAGTATTTTTTACATTTTGATCTTTTAAATCTGTCAAATTTCTATTTGATATTGTGTCAATACAACAACTTAGAACACGAGTATCAAAACATCCTTAATATCTCTCCTACCTGTAACCAATTATAATGAATTTTGTCTTGCTTGAAAGCTATGGCCGCAGATTTGCTTTCTGGACTGAGGAAGCAAGAAGTGTATTGGAGGGAAAGACTCTGCCCCTTTTTAGGGTGGAAAGAAGAACCACATCCAATGTTCCGGCACACGTCCAAGCAGTTCAAGATCGGGACAGGACTGATAAAAGATTAGTGGACTTCATTCTCACATCAAAATCAGCAGAGCAGCATTTGGTGGTAATGATGGTTCCACTTTAAATTACTCCTCCAGACTTAAATATAGTCAAGTGACAATTTAACTATTATTTGCCAAATGTAATTAATAACTTGTGCATTTACATATGAAATATAATTTCCTTCTGTGGCCCTAAGGATATTCTCAGTGGGAAAAGGTCAAAGTGGTTTCCACTAAAACCCCGTTTTCAAGTGCCTGTCTACATTGAAAATGAGCAGTCCCAGACAATCCTGTATAACTACATGAAAGGAGTTCTTAATAAAACCCAAACGCAGCTGACCTACAGTGATGAGGTGGACTTCATTTGTGGATGTCTCCTCCCAGAGGTAAGCCCAAAACATTTTTGAACATGAGCATGTTTATGTTCTGCAGTGTGTGCATGTTTTGTTTTATTTTATTAATTGGTTTATTTGTACAGGCCATCATTCATGCCCTTGGCAAGCTGCAGGGCCTGTCTTGGCAGGAGGCTGAAGAGATGTTCCTCCAGGGCCCCACTTATCACTCAAGGTGTTTTAAATTTTTTGTTTGTACACAAACTGTTGGATTTTTGTGTTACACAACATTTCTGACAACAGAATTTATCTTTTCTTTTAGTGAAGTTGAGGAATTTGACCGAAGAATTGCTTGAGAAATGAAAAATCACCCCATTTGAATGTAAAGCATTTATTTTATTTGATGTTGTTTAATATATAATATATACATTATTAACCCAATTATTTTTTTCACAGTTTTTCTCTTCATTGTTTACAGCTCAATGACTTGTCGGACCACATGAAAAAGAATACAAAAATAAAGTTTGGTGTGAGAAAATGACTCCGAGCACTATCATTTATTGTATGTAAATATAGAGTTAATGTTCATCCCCTAACTCGAAGAATGAAGAATGTGATAAATCCTTAAGAATTAGGAAAACAATAAATGACTATGAAAATATTTAAGTAACTGAACAATTTCTATTTACAAACAAAATTAATAAAAATAAACCAGACTTAATGCATTAAATCATAACCTAGTATGTGTAATATTTTATAAAATAATGCATTCAGTCATAGCGTAATATTTTCTACTAGAAAAAAATAGTGTAAGTTGCAATCTATCAGCAATTGAATTCTGGTAAGGTAATATCTAATCAGGTTAAATAACCTTCCAAACAGCAGGTGGCACTGTCTGAAAAAACGATAGGTCTGGGAGTGCAGGTCTGAGCGTGCAGGTCTGAGTGTGCAGTTGGGCCTCCGGGCCTGCAGCTTCATAATGTTGGGCCCTTATGCTGGGTACACACTAAAAGATTTTTGAAAACGTATAAGATTTTACTGAGGGGCTTTATTACACAATCATAACCAGCTGGCTGCTTACTATGTTTACAATTTTAGAAATATCACTGAGCCTGGGAAATACTGAAAACTTGACTTAAACTTATAATTTCTGTTAAAGCATGCAAGCAACCAAAAGCAACAGGGAAAGGCATTTACAAGCTACACTGTATTTTGTTAACCTCTTTTACAAAGTTGTGTTGTGTATCTTTTAAAGGCACTTCAAGAACAGTTAAAGAGTTCAACCTTCCACGGGAATGTAACCGAAATTATTTCCCATCCCAGAAGTGTTTTACTTTCCTGTTTCCAACCACCCCAGAGAATGTGTCTCGTCTGGAGAGCTTGGATCCTGCTGACCTTTCCCCAGATTTCCAGGATGTCTCAGATAATTTCTGCAAGTTCATCTTTGACAGGAGTGAAGTCAAAAGGCTGAAGGATGGACACACAGTCACAGGCAGAGGTGAGTCAATAGAATATATGAAATGATGTGAAGTGACATTTGCAAAATAAACATTAACATAGCAGCAAGCAAATATTTGATTAATTTACTATATTCAATTACTCAAGTGAATATGGCTGTTTTGAAGTAGTAACTAAACGTGTATTTCGCCTGTAGTAAACTGCTGTCAACAGAGGAACCATGTTTTGGTTCGAATATCTAAGGTTGTGTGCTCATTGCACCATAATGCTGATGTTAAACCCCATACCTAGAGACTAATTTCTAAATTGAAACATCCTTCCATCTTTGTGATGTGATAACACTGAACAAGTGGCAAATGCTAATTATTCCCACTAAAATAGCATAAATTGAGCTATCAATTCAGCTATGACATTGTTTATGACTCTTTCTGGACTGCAAGTTAATCTACAGCCTCCAAGTTAATTTCCTTGTGTCTGACCCTTCTCCTTCCCTGAAGTTCTGGGTCAGCTGGTGAAGACATATGTAGACACAATCTCCAATGGTGAAGTTCCATTTCTGGAGAATGCTGTGATTGCTATGGCAATGATTGAGAATGAGTCTGCAGTGAAGGAGGGGCTTGAGGTTTACCAGAGTGGAATGGAGAAGCTGAAGGACTCCTTCCCTCTGGAACTGAAGGATGTGTCCTCAGAACACCAACGTCTCAGCAGCATGGCGACACAAACCTTCATGAAGCGTTCCTTTAAGGACAGTGAGGGGACATTCATGAAATGTCTTGAGGTGATGCCCAGTAAATAATGTACAACTCCTATTGAACTGTTATTCAAGTATCTATCTATCTATAACAGTGCACACCAACTTCTAGTTGCTAAACAAGAATAGTACTATTTTGTAGTATTTGTTCTCTAAGAACAAGGCCCATTGTTTTGGCTGTAATGAGTAATGTGTCTCTTAATCTGAATCAAAAGCTGAAAAAAAAAGATTATTTTAAATGGCCATTGTATAATAAACTTTTTTTCAATAGTTGTAGCCTCTAAATGGTGTTTAACATTGTCTGTCTCTGATATTTTGTGTGATGCTGCAGGAAGACATTAATAAACTCTTTGATGGATACCTGTGCCAAAATGAGGAGTCTTCAAAAAAAAGATGTGAGAATCTCCTGTCATCACTTTCAGCACCAATGACAGAAAAACTCAAGAAAGGATTTTATGCCGTACCTGGTGGTTATGTTCTCTTCTCCCAGGACCTTGAAGATATTATAAAGGAATACAAAATCCAAGCCAATAAAGGAGTCAAGGTGAGTATCAATATTTGATACAATTACTGCAACATCACAGGTTTCAGAGGTTTTCAGACTGTAAGATGTTTGTCATGTTTTCCTATAATATGTGTTCATATAATGTGGGAAACAGTGGATTAGGGGTAGAGAAATCAACTGGAAACAAGTAGGTTCCTGGTTTAAATCCTGGTTTCTTCTGGCTAAATATTGAAGAATCATTATTCAAGACACTGAGTCTCCAGTGGTAGGACATGGACACTTGTACTCCATCAATGCTGGACTTTTGCTTTGGACAAAAGTATCTAGAACTACTTGATGAATTTCATGATCTGCTGAAACATTGCATTTGACAAAAATGTGTCGATTGTGATGTAAAACCAAACTGAGCAACACTCATGCCCAATATGTAACTGACTATAGCTTTACTTTGTTATTGATTTATGATTATTATTACTAGGAGCATCACCATTATCTTCACAATCATCATTAATTATATTAGTTGTAGTAGTAGTAGTAGTAGCAGCAGTTTTTCAGATTACATATGTTGTTCACAGGCAGAAGAAACACTCGAAGAGTTCCTGAAGCAGAAGTCAGTGGATTCTAACGCCATTCTGCAGGCTGACAAGAAACTGACTGAGAAGGAGAAAAAGATTATGGGTGAGTGTTTTGCATCCTGGATGAAGCAACAATAGCACCATCTAGTGTTAGTTGCCAACTTGCACAAAAAGAGTTTCATGTTCAACTACGAAACAACTACAGTAGTCAACATTTGAAGTGGATCAAAACCTTTCATCAAAGTTGTCCTACAACCTTCTTCTTAGGATGACTTAGTTCTTAGGACAACTTTGATGACCTTTTTTGATCCACTTCAAATGTCTACTGTATTATTTAATTTGTTATTTCATCCAATGTTATCAATTGTGCTAAACAATGCACAAAATGAACATTAACAACTCAAGATTGACTAGTCTCGGTACATTTATCATTTGATTGAGGACTTTTCTCTTTCTGTGAATTGCCTCAATGCCTTGAATTCATGGAATTTAAAAGTCAAAATTTGAAATGCAATGCAAAATTAGGTACAATGTTACACTTTCTTAAACTTTCCATTAAACTTTATTCCATTTGCCTCAACATCTTCTTCCAGAGGAAAGAGAGAAGGATGTTGTTTTTTTTTTTTTTACAGTTTATTTCCACTACATCTGTACATGTTTACATGTTTACATATACACACATGCACATATAGCACAAATTATACATATATGCATATACATACGTACATACATATATACACATACCTACATACACGTATACATAAATGCATGAATGCATGCGTGCCCATATATTCTCACACATACATATAGCAAGCACCTACCACGCATGTACATACATGTGCACGCACGTACACACATTTGCCTACGTAGGTATTCAACATTAACATGCGCATAAGTGCAGATATTATTTCTGACACTGTGGAAAATGGACATCCTAAAAAGCTATGCAGCTTATGGCCGGGGTCCATCACCAAGTATAAACAAAACAGATGGTTTGGCAGATTTTAGATACTTTAAATTGAAATAATAATATAATAGTAGAATAATGATAACAATAATAAAAAAAAAGAAATAAGTAAATAAATAAAAGTAAATATAATATAATATAAGGGTCATAATTTTTATGTAGATCTAGTACAGTAATATGAATATGCAGTTACTCGTCATTACATCATGTAGGCACTGCATACTTCCCTGCCACATGTACAAGGAGAAATACAATAAAAGTAAGACCTCAGCCGCGATATCAGTTGTTACTATAATTTTCCAGCAGCTTACATTTTAAATTTCTTTTAAATATGGATAGTGAGGCAGACAATTTAATATCATTGTCTAACTCATTCCATATTTGTGTCCTCTATAGCAGACACTGAAACTAGTACATTTTAAATTCCTGATTTTCCCTTTTAAAAGAGATTTTTTCCTTGTATCATGTTGGTGCGAAGATGAGTATAGTGGAATAAGTTCACAAAGTCTACTATTTAATTTGTGAACAACACTATACATTATACAAGCATTATGATAGAAGTTACTTTCAGTAAGCTTTAGAAGACCATATCTATGGAAGATAGGATTTGTCGGAGAGTTTGGCATGGACCAAGTAATTGCTCTTAACGCTTTCTTTTGAATTACCTGAATTTTTGCAATGTAGGTGGGATATGTATTGTTCCAAATCATATTACAGTAATTCAGGTGAGGCTCAAACAGAGATCTGTACAGAGTCAACAATGCTTCAAATGGAAGCAAATGTCTTATTTTAAAGAATAAACCAACAATTTTGGATAATTTTTTGACAAGCTCGTCAATATGTTTTTTAAAGTTTAGAGAATGATCTATAAAGATTCCTAGAAATTTGGTCGAATCTACTTTTTGGATAGCTCTGTCGTCTATCATTACATTTATATTGTAATTTCTGTCATCACGTCTGTTTGGGATAAAGACAATATAAGAAGTTTTACTAATATTTAAAGACAATTTGTTGCATTTGAACCAATTGCTCATTTAGACATTTTTCTAGTTGGTCCATATGTTTATAAGATATAAACAAATTTGTGTCATCTGCAAAAAGTATTTTATGAATGTCGCTGGTACAATAAACAAAGTCATTAATATAGATTATGAATAAAAGTGGTCCCATAATGGATCCCTGTGCAACCCTTTAGTCCCTCAACATCCACATATTGCTCTCTTCCACAGATATAACTCCTAAACCACTGGAGTGCTACTCCCCTGACACCATAGTGCATTAATTTACCAAACAAAATTTCATGATCAATAGTATCGAATGCTTTTGAAAGATCCAGAAAAACCCCAATACCATATTCTCCTCTTTCAAAAGCATCATTAATTTTCTCCACAAGGTCTAAAATAGCTATATACGTGGTGCAATTTTTCCTAAAGCCATATTGTGAAGGCTCTAATACATTACATTTCTCAAGATATTCTGCTAGTCTGGAGTATACAACTCGCTCTAAAACTTTAGAGAGGGTTGGCAAAATTGATATTGGTCTATAGTTTTGAATATCATTTTTATCCACAGACTTATATATTGGTATTATTTTTGCAATTTTGGTCATTTTTGGAACAATGCCTTGTGTTAACGAAAGATTAATAATGTAGGCAAGAGGCTCTGCAATTTCATTTACTATGGCTTTGATAATTATACTACATATGTTATCAGCATCAACTGTGTGTGAAGATTTTGTTTATGATATTTATCACTACTTACTATTTTGTAAGTAGTTTTTAGAAAAAATGAATTTATATAATTACCCTGGAGATAATCTTTATAATTGGCGCCCCCTAGTAGACAAATATTTTGAGAAAGATTTTTTCCAACAGAGGAAAAGTAATTATTAAAGATGTTGGATAGATTGTCTTTACCTGGTTGATTTTGCACTACAGTGTCAGGGATGACTGAGATTTTATTATTGCAGCCGAGTACCTCATTCAACACCTTCCAGGACGCCTTTTGATCCCCTGAAGCATTTTTAAATTGAGCAGTAAAATGATTTTGTTTACTTGCCCTTAATACTTTTATTAATTTATTTTTAGATTTTGTGTATACTGATTTATTGTGGATGTTCGAATTTTTAATATATATTTTTATAGAGCGTATTCTTCTTTCTGACAGACTTTAGTATTCCATTTGTTATCCACGGTTTTGATTGCATTCCATTTTGTTTAATTATTTTTTCAGGAATAGTTTTATCTATAGAATCATTTATTTCAGATATTAGAAAATTATAAGCACAATCGGGATCTATGGTGTTAAATACTGCGTCCCACCTTTTAGTTTGAAGGTGTTGTATCAGGTTTGCAAGACTTTTGTGGCTGAGAACTTTCACTTTTCACATTATACATAGATTTGGTACTTTTTTGTTCACATTCATACATTGTATAATGGGATAATGATCTGTGATATCTGAGTATACAACCCCTGATTTATAATCAACTTGCATGTTAGTTATTATTTTATCCAAAGTTGACTGACTTCTCTCTGTAATTCTAGTATGCTTATTGATAGTTGGGAAAAATGATGTGTAAAATAAATAATAAAGGGTGAATAAAGGGTATTTATAAAATCTGTTTCAATTGTATCTTCTTTAGATATATCTATATTAAAGTCTCCCATAATAAGACAATTTGTATTGATTTGGTTAATACGGAATAGAACTCCATCAAGTTGGTCTCTGAATGTGGCGTAATCTGAGTCAGGTGGACGGTATATGACTCCGATGATGATACTTTTTGCATTTATATTTTTAGTTCTAAGAATAATGAATCAGAATAACCGTCGTCCAACTTAAAGGAACACTCCACTTTTTTTGAAAATAGGCTCATTTTCCAACTCCCCTAGAGTTAAACAGTTGAGTTTTACCGTTTTCGAATCCATTCAGCCGATCTCCGGTTCTGGCGGTACCACTTTTAGCATAGCTTAGCATAGTTCATTGAATCTGATTAGACCGTTAGCATTGCGCTTAAAAATCACCAAAGAGTTTCGATATTTTTCCTATTTAAAACTTGACTCTTCTGTAGTTAAATCGTGTACTAAGGCCGACGGAAAATGAAAAGTTGCGATTTTCTAGGCTGATATGGCTAGGAACTATACTCTCATTCCGGCGTAATAATCAAGGAACTTTGCTGCCGTATCATGGCTGCAGCAGTGCAATGATATTACGCAGCATCTCTCACAAACGTCTCCATGGTTGCAAGGCACGTTCCCTGTGCAAGCAGGGGCTCACGGGTATATATACTGGGCGTGGACGTCTATCTCCAGGTACTCCAAAGCCCCGATAGGCCCGGTCAATGGCCACCGATAGTTTTAACAGTTTCGGAATAAATTCTATATGACTCCGATGATGATACTTTTTGCATTTATATTTTTTAGTTCTAAGAATAATGAATCAGAATAACCGTCGTCCAACTTAATATTCCTGTTTTAACAGTTTAGGAATAAATTCTTCAAAGAACACAACAGGGTCACTTCCTTCGGTAGCTTCTTTTAGATTTAGTAGTCTGATGTTGTCACGTCGTGATCGCCCTTCCAGGTCCATCACTTTGTTCGTTAACTCCTTATTAATTTTCTCAAGCTCATCCATTCGCATTTTTATCGGTGCGATGCCATCTTCTAATTCAGAGATGTGTGTTTCTGATTCAAACTGTCGGACTTTGAGTGAATCAGTTGCTGCGACAACATCATCGATGCGCTTTATTATGTTGTCCAACTTGGCATCCACCATAGTCTCAAACTTGTCAAAAGACTCTTTTACAGACGTTTGAATACGCTGTCCCTCCTCCCGCAACAGCCGCAGAAATCATCTTTAACAGAGTGTCAGTTGAAAGTTCAGAAAAGTTTGCGGAGGAGCTAGTTTTAGCATCACTGTCAGCGTTTGTTGCTTGAGCAATGCCGTCTTCACGCTCAGTTCGTTGTTGTTTTGATGGTTTCGGCATCTCAGCGAGTCTTTTACGTTTTTATTTTTAATTGCAGGCACTAAAGTAAAGTCAGAGTGATAGATATGGTATGTGGAGGGAGAGACAGTTTTGACGTATCCTACTCACTCACTCACTCTGCCACCATCTTGATGTGATGGACAAGTGATGGACAGCAACAACTTGTTCTCCTGGCTCAGGAAATAAATGCCAAGGAACAAAAGCAGCAACAACTTGAAGAGAAGATGGAAGCAGAGAGACGGAGCAATGAAGAGAGGATGAGACAGATGAAGGTGAAGATGGATGAGGAGCTGAGGGTCCAGAGAGAGGAGGCTGATCGTGCCATGGACAGTAAACTGAGGGAACAGGCTAATCTGTTGGAGAAGGGCTTTAAGGAGAAGGCAGACAGGATGACTAAAGAAATAAAGGACTTTAGGAAAAAGAATAAAGGAGCAGAAAAGGAAAGTGACCAGATGATGATCACCATTGACTGTTAAAATGTATTTGATTAATCGTCATTCATTCAAGAGATTTGTTTAAAAAAGTCTGGACGAAAGTCTTCATTCATTAATTTCAAACGATTTTTTACTTAAAGGATTAGTTCACTTTCAAATGAAAATTACTCCAAGCTTTACTCACCCTCAAGTCATCCTAAATGTGTATGACTTTCTTCTTTTTAATGAACACATTCGGAGATATATTAATAAATATCCTGACGCATCTGAGCTTTATAATGGTATGAGCTGAAGAAAGTGCCTCCATCCACATCCATCCATCATAAACATACTCTACACTCCTCCAGGGGGTTAATAAAGGCCTTCTGAAGCAAAGCGATGCATTTGAAAAAATTTTTTAAAAAAATCCATATTTAACAAGTATGTTTATTATGGAGTATGTTTATGATGGATGGATGTGGATGGAGACACTTTCTTCAGCTCATACTCCTTTAGTAACACATTACTGCCATTATGAAGCTTGGATGTGTCAGGTTATTTATTAATATATCACTGATTGTGTTCATCAGAAACAATAAAGTCATTTTCACTTAGGATGGCTTGAGGGTGAGTAAAGTTTGGGCTAATTTTCATTTGAAAATGAACTAATCCTTTAATGAATTAATTTAAATTACAATTTTTTAAATAGATTCATAACATTTTACACATTTACAAATAGACTTATTTATATAATTAACAAGAATATTTTGTCAGAATATTTTGTCATATCACAAATTAAGCTTAAAAGAATATATAATATATCTGGAATCTAAATTATACTATTACTCTTTCTAATATTAAAATGTACAATCTTACAGACTAGGGTGAAGTCTTTATGTTCATTAAAATAAGAAAACATTTCAGAATCCTGCATTTCAATCCATGCCCTTCTAGCAACCCTCAGTTGTCAATAATGTCAGACTGTACGGCAGCCAAGATGCGTTAAAAACAGATGTACACAAAAACATATAACACAGGATTTCCCTTCCCCTGTATATCCATAAAGTAAAATTTCTTGTTTAGCCAGTGGTTATTCTTTCTTTTGTCTTTTCATCTGACACAAGTTTATAAAATAAAATACATTTGAGCAATTTTAAAAACCCAGAATAACCAACTATGTAAAAACTTAGCCCCAACAAATGCTGATCAATAAAACAGCCCTTACCTTCAGATCATCCGGGGAAGATGAAAAAACCAGTTGATTAATAATTCCTAAGGGAATTGTTTGGCCATTACATCAGAGTATTTTATTTAACATTGAAATGTCTGTCAAAATCCTTTTTTGTTTGTTTGTTCCATGCTAACATAGCATTGACATGATTTTCAGATTTTTCTTGTGCCCTGAATCCTCCATGAATCTCCATGTTAAGATCCCTAGCCCAGGTAATCCGAAGACTATAAGAAGCCAAGGGGTGCCATGCAAATGGAGTATTGTATGTTGTAGAAATGGCCCCTCTTTGATAAGGATTAATATTGGAAATCCTATCGACAAGGGTGGAGGGTCGTTTCATGGGGAACCCCGGAAAATGCTTACGGACCTAGTCCCGGATTTGCAAATATCTGAAAAAATGGAACTTTGGCAAGTTAAAAACTTGAGTCAAATATTCAAATGAAGTGAACGTTCTGTCAAAGTAAAGATGCTTAACAGATATGATCCCTAAATGCCTAAATAGACATCTGGGGCCGTATTCAGAAAACATCTAAAAGCTAAAGGTAGCTCCTAACTTTCCGATTTAGTAGAAACTCTTAAAAATAACGGGTGTGTCAGTCCTAATTTTAGGACTCCTACATTTTTGCTCTAAGAGTATTTCACAAAGCATTTTAGCGCTGAAACTAGCTCCTACATCTGTGAAATGCTAGGAGTATTCAAGAGGACTCTAAAGTCACTAAGACAAAATCAAAAACAGTAATTTCACCTCCTCTTTAGGCAATCTAAGCTGCGGAGTTCCTCAGGGTTCTATTTTAGCTCCCACCCTTTTCTCTCTCTATTTACTTCCTTTGGGCTCCATCTTTAGGAAACACGGTGTTTCTTTCCTTTGTTATGCAGATGCTATGCAAATCTATCTGCCTGTAACAAGAAAAGAAAATGTGCTCTACATACTCTATTAGCGTGTCTGGATGATGTCAAATCATGGCTTTCCAAAAATGTTCTTCTCCTGAAGTCAGATAAAACGGAAGTTATTGTCTTCAGCCCCTCTGACTCCAGAACACAAAATCAACTTGATCTTGAGTCATTAAATTCATTTATCTCTCCCCAAGTGAGGAATCTGGGAGTGGTTATTGACAACTGTTTGAAATTTGACAAACAAATAAGTACCGTTGTTGGTTCAAGTTTTTTCTATCTTCGCTCTCTCTCAAAAATCAAATCCTTCCTCTCAGAGGATTCTTTAGAGACTGCAATCCATGCCTTCATTACATCACGACTGGACTATTGCAACTCCTTGTGCTACGGGATCTCAAAGACCCAAATTTCTAGACTACAAGTAGTTCAAAATGCTGCAGCTAGATTTCTGAAGAGGCGTAAAAGATTCGATCACATTATGCCCCTCCTGAGATCTCTACACTGGTTGCCCACCCATTACAGAATTGAATATAAAATCCTACTACTTGTTTTTAAATCTTTAAATAATCTAGCTCCCTCCTATCTGACTAACCTACTTCACCCTTACACTCCTGTGAGAGGACTAAGATTGGAGGGAAAATTACTCCTAAGGATCCCCAGAACCCGTCTAAAGACAAGGGGTAATCGAGCTTTTGACACTCTGGAACAATCTTCCTAATTCTATTAGAATGGCTTCCAGTTTACCTGAGTTTAAATCATGCCTTAAAACTCATCTTTTCTCTCATGCATTTTGTATGTAATATGTAGGTATCAGAGTATATGCATGTGTATATATGTGTGTGTATATGTTTATACATGTGTGTATGTATATTGTATGTGTGTTGTATGTGTATGTATGTATGTATACATGTGTATCGAACTGTTTCTTGAATATTTTATGTACACTACTCCTCTTGTTGTACAGCACTTTGGTCGGCCCTGGTCGTTTTTAAATGTGCTTTAGAAATAAACCGAACTTGAACTTGAACTTGAAAAACAGTTCTAAAATGATTCTTGGTGCCAATCCACCTTCAATCCACCCAAAGACACTGTACACCATTGAGGCAATAGTGACAGAGCCTTGGGTGCTGAACATTTTCTTCATAAATGCAATACGTATTTTGATTTATAGATTTTAATCTACGATAAAATACCAAAAATAAATCTTTAATAAATAAATATATACCACCACTCAAGCTGATTAGATAGACTGCAGAATTCAAGTGACAAATTATGTTTTATAAACAAAGTTTGGGAGAAACACATTCAAACGGTCCAATCAGCGCGAGAGGAGGAATATATACACAGACGAGAGCCGACTCACCTATAGTTACTTTGACAGTTTTTTGCATCTCTCCTCCACCCCGCTCTTCACTCTCAGCTGGGGATACGGGAAGAACTTTGGGTTTGGGCAAAATTCCAAGCTCGGAGCCCTCGATCCCCTTGGACAGCACACCAAATACGCTTAATTTTTAATTTTTGTTTACTCTATTCAATCATTTGTAAATGTGAACTCATGAAAACCATTGCCACAGGTATTGTCCACAATATTATTTATTTGTTAAAGATTTATTTTTGGTGCCTCATCGTAGATTCAAATCTATAAATCATAATGTATTGCATTTATGAAGAAAAGGTTCAGCACCCAAGGCTCTATCGCTATTTCCTCATGGTATACAGTGTCTTTAGGTGGATTAGGACTGTTTGTGATTTGATCTTAGTGACTTAGGAGTCCTCTTGAATACTCCTAGCGTTTCACAGATTTAGAAGCTAGTTTTAGCGCTAAAATGCTTTGTGAAATACTCTTAGAGCAAAAATTTAGGAGTCCTAAAATTAGGATTGACATTATTTTTAAGAGTTTCTCCTAAATCGGCAGTTTAGGAGCTACTTTTAGCCTTAAGATGTTTTGTGAATACGGCCCAGATAAATTGAGAAATAGAGCTATCCAGAGAGTGAAAGAAACGCTTGGGAACAAAAACTCCCTCAAACTTTAAGTTATGCCAGATTGTTAGGATTCATTAAACATGTTTAGAAGTTGTGGGGAGTGTTCACAGGATGAACTGAGTAATTGATTGTAATTTTAATGTAGCTACTTCAAGTTAATCTGATTAACTGATTCAAATATTCATTATTAATCAATTAATATTCATAGTGAGTTATGAATAATTATTAATATTTCCCCTTTGAGCTAATATCGCTACATAGATTAGTTATGTATTTGTGATTTAGTTAATAAAATCCTATGCACAATACATGTTTGGTTCTGAGTGCCTGCTTGCAATAATGTCAATTTAGTGATTCTAGATTCTGACTACACGCTCTAAGCGCTGTAAATGCTAAGAAAGAATTTGAAGAGTTCATTTGCAAAAAATGATAAACGCCACTTTTAAAAAAAATGAACTAACTCCTCTGCGTTATTCTCCACATATAGCACGTTCTGAACCCTAAATCTGTTTTGTCAGAAAAGCCGGTATTGTCCACTGTCAGGCATCACAAGTTTCACAGCAGAAGCCGACATGCGCCCTTGTTGTTTGTGTACATAAACCGATAAGTACGTTTTAGCGAATCAGCTCACAGTATTCAGGTCAGGCATGATTTATAAATCGAGGGAATGAAATAGTAAATCGTACGCACTAATTAGTAAATCGTGTGCATGATTGAATTTTTTTTCTTGCATGTCATGTGCAGGTCTCCGTATGTGTGTGTGTGTACACGTGTGTTTGAATGCGTTTTAAATGCAATTACAAAGCAATTACCTTGGTTTTGAAACAAGTTATCTACTTTCGCCAAAAAACTGTATTTTTTAGAGTTATTATTACTTAATCAAAACAACCCAACTGCCGTTTGATTGATATTACTTGGAATGCACAATAAAAAAAAACATGATTTTGAGAATTAATCAATTATTTTTGTGTGACCATGAGAAATACCCTTAATAATCAATAGTGTTCACAGGTTTGTCATGATCCCCTGCTGGAGTGCCCTTGACAGCCACCAGAGGGCACTCTACCATAATCATTTGTTCTGGACTAATCACTGTTCATTGCACACAGCTGTTTTTACTCATCTTGTTTGTTTCAATCATCATTATTGAGGTTTAGCTATTTGTTACATTGCTCTTCTGTGTACACTCCCTGGTCTTGTCTCTTGTTTTTTTTTTTTGTGGATGATTTTGCAAGGTTCTTGACCCTTTGCTTGGCATTGTACTTCTCTTCGGGATTAAAACTGCAATAGGAACTTTGCCAAGTCTCAAAACATCCGTGACGAGGGTGAACTGATTAATTGATTGCCGTATTAAAGGGTTAGTTCACCCAAAAATGAAAATTATGTTATTTATTACTCACCCTCATGTTGTTCCACAAATTAAGATGTTTTTGATCAAATCTGATGGCATTGCCAGCAAAATAATTAACACTTTCAGGTGCCTAGAAAGGTACTAAAACATATTGTGTGCCAAAAAGAAAGACTTTTCAACAATATCTAGTGATGGGCGATTTCAAAACACTGCTTCATGAAGCTTTGAAGCTTTAAGAATCTTTCTTTCGAATCAGTGGTTCGGATCACGTATCAGACTGCCAAAGTCTTGTGAACGATTTAAATTCTGAAACACCTATGATGTAATGAAAAGCCTCTGAAATCACATGGCTTTGGTGCCTTGAACCACTGATTCGAAACAAAAGATTCATAAAGCTTTGAAGCTTCATGAAGCAGTGTTTTGAAATCGCACATCACTAGATATTGTTGAAAAGTATTCTCGTCTCTTCATAACATTAAGGTTGAACCACTGTAGTAACATTAACTGTTTTAAATATGTCTTTAGTAGCATTCTGGGTGTTTGAAAGTGTTAATTTCTGTCAATGGAGGCCTCGCTGAGCCATCGGATTTCATCAAAAATATCTTAATTTGTGTTCTGAAGAGTCTTACGGATGTGGAACGACATGAGGATGAGTCATTAATGACATAATTTTTGGGTGAACTAACCCTTTAATGTAGCTACATCCAGTTAATCTGTTTGACTGAT
Source organism: Ancherythroculter nigrocauda (assembly GCA_036281575.1). Taxonomy (NCBI): domain Eukaryota; kingdom Metazoa; phylum Chordata; class Actinopteri; order Cypriniformes; family Xenocyprididae; genus Ancherythroculter; species Ancherythroculter nigrocauda. The sequence goes on along the minus strand of VTFQ01000011.1, from coordinate 40,132,815 downwards.
CTAAATATCATTAATTAATCATAACCAGTTCTGAATATTTATTAATATTTCCCTTTTGAGCTAATTCACTACACAATTATTCTGCTTATACTACGATTACCACACCTCGAGGCACCGTTCAGATGTTCTTACGAATATTTGTTATATAATATTTAACTGAAGCTATGATTACAAATGGCTTTATTCGAATGTGTTTGTATTTTCATGGGACCAGGATTCTTTCACTTTTTTAGTCTCCATAGCTTACTTTTTTATAAACCCTTACTAGAAAACTATCTAGTAGTTAAACTTAATCTCAGAAACCATCTCTGAAAAACTTCCTCTTACCTCAGTGAAACGCTTTAATCTCCGGATGATCATACTGGTGTCTGTCAGTGAAGACGCTGCATGAGACGCAATTCAACACTCTGCTGCTGGGGTTCTTCTGGAAAATGGACTTTAGAGAAATCGTTCTTATCTTTGGACTGACGCTGCTGAAAATTGGTGCATGTGAGTCAACTTTCAGCTCAAAATGATATTATGAGGAAATGAAAACATTTGTGTTGTAATACTAAACTAGATGAGTAAAACTTTGATGTTGACTTAAAAAGGTATTTGAAGGAAACCAGAAGGTTTTAAGTAGTTTTAAAAGCTTTAATTTGAAGATTTTATGGTTACGCATAGGGTTGCCAACCATTCCATATAATACGATGTGGTCTGTATTTAAAGGGATAGTTCACCCAAAAATGAAAACTGTCATCATTTACTCACCCTCAAGTTGTTCCAAACATTTATTTGTTCTGCTGAATCTGGAAGAATATTTGTAACCAAGCAGATCTCAACCCCCACTGATATTAGGAACTGATAATAGGAAAAAATATTATGGCAGTCAATGTGGGGCAAGATTTTTGAACTGTCTCTATATAAAAAACACCTTTTACATGTTGTAGGAGGCCTCTAATGTACTCTAACTATACATTTACGTTACAGTTTTTAGGTGAATGTTGAAATATTGCAACATTGGGCCTGTTGGGTAGCAGAATTTCAGTGATTTGATATTGAATTGTGTCCAATTCTGCTCCTGGAGGACCACTGTCCAGCCCCAATTAAACACACCTGAACCTGCTAAACAAACTCTAGAAACTTCCAGACAGGTGTGTTGAGGCAAGTTAGAGCTAAACTGAGTCTGGACACCCGTGCATTATTCAATCCATGTAAATATGTAAAACTAAAGTTTCTTCATCCATTTGGTGGGACTGCATGAATAATTTCTTTTGCATTAGCATGCTTTTCATTTGATTGGATCAGGAGTGAACATGTTGAAATAAAGTATTTTATGTGTTTTGAGTAAAACCTGTTAGTGTTGAATGTTCAGCAATGTTGGAAATATTTTTGTGGTTAGCACTGTGCTAGAGAAGAGCTTGTGGTTTGGTTGTGGAGATATTTTTAGCATGGCTGGCATAAGCTATTTCAAAGAAAATAGCTTAATTCTGTGTTAAAAAAAAAAAAAAAAGGAAACCATGTGTTTCTTCACCCAATAACAGCTGCTCTAATGTTAGTTAATTTATTCATTGCATTTTCATGTAAATTAAATCACATACAGAAACTATAATTAATCACTTTAAAGACCCTTTGTGGTGAAAATAAAGTTTTTAATGTTGTTTATATATGTCTGTGTGGGGTTTTGATAAGACAGAATATCTGCAAAAAAATCATTTACACAAGTCAGTAGGATTGCTGAGTATTTTCTTCTTAAATCTGAAGTGAACCAAAGACAGTTCAAAATTGCTGGTGTTTGACATCACTAACTACCTTGTAACCAATCACACCAGCACGCCGGCGGGCTTTAGCATACCATTACTATTCGAGAAGCAGGTTATCCCTGTATATTTTTCTGTTGATATGAAAAACCATGTACATTTAGCAATATAAAATAACAAAATAGCGACTTTATTCCACAATATCTAGTGATGGGTGATTTCAATACACTGCTTCATGAAGCTTCACAAATAATTTGTTTCAAATCAGTGGTTCAGAGCGCCACAATCACATGATTTCAGTAAACAAGACTTTGTTACGTTGTAAGTGTTTTGAAACTTCAATAGTTCACGTGACTTTGGCAGTTTAATACACGCTCCGAACCACTGAATAGTAGCTTTCTGGGCATTGAAAAAGGGAGTGTTATTGCTGGCGATGCAGGCCTCACTGAGCCATCAGACATAATCAAAAATATCTTAATTTATGACATTTTTGAGTGAACTAACCCTTTAAGGCAAGAACTTTTTCACAAATTTTTTCACAGAAAAAAAAATTAAATATGTAATTTTGGTGATCAAAGATAAGTTTCAAAGGACAAAGTTAGGTGGAATTTAATTTAATGTCTGTATCTTTGTGCTTATCTATACACTAGTGTACTAACAATTTCAAGATTAGTTTTATAAGATACTCTATACATATTTAAACCTTTTATGAAAGTGGATCAAGAATATTAATCTCAAAGGTGATCTCTTGATTGACAGTATCCTTCCTATTGATAACATCTTGTTTCAATATACGTCAGCAGCAAGGTTTGTCTGGTTAGCATGGGCTCATGTCATAACTACACACTCAACATCTCTCTCTGCTGACAACGACTCAAAAGTAATAAAGTATTCTGATGCAATATTGTTAATATTTCTTTGTCATTTAATAGATGTTCCTGCAGCTCCAGAGTGATCATTAACATGACATTCACGACTTAGGTCAGAGGTCGGCAACCTTATCAGAGCTGCATGCTATCATTGACTCCTAATTCTCACACTAGAGATACTTTATCTGAATTAAATACACATACATCTCTCATTTGTTCACATTCCAGGGATTACCCCTCCGCAACATCATTTATTTCATGTTCAGATATACTTTTACACATTTGTCTCCTGTTTTTTTTAGGGGTTCAACCCTATTGAAACCCTATTGTAATTGCTCTGATTTTTTTTTTTTTTTTTGTGCCCTAAAACGAATCATTGGAATCCTTGGCTCAAGACGGACAAAACCTATATTTCTGATTTCATTTTCCGGCATTTTAAATTTTGTTCAAAACCTACTTTTGCGATCTAGTCGCCTGATGGGAACCAAACCAGTGCAGAAATGTTCTCTGGAGTCTAAATATCAATAATTATCAACGAAAGTTGAAATTTTGATTCACGGTCACTAAGGGGCGCCAAAAAGTACGATGAGGGCGGAGCCACTTTCACTAAAATGGCTATAACTCGAGAACGAAATTAGATATTTTCACCAAACTCGGTACACCTATGTAGGGGCTCAATCTTTGGTCAATATTATTGATCGATAAAAATTGCTTCGATTGGATACTAAGTGGCGCTATAACTTGAAAAAAACATGAAAACAGCTGTAACTATGCAACCGTTAGTCCGATTGACTTGAAATTTGGCATGCAGTGTCTTGGTCCAAGGGTATCTCAAAAAACATGGCCGCCATCGGCCAATGAAGTTTGAGCACCTATTAGACAAGGTTAACAGAAGCCAATCAGAATGAAACTCAGTGGGCATGTTCAACTCATGGTCCTAGAGGTCTGTAAGAATTTTGAAAGAAATCGGCCATAAGTTGGCGCTAACGAGTTTTTCGCCTCAGTAATCACGTGGTGTTTCAATGATCCAAACAATATTTGTATCATTTGATAGATCTCCTTATGCTCAATGCTGTCAATCAAATTGTTCATTAATTATTCGCAAATATGTGAAAAACCTACCTTTGCGAACTAGTCCTAGGTTTTTTGCTCGATCGGAACGAAACCAGTGTAGGACAATTCTATGGACTCTCTAGATCAATAATCGAACTTTACCCTTTGGGTCGCTATAACTGGGTCATTTAGAAAGTGGGCATGGCTAAATATACCAAAAAGCCTATAAAACCTAAACGAAAACTCAGAACTTCACAAAAATAAGTGAGCACATGCAGCATATGACTCTAAAGAAGCATGCCAACATTTGTGTAGATCAGACCATAGGTGGTGCTATAATTGTGAAAAAAACAATGGTTTTAGATGAAAATACATATAACTTTGGATGTGGTTAACTTATATTCACGGGAGTGAATATATCCTGAAGCCTTGCCGAGTCCAGCGATACCAAACATGTTAGGTTTCGCCTTATGGTTTGTGCTATGTTGTGATTTAGCGCTTAAAAAACTTTTGCAAATATCTTCGAAACCGTTGGTCTGATTGAAACAAAAACCAGCGTAGGAAACACGGAACCTAAGTTGGTTTACTTAATGTTTGAGCCCAAATGTCAAAATTTTGATAGAAAGTGGCAAAAAAAATCCAATCAAAGTCTTTCATGGGTCATTTTTAATGCTCTCTTATATATAAGTGTCTATAGCTTCAAAACGAAATGATATTTTCACCAAAATTGGCACACATATGTATGGGCACACTCTGAGGACACCCATGTGCTATAACTGTTAACAAAACCTTTAAAAACCATGTTACAGTGGCATGAAAAAGTATGTGAACCACTTGCAGAATCTGTGAAAATGTGAATAATTTTAATAAAATAAGTGAGATCATACAAAATGCATGTTATTTTTTATTTAGTACTGTCCTGAGTAGGATATTTTACATAAAAAGATGTTTACATTTAGTTCACAAGACAAAACAATAGCTGAATTTATTCAAATAACCCCATTCAAAAGTTTGTGAACCATTGATTTTCATACTGAGGACAATTGAGGGACTCAAACACAACTATTAAAAAAGGTTCAAACATTCACTGATGCTTCAGAAGAAAACACGATGCATTAAGAGCCGGGGGGTGAAAACTTTTGAACAGGATGAAGATGTCACAATTTTTCTTATTATATTTAAATATCGTTGTTTTTCATTTAGTACTGCCCTTCGGAAGCAACAGAAGATACTTGCATGTTTCCAGGCAGAAAAATTAAGTACAATTTACCTTGATATTTAAATTCAAAAGTTTTCACCCCCCGGCTCTTAATGCATCATGTTTCCTTCTGGAGCATCAGTGAATGTTTGAATCTTTTTTAATAGTTGTGTTTGAGTCCCTCAATTGTCCTCAGTGTGAAAAGACGGATCTCAAAATCATACAGTCACTGCTGGAAAGGGTTCAAATATGCAAGAAATCCTTGAAAACTGAAGAATCTGCAGGACCTGGAGGATTTTTCTGAAGAACAGAGCTCAGTTTAACTGCTCAGGACAAACAAGGGACTCATGAAGAACAAAAAAACAGTCGTGGATCATCAGGTAACCACACACAGTATTGAGATTCAATGGTTCACAAACTTATGAATGGGGCCATTTTAATAAATTCAGCTATTTTTTATAGTTTTGTCTCGTGAACTAAACACAAACATCTTTTATGTAAAATATCTTACTCAGGACAGTACTAAATAAAAAATAACATGCATTTTGTATGATCTCACTTATTTTATTAAAATTATTCACATTTTAACAGATTCTGCAAGTGGTTCACATACTTTTTCTTGCCACTGTATTCTTTACTGAATTGCCTGTAATGGCTGTAAATGGTATTTTCCATCTATAAGCTAAGTGTTTACATGCTTGCTAAATAAAATATAATACCTTTTTATATGTTTAAAGGCCTTAAATGCTTGAACCCTGGTAAATGCTGCATGCAGCTTTAATTTTTTTTTTTTTTTTTCCAGGTCTGGAGCAGATCTGCTGGGATTTTGAGAAAGGTCCCTGTTATGCAGCTCTGGGATACCCGCTATATCTGCAGATTAATGACCTGTTTGGAAGTAACTGGACATTTACAAAAATAGACAACACACAAAATGAGCCAGTTTGTAGAACAAATGCTGGCATGACAGGAAATGAATGTGATCATGTTCTTAACAGAGTTGAATATTATTCCAGAAATTTCCTGTTTATAAACCGTGTGATCAGAGCTGATTCAGGGAATTACAACTTATCTCTATCTTACCGGGCCCCAGATGTGGTAAGGGGTAGGGGATTGACAGTTGGTCTTCAGATCAATGTTGAAGGTACAGAAACTCTCATCATCATACTCATTACAATGTCATTTACTCCAGAGATGCAAATGAATCAGTTGAATCTCTGTGTAAGTTTTTATTCATGTAGCACACAGTAAACACACTACATACTCCTGTGGCCTGTCGCATGAAGCCGGTTCAGTTTCTACTCAGTTAAGTTCAAGATTAGTTTGAGCAAACTCTGTTTTTTTAGGCTCATGAAGGTGGATTGGTTTTTGAAACTTTGCACATGTGTCAGAAGTGGTGAAAATTTACGTCTGATATGGGTTTCAGAAGTAGGTGTGGTAAAATAGCTCAATGGCGCCATCTACAAAATTTCAATTAAGCGTTCTTCGCGCTACTTTTCACAGACAAGCATGAAATTTGGTATATAGATGTAACAGCCCAATTCCTACAAAAAAGTCCCTGGGTGCAAAATCCTGTGCACGCGCTTCAGAGTTAATCGCAAAGTTTGGATCAAACCTGAGAAGACAGAGAACATTTATACTGAGCTTTGTAAGACCGCTTAACCTGGGCCTCCATGATGGTAGTTGAACAAACTCAGAATTATAGGATTAGTTTTGAGTTGATAAACCAAAACAATCCAATCTGGCTTTGTTGGTACCATGACGCTGATCATCAACTTTTTCTGTCAACTCAGGCTATGATTGCTATATCAGTACAGTATACTTTATTGCATCAGACGTGTCACTTTGCTCACAGCTGATTGGTCCAGTTTCAGTTTGAGATCTCTTACCTGAAACTTAACCCGCACTGGATCAGTTTATCAATGGAGCATAAATTACTATAGCAATGAACACTGCTAAAATCTGAGCCATTTTTTGGTGCCTAAACCCAGGGAATAGCACAAACTAAAATTAAACATACCTGACTGTCCACTAAATGGTCTTCATGGTATAGACCCCAGATCAGAAACAGGTTTGATTTCAACTCCAAACCTACTCTGAAACTCAGAGTTTGTTGAGCTAGCTTCATGCAACAGACCTCGGTAATAGTGTGAGCAGTGTGGAAGAACATCATTCTCTTGTGTTTGTCATGTGTCTCACCCTTTAGCTCCTATTGGCTCAGTAGAAGTGTCAATCAGCTGCTCCTCCAGTGGGGTGATGAGGGCGTCCTGCTCCTCTGATGGGGATCAGCTCCTCTACAGCTGGACTCTGAATGGAGATCCACTGATGGATGCAAACAGCTCCATTGTCCTCGACGAGGGAACTGATGGAAACATCACCTGCAGTGTGAAGAACCACATCAGTCAAGTACAGAAGACCATTAGTGTGAAACGCTGTCCTGGTGAGATTATTTCTGTTAATCTACAGATATCAACTCAGCATTGATTGATTGATTGATTGATTGACTGACTGATGTGTTTGTGGGGGGGTTTTTCCAGTGACTTCAGTGTCTTTGACGTCTTCAGTGACTTCAGCGACTTCAGTGTCTTCAGCATCTTCAGTGTCTTCGGCGTCTTCAGTGTCTGTGGTGTTTGTGCTGATCTTGTGTTTTTAGCTGATGGTTCTGTTGGGTCTGTTAGGAGGTTTTCACATCTACATGAGACATGTCAGGTGAGATTTATGATCATCATTGTAGATTTGACATGCAAACAAGAGAGTGAAGAGGATGATGATTTGATGCTTTTAGGAAAGAAATGGGACAATCAGAAACTGAGAATGAGAAGATTCAGAGCACGACGTGAACACACAAGCAGAAGATTCATGAGACCAGCAGCAGATATCATTACATTCTCACATGAATACAGCTTTTATTTGTCAGTAGCAGGAGATCTTTTAGAATGAAGCCAGAAGACATTTTCAGTTTTAGTCCCAAAGAGTTATTTTCTGGACTTTTTTTTTTTTTTGCAACATATTGATGATTTTATTCACATGTCTTTATATGCTTTTAATGAACTATTTCTTAGCCAACCATAATACGTGACTGTTATGTAATTGCAAAAAAAAGCAATAGCTTTGTTTTGAATCTCTATTTACTATCATTATTTGTTGTTTATATTAATAAATACAACTTACTTACCACCATATATCTGATAATCTGACATTGCTGTTTTTAATTAAAATCACTATTGCTAACACAACATGTTAGCATATTTTTTTCTCTCACATGCTTCTTTTTCTGTTATTGTCACATGCACTGCCTGTCACATGTTTAGTATAGTCTTCTTTGTCAGATGATGGTTTCACTAATGATGTCCGACTTCGCCAATCGGAGATCACTAAAAATAACATTAACCCTTTAAACCCGAAGTCTATGGATAATAGGAAATAAATACATATTTGGGTGGTATAATGTTATAATAAAATGTCATTAATCACATATTAAAAGGTTAGTTTACCCAAAAATGAAATTTCTGTCATTAATTACTCACCTGTAAGACCTTCGTTCATCTTCAGAACACAAATTAAGATATTTTTGATAGAATCCGATGGCTCAGTGAGGCCTGTATTCACGCAAGTTAAATACTAGTTTTTTTTTTTTGGTGCATAAAAAGTATTCTCGTCACTTCATATCATTAAGGTTGAACCACTGTAGTCACATGAACTGTTTTAAATATGTCTTGAATATCTTTCTGGACGTTTTAAAGTGTAAATTATCTTGCTGTCAATGCAGGCCTCACTGAGCCAAGGGATTTCATCAAAAATATCTTAATTTGTGTTCTGAAGATGAATGAAGGTCTAACGGATGTGGAATTACATGAGGGTGAGTAATAAATGACAGAATTTTCATTTTGGGTGAACTAATCCTTTAAGATAACCAATATTAGTTAAATTACTGAAATACCCTAAATAGACAATAATGAGCCATATTAATTCACCATGCTTTTTAACTGGGGATTGTAAATACAAAATTTTAGTGAAAGTCAATGACTGGGAGACTTGGATATTTTATTGAAAATCTGATATGTAGATTTGAAAAACAGCCACGGGTAAATTTTACCCTGTAGCGGTTCTAGTGTTAATGCATCAAACCATTTTGATCATCTCTTAATGATTGCTGAGTCTTCCCTCTAAACCTGAGTGTACCGCTGGCGCCACCTAGCTATGAAAAATTAATAATCATATTTTTCATTTACTACTGCCTTGATCAACAAAAAAGGTGTCATTTGAAAGCTTAGCTAAAAAGTCTGAACTTTACAATGAATGTGGCCACTTTGATTAAGTAGTGCTGAGTTATTTGCTGATAAATAGTATTTTACAGTTCAGCTCTTCTGGATCTGATGTCATAAACCAGCACAACAGCAGCAGCCATGGCAGCCACGCCCACCAGCACAGTGACGACTAATCAGATCACAGCTTCAACAGCATCATAACCGCGGACAGAGTCTAATGAGTAAAAGCATGAAACTGAGATCAGCTCAGTGAATGAATGCTAAAATAACTGCAGACGTCAGCTGTAACGTACCTGAACAGAGTTGAGTGATGTCCAGATGTTGAGTCTGATCAGTGAATGAATTGTTCAGCACACATCTGTAGGTGTTTTTATCCTGATATTCCACCTCCAGAGGCAGGGAGAGCCTTGTGCTGAAATCAGACACACTGGTGCTGGAGAATAAACTGTTTCCTTTGTACTAGGAGAGCATCACATGACTCACATTCAACACTGAGCACAGCAATGAATATTTGGACATTGATGACGAGGAAGGAGTTTGAGGACAGTGACTGAAGATGACCGGAACAGGCAGAGGAGCTGGAAAACATGAAAGAATAAAAATAACATGAGGATAAATTAAGATAATGTAGACGAGTAGTAGATGATTCAATTACCCAGCTAACAGGGAACGTTCTCATAACATTGGCTAACGTTCAGGCAAGGTTCTCTCAAAGCTATGAACAAACGTTCTTCTAGAAACATTAATAGAGTGTTTGTTCAGTGTTATCTGGTCTTCACAAAAATGATATTTATACATTAAAGAAGGTTTTTTAAATGTCCTCTGTGACAAGCAGGGCGGGGCAAGAGCCGTGAGGGAACAGCACAAGGCTGGTGGCGTGATTGCTAAAGAGCATCACCTGCGCTAGACACCGGTCTCGTATCTCGGTTCTTAGAACAACATTCTTGGAACATCTTTTAAACATTTAGAATGACAACTAACTTGAAATGAATAAGGTTTGTGCTTTCTTAAAAGAACATCCTTGGATAGTGGGAAAGTTTTGTAGCCTGTCCCATAGTTATTGTTCCAAACTTTCCTCTTAAATTCATGTAAAGCTTATGAAAGTGTTAGAATTAGGAACTTTCAAAACAATGTTCATGAAATAACTACATATTGTCATTAGTTTTCAATGAATGTTCTCATAATGTTGTCAGAAAACTTTCTTTGAAAAAAATTCTTCGAATGTCCTTCACAATATTGAGGATCACTAATTTTCTGTCTTAAAATGGCTTAAGTTTGGATGCTACATAGCAAAATCCCCTGTGTTTCATGGATACTGCTGTGTTAAACTGAAGCAGTGTTGTAGATTATTAGATAATTAAGTCATGATTGACCATTAGTGATGACATACTGAAGGAAAGAGGAACAAACATGTCATCATTATGGTGATCAGTGTTTCATATAGTTGGGCTCTTGATCCTTGATTGTTTTGCTAGTTTATTCTCTGGCTGCTTTAACAGTGTGTTCATAAAACACTTACTGCAGCAGAAAACATCAGATGATGCTGTTAATGTCATCATTAAGTGGTCTGATTCAGTGTTTACATCTGAAGTGTAATTACTGATCAGAAGTGTGCTTTGTTATTAATTTGTTTAAATATTGTGTTTCTGACCATGCAATATTAATGTGACAATTGGATGTTGAGCAGGAAGTTATTAACTACTGCTGCAGTGCATGATGAGTACCAGCAAAGCTCATTCATGACTCCCAGCATGCATTGCGACATGAATAAATTATACAACTGAATTCGTTTTATATTTGAATAGTTTTTTGATTGTCACCATACACTTGAGTTGATTTCATCTAAAGCTGTGGCTGGAATCAGATGTAGTTCCTGTTTTTGTTTCTCTTTTCTTCAGTCATTCTGCTTGTTAACAGCAGGTGTTTTCATGTTTAAAATAATGTTTCAGAAACATCGTACTAACCTTTAAATTATGTTATATTAACAATAAGGAAACTGGACATTTTATGTTCTTGGAATGTTACAAATTCAACGTTCCTAGAATTTGAAAACTTGATGTTTTTTAACATTTCCATAACAAAAACAAAATATTTGGAAAATGTTCTTAGGACAAAAATATGTTAGCTAGGTAGAGAAGAAGACGACAGTGTTTTTACAGACTGAGGAAAAAACATTCAGAATAACTAAGACTGATCAAAATAGAGCCTAAAAACTGAAACTTGGAAATTAACATTGAAAACAAGTAATAAAGCAATAAAAGAGGTAAAACCGATGTTAAACTCACCATAGACACTGAGCATGAAAAACTTCCTCATATGGTTGTTCTCTAGTTGATACAATCCAGTGTGCTCAGTCCTGGTGTTTGTGATGGTCAGAGATCCAGTTTCATGATCCTCCTGCAGTCTGTCTCTGAATCGCCCATCAAGAACATCATCATAGACCGTGTTGCTGTCTCCTGTTTTATTGATTTCAGCTATTAAATAGTTTCCAAACCTCCAGAGAATCAGAATATTTCTCATTTCTCTATCAGTGTGAAAAGTGACAGAGCCTTCCTTCATAACTGACAGTGACTTCACTTCATCTTTATCACCAATCCCACCTGAAGAACAAAAAGAAACAGAGTAAGACCTTCAAATGCTCTTATGATAGTAAATACTAAATTCACTGAAGTAAACCATTTGAGATTAAATTAGAAAAGAATAATATCCCAAAACACTCACAACAGAAGAAATATGGTGTGTGGATTAACATTTGTGGGGAAATAAAATATGAAACTGATAAAACTGTGATTAACTGACCATAGACAGTGAGAACGAAAAACTTCTTCATGCCGTGGATCTGTAGTTCATAACGTCCAGCATGTTTAGTTCTGGTGTTTGTGATGGTCAGACATCCAGTTTGATGATCCACCTGTGTTCTGCCTCTGAATCTCACATCATAATCATCATTTACATTCACTCTGCTGTCTGTTACATTGATTTCAACTATTAAAGTGTTTTCAGGTCCAAACCTCCAGAGGATCTGATCATAACTCCATAATTTCTCTATCAGTGTGTAAAGTGACCGAGTCCCCCTGCATCACTGACACTGACTTCATCTCATCTGTAACACCAAACACACCTGAAGAACAAACAGACACAGAGTTAGACGTTTAAATAATGTTGTTTTACTAAAGTAGAAGGTTCAAAGTAATTCTATCTTTGTGGCGATTTTGAATAAAACTGAACTGAAGTTCATTCGAGCTCCACATAAAATCACACACAGAAAGCACTGTTATGAGCTTCAGTGTTGTTACATAAAAGACATTTAGAGGAAAACAACACTAAATCTGTAGCAAAAAGAACTGAAGTCATAAAACATTTCAAACTCACCAACCAGAGAAGCACACAAGCACAAACAGAACCGAATCGTGTGAAACATTATCTTCAACAGTTTCAGTCCACAAATGTGACAAGACAAACTCTTCTGAACAGGTGTATTAGTATAATGACGTGCAGTGATGTGAGAGTTGGTGTGTAAAAATACATACATCTTTAACCGTGTTGATGTGTGAGAACTTTTTTTCTCTATTTCACAATGTTTAAAGGTTACCACATTGAGTTTCAGTAGGCCACAACTTCCTAAGGTTGATGGCGTAATTTTCGACTTAAATAAAGTGACCATCTCACTGACTGGAGAAGTTAAACATGCCTGTTAGCTTTGCCCCTCCCCATTATTGTGGTCCCATCTGAAAGCAGACACTTGGTAGTTTGTTGTCATCAACTGTGAAATAACTTTAAAAAAAGAAACATTCTGATAATCTTTACTTTTCAAAATTAATCATAAAACATAATCACTCCTGGTAACAGGTGCATAAGGGCTAGCTAGCATGTTAACACAGCATTAAAACACAACAATTTATGAGATTAAAACCATGTTTTTTGCTCCAAACTCACTTGATGAGATGGATTTTTTTAATTAATCATAACTAATATGTCTTTTCCTTGCAGAATTAATATTTATATGCTTTTGAAACCTAAACGTGCCCAAACCTTGGGCCAAAGTCAGGGTGTGTCTGAATCATGTCCAAATATAAGAAAAGGGGAAATGAAACTAGACAACTATCTATAATAGCCCATGAGATTCTGAGTAACAAACAACTAAAAACAGATGATGTGGGCAGATCTTGCTTTACTTAGTAACAGAAGGGTTTGACATATGAAGAACCAATCATATTGTAGAATGCTCTTATCCTATATAAACTGTTGTGTTCTTTTTCTGGTGGGATTCTCTGTGATTAAAGCATATTCTGAGGCATTGTCTGGAGTTTGTCTCAGAAGGGTCAAGACGTTGACCGACTCAAAGCCAGTTGTCGGCTAGTAGACACAGTGCTGGAGTATAAATATTTTTGAGTGTCGTCAGTAGATGCTCGGGTCTCGACTTGGAGATGACCCAGGTAAACATATGCGTGGGGGAAAATCTACCACAAGTGTTTGAAATAACCGTCTGTGATATGATGTGGCTTTTTATCACAGAATGACACAAAATATATTATTTTATAGTATTCTGTACTGTGGTAAAGGCTGTGTTGATTAGCATTGCTTACAGTTTTTCTCGATTGCTAAGACACATTTCTTGAAAGCTGCTCTCCTTTTCTCTAAACTGTGAACACAAAACCCAATTTTCAAGCTACATTCACAAAACCTCAGACTCTTCTTGCAAAACCAAACTTTCACCTCAAAACAGTTCAGTCTGTGCTCAAAACTGAACTATGTTGTCAAATCGTGCCCCGAGTCAATCAAAATTAAAAACACTACTGAACAGTCACTAAACACTACGTAGAAAAATAGAAAACACAATGCTCAGGACATGAAGCTGGAGAAATAAATGTTTATTGTTCACTGTAGGCTAAATGCATGTTGCAAAAAAAAAAAAAAAAAAAAACCTGTGCATTTAGCACTTGTACAAAAAGACAAAACAGAAATCTTATGCGTTTGCCACTTGTGTACAGTAAGCCCATGTAAAAATAAAGTACAAAAATATACAAATAAGTGCATTACTCAGCCACAGCATCATGTCTCCGTACTGGGTCAGGCCACAGGACTTCATCCACATCACAGACCACATTTTGTCTGGCCAGGCAACGGGGGAAAAAACCCCTGGCATGCTGTATCCAGGCTTGGCATGCCTCCACACCTATGTCACCACAGGCAAGTCCCATGGCTTGCAGGAGATTTACCCTGGTGTAAGGTTGGCGTTCATATACCTTCCACCACCATGAGGAGAAGAATTCCTCAATGGGGTTTAGGAAAGGGGAGTACGGTGGAAGGCAAAGATTGATAAAACCTTGGTTCATATTGAACCACTCTCTAACCTGGAGGGCTCTGTGAAAACTCACATTGTCCCAAACAACAACAAAGATGGGATGCTCATCCTGCTGCCCTAACAGAGCATCTCGCATGTGATTGAGAAAAATGAGGAGCTGGTGAGTGTTGTAGGGCCCCAGGTTGGCATGATGGTGGACAACCCCATGATTGCTGATGGCAGCACATAATGTGACATTGCCACCACGCTGCCCAGGTACACCAACAATGGCCCGATGGCCAATCACATTACGGCCTCTCCTTCTCCTTTTGGTGAGATTAAACCCAGCTTCATCCATGTAGATGTATTCATGGGGTCTTTCCATTGCATCCAGCTGAAAAAAAACCCTCTGTAGAAATAGATAGTTTTGTAAGTGATACGGATTTTGAAAGTGATTTAGGCCACTACAGTAAATCACTACTTAGAGTAATCAGCATTGAATGTGTCTGGAAATATGCCAACCTGTACATACTGTAATCTTTGCTCTTTGACTCTGTCTGAGTTGCGATCAAAGGGCACTGTGTATAGCTGTTTCATGCGTAGTCTGTTGCGCTTGAGGACACGATCAACAGTAGAGAGGCTGACACTGTTGATACCCTCAAAATTGACATGGTCCTCAATGATCTTCTGCTGAATTTCACTCAGTTTAATGGCATTGTTCTCACGGACCATATCAACAATTAGGGTCTCTTGGTGTGGGGAGAAAATACCTGTCCTCCCACCCCCATGTGGCAGTCTTTCAATTCTACAAAAAGAGAACATGGAGTTACAAAAAATATACATGGAATACTAGGCCTACAAACAGTTAGACCAACCCTCCATTACAATACTACAGTATATTGGTACAGTGATGTACTGAAACATATATTTACTTACAGTATACTGTGGTACAGTATATAGTATGTCATACAGTAATTGCTGTCAACATTTACATACTGTACTATAATGTCAAAAAAAGGTAATTACCTGTTCTCTTCTCTAAATCTTCGGATTATGGTGGACACAGTGAATCTACTGATGTTTGGTTGTACCCTTTGTCCAGCCTCCCTCATGCTCATACCATGGACAAGAACATGGTCAATCACAGTAGCTCTGATTTCATCAGATATTACTGTTCTTGGTCTTCGCTGACCACCTCGACCTCCTCTCACACGAACTCTTCCTCTCAGATTTCTATCCATTGTAGGGCCTCACAAACCAGTGCTCTCTGAACTGGCTTACTTTATATGTTCCCTCACATCATTAGCCACAAGTGTGATCAATTTGGAGTTGTTGTGTTCAAGTGGTGACATCTGTGCTTTATTTGTGTTTGACTTTTGTCACCTGTGCTCACCATTATGCAGCACGGGTGCATCACAATGAAAATGTGTTGGCAAGTTGTGTCTAAACAGGTGAAAAGTGCTTATGGTTTTGCTAAAAGAGTGATTGATTCAATCAATCACTGGGTTCAGGCAACTGAGCATTTGGTTCAGACAATAGGGTTTAGTGTTTTAGCAATTGAGAAAAACTGTAATAACTATACATTATCCTTATGAAAATACCTGAGATGGCTTAAAGAACACAGATAAACTATATATCATCACAATCATGTGTTTAGAAATTGACGCGCAAGCAAAAAGGTATCTGTCCTATAGTGTTTTTCTACTTTACCATAGTAAAGAATGTGAATATAATAGGTCTAATTTAAAGCAAACCGAAGGAAGAAACCTTTATAATCCCCTGTGAAAATGGGTGAGACGTGAGTGAAGATTTGGGAAAAGAAACTAGATTCCATGTCCAGTGGAATAACTGATGGAATATTGTTAAATTTGCTGATAATCGGAGGACCAGATTGCATAACAAAATACAAAGCTGACAAAAATTACATTTGTGGGCTCACATACCTCTCTCATTTGGCATGCATTCAAATGTTTTATGTTCACTCGTATCATAAAATTCACATAAAACATCATTCACATTAAAAAAAGAAGAAGAAGAAGAAAAAAAAAGTGGTGCAGCCAAGTGGTCAAGTTTACTGGCACAGCCCAATGTCCATGTAAAGGATTTCCTGGAATGTCATAAGTTGGCAACACTTCATAAAAACTGCAAGCTGTGAATCATTAGTTAAGCATTAGTAAATAGTTAATTCATCATTTATAAAAGAGGTCACAGCAATTGAGTATATAAAAAACTTCAGTTGCATCTCCATGGCTTTCTAACATATTCAACATTGAATGGAAGTGCTGCAATCTTTATTTTTTTCAATTGATGAACGTAAAATGACAGCTTAGCTTTAAAAGCCTTCACAGCACTGATCATATCAAGGATATGTCTTTACCTTGTAACTGAAGATTGATCTGATTCAGTTTCTCACATCACATCAGCCACCCAGCATCAGACAACAGGTTGGTGTCTTCCCCCCTTGCTTCCATAAAAGCTTTAAATTCACTCAGTGTGGAAGTAAAGCGGTGAATTACTTTACTCCTACTCAGCCATCTGACTTCTGTGTGAAGTAAGAGATCATCATACTCTGCAGAAAGTTCATCAAGAAAAAGTTTGAAGCATCTGTGTTGTTTGGTCTTGAGTTGATAATCTTAACAATCATAGTCACGACACGATTAAAGAGCATAACCCTACTGCAGATCGTCTGCTGGTGAATGATGATAGTTCAGAAATGCAGGAAAATCTGGGATGTTCTTGTGATGTGCAATAAATCCAGAGTAGCGCCATATTATGGCTGGAGCTCCGTCTGTTGTCAAAGATACCAGCTTTTCAAGAGGCATGCGTTTTCCATGCAGTACTTCTTGAAAACGTTGTAGATGTCGACTCCTCTGGTTGTAGTTTTTAGAGAAGGCAATGTCACAAACTCCTCTTTTGTGGAAAAATAAAAAATCATCCGAATGAAAAAGTCAACTGAGCCGTATCACTCAAGTCCACTGATTCATCGCACTGAAGTGAAAACCATGAACATCTTTTCATGTCCTATTCTAACTGTCCCATCGCATGAAGCCAGCGAAGAAAACTCCTTGCCACAGTGTTGACACTGACCTTCCAAATATAAGGAGATGGTGGGCACTAATTCTCTTGGAGAACTTTGGCATTTTCTCTGAAAGAAATCTACTTCCCTCCAGCTCACACAACATCACACCCTCTCAGGGCCGTCGCCAGAACATATAGAATGGGGGGGCATTCGGTTTCCATAGGGGGGCACACATTTTTATAATCTGAAAAACATTAGATCAAACACCAAAAACTAAACCCCTTTGCATTATGGCAATATACTTTGCAAACACGAGGCACAAAAGCTTTTCAATTCCTCGAACAACACAATAATAAAAACGATACATACCAAATAGCAATCTGTAAAAAACAGCGTAGGCTAGCCTACATCTGTAGCATATTTAAGTGTAACAAAGACTTTGAGTGTACACCATAGTTGAAGGCTAGAAAACTCAAGAGAGAATGGGTTGGTCAGGTCTATTACTCATCATTTTCTTCCAGGGGTCAAGGGGTAGCAGTACTAATCCACAAAAAATTACAATTTAACTTGATCAATACATACTCTGATACTGCTGGTAGATATGTAATTGTTGAATGTGAGTTGAATAGGGAACATATAACCTTGATAAATGTCTATGGTCCAAACCATGATGATCCCATCTTTTTTAGTAAATTACTATTACGATTAGCTACTATTGAGGGCAGTTGCATTTTTGGTGGTGACTTTAATCTAGTTTTTGACCCTTCCAAGGATAGATCATCAAAAAAAAAAAAAATCTTAAATCAAAAGCAGCAACCATTCTGAGTCAAGGGATGACTGATTTGGGGTTGTATGATGTATGGCGCAATCTTTATCCAGACCAAATTGACTACTCATTTTATTCAAATGTACATAATGTCTACTCAAGAATAGATTTATTTTTAGCATCTCAATCATTAGCCTACCAAGGAAAAGACTGTACTTATCTTCCTGCATCCATCTCTGATCACAATCCTGTCAAGCTTACATGGGAACCAACAATGGCCCCACCTTACTCCAAAAAATGGAGATTTAAAACTTATATGCTGAAAGACCCAGATTTTATCCAATTTATCACTACTCATATTCAGATTTTTCTTGAAGCTAATGCTAATTCAGCTTCACATTCAACTATATGGGAGGCACTTAAAGCTTTCATGAGAGGACATATTTTCTCATATGGGACTTATAAACAAAAAGAAAAGAGAGCTGCTTTAACAGATTTAGAAAAAGAAATAAGATCATTGGAATTAGAACATTCTTTGACCAATAATGATAAACGTTTATCACAACTTAATCAAAAACGGGTCTCGTATAATAATTTGTGCACTCAGAAGGCCGAATCTATTA
Organism: Ancherythroculter nigrocauda; assembly: GCA_036281575.1. Lineage (NCBI taxonomy): Eukaryota > Metazoa > Chordata > Actinopteri > Cypriniformes > Xenocyprididae > Ancherythroculter > Ancherythroculter nigrocauda. The sequence continues at coordinate 40,113,999 of VTFQ01000011.1, read as the reverse complement.
TGGCAAGAACAAAATATCATTATTACGAATTCGGAAATAAGACTAGCAGATTACTAGCTTGGCAAATTAAAAAAGAAGAATCTGAGCGATATATCCACTCAATACAATTAGATGATGGTAGATATATAAAAGACCCTAGAGAAATTAATATTTTATTTAAGGATTATTATGAAACTTTATATAAAACTGATCACAGTCAGGGAAATGCTGATGCTATGAAATTTATAAATAAAATACAGCTACCAAAAATTGATGATGAAGATAACAAACTTTAGAACTCTGATATAACTGAGAAAGAAGTACTTAAAGCAATTAATGACGACCAGACGGCTTCCCAATTGAATATTTCAAGTTGTTTTCAAAGATGTTATTAACTCCCTTAACAAACATGATTAAAGAATCACTTGAGAGAGGCTCACTTCCACACTCCCTGGAATTGGCCACAATAACTCTACTCCCTAAGGCAGGGAAAGACTGGGAAAAATATGGGTGTTACGATCACCGTCTGTTCCTGTCACGTTCCTGTTCACTCCGGACTCCATTTCCCATAATCCTCCCTCGCCTATCACATGCACTCACTCCACCAATCACCTGTTGCCACATACAGCTTTGCACACTACTTGGACTATAAGAGACTCACACACACACCACCCGATTGCGAAGTCTTGCTTACTCCTGTAACAATTCCGAGCGTTTATTCCCTGTCTGCCTATCTGTTCTTGATCCTGTCTGGTTACCCGTTTATGATTCCTTGCTGCATACCTCTGGACTGTTTATTGTTTCCTGGACTGTGAATGATATCTGCCTGCCTCGATCTACTGCCTGTACCCTGACTACGATTCTGCCTGTCCTTTGCTGTTCCTGTCTGCTCATGTTTGACCCTGCCTGTACGACCACGCTTACTTTTAATGGTAACACTTTACAATAACAGTACATGAATAACCATGAACTAATACCTAAATTAATAGTTACTTCAACATGAACTCATGATTAGTTAAGATATGAACTAATGAAGAGTGATCCTTAACTACGACAGGAGTCATAGGGATTCATGCATGAAAACAGCAGCCTTAACTACGCGTTAATACATGTTTGATAATTAATGCATTAATTAACATTTAGGGGTAAACTAAATAAATCAGCCTCCATAAGAGTAAACAAGAAGTACTCTGAATTTGAATTGAACGTGATTTAATACTGTCATAATTTACACTGTAATATCATAATCTGCCATCTGCAGCTTTGTGACAAATAATTGCAATGGCACATGATTATTTAGCCATTAATTACATAGATCTGTCTAATCAAATGTGGAAAATAGACTAACTACCACTAATAAATTTAATTTGATCTAAACTGTTTTCTGATTTTTATAGTTCATTTACATTTAGTCATAGCTAAATAGTCATAGGCCTAGTTTATTCCCGGAACTAAAGTATGTAGGGTTTGTTTCTGGCGGGACACTCATTAGTGGCGCACGCTAGGTGTTCTCTTGGCGCGTTTGTTGTGTTGCTGGCATTTTAAACTAATAAATGTTGACTGCTTTGGTAAGCCGAATTAAAAATTAAAGACATATTTACATGTACGTTTTATTGGGATTTTCAGGAGGTTATGTGCAGTTATTAACTGTATTTGTATTTTTGTCGTTTAAATGTATATGCTTTGATTAGCATTAGCTTGTGGACGCGCGCGATTTTACATGTAAATGTGCCTTATGTGTGTCTTTACAGGTATGTTTATGGCTTGCTTTCAAGTCCATATATGTTTAATTATGTAAATAAAAATAAAATACAAATACTTTTTATTTTAGTTTTTTTGAACCTGGGTGTAAAGGATTAAGGATGGCACTCTATAGTATTTATTCATATATTAGTTAATGATGTGTGATATGTGCATCATGTCATGACTTTACTTGAAGGGGCACAATCATAATTAACTCATTATTAACTAAGCATATACTAACATCAACTAATGGTTTGTTAATGTATACTTATGTCATGACTTTACTTGAGGGGGCACAATCATAATTAATTCACTGTTAACTACTTACCAAATTCAGCTCATGATTTATCATTAACTTACTATCAAATACACTTGTACTAACACAACTATATAAGTATTCAGCCCAGTTAAGTGATGTTGTGTGACTTTTCAAAAAGTCAGAGAATGGAGGTACAGTATGATCACGGCCTGCGTCTGGATGGAGAGTGAACTTCTGAATCTGAATCCAGCAAACGCTCCCTGACCTTAGTTCATGTTTCCTGTTTGGTTATTTTTTTGGGAACCGATTCCTCAGGAACTGATGTAAGTCACAGTAGTTTAGTTTGATAGTGTATTTAGTATTTTATATGTTTGATAAGGAGGGTCAGTGAAAATAATTACAAACTAATCCTGTGCCTTTCAGTAATGTTTATAATGAAGCTGCTGATGTCAGTAGTTTAAATTCTGACAATAATAAATTGTTTACATTTATTTCAAAGTCCAAATATGTATTATTCCTTCTTATAGAGACTGTTTGATTTAGTTTACCCTAAATGTTAATTAATGCATTAATTATCAAACTTGTATTAACGCATAGTTAAGGCTGCTGTTTTCATGCATGAATCCCTATGACTCCTGTCGTAGTTAAGGATCACTCTTCATTAGTTCATATCTTAACTAATCTTGAGTTCATGTTGAAGTAACTATTAACTCAGGTATTAGTTCATGGTTATTCATGTACTGTTATTGTAAAGTGTTACCCTTTTAATAAAGCTTGCAAATGGATCTTACCATGAGTCCCGCTTCGTTACAATGGGTCTTATAGGCCGCTAAGTCTACTCAATGTTGACTATAAAGTTCTAACTAAATTGCTTGCCCTAAGACTAGAAACTGTTATACCCAAATTAATACATCCAGATCAGACAGGATTCGTTAAGAATAGACAAGGCTCTGATAATATTAGAAGGTTATTGCATATTATCAATATTGCACAAAAGCAGAAATTATCAATGTTTATTCTGTCTATGGATGCCGAAAAGGCTTTTGACAGAATCAAACCTACTTTTCTTTTTGCTACCTTTTAATTCCCCTAAAGCAAAGATATGTACCAATGGTATTATATCTAACACCTTTACACTGTCTAGGGGCTGTAGACAAGGATGCCCTATATTGCCATTATTATTTGCTCTGGCTGTTAAACCTCTCGCTATTGCGATAAGGTCCAATTCTGTAATAAAGGGAATTAAAATTGGCACCAATGAACACAAATTATCTCTATATGCTGATGATTTGTTAGTGTACCTGACCAATCCACAATTCTCTATTCCCCCTTTACTACATGTATTTAACGAATACAGTGATATATCTGGTTAGAGTGAAGCTTTCCCTATTAATATACCAGATGAGTTAAAATATATAGTAAAACCATTGACACTGTGTACTAATGGGTTTAAATATTTAGGTATTTATATTGATCTAACTCATGATGAAATATTTAAAAAAATTACTCCATACTTATGGAGAGAGTGAAAGATGATATGCAAAAATGGAAGGATTTACCCTTATCATTAATTGGCAGAGTCAATGTTATAAAAATGAACATTTTACCTAAATATCTATATAAATTTCAATGTCTCCCCTTGAACATTCCCAAATCTTACTTTAAGGAACTAAATAGAGTGATTACTGGATTTCTGTGGAAAGGCAAAATCCCTAGAGTAAAACTTCTGAAACTCCAGGCACCATATAAGAAAGGTGGTCTGAATCTTCCCAATTTCAGACATTACTATTTAGCTTCGCAATTTCGGCCTATATGGATCTGGTTACATCCTGACAAGGTTGATACTAGCTGGACAGCTATAGAACAGTGGGAGTTGAACTCTATTCCCCTAAAGGTTATTCCTTTTCTGGGGTCAAAAAGTGGCTTATCTACTTTTACTAAAAATCCATTAATACTGCATTCATTTTCTGCATGGTTAGTATCGCATAAGTTATGCTGCTCTAGCATTGTTCCTCTTAGATATTTACCACTTTGGGAAAACCCTATTATATCCCATGGCATTGCTGATAACTCCTTAAAAGCATGGGTGAATAAAGGTATAAAGACATTGGAGGACATGTATGACAATGATTCTTTAATGAGCTTTGAATTACTATCCAAGAAATATAAAATACTAAAACACAGCTTCTTTAAATATTTACAAGTCATATATTGGGTCAAACCGATCACCCCCCAGACCTTTCCTAAGATTCCTACACTATCACCATTGGAAAATGTTATGTTTAATAAAATTGTGTCCTCTCCAAGAGGCATTGTTTCTGTAGGGTACAGCACAATAACAAATAACTTTAAGCCTTTTGACAATGTAGGCTTGAAGCAGAGATGGGAAGTAGATCTTAACTGTAAATATGACCTGGAAGAATGGGAGTATATTATGGAAAGTATGCAGACTATTTTAATATCCACCAAACATAGACAAATTCAATTCAATATTTTGCATCGAACATATTATACTCCTCAAAAACTTAACATGTTAAATACCGGTATATCTTCAAAATGTCAAAGGTGTAAAACATCTGAAGGCAATATGCTTTTGAATTGTCCTGTACTGAATGACTTTTGGGAATATACCCATACGGTAAAAAAATATATTTTCAAATATATTTCAAAATATACAAAAATTGGCCAAAAAATATATTTCGCTAAAATATATTTTCAAATATAAATATATTTTCTAAAAATATATTTTTTGGCCATTTTTTGTATATTTTTAAAAAATATATTTTCAAATATAAATATATTTTCTAAAAATATATTTTTTGGCCATTTTTTGTATATTTTTAAAAAATATATTTTCAAATATATTTACATAAACATATTTTCTATAAATGTATTTTTTGGCCATTTTTTGTATTTGTATTTTTATTTTTAAAAATATATTTTACAAAAGCATTTAAAAATATATTTTGCCCTACATATATTTCAACCCAAGAAAATACATTCACATGTCACATTTGAAAAACTTTTATTTGTTGTCTATAACACATGAACATTTGAATAATAATCAGCAAGGAACATACTTTACAATGTTCAAAAAATTACAATATTCAAACAAATATAACTTTTTTGCTTTCAAGAAGTCTCAGTTTCCCCAGTTCAAATCCTCAAAGCCTCTTTGGACACATTTGGAAATCTCTTCTTGACTGTGAGACAAAAATTAGTTATTTTTTTAACTTAATGTTTCTAGTAAATTTTCCTTTCACCAAGTATTGACTTACCGTATATATGGCTGCCATGGTTTCCTCGTCAAGGGCACTTCTTCTCTGTCTCTACCACTGTACTCATACAAAAGACAAAACACAATAACTGAACATCAGTACAGGTACAGAGGGCATGCACTTTGTCTTCTAACTAGTTTTGGATTTCCTGATATTTTTGTTTACACTGGAAATGAAACAATTACAGGTGTACTGGATTTTAAAGATATTTAATGGGCACATTTTTGGACAGTAAAGAAACTGATTATTGAGGAGAGGCCTTTCTTTACACTTCTGCATTGCATTTTCACTTTTACAAATGAAGGGATAGTGAAATATCACAAAGTCACTCATTTAAGCTAACTTAACTCAAAGGGATAATCCACCCAAAAACAGAAATTATATCATCATTTACTTACCCTCAAGCTGTTCTAGTTGATTATGACATTACCTTTTTCTGTGGAATACAAACAGAGATATTTAGAAAAATAATCCATCTCTGTGTGTTCATGCAAGAAGGTCAAAAACCAAAGTGAACATGATGGTAATCCACATGACCTCAATTGACAAATCAACTTCTTCTGAAGTGAAACAATAGGTGTGTTTGAGGAAAATACTATTATGTTAAATTTGTTACACTACAGATTTTCCAACTGTCCAATATGGGCTCAAAGTCAACATGTTGTAACTTGTGATGTGTGTTTTAAAGCTTGAGTCATTTGGAAGCACAAACCTAAAAATATTAGTATTTTTGAACACACACCTAGTGTTTCACTTCAACTAGGGTCAAGTTGACTACTGATGTTTTTTACTCTGTGTGGTTTTTGAAGTGTCAACCTTACCCATGCACTCACAGAGATGGATTATTTTCCAAAAATCATCATTTGAAAGAAAGTCATATTCTGAGAGTATTTTAATTTTTGGGTGGAGTATCCCTTTTTTTAGTATTATCAGAAACAAAAACTTTATTTTTCTTAGCCAAAAAAAAAATAATAAAAAAAAAATCTGTAGTTTGGCCTTTTATATTTAAATTCAACTTTTGAATTTTGAATTCTGTTAATTTCATGTTTATTACTGTGAAGCTGTTTTGTATAAAGTGCCACAGAAATGAAGATGACTTGACTATGAACATTATCCTGTACCTGTGACTTGTGGTCAGAGGCTCTCCAGCACAATTGTTGGGCTGGTGGGGCGGACAGCAAGTGGACAAGCGTCTTGACAGATGGGTTTGGACCCGCACCTATTCCAGACAGAAACAGATATTAACACAAGTGCAGAGAACATATCAATTCATAAATTACACAAATAAAATAATATAATTTGCTTAACAGTGCTTAATTAAAAACAATTATTCTACTTCTTAAAGTGTCTCATCATTCTCACCTTGTTGCTGTTTTATAGACCATCTCTGCTTCTGCTACTGAAAATAAAAAGTAGATTTTTTACAGTAATGAATGACACATGTAAACCTGTAGGTCGTGACAAATAAGCATCTTCTGTTACAAGCAACTTATTGAATCACTGGCTCAACTGGATCATCGAAAACAGCTTGTCATTCAGCAGAAAGTGAATATATTATAGTAGCTAGGCTATATTAATGATGATAATAATAATAATAGTAGAAAAATTGAGCGCATGAAATGCCATTAATGGCAAACCAGCATATGCCTGAACTATAATAACGAGCGAATAACGTGTGCCTAATTAACAAGTTTAGTAAAACATTTAAATTTAGCAAAAAAAAACTTACGTTACAGGCTCCACTATCAGTGACAGGATCATGTGAGCATCATCGATCGACAACAGCAGGCAGCACGGTCTCCTAACACTCTACAGCTGAAATTTAAAAAAAAATATTAAACTTTTTTTTTGTGTGTAACGTTAGTTTTCACTAGTGTCCAAATTAAAAACAAATGACGTTAAAACGGAAATCTGAACATATCAAGTGCGTCTCCTCATGTGAGCAAATGAAACAAACGGCATTAAATTGACAAATAAAGTTAAAAAAAACCTTGACAATACAACAAATTATACATTCAAAGCAGCAATTAACATTACATATGTGAAAAATGACGACTAAAAATAAAGTTATAGCTCATTACCTTTTTCTCCGTGAACTCCCGGTTGACTGACGACCGTTACAGATCAAAATGACGCGCATGCGCAGTACTCCAAAAGTCCGTGAGCGCTGCTAGTGGTTTCCCATTCAAATTACGTCACAGTTAACATCGTACATCTAGCGATTTTATTCATCTATTTATTTGTATTTGTTAAACGCTATATTACACTGACAATAAATTACAAATAAATAAATGAATTAATAAGTAATAGACTAAAACACACATTTGTGAGGTGCCATGATAACTCTGTATTTTTTGGGAAGATCATATGTGAACAAAGTGGTCAATGTGGAAAATATGGGGAAATTCATGTTTTTTCTGTAAGTGTTTAAAATTCTTCTAACATAATGGATAGTTTTGATTGCAAGGCTTTCTTCCACCCACATTTGCATTGTCAACTGTAAGATTGGAAATGTATTTTCTTGCACCCTGAAATATATTTTTATATATAAATATATTTTCCTGCCCCTGAAATACATGTTTAAATATATTTTGTAAGTATATGAAGGTTGAAACAAAATATATTTTCAGTTTCAAAAATACATTTCATTGAACTTCACTGCTTGTAACATATATTTACCATATACTTAAAATATATTTTGGCCAGATAAAATATATTTTTTTACCGTATGGGTATAATTGATACCACTTCAAAGATTATAGATATCCCAATTAGTAAAGATCCTAGAATTTGGATATTAGGGAATATTGATTTATTAGGCTCTTCTCCAAATAAAAAGTATTTTTCACTGTTAGCAGGAACTGCGGGGAAAAAATGTATATTGGTGAACTGGAAGTCGATTCATTCCCCATCCAGACAACAATGGACCAATGAACTCCTTTCATACTGCATATATATTGAATATTATTATTGTACTTTAAAAACATGTATGTGTAGTGGGATGAACGGTGTGCGTTCTTTAAATTGGCCACAAGTCACGAATTGTCCAATCACATACTTTCACGGCTATATAAAAGGGGACTTTTAAAGCACTATTGTGTGTTTGCTCACCGCTGTGCGTCACTGCCCGAGGCCCGCCCATTCCGGTTTTTGGCTCTTTCCGTCTCTCAGGTATGTGTTTGCTAACTAGTGAGCATTAGAATGCGTGTCTGAGGTAACTGGTTTTATTTGGGTTGTAGTTTCCGACGAAAATCATTCATAGTGTTTGGTTGGCGGCTGCCCTCTCACTCAACATGCTCCTGCTGTGATTATATCCTTTTGTGGGTTTGATGTCCGAGTGTGCGTGCGGACTGACTCGTGACTATAGCGACAATATGGAGGTATGTGTAACTATCACTAAGGTCTATACTATTTTTACGTGGTAAGTAATTTAATGTTTACATTTTTAGGAAGAATAGCTGATTTTAGGATCCATTGCACGTCGTGCAGCCTGTGGGGCAACATTCTTTGATGCTGCTGCTTTGTTTACGTTTGTTTCTGTGATCTGTCTCCGACTATTCAAGGTCACCATCGGCGCGATAGTGCGCTGTTCATCGGTCCTTCTCGTTGGGTCAGCGCTCTTGTGTTTGGTTCATTTGTTTTATTTTGTTCTTTGGATTTGATGTTTATTTGGATGTGTTGTAATTGCTCTTCGTGTATTTTGTTGTTTAAGTTTATTTCAGTTATTCATTTGTTTGTTTTGTTGATTATTTGTGTTATTCATTTGTATGTGTTTTTTTTGTTTAATTTTGTTGTTTAATATGTATTTTGCTCATGTTTTGTTGATTTATACCAGTATGGCACTGGGAGCGAACATCTCCCATTGAGACTGCTCCTAACCTTCATCAGTAGGTCTCGATCTTCTGGTCTCATACTTATAGTCTTATCTGTTTGTATTACTGCAATTAAAGCATTTTTTTTCTTCTTATTATTATTATTATTATCATTTTCTCTTGTGTTTGAGGTTTTGGGTTAATTTTTTGCTGCTTGTTGTAGGAACCGAGGCTTCAGGCAGGTCGCTGGTTGGCCCTCGTGTGCGGTGGTGGGACTCTGTCACGGAGTGCTGTGTGTTCACGCTTGACGTGAGTGTGTGTGTGTGTGTGTGTGTGTGTGTGTGTGTAGTGAGATCTGTGCACCTGGTGGTAAGATCTTTTGCGATATTGTAGCCGTGTGCTCATCACACTAGTTACCTGCCTTAGGTAAGCCTCGGTTTCCTTTTTGGTGGTTTTTGTTTTCTTGTTTTCTTTCTTTTTTTCATCCATCTCCATATAAAATATGCCCAGCCTGCAGGAATGTTTTAAGATTTGTGCTTGATTATTGTTGAAATAAAGTTTTGTATTTTGTTATCCACGTCTCAGGCCTCCATTATTTGAAACCACGTTCTTGTGTGCCCATTTAAAGGTGATCAATTCATAAATATCTTTCCCTGGTTGACAGGGTGGCGTAGTCAGTTTATTGAGAGTTTTGTTGAAATACCTAACCGCCACATATGCATACACATAAAAAGACAGACCAATGACAATAAAACAAATTTTTTTTTTTATTCATTTTACCAACTTGCAAAATCAGGACATAAGCTTGAAGCAGGAAAAGCATGTCGTTTAAACTCTCTCCAATCTGATCAAATTGACAGGCAGGAAGTGATCATGACATTTTAACATTCTTAAAACAATCAAATAATAATGAAATAAAAATAATGTGTCTGTAAATGCATTTATTGTTATATGTAAGGTATCCTTGATGTATTTTCTTTGTTTCCCCACAAGGGGGTCTAATGAGACAAAGAAAGAAAAAAAGATGTGGAATTTTACTATAGATACAGCAACACAGGTCATACTTGAATTTAAAATAAAATGTCACTAATTTTACATTTTCACACACTTTAGCCACAGACTTCTGTACATTATGTTCAGGAATTTGTCATTTATGTTTAAATCAATTTTCTTTAAAGTAATTTGTTTCCTATACTTTTTCAGCTGAAATGCTGTACACGATAGAAAATAGTTTTTAAATTTGAACTAATAAAAGAAATATAATCCCTCCTGCCTGAGGACAGAGGCTCTTTTTACTTAGCAGTTTGCGTTACAGCTCAACTCCAACTGATGATGCATTTTTCTGAAGTTTATACATCACAGCAATATGAACACAAAGCTACATATAAAAAAATCTCATAAAATGAAATGAACATGAACCCTGACACTCAGTTATGTTTTTTTTTTTTTTTTTTTTTTAAGGGAATAATGTTCAGATTAGGTTTCTTTAACATTTCTTAACATTACATTTATAAGTGTTTAAAGCTTGTTTTAGTTTCACTCCTGTTGAGTTTCTCAATGCATGCAGTGCTTAATTTGTAAATGAATAATTGCCGGATCCAAAACAATTAAAAGGCCATGATCATACAACTTCAGTTTTCACAGAACATACAACACAGAACAAACAACGACGTCACTAAATGGTAATGGTAAAACAATGAGACCATCATTTACAAGTTTCTGCATGGCCCTAACTACAGCCTAGTGTATTATTCTGTCATGTATGTAACTATGTTGAGACCAAATAGCATTCAGTTGATCAGTGATATTCTCTCACCTCTTCATTTTCCGGAACAGGATCTAGCTCAAATTAAACACTGGATTCATTTTTTCATAGATATGGTAAATAAAAAAGGTGTAATAGGTGTTTTTTGTTTTCACATATCAAAAGTATGTCTGAATTCACAGTACTCATAAAAGAGTAGGCAAAAAGTACTCGGATGATCTACTACTTCAGGCGAGATCCTGAATTGCGCATGTGATGGACACTTCTCTGAATGGCCTTCTCTGAATGTGGTTTTCGGTGCCCGACACACAGAAACAATGGTATTTTGTCAAGGAATTGTATTTTTAATGGTATTTTGTCAAACAATTGTATTTTTGTTCAAGTATTATCATGAAACCCTGAATGCTGCTTCTCTGTCTTTCCTGGATCATAACAGGCCTTAATTTATTCAGCAAACTGTCTTTACATAAAACTACACTAGTCAACATTTGAAGTGGATCAAAACCTTTCATCAAAGTTGTCCTAAAACCAAAATGCATATCTGTCCTTGTCTTAAGACAACTTTGATTAACTTTTTTGAAACACTTCAAATGTTGACAACTGTAATTGGCACGCTTTAAACTTAGTGATTGTATTGTGTTTTTGGTGTGAACTGAAAAATAACTCTGGGTACATCAGTCCACTTTCTGTGCTGTTTATTTGTGCTTATTAATAGTATCTTTTGAACAACATATTAACTAAAACATTCTTGTATTCTAACAAATGTGCACAAGCAATGAAGGTAAGATACTGATCTAACATTGTTATAGATATGGAGATAATCATTTTAATATTTAGATGATGCTAAGATACAAACTTTATCAATTTACCAAAATGTTTGAGTGTCATTTAAGACAAGTTCATTTCATTTCATAAAATTTGTTGATGTGTTTCCAACTCTAGTTCCCTCTTGTAATCATCTAAGCTCTTCTCACAGTTCTCACCATAGTATGGCTTTTTACACTCACACATTGCTAGGAAGATGCCTTCCACTTTAACACACTTGCCTCTTTTCTCCCCACCACAGTTCAGTTTGGAGCAGGGATCATTTGTCATTATTTCTTCATCACTTTTAATCAAAACAACAAAATTGCCACTCATCGTACCAAGATATTTCTTACACTTCCCTTTATAAATAAAAGGAGTCTGAGCTGAACTGTCTTCGGGATCAGCACTGACTTCATAGTCTTCATCTGTTGCTTTGCTTGTACTGTCATGAGCTGCTCGTATATAGGCATGTACTGCTGTGTAAGTCTTAGACACTTGAATTCCTTCCATAGTTTCAGTACAACCTTTGAGTTTCTTTGCTACATCATGACACGGGACTGAGTCAACAATGCACCTGCCAATGGTTTGTTTGACTAAATCTGCCTTAGTGTAAGTCCCTTTCACCTGTCTGGCTACAGCCACACTAATGCCACCTTTTGTCACCTCAGTAAATCCTGTCAAGATGTGATGGTCCATGGACTTAAACACCTGTTGAGATTTTTTAGTCATAAATGCAACGACCACCCAGTCGTACCTGTCATACTCCTTCACCAGAGAAGAACAGACTTTTTCAGCTAGTTTTGAACGTTTCTTGATTTCTTGGCTATTGATAATGATTGATTCCACATCCTTTTTAATGTACTCCATGCTGTTAATAATGCACTTCGTGTGGACATGAAACATAATTGATGCTGTGTCATATATAATATCAACTGCCTCATTAAACCTTGCTTTAGATTCTATGTTCTTTAATTTATAGTAGAAGTAATTCATTATATTGCCCTTGTAGAGAAGCTGATAAATTAACACAGTATATTGTGTGATATCCTTTTCATGACATTTAACATGTTCAGCCAGTAGATCTCCGAGGGGTGTTATGAGGGTCGGTTCTTTAGCGGTCAGCAAGTTGTGTAAGGTCTTAGTGGCGGGCTCATATTTTGAGTAGGCATCCACAAATGCATCCTCATGCTTTTTCTTTTTCTGGTCATCTTTTTGCTCTATAACACTGAGCAGCATAGTTTTGAATGTGGTCCACGCTATGTTAATATTCTTCTCTGGCTTTTGGTAAGCACTACTTGCCCAGGTGTCCCACTTCTGCTCTCCATGATATTGGTCAAGCTTATTATTAAGACTGTCAAATTCCTTCATGAGAGCTCGTAATGGATCGCCATTTATTTTTTTGTCAATTACATTTGCTATCAGATCTACAAAGCCACTTGCAAAAGACCCATAGCTTGGTAACAGCTCCATAAAAGGGCTGGATACTCGTAGGATCTTTTCAATAATTTCAAGGGACTTTATGCCTATTTTTTTGGCTTTGTCTAATAGCTCTGAAGACTTTTTCTTCTGGTCAGCAGATGTAGGGATGCTCACGGTGGAGATGAGGAGGGAGGACAACATCAACATCAGGAACAGAAGCCCAGCAGACGCCATAGCTGAAAACACAAAACATGAAAGTGTGTATTTATTACTACAACTCAACTCAAAGCAGTACACACAAAAATGCTGTGTTAAAAACAAACCAATTTTCAACCCAGTGCTCATTTATTATGACAACAACATTGCATTGGGTTTGTTTTGCATGTTTGGCTAATCAGGCCAATAAGAGTTGTTAAACTTTGAGTGCGCAGTTCGCTATCACTCGGTTATGGAAACAAACTAAATGTTGCTCAGTGCTTATTTATCTCTTCAGCAGCTTTATTCAGCATAACTTGAATGAGCATCAGCTCAGTACAACATAACAGCGTCTTCCGTCACAATGTAACATCATCATGTTCAAACCGTAATACCTCCAGACAAAACAATAGGCAATTCAGCTGATACCATAATACAATGTGTAAGAGTGCAATACTTTAACACCCCCGCTCGCTCTTAGCTCATTGTGTTGAAAAACTACAACGAGAAAAACTAAAATAAAAACAAATAAGACTTCTCTTTGACATACAGTGGTGCTCAGAATTATTGGCACCCTTGGTAAATATGATAAAAGATGACTGTAAAAATAAATCTGCATTGTTTATCCTTTTGATCTTTAATTCATAAAATTAGCAAAAATCCAACCTTTCATTGAAGAAAAAGAATTGAATGTGGGGGGAAAGTCACATTATGAAATAAATGTTTATCTACAAAACACGTTGGCCACAATTATTGGCACCCTTTTATTCAATAGTTTTTTTTTCTACATAATCAAGCTTTGGTTCACAAGGAGTTTCCCTAGATTTACAGTTTTGCATATCAAATCAATCTAGTATTTTCCTCACATATCTCTCCTGTGACATTTTGACTAGACCAAACTTTTTTTTTTTTGTGGATGCAGTTGTCATTACCTGCATTTTTCGGGAGTTAATTCGGTTGTAGAATGCGGTTGTCACTCCCATAAATTACTGAACTGTGTGTGTACAAAACAGGAGTAAGCACTAAAAAGTGAACTGCCAATGTATGCTGTAGCGAATTAACTCAAAGGGGAAATATTAATAATGATTCATAACTCAATATGATTTATTAATTATGATTAATTATGAATATGTAAATCTGTTAATCAGATTAACTGGATATAGCTACATTAATCTTAATATTACAATCAACTAACCTGTTCGTCCAGTGAACACTCAGGCCTGGTTTCACAGACAGGGCTTAGCCTAAGCTAAGATTAGGCCTTAGTTCAATTAGGATATTTAAGTGTCTTTTATAAATATACACTAGAAAAAAAAAAAAAAACATTACTGGTGTGCATCTTGAGACAAGAAAAATGACACTGACATATTTTAAGATATGTCAGTACAAGTTCCTTTCAGTTAAAACAGCTCAAGCATTGTAGTCTAGGACTAGCTTAAGTCTTGTCTGTGAAACCGGGGGTCAGTGTTGATTGTTTACTAATTCTAAGAAGTGTTAATTTCCAGGTTATGGAAAAATAATATTCTTATTGTACCGTTCTCCTCAGAGCACCTAGTCGGGATCTAAATCACTTAAGAGGCAGTTTATTAGCAGACGGAGTCAGAACCAAACATGTATTGTGCACAATCTTTATTAACTAACTCACAAACACATAACTAAACTAACAAACACATAACATACAACAAAGGTCACACACATACGTAGGTAAGAATGAGTAATGATAGAGTTGAACCGGAAGAAGTACTGTTACTAGAGCTATAGGAAAAAGTCAAAGGCAATCTGGAAAAGAATCATCAGTTTCCTCAGTAATAAAACACCTTTGCTGACAAAGGTAAGTTTTACACATCAATACTAAATTGCTGTTTAGTGTTCAAATGTACTAGCCTGATGTGGTCATACTCAATTCTAGTCAGAATATGAGTCTGATACTGCTCCATTGGGCTTTGATTATGGGGGCGTATTTCAACCGATCCAGGAAAGACCTCAATTGGATAGACCTACAACCAATCAGAGCTACAGAGTAAGTGACGTATGTTGAGCGACGCATAGTTGTCAACAGAACTCAACTGCACACATGCTGGAACTAGTAGAAGATGAGCGTACACTGTAAAAAATGATTTTTTGAACTTGTAAATAAAGATAGCATAATTTAAGTATATTTTACAAACAAATCCTATTTTGTCTTTTTACTTCAGAATGTCATGTTTAATTCAATAAACTACTTGAGGTTTCGTTTTATTTTATTGTGCTTAAATACATAAGTAAATTTAAATGGAACTCCCCAAGTAATATTTACTTAGTATCTTGTCATATAATGAACTAATGCAAAAAAATGACAAACGCAAGTAAAACTTACTCCACGAAGCCAGGCAATCTATGCGCATGCGCTCTTGGTCCCCGAAGTGGCGCGCAGAGGAAGAGGAAAGCAACGGAAAATTTCCTGGAAGGACGATTTGATTTTTACACGGTAAGTTATAAAATATTTGTTTATTTAGTTATGTTTCCAGAGAAGTATAGAGCAATTAGGCTGTCTGCAGTTATGGTGGTTAAAGAGTAAACGCATTAACTGTTATAGTCGACAGAGTTGAGTTTGCTAAAGAACCGATTAGCACAAACATCCGTTATTAGCAAACGGCATCTGTGTCGAAAACAATTGTCTTGTATTTTACATGTAATCTACAGAGAAGTTTAATGTACAGTGAAGTTTAAAATACACTTTGCCGGACGAGAGCGGCGCGATGCGTCGCGACAAATGCCAATAGAAGGGCGTCTGTTTATTCATCTGTGTGAATAAATAATTGTGCCCTCATGTGCTATCTGAATTATAAATACAAGTTTTCTAATTAGAAATTGGACATGTACAGCATCGAAAGTCAAATTTACGAACCCGGGATTATACCCGAGCCCTGAGATGGGTGGTCCATTAACTTTAAACGCGACGGAGAAAACCACTAATACCCCATTAATCCACATCAACTACACTGCTTTGTCTTATTTATGAAATAGATAAGCATTTGATGCATATTAATCAAGTAAAGAAGAGATTATACTCCCTATTGAAGCTATACAATAGTGATACATTTTCTAGTGTATGTGTTCAGGCAGCCTTAAAGAGATAGTTCACTCAAAAATAAAAAATTCTTCACCATCAAGTTATACCAAACCTGCATACATTTCTTTCTTCTGCTGAACACAAAAGAAGATATTTTGAAGGATATGGGTAACGTTAACCAAACAGTTAATGGACCCCATTGACTTCCACAGTATGAGGAAAAAAAAAATACTACAGAAGTCAATGGGGTCCATCAACTGTTTGGTTATCAAAAATTTTCAAAATATCTTCTTATGTGTTCAGGAGAAGAAGAAAAAAATTCATACAGGTTTGGAACATCTTGAGGGTGAGTAAATGATGAAAGATTTTCATTTTTGGGTGAACTATCACTTTAACTCTACCAGATGATTGAAAATTTATTGTTGATAGGCTAATTACTTGAATGCAGTTGTTCCAAAATAAATTAAATTTCAAATCAAGTATATTTATTCAAATTTTATTAAAAGAAATCTATTTCTGACATTAACATTTCTAACATATGTTCCACAGATTGCACTCACTCACCGTTCAAGCTCATGGACAGCACTGTAGGAGAGGAAGATGCCAACACAGCTGACGTCGTTATCGTCATTGAGGGAAGGTGCTGTTTAACTCTGATTAAATCTGAGAGCTTTATGAACCACACATTGGCAGCAATGTCATTGGACCTTTTAAGGTCTGGATAAATAGTAAATACATAGTTAAAATAGTCATTGTGACTACAGTGGTTCAACCGTAATATTTTGAAGAGAGAGGTATACTTTTTGTGCACAAAAACAAAACAAATTCATTCAACAATTTGAACCGTTTCATACATAGTGAACTCAGTGCAGGATTCCATGTTTACGTCTGGATGCCGGCTCATTTTATTAGCCGCCTCCTGCGTCAGCATCAAACCCATGTGTTGTGCTGCTCACGTGTTCAGCTTCGCCCAGTACTGAGTCGACATATGGATGTAAACATGGAAGCCTGCATTGTCTCTACCTATGACAATGGTTCAAATTGTTGATTTAAGTCTTTATTTTTGTTTTGTTTTTGTGTACAAAAAGTATTCCTGTCGCTTCATAACATGAAGGTTGAACCACTGTAATCATGTTGACTATTTTAACGATGTTTTTACTATTTTTCCAGACCTCAAAAGGTGCAATGACATTGCTGCCTATGTGTGCTTCAGAAACCCTCGGAAGATGAACGAAGGTCGTATGGGTTTGGAATGACATGAGGGTGAGTACTTAATGAGAGAAATTTCATATTTGGGTGAACTAAACCTTTAAACTATCCCCCAAAGCTGAGAAACACATTTGAAGTCTTTCAAAAATCTTTCTTGGGCTGGATGCTTTAAAGGGTTAGTTCACCCCAAAATGAAATTTCTCTCATTAATTACTCACCCTCATGTCGTTCCACACCCGCAAGACCTTAGTTTATCTTCAGAACACAAATTAAGATATTTTTGATGAAATCTGAGGGTATCTGATCCACACATTGGCAGAAATGTCATTGTATCGTTTGATGTCCAGAAAAGTAGTTAAATATTTTTAAAATGGTCAACTTGACTACTGTGGTTCAACCTTAATGTTATGAAGTGATGAGAATACTTTTTGTGCACAAAAACAAAACAAAAATAACGACTTGTTTACGTCCAAGTGCCTGTTCATTAGTGGCCGTTTCCTGCGTCATGCTGCTCACGTGTTCAGCTTCGGCCAATACTGACTTGCTGTTCGGACGTAAACAAGGAAGCCTGCACTGAGTTCACTATGTATGACAACGGTTTAAATGGTTGAATAAAGTGGTTATTTTTGTTTTGTTTTTGCACACAAAAAGTACTCTCGTAGCTTCATAACAGAGGTTGAACCACTGCAGTCACATTGACTATTTTAACTATGTTTTCAATTACCTTTCTGGATGTCGAAAAGGTGCAATGACGTTGCTGCCAATGTGTGGTTCAGAAACTCTTGGATTTCATCAAAAGTATCTGCAAAAAGTCTGCTAGTTGGCCATTTTGTTTGACACTTACACTTTTTGTATTTGCTCATTTGTTCAGCGAGTCTCTAAAAAGGTTTGTTATTTTAAATTAAGTTTGTACTATACTGTACTGTTTCACAGAAACATTGTAATGCAGTGTAATGAATAAGTAAGTGTTGTATGTAAGATCACAGTTAAGCATCTCACGTTAAATTGTTGTGCTCTGTTAAACACATTGAAACATCTGTGATAGGATAAAGATGCTGAACCACTTTGGCCATGTTTTTGGCCAACAGCAGTTAATCTTAATGAATGTGTCCATTAATTTTTGTCCATTTGTTTTTATCATTGCCTTTGTTTAATCTGTTTTTTGAAGAGTTTAATTCAAATAAAAGTATTTAAGGAAAATGTCTGTTAGTGTTGTTTTTACTGAAAACATCAGTAGTAATACATCACAAATTATATTAAGTAATGTTTAAATAATATTTGAAGTAAAGGTTACTCAGGATAACTAAGAAAGATAACTAGGACTCTTAAGTAAAAGAAATGCAATAAATCCTAATCAATTTATAAGCATTACTTAAGTAAAATTTACAAACAAAGAGACAATAAAATTTACTGGGAATTCCCAAGTAAACTTAACTTAAAATTGTCTAATTAAAGCTACTAATAATTATGTTTAGGCTTTTACTTGGCAATTTTTTGTAAATTTACTAGCCTTTTCTGAGTGAAAAAAATTTCCAAGCTTTTTTCAAGTAAATCCTACTCCAAATTTTTTACAGTGTAAACAATCTTTGCCGGTGTTGTAAAAAGAATTTAAGTATACACGGAGTACTTGCCAACACAAGCTTAATTTTTGCGCCCCATCTTCTTAGCAACCATCGGGGCCAGCTGATAAATCAAACTTTTGCCAAATCCCGTAGGAAGGACGGCAAAGACATCTTTCCCATCAACAAATGCCTTGATCGCGGTCCTCTGTTCCTTTTTTAAAATTAATGCGCTGTCGATATCTTCTATAACGGACGCGATGGCGGAATCTACACATCTCAGTTCTTCAACAACAGCCATCATTGTTGTAAACTAATTCAACCCAAGCGCTCTTTGATGACGTGGCTGATTACGTTTCTGGTGATAATCTGTCAATCATCGCCCTGACAATGTGATTGGTCCGAACAGTTTCTGTTCGGGCATAATTACTCCTCTACGGATCAAGTCCAGACCGAACTTCCCGACCTAAAAATGTTGTGGGCGGGGCTAAGTTCGGCTGGCATCCAGGCTACAAATGTACGATACTTGCAAGATGCCTTTAGGCTGAGGAGCATCGGCTCTGCCATCTGAGGAGAGATCTTGAGGATTCAGTCCGAAGTTGTTGCCAGTCTTTTCTACAGTAGGTGGACAACCAAAATGGGTATTACCGCCGCGCATACCGCCGCCACAGGGCCGTTGCGTTAACTGAAATTCAGTCGCGTGTAAAAAACTACCGCCAGGTGGCGCAAAGGGACGGATTGGAAAGTGACTGTAATAATAAAATGTCAGTTTGTAAACGAGATGAAAGGATGAAGTAAAACAACAATAACATTATAATATAACATTTTAACATCCTTAAAAACCATTAGAAAATTTAAAGTGAGAGTTAATTTCAAAACGTGGGATAGTCTTAGGCTACAGTCTATGCATCAAAAATTAAAAGAAAGACCTTTACACAAAGTCTTACTGCATGCTATTGTCATTAAACAGTCGTTACTAGGTATATATATATATATATATATATATATATATATCAGGGGCGTTTCCTCCGAGTAGGCAAAGGAGGCAGTGCCTCCTCAAAAAATAGGATGAGAAAATAATCCATATTACTTATAAAACAAAACAAATATTACAAATTATGACGTTAAAAAGAGCGCAAGTCACGCGTATTTCTTAAGGAACACTGCCAAACAGCGACACCCGCAGGTAAAGTTACACAGAAGAGTCATGCTTTACAGTCTATGGAGTCATGCCTCCCTTTACTCTCATAGGAAACCATAGAAAATCATCAGACCCCCGGCGTGCGGTGGGTTTTGTGGGGGGTAATTGAGAATGAATGGGGGAAAGTCACGTGAGAGGAGGCAATGTCTCCATCGCGCTATCATTGGATGTAATTGGTTATGATTGGATATGATTGGTTTGTGCGAAAAATCCCGCCTCTCGTTGACGTGCACGTTCCGCGCATAGGTTTGACTGAACAAATGATGCCGTCAGTCGGAAGACTAATTGAAAAGTAAGTAAACAGATCACAGTTAGATATCACCGCTTTATGTCACGTCAAAATCAAACTTGAAATGGACTGAAATCATGATGACTGCGGGGTTTTTAGTGCAATCAGCTTGGTGAAATTAAAAATACAATTAGTGTCTGTGACAGACGGTGTTAATGGAGCATGATCTGATGATCCAAAATATCCTAGGTTGACAATTAAAAAGAAAAACCGCAATACACAAATAAAATATATTGTTTAAATTATTATTGCCTTTAGTTATTATTTTGGAATGAATGTAGAAATGCTTAAAACACTAACTTGATAAATAGAACATTACATTGTTAATGTAAAATTACGAAATAGAATTGTATTTGGTTTCTTTTTTTCTTTTTTTGATGTACTGTAAAGTAATGTTCATTTAACAAGGAAGATGTGTCAACTTTAAGAGTAATGCACATTTACATTGATTCATAAAAAAGAAATGTGCCTCCTCATTTCAGAACACCACTGCACGCCACTGATATATATATATATATATATATATATACATATATATATATATATATATATATATATATATATATATATATATATATATATATATTAGGAGCACACACACACGGATTAAAAATGTAATATTTTCATTCTGGTTTGCTATTAAAAAAAAAAATCCTTCAAGTTCCATATGCAGAGCGAAATGAGAACGGTCCAGCATTAAGACCGCATTAAGAGCAATAATTCTTATTAACTGCTATTGTTCTTGATTTTTTATTGTTCTTGATTTTATTTTATTGTTCTTGATTTTTTTGGCTATTAGGCTATATATGCTATGTAATGTTTAGTGATTTTGATATCGCAGACTAATACCGGCAGGAATAAATATTTTGGCTAATTTACTCATTAAAACCAAAGGGTTCATCAGTGATTGTACATCAAGAGAAAGGACACGTTGTGTGCATTTTGTTTTGTGCTTTTACCAGAACGAAACGCTCGATTGTCTGTGTGAAAACTGCACGTGTGCACGAGCGCCATGAGAACTGATAACAGCAGCAACGAGCACTGGCCATGATTTCAGAAACAACACGTTCCAGCGGATAGATCGCCTCTTATTTAACACAGACCTATATCTTATCGAACTGAGATATTTCTTTCTTTTTAGGTACAATTATTCGTTGAGTTTAAGTTCACTTTTGAGACGTTTCAGATTCTCGCAGAGAGACAGCTAAAAGCTCACCCTGTTTTTTATTTATTTTATTTTTCAAAAGTACAAGGTTTTGTTGTTATTGTGAGCGTACATAAATAAAAGTAGACCATTTGTAGTCTTGCATCAATCTGTAGGCTATCGCCAAAAATGACGGAAGGCCTGTTTTAAGTTGTTTCAGCTGTCATGAGGAGAAAATCCATCAGAACGCGCCGGCGCTTTCGTCGGCCAGAGGGATAAAAATGTAGCCAATTTAGTTTCATATTTATATTTAAATATTGGGCTATAGCCTAATATAATTTTTTTTAAGATGTCACCAATGTTGATTATGAAAAGTGAATAGCATGACTGATGCGCAATGTTGGGAGACAAATGCAGCGGGTCAGACATAAGTTCGACCACTTCATTAAGTTTTGTTTTATAGTAAGTCTTTCTTTAAAGTGAATTTCGTTTTGTAGAAATTGTATCTTAATTTCAATCAATGTTTCATCAACCAATTGCCTATATTTAATAATTAGGAAGAAAACCAAGAACGTCGGTTGTGGTATGGATTGAAGTGCGTAACAAACGAATCCATGTTTCCGCGGCCTTTGAATAAGGCTGAAGCAATATTCTGTTTTTATTAAATTTCTTTATTACTTTATTACATGTCTTTATTACTAAATTAATTCATAAGATGTTTTTGGTCGAACAATATATTTTAGCTGGTCTAGTTAGACACAAATTTGCGTAGTGGCTTATTGTGCAAACATTTTTTTCCTACCACACGCCAAACTCATAACATTTCTTGCAGATTAAAAAAAAAAAAAAACACGACGCTCCGACTTTTAAAAAAATCCCTCCTCGCTCCAGTCAAAACTTCGCACATACTTCGCACAGCAGACGCTGGCAAACGCGCGGGGGGAGGGTTGATCCCATTCAGAACTTCTGCAAATCCCCATAACACAAACAAATAAAGAAACTTACTGCAAATACTCATAACAGAGTCTAACAATTGTGTATTTCGTCAGCTTATTTCATATGATCAGATCAGGATGTTAAAATTAACAAAAAGCACCAAGATTGCAAAAAGGTCTGTCACACGCATAGCTTTGGGCTAAGATTTTGAGTCTCCTGCCCTCCGGATTAATGGCTTTGGTGACAAACATTTTAAACAAAGCGCCCTTCCCCCTATCTCAAACTTGTCAAGTGTTGCAGAGCAAGCACTGTTAGGTTGGGTGAGTGCTTTTTATACACACAAGATAATGTAAATATTATACATTGATATATAAATGGAACACAATCGGTTTGTTGTTTTTGTTTGTTTTTCTTTAACATTTTTATTTTATTTCTTTGTCTTTAAGGAACATTGGATGGCAGTAAAGATTCTGTACAGTTATTGTTCTAATAATACGGAGCCATAATGTAACATATCTTGGTCAATTCTTTCGAGCTGCTTTACAGCTTAACCACAGTTTGCAACATCAGCAGTTATTGAAATGAACTGAATCAACACAGATCTGCTGATATAAATAAATAGGCCTAAATAAATAGCAAAAACCAAGATTGGGTTTGTACGGTTCATTTGAACTATAATTTAATAATTTATGTTATGATGTTATAGAGGTACAATGTACAGATGCCTATATGTTTTGCATAAAGTAAAAATATTTAATAAAGAATCTTAAACTTCCAATGTTAAACATGTTCTCGTCATTTTGCTCTTAACTGCAGTCAAAATACAAATAGGCCTATAAAATATTGTGTAGCCCATTGTGGAGAGTCAGATTAGGCGCAAACTAGGCTATATATAGCAGAAATTTTTTATCTTAATAGCCTAGCACTTGTTGAATAACAAAATGTTGATTATTGGGATATCAACGGGTTTTTTGTTCGTAATTGTGTAGCTTATGGCATGACATTTCTTTTTGTAATGTTTATGAGCGTGTTAATGGATACAAACTGCACAATTGCAGTTTATCAGATTGTTGCATAGCTATAATTGCACGATATGGTTGAAACATTAATACATTAAAATCGTCTGATAATCATACAGTATGAACCCTTTGTAAGCGATGTATTACCATTACATCATGGGCATACGGGACACCCCCGCAGCCCCCACCCTATGATGGGCCCCGTCGCAGATTATTTACTAGCCTTTGCTTTTTTTTTTAGAACTGAACTCAATTGACTAAAGATAAAAATAAAGCATCCAACTGAAGCCCAAAAATGCAAGCAGAATACCATAGAAAATAGTGCTAAATTACCACAAAAGGGGGAAAAATTCACTTTTGTTTCCATCGCCGTTTGTAAGGTAGCCAAGACAACAGCAAGCTTTGATGCGCTATGTTACTGTGTTACTGTTAGCGGTCGTGTGCCGAGACAAATAAATATGTTCGGTCTTTGCTGAGATATTATTATTAGCCTATTAGTATATAGCCTATTGCCCAAACGTAAATATCCTAGCCAATAAGTTTAGAGTTAGGCTATTTCTTTATTCTTTTACTGTAAATACATGAATTTAGTTTAGGCCTATATCATTTGATGCACCGATCGAAATTAGGGTGAATTCAGGTTGAGTGGGACATCAGGTTGAGTGGGACACTTAAGCCTTTGGGTACTGTAAAGGGTTAATTTTGTAAGCCAAGCACAACAATTGTTACTGTGTTGTAGCTGAATGTTTATTGGATATGAAATAAAGGTTGTGATTGGTGTGACATCACAGATGTGGTCCGGTTGTTATTTTTCAAATTGCTTGACTCCTGGGACCTCACGGTAAGTCACCCGGCAAGTGTAAATCTATTTCAGAATAATAAGGTTGATAATTCTGTCACTTATGATGTAACAATAAAACTTTTACTTTTACATACATTTATAATGCCTGTGTATTAGAGATTAATAACAATGAGCATCTAACTGTATAAAATATTTGTGAAAATTAGATTCACAGCACTGTCCCACTCAACCTGACAGTGTTAGGTTGAGTGGGACAGTGCATTTCAGGTTGAGTGGGACAGTTTTTAGGGCTAATGCTAGCAAACACAGTGCAGCCATTTCATGAACAAAAATATAACATTTTAAAGTTATAAGTTATAAGTAATAATAATGTGTCTGAATATAAAATTTTTATAACATTTTTATTTTTCAATATACACAAGATGGCACCCATACAGAGAGGAGAGGGACAGAGAGAGAGAGAAAAAAGGAGTGACAGGGCAATTCAGAAAAGGAAAAGACAGCAAAGTAGGAAAGGAAGAAAACTAAACCAGTGGAGTGAAGAGAGAATGGCAGGGGCTATTGAAGAATATGAGCAGGAGGTGACTGAAGGACACAAACCAAAATTAAGGTTTCTAGCCAGGGCATGGAACATCCCAAAATCAACACTGCAAAGGCGAGTGAAAGGGCTGGTGAGTGGCTACCGCCATGCCTCAGGTAAGAGCCCCCTGCTCTCAGCTCAGGCTGAGAGTGAATTGGCTAGCCTTGTTAAAATGTTAGCTGAAAGGGGGTTCCCCCTGGAACGCAGTGATATACGGCGTATTGCGTTCCAGTACGGCAAAATTAATGGCATCCCTGGTTTTTCTGCCGGTCACTACTGGTTTGAGGGGTTCATGAAAAGGAATCCAAACCTGAGCCTCCGCAAGCCAGAATCACTCTCAGCTGCAAGGGCCTCTGGGATGAATCTCACAGTAGTTGAGCAATGGTTTCAGACCTACACGTCACTCCTCCACCGCCTACAGATCCAGGAGATGCCATCTCACCTGTGGAACTGCGATGAATCCGGACTGCAGGACCATTTCATCTCAAAAAAGGTTGTTGGGGTGACTGGCAAGTCCTGCTTCCAGGTAACATCAGGTGAAAAAGGAGAAACGACAACAGTCCTGGCTGGGTTCAATGCGGTTGGGACTTACACCCCCACAATGGTCATTTTTAAGGGAAAGAGGCTCAGGGCTGAGTGGCTGGAGGAACGACCAGAAAAAGCAATTATCCGCGTGTCAGATAATGGCTGGATAAACTCCCAGCTGTTTCTGGAGTGGGGCCAGCGGTTTGTCCAGCAGCTGCCTAAGGAGGATCCAAGACCCCATGTCCTGCTCTTAGATGGCCACTACAGCCATGTCTTCAATCTGGAATTCTTGGAGCTCATGAAGAAAAATAATATCCATGTAGTGAGCTATCCTCCCCACACCACCCACGCCCTCCAGCCAGCAGACAGATCGCTGTTTCGAAGCCTGAAACACCACTGGCAGGAACTGGGACGCAAGTGGACAAGAAAGACAGGCGGGAAGAAGCTTCCAAAACAGCTCTTCTTTTCTGTGTTCAGCCCCGCATGGAAGAAGGCCGCCACTGTTGAGAATGCCCAAGCAGGTTTGACTCTTTTATTAATAATTAGTTGTCTTGAATTATTTGTATAAAAAGATTAGCAGTAAGTGGATCATTGTTTTTACTGTCTTATTAACATTGCATCATTACATTATACATATTACTCTTCTACAGGTTTCCGAGCCTCAGGGATGTTTCCTGTCTCCATGAAAGTCATTCCAACTGACCTTTTCTTGCCAAGCCAAACCACTGAAAGGGTGATTGAGGAAACATCAGAAACCCTTCTGTTGTCAGAGGAGGACATTTATTTTGGTGTGGAAGAAGTGGTGGTAACCAGCCAGGCTGATGAGGACGCGCATACCTCCACCCTCACAAAGGGGCCAGCTGCGCATACCTCCACCCTCACAAAGGGGCCAGCCCCCCTTGTCTCCACCCTCACAACTAGGCCAGCCCCCAATGCCTCCACCCTCACAACTAGGCCAGCCCCCCTTGTCTCCACCCTCACAACTAGGCCAGCCCCCAATGCCTCCACCCTCACAACTAGGCCAGCCCCTCATGTCTCCACCCTCACAACTGGGCCACCCTCCCTACCCAGCACTTCAACAGCTGAGTGGGCTTCCATTGTAAGGTTCTCAGACCTTATTGAAGTACCTACAAGAGAGAGGGGAAAGAAGAGGATGATGGCGAGGCCACCCAGCTACCACCTAACAAGCCAGGAACACTTCAACTTTGTCCAGGCCAAAGCAGACAAAAAGAAACCAAAAACAACCAAAGTGCGTAAGCCTGTTGGTGTCCGCCCCAAAAAAGCTGCCGTTCCTGCCCTGCAAACAGTTCAGGGAAGTGACCCCTGTACTGGTTGCAAGGGGGTCTATGGGGATGCAAGTGACCCAAAGGGCAATGAGGAATGGGTGGCTTGCTGCCACTGCCAACGGTGGTATCATGAGTCCTGCGGAGAGCTCAACGGACTTATGGATGACGATGACTTCATCTGTCTTGGATGTGTTCACTGAAGTTGTTAAAAGGTGGTAAAAGGACGTAGGCTTAATGAAAGTTCCATTCATTGAATGTAGAGTGAAGTTTACAATGTTACAATTTTTGCATTAGTTCCAGAAATGCATTTTTAAAAAATCCTTCCAAGTAGGCTATTAATTAATTGAAGGTCTCCGTTGTTGTATTTTGCCCTTCATAATGCGGCACATATTTTCACTGAAGTTGTTAAAAGGTGGTAAAAGGATGTAGGCTTAATGAAAGTTCCATTCATTGAATGTAGAGTGAAGTTTACAATGTTACAATTTTTGCATTAGTTCCAGAAATGCATTTTTAAAAAATCCTTCCAAGTATTAATTAATTGAAGGTCTCCGTTGTTGTATTTTGCGCTTCATAATGCGCCACACATTTTCAATGCGTGTATTCTGGTTTTATTTACATTTTACACAACGTCCCAACTTCATTGGAATTGGGGTTGTATTTCTCATGTTCATTTTTAACCATAAAATAGTGTCCCACTTTCCCTAACAAAGTGTCCCACTCAACCTGATTGCTTCCAGTTTGCTGAAGAGGGTGTCAGATGGTGTTTAAAGATGAACAGTTTGTTAATAAACACATACATTTGAAAAATTTCACCATAGTGGCCTTCATTACAATCTATTTAAACAAAACACATACAATATTAATACATTCTAACTGATTAAGGTTGTTTAAAATGCAATTTACCAAAAAGTGTCCCACTTTACCTGACTTCACCCTACTGAAAATTTGCGGCTGAAACAGCAATTTATGCGCTTGTCTAGAAGGGAACCTTATATAGCCTAACCTATACGCAAATTTGTGTCTAACTTAGAAATTTAGACCAGCTAAAATATATTGTTAGACCAAAACATCTTATCAATTAATTAAGTAATAAAGACATTATTTAAGAAATTTAATAAAAACAGAAAGACATCTGTTGATTCAGCCTTATTCAAAGGCCGCGGAAACATGAGTTTGTTTGTTACGCAATCCATTCCATACCCGACGTTCATGGTTTTCTTCCTAATTATTAAATATAGGCAATTGGTTGATGAAACATTGATTGAAATTAAGATACAATTTCTACAAAACGAAATTCACTTTAAAGAAAGACTTACTATAAAACAAAACTTAATGAAGTGGTCAAACTTATGTCTGACCCGCTGCATTTGTCTCCCAACGTCATGCTATTCACTTTTCATAATCAACATTGGTGACATCTTTAAAAAAATTATATTAGGCTATAGCCCAATATTTAAATATAAATATGAAACTAAATTGGCTACATTTTTATCCCTCTGGCCGACGAAAGCGCCGGCGCGTTCTGATGGATTTTCTCCTCATGACAGGCCCTGATGAACTTAAAACAGGTCTTCCGTCATTTTTGGCGATAGCCTACAGATTGATGCAAGACTACAAATGGTCTACTTTTATTTGTGTACGCTCACAATAACAACAAAACCTTGTACTTTTGAAAAATAAAATAAAATAAATAAAAAACAGGGTGAGCTTTTAGCTGTCTCTCTGCGAGAATCTGAAACGTCTCAAAAATGAACTTAAACTCAGCGAATAATTGTACCTAAAAAGAAAGAAATATCTCAATTCGATAATAAATTCGTAGGTCTGTGTTAAATAAGAGGCGATCTATCCGCTGGAATGTGTTGTTTCTGAATTTGCTCTTTGATATTTTAAGAAATAGAATACACTCCTGCATTTAAATAAGGCTGCAGGAGTTGCAGTTTTTTTTATGATGTTTTATTAATCCGTCCATTCTTTTTAGTTTCAATGATTTAGCTAAATCGTGCCTTAATAATGGGAGCGAAATTATTCAATGACTCACGTTTTACTAAAATAAAGGATACAATTCATGAAACACGCAACAATTTCTTAATCAGTGTCCAAGGCTATATTTTTCCTAAGTAGTTATCTGTCAGAATAAAGGACAGGTAACGAATAACAAAGTATGTGCGTGTCAAAAATCCATACTGTTTCATTAAAGGAGTTTAAAATATAAATAAAAAATGTATTTGTGATAAATATAGGCATAATATGTGAGAAAATTGACATTTTGCATAAAGATAAATGTGCTTTGATGCATTTGTTGGATAACATGTGGTTAAAGCACCACTCAGCGGTCAAAAGCTGCAAGTGCACTTTGCGATGTGCAGTAGAAACACCGTTTTGGATGGCCACCTACTGTATGTTGGATGATGAGCACATGGCTGGGTGTTGTAGGCCGGGGCCTCCCGGCCTTGCGGGCCTGGCCTAGGCCGGCTGCAAGGAGATCCGTTCGGTCGTCCAGAAGCAAGGAAAAAGAGAGGGAGTGGCATTTTTCGCTGGCTTTTAACCTCTGGTCAAAGTCACACCTCTCAGTTGTTGACCGGACCAATGAAGATGTTGTAATTCCGGGTGGCAACAACTTCATAAAACATATCATAAATGTTTGTATCATAAAACATAGGCATACATATACAATACATATACAAAATTGAATACAATGATTGTAATACAGCAACAGTAATAATGGATAATATTTCATTTCCTGGGACTGTGCCTGTTCATTTATACAACAGTCTGTATATACATTAATGCAAGAGAGTCTGTGTTATGTGTGGATAATGCAGGAAAAATGCACATTTTGTGTGTCTCTTCTCTGCTCTCCATGCAGCCTTTATTGGTGCAATAAAACTGGTAACTGAGGACTTCTCGGGGGATGGGGACAGTCGGATCCCAGAGTGAGCTTAAAACTATTGGTGAACTAACAAATAATTGTGTCTGATTTGTCTCAGTTATTACATAATTCCCCCCTTTCGCTCGTTGTTGTCTCTCTTATGGCAACAGTGAGCGACGTTGGAGGTGCAGCAAGATAAGACACATCACTGGCCCACAAGGCTGGAAGGCCGTGATGGGCCCTGGTTGTATGTGTCTCCTGGAGTGGTGGTCGTTCCATGGCAGTTGATGCAGACAGTAGGCAAGCTAAGTTCTCTGAGCTGGTGCTGCAGGAATCGAGGCATCCAATGCCTTGACGGTGTGTCACCTGTCACCCTAAAGTCAGTAAGTGCGGGCGAGACGTTTGCTGGTGACAAGGTTCAGGTCTTTGGGCTTGCTCAGCAGGTGTCAAGGTATCAGGTGCCTTGACAGTGTGTCAACTGTCATTTGGACACCCGTGAAGCAGGTGGTTTGGGATTGATGACAGAAGGAGTCTGAAGTTTGTTGTGTCCCGCTGCTCTTGTGGCGGCGCCGACTTGAGCAAGTCTGAGTGGTGTTGTGTGAGTGGTCAGAAGTTTGTGTTTCTGAGCACTCCTCAGGTAAGTGCTGTTCAGGGAGCTCTCTTACTAGTGTTAGAATCTCCTACAGGTTCGATGCAGGCATTTCCAGTTGCCCTTGAGCAGCCTCTGGGTGGCTGCTGTGTAATGGACGTGGTGGTTGTTGCTGGAAGTCTCTGAATGTCACTTCATGTGCCATTTCAGGGTTCATCTGAATTAGTCCTTCTCCTCCTGCGACTACAGAGGATTTCAGGAAATGAGCAGGTAAGGTGTCCAGTAGAAGGCTTTGGCTACTGGAGGCTCTCCTGCTGATTCCATGTGGGTGAGAGCGATGTCTCTCCTGCCGTGGTTCTTTCTGCTGCGGGTAAGAGTGTCTCAGTTCTCCTTGGGTCATGTCAAGTTCATCTTTGGTGTTGTCAAGCTGCTTGGTCAGAGCTTCGGTCCCAGATCTGGACACATCCAGGTGATATTTACAGGCCCTGATTCTGGCGTTCAGAATTTGCTGTTTTTAACAGTGACTCTTTCTGAAAAAGTTCCTTTTCCTTTTTTTCAGGTATTCTCTGGCTGTCTTTTCAGCTGTCAGAGAGTTTTGAAGTCTGACTTAAGATGGTTCTTAATGTCAAATTATTTATCAGAACTTACTGATGGCTCACAACAGGCTCGACCTCTGAATGAATGGAAGAGAGAAAGGGAGAGGAAGAGGAGAGCTTTCCTATTGGATTGTGTTCATTAGTGGTGCTCAAAACTATGCCATAGCAATCGTTCAGATTACTTTTGTAACTGGCTCATAAAATTGAAGCAACTGTTGTAAATTAACAAAATCAAGAAGGTAAGTATGTCTAGATACTTGTGGTCCTATTGGGGAAATTAAACCACACGAGGAGAAAGGAAAATGTAAATAAATCACATAGATGAAAGAAATAATACTAATAAAAATTAATAGCTGATGGCTATTATGATTACAAATCAATACAAAGATTTAAAGAAGTGATTAATACAGCAGAATGACCACCAATTGGGAATAGTCAATAGCACTAGTGATTAACAGCCGCAGCATGTTCAGAACCAAACCATTTGTGTTTTGAAGTTTAGTTTAGCGTGCTATTGACAAGTCTCAATAACTCCTAGAATTCTTATTTAACTAAACAGTTTACATGTAATTAAATTTAGATTTAATTACCCTAGTAACTGCAGATTTAGCTGAACAGTGTTCAGGGAGAAATGCACCTAAGTGCAGATGAAATTAGCTGAGAAGAATTCAAGGTAAGGGAAGTGAAAGGTCAGAAAACCAGGAATGTGGTTAAAGGAATTTGGTTTAGATCACTTCACACTGCATACATACAAGCTGTAGTTAAAGGCTTCAAGTAAATAGTGCTAACCGTTTCTATAGTAGTTTAGTTAGCCACCTTAGCTGGAGGGCCGCTAGGTTGCATTAGCTTAGCTCCCTAGCCTGGTTTGTTTACAATATGATGTCACAAGGTGTCGAGTTCGTACTTCCTTTGACAAGTTGTCATGAGAAGCAGTGCATGTCCGAGCAATTCTACAGTTCATGAAGAATGTCTGCACATTTGAAACGAGTTACACAGCAAGTTAAAATAGAGTGCTTATACTTTAATAATTCAACCTTAAATTCAGTCAGATGCAAGTATGGTTTGCCATTTGTAAATTTTACTCATGTAAAATTCTTCTCTCTACATGAAACATCTTTTGAATAATTTAAAGAGTTGTTACCCAGATTTGATGCAAATCAAACTGGTCTAGGTGCGCAGAAGGCTCGTCTTGTGAATAGATGTTTCTATCGGCCAGTGAAACATAGTATTGATCACCCGGTGGTTATGCTTGTAGATGCAGCTAAAGTTTAGATGAATGAGTCTCTCTGACTATAATTTCTAAGGCCTTTGCTCTGTAGAAAGGATGCCAACATCCAAATCTACATTCATATAACACTGTACTTAGATTTTTCATCAGAAACAGGTTTAGCAATTCTGCAATTGGTATTTCTTCAACCAAAGTAGAATAATTACTGGTACAGTTTACATGCTGCTGAGCTGAGATTCCTTCATCAAAACAGGCTTACGCTCTAATACTGAAATTAGGTTTTCTTCACTAAAATCAGATTAACTTTACACTGATACCATTTGACCTATTAAAATGTGGCAAGACTCTCTCTGTTACAGCAGAGGTGTCAATTCAAGCTATAATTTTATCTGCATCTAGCAAGCCAGAACCACCGAACTACATGTGAATCAAACGTTGTGTCAAATGTCATTTTGGAGCTATACATTATTAAACACTCTTTTAGTTGGACGGTGGTTTAAGCGAGTGGCGTTAGGCCATGCTAGCTTAACCAGTTCAATCTAGTGTCATAGTGCCGTAGCTGGAGTTACCATTTCCTTTGACAAGTCGTTGTCATGGAAATCAATGTACAGTGTGCTTTATGCATTATGCTAACTAGGAACCTTTGTAAAAGCTATGTGGAAGGCACTGTGTTTGCACTTCAAAATCATTGGTGTCTTGAGAACCCCTTTTGAGGGGCCTTGTGTGTTACAGGCCTTCTGCGTTAGGTCACATGAATGGGCAAGTCGTGCTGTCCAAAGGGGTGACTAGCTGTTGTAGGAGGCAAAGGTCCTGTTGGTGTCCTCCATTCATTCCAGGTTTGTCTGAGTCTGTGACAGTAACCTTGGGCCTTTCAGATCTGCCCTGCTTGGTGTCGGGGGCAGCACTCAATCTGCATTCAGGCTTCTGGGTCTGAGAAGTCCTTTATGCAGACTGGCTTCAGCTGCTGATAGTCTGATTGGAGTTTTTCTGGCTGTTATGTCAAAAATCATAGTGAATCTGGTGGGGTGTGATCCAGAATAGAGAGCCTGTCTTGGTGGGTCACACCAGTCAGGGACTTTGGGCAAAGGGAATGTCTATTATGTTGGCATTGGCGCTGTGGTCTTCTAAGCTGCAGGCTCTGGCCCCTCCCCCCTTTGTGCAGGGCTGGGGAGCTTTTGCTGCTGCTTCAGCTGCTGTGAAGTCCATCAGGTTGCAGGTTCCTTCTGTGGTCCATTTGTAGTTGTTCGGACTGTCTCAGTTCTTTTCGGACCACAATGTGTTTGTCTCTCATGCTGCTGAATTGTGGAGTCAGTGTTTGGCTTTCAATTCTGCATGCAGATGGCCTTCAAGGGCCTTAGCTTTAGTGTTTCTTTGAATTCAAACAGTTCTTTACGTTCTTTAAATGGCAAAGTTCAACATCTGTCCGAGCTTCTTGAAGAGTGGTGACCTCCCTCAGTTGCTCTGCTCTGTCATGGTCCTTGCCTCTGTCATGTGCCTTCTCATGCTGAGTGGGTTGGTTCTCTGTGGAACTCAGTGATTTACAGCGTTCGTTCAATTAGCTCCTGTTGGAAGCCCGTATGAGCATGGGCTAAGGAGAGGATGAAGCTCTTTGTGGCTCAGGCCAGGTGTCAAGTGTCCGCTGGTGCTGCCGATCTCGCTGTCCCTTGCTCTGCAGTTGCAGGTCGTTGACTGCTTTGGTTGAAGGGCAACCATCACATTGTTCCGCTGGGTCTCCAGGGGGTCCTGGATGGCAGGGCTGGATGTCCTGGGCAGACTGATACACTTTGGGGACATGAGAGAGAGATGGCGCAGGCAAATGCAAGTTCGTACAGCTATGTGGGCCATGTAGGGAGTGAATGGCTGAAGTGGGGGAAGCCAGTATGAGACTAAGGGGTTTAACTATCTTGGATGACGGCTGTAAGCTGTGTTGACTGATGACGGGGCTGGTACACGTCATTAAACTATTACTCAGAATACTGATGGTTCCTTTCCAGAAATTATCACCATAAGGTAACTGAATAGAACAAAATGGTAGAAAAAAAAAATAAGATGAAATAAGAAAAGGGAAAGGAAGGAAAGGAAATAGGTTTTTACCTATTTAGTTTTGCTAGGAAATATGGTTAACACTCTGAGGTCTGAGGGTATCGCCGGCGATACCACCGCAGTTTTTTTCTTACCAGTGTGAAAGAGACTCAAAATACTCTGTTAATGTTGCACATACAATTAAGAGTTATACACCATTTTAATCTGTGGAATATCTTCTTTTATTTGTGTACACTCAGAGTAAAAACAAAATGTTGTGCTTTTTGAAAAATAAAGAAAACTAACATGATGCATGATCTCTCGTCTCCCTCTGAAGGAAGTCCAATCTGATAGTTCTCAGAAAATGAACTGTAACTTAGTGAATACTAATGACAAAAAAATTAGACTTATGTCTAAAAAAACGTTGAAATGTCAGGTTTTAAATCGTGTAAGTCAAATCGAAAACAAACCTTCTGTGTTTATGTAATCTGTATGAAAAGAGAGCCATGTCAGAAATTCGTGATTCAGCTCATTATCCGCTAATGCGGCCACGCCCACGGAGCCAGTGCTATTCAGACGCAAATTCTGAGTCAATACATGCATTCATCGTCTCAATCGTGTATTTATTGTCTTGAAAAGTGTTTTGAATAGCCATAGTTAGCGATCTCTGGCCTCTGTTAGTTCAGTTATTTCCTGGATTGCCTATTCTTCTTTAGCAGGCATTTGTGGACTAAAAGTGCACAGAGCGCCCTCCGGCTGCAAGTATGAATTGTAAACACAGTATCCAGCGTTCACAGTGACGACAATAAATAATGAAAAAATACTCCTCTGTATAGAAAATTGACATAAACATGAGAATCCATCAATATTTCTCCAAATGTGCATGCTTTTAAGCTAAAAGCCTATATGAAATGCCATAGAGGTAACATAATTGTTCAGACACTTTGCATCACAGAAATACATTATATTTTAAAGTATATAATAGAATACCATTATTTTAAATTGTAATAATATTTCACAGTATTACTGTTTTTTCTGTATGTTTGATTTACACCATGATGAGATTTGAATCATGATCACAGAGGGTTTTTTCACAGCCTACCTGACTGAAAGGCCTCATTAATATGCAAGTCATTTCAGGTCATTATTATGTGATTCTTTTGTCTTCTCAGGTGAGAATCACCCATTATACATGAGGATTCACACCTCCACACATACTGTGTTTCTTGACCAAAGATGTTTTAGAAAATTTAAATCCCTCTATTGTTTTATATGAACAAGCAGGCAGCATAATTTTTACCTCATTTTGAAGCAAAAAATCTAGTCTACAACCTCAAATACCCAGAAGTCTTGTGAACAAAGATTTAATATATATATTTTGGCTTTATTTCAGTGACTTAAGTTTTTTGTTTTTTCAATAACCACGCATAAACGTTATTCCTTCAAAAACACAAACATGTTTGTGCTGAATACAGTGTAATGACACTTTTTCCATTAATATGTTTATGAACAACTGAAAAAAGCACAAATGTCAGGGCATGTCAAAACTTCTCCAGGGTCCCAAAAATCCTCAGACCCCTGAGGGTTAAGCAGGTGTCACTGGTTCAAGTAATGACCTAATCTCTAGGCTAACACAGAAACGCCAGATGCCTTGAGGTCAGAGGAAAAGAAACATGGGAAGAGTATCTAGTCCTTTCCGGAGCCAAAAGTGCACTGGACGGCGGCCGTACTTCATGTACTCGGCACTAAGGAGTGAGGAGGGGTAGCTAAGAGATAGACATTAGGATAGTAATAACCTATAACTCATTATGCCTCATTAAGGAAACAACAGTTTCTAGACCTACTGTAATCCTATAAAAAGAGGGAAGATGGTGATGGTAAAATAACAAAACAAACAAACAAACAAAAAATAGGGTAAAAACAGAAGATCCTTTTAGCTCTAGGGAACCTAAAGGGAAGGTGAATACCCAAGTTGATTTAATTAAATGCTACGTTTAATTAAAACCAACTTGGCCGAATAGAGATATTCAGGCTTAAGCAAAAGAAGAATGAAATAAAATGACACATAGAGGAGGAATAAAGTCGAAATAAAAATTAACTTAGAATTTCCTTATAGATTTAGGAAATCTAAAAGGAAAGGTAAATAGACAAAATTGATTTAATTAAATTTTCAAATTTAACTAAATTCAACTTGGCTGCATAGGGATAGTCAGGTTAACAAAGTATTTGAATGAAGTAGAAATAAAATAAAGAGTAAACTTGGAGCTTTAGGAGATTGGAAACTGAACAAATTGATTTAATTAAATTTTAAATTTAATTTAAATTCAACTTGACTGGATAGAGATACTCAGACTTAACACAGTGAGTCACACCACACACACACACACACACCTCCCCTTCCTCTGCGTCAAGTCACTGAAAGTTTATATTCTATGTATAATGTAACTTGTATATATATTGTTTTTCCCTTTCATGTTTGGTATCATTTTAAATGTCTCAGTGCGGTTGGTAAAATGGTCTCAATTTCACAGCAGTCACTAGAATTATGAAGAAGATGGAAAACTAAGGAAAATTCTGTCCTCTTTTTGGGTGGTGTTTCTTCTCCTCTCCCCCAAAACAGGTGTTGGTGTAATAAACATTTACGATCCTTTTGTTCTGGTTCTGGTATAAAAGGTAAAGAGCAAAGCAGTCATGTGGGATCATCTGTAGGAGAGGCCCCCCAGAGATGGGTGAATGTCTGAAGAGGCATACACGCGTTAACCTTCGCCCGGGGGCGTCGGAGTCCGTTTTTGGGCCGATGCAGGGTTCCTTACATTCCTAAAAAAATATAATGTAAACTGTTCAGAAACATGTCTAAAATGTTGGTACACACTGCTGCAAAGTGTAAATCAGATATAAAATAAATGTAAAATAAAGAGTTTTTGACCTGATGTTGACAATTAATATGAACATTTCCCAAACCTCACTTTGCTGACCATTTTTTGAAATCAAAATGTTTGTACCATTTCATAGTTTAACTGCTTATTTAAATGTGCAGAAGTGCGTGAATCTTTCTAACATGAATGTTGTTGAGCATCATGAATGAATGAAGATTAAACACCAACCTCTTTGTTCTTCAGTATCTTCAGTGTGTTTCATTCTGCAGGATTCTGGATCACTCGTGTTCTCAATGTCAATTTCAGCTCTTCCTGATGCTTCTTTTGATGCTTGTCTTCACTTGTAGACT
Organism: Ancherythroculter nigrocauda; assembly: GCA_036281575.1. Taxonomy (NCBI): domain Eukaryota; kingdom Metazoa; phylum Chordata; class Actinopteri; order Cypriniformes; family Xenocyprididae; genus Ancherythroculter; species Ancherythroculter nigrocauda. Next base: position 40,076,610 of record VTFQ01000011.1, on the reverse strand, counting down.
GATGGGAATGGGGATATTCCAGCATTTATTGGGAACTGCTTTGTGGGAGGAGCTTTACTGATTGTGTGACTGCTATGGGAGGAGCTAATCTGCCAAAATCAAAAATATATCAGTTATTGAATTTTTTTCTTTGCATTTATCTATCTGTCTGTCATAAAGTAACTTATTCTAATTCATACATTATTTTTATTGCTAACCTGAACATTATCCTTCTTCATTAACTCTTTCCCCGTCAGAAAGAGTTGCCAAAAAAAGTTGCCAGCCACCACCAGCGGATTTTTTTTTTCTTTCTTTTGTTTTTCTTCTTCCACTCAGTTTTCATGGTCCCCGGAGCAAAAAGCTGTGAAAATCGTAAAAAAAAAAAAAAAAAAGACTACATTTGGATCATATTCAGTACGATGATCAAATCATAGATGCAATAGATCTCATTAACACTCTCAAAGCTCACTCAGTCCTGTACCACTTCCTGGATTAAAATTTCACTCGGTAACATTAGTTTTGATTTATATTCTGTTTTGTTGATCATCACGCTATATATTTTATGTGTCTGCTTAAATGTGAGATTGCTAGTCTCTTCCTCACCTGTGTTGTGATCTGGAGATTTCTCTTTCATAAGATGTGTCACAGCGCCCTCTTGCATATAACAGTGAAAACACAGAAAGCTGTCGAATTGGGGGGAAGTGTTTTCTCATATAAGGCGAGATAACTCATCAATGGTGGGGAAATAGTTAAAGGGATAGTTCACCCAAAAATGAAAATTTGATGTTTATCTGCTTACCCCCAGCGCATCCAAGATGTAGGTGACTTTGTTTCTTCAGTAGAATACAAATGGTGATTTTTAACTATAACCGCTGCCGTCTGTCAGCCAAATAATGGAAGTGGATAGGAACTTCTACTATAAGAGTAAATAAAACTTGCATAGACAAATCCAAATTAAACCCTGCGGCTCGTGATGACACATTGATGTCTTAAGACACGAAACGATTGGTTTGTGCGAGAAACCGAACAGTATTTATATAATTTATATCAGCACTCGCTTAGTGACGTCTGATCGCGCTCTGACAACGACAGTGAAGTCTAGCATTCATTGAAGTATATGCGCGAGACATCACTTCCTTTGTCAGAGTGCGATCAGACCTCACTAAACAAGTGCTGAACGCAGTTGGACATGGTGGTGTTTTAGAGGTAAAAAATGATATAAATACTGTTCAGTTTCTCGCACAAACCGATTGTTTCGTGTCTTAGGACATAAATGTGTCGTCACGAGCCGCAGGGTTTAATTTGGATTTGTCTATGGAAGTGTTTTCGACTCTTATTGTTCGAGTTCCCATCCACTCTTATTTTTTGGCTGACAGACGGCAGTGGTTGCAGTTAAAAATCATAATTTGTGTTCTACTGAAGAAACAAAGTCACCTACATCTTGGATGCACTTGGGGTAAGCAGATAAACATCAAATTTTCATTTTTGGGTGAACTATCCCTTTAAAAAAGGGAGGTAGACAGATATATTCTTTTTTTAAAATATAGTAGATAAGTATTGTAATGTTTTCCAAATAGAAAAAAAACATCAACAAGAAAAAAAGTTAGAAGGATAAAGTACATATTTATGACCAGCAAATACCCTCAGTCTGTTGACACCAATGGAGTGGCAATTTACAGATCTGAAGACATCAGCTTAATAAATGAGGTGAAAACAGGGTCTTGTTGTGAAATCTGGGTAAACACTGGAGAACATGTTGCTTTCAACTATATACCTGCTAGTACGTTCTTACATGTTTGAGTATTTAACATGTAGTTTTTTTGTTTTTTTTGTATAAAAAAAAAATCACATTGAGTCATGAAAACAGTTTTATATTGAGTTTACACATCAGGGATTATACCTTTTTTTTTCTTATTATTGAAAAAAAAGTAATACCATACCTTACTTCAGGCTTCAGTTGAGAAAGTGTTTTTTTTCCCTTCATGCAAAAATGGTTTATTTGTTGTTCCAATGGTAAACGCAACTAAGGAACAGAAATGTCTCAAATAAATGTGTGTTTACCCAGGTGTGATGTGTATAAATAATCTTTTGTGCATAATAATTGACTGTTTTTGTGTAATAACAGAGTGTAGTATAGTTTTATAAATAATACATCTTAAATAGGCCTATATTTCATGAAGTTTTCTAAGAAATATCAATGTTATTAAATTATAGCTATTGCTATTACTGTTATATAGGCATCAAAAACATGTCATGAATTCCAGTAAATTCGTAAAACTTCATTATGGCTCCATTAGCGTTCAGCTGTTCGGCAAAGCAGGCCCAGGAACACATAGATAACAAACATGTGGTTCCCATGGCTCTCTGGAGCAGCAGCAGTACATATTTCTTGGCGATAGATCTGCATTTTTTGGGGGCAATAATCATTTAATTCCTTCTGCTTTGATGGGGATCATTCAGGAATATTAATGTACAACACCAGTATGTTTTCATGCTCACAGCAGCAAAACGGGATATTGTTGCCTAATTATTCAGTAACTTGCTAACAGTTTAACATTATTTAACTAATTTCAGTGAAATGATAAGGTGTACCACGGACAAAATGCCTGCACAGGTAATATTTGAAGTCGCAGCATTTAAATGGCAAAATTGTACTTTTGTATCACATGTACTAGAAACAAGGCAACGCATTTTCATAATTCGCTTATAAGAAGGTGTTTACATTAGCAGGTGATAAAAAGTAATATTGTAAAGACCCTTAAAATGACAATTCTACATAAAAAGGTGTAATAAAAAAAAAATTGCTAAAAACACTCACAGGTGCGCTTGTGCGTAAATGTGTGGCAATAGTGGTAAAATGCTCACTGAGCCAGGAACACCACATCTGCATGGCATTGCAATCTTATTGTCACCAGCACGTCGACTGAACACCTGTGGGCATGACAACGATGTGATGATGAAAATTAGGTGTAGTTGTCTTGCACTGGAGGCGGTCATATGCAAACAATTGGTGCTAGGTGACGTCACCTTGCCCCATAGGATCCACAACGAGCTGTATTTGGAGCTTGATTAAATAAATGCTTCATTTATAACATGCAGGACGTCTTAAGCTATGAAACTTGCAGGAAGTTTTAATGGTACAAAGACCTCTTATATGCCAAAAGATCAAGGCAAATTTGGTTTCTCATGTCATTGCCCCTTTAATTATGTGAAACTCATAACATAAGAAAAGGGTATAAGAGATTACTTCTGGAACTCTTCCACTTGAGCTTCATTTGCAAGTGTTGTGGTAAATTTGATGTGCCTTAAGTTTTGGTCTCAAAAAAACCTCTCAGAACCGAATCTCCAGGTCCCAGGAGTTTAACTTTATTGACCAGCAACAAAGTGAGATGCCAGCTCCACATCTGAATCTCTCTAGACAGGGCAGTTTTAAAACATTTTCTTATCTGTTAAAACACAACAAAGTAGTATAATTCTCTGGTAAGATCCACCCCTACAGTTCTTCCCCATGATCTCATTTACAGGTGCTCTTCTCACTTTCTCTTCCTGGAATCTGTACAAGAGTTGCTTATGCAAGAAATTATGTTTGTAAGGGTGGTTGACTGCCAACTAGTCTACATCTTTCTCATAGGCAAAAAGAACACAAAGACAATCAACACTACCAGGAGGCAAGAAGCCTTTACGTGACACCCTTAATAATGATCTTATTCATTTCACAGCCACCTTTTCTCTGGTGGAAAACTAGTAGCAAAATATGCTTAGTGGCCAAGCTAACTTCTCAGATACATCTGACCCTTGTAATCACAGTCATGTAGGCTATGAAGCCTCAAAACACTTCTGGCTTTTATAGTAAGCAAACTAATTCTACAATTGTTTTCTATAGGATAGATAAAATACTCCATCAGCCTTAGCTAAGGTTAAGAGATTACAAAGAAGAGATTACTTTTCTCCACAACATATCAAGAGTAATTCAGACGATCAGGCACAAGAACTATTGTACAAACCCGATTCCAAAACAGTTGGGACACTGTACAAATTGTGAATAAAAAAGGAATCTTCGGGCCCTTAGACGGCACTGCATCACATACAGGAATGGAAATCACAACATGGGCTCAGGAATACTTCCAGAAAACACTGTCGGTGAACACAATCCACCGTTCCATTCGCCGTTGCCGGCTAAAACTCTATAGGTCAAAACAGAAGCCATATCTAAACATGATCCAGAACCGCAGGTGATTTCTCTGGGCCAAGGCTCATTTAAAATGGACTGTGGCAAAGTGGAAAACTGTTCTGTGGTCAGACAAATCAAAATTTGAAGTTCTTTTTGGAAAACTGGGACGCCATGTCATCCGGACTAAAGAGGACAAGGACAACCCAAGTTGTTATCAGCGCTCAGTTCAGAAGCCTGCATCTCTGATGGTATGGGGTTGCATGAATGCGTGTGGCATGGGCAGCTTACACATCTGGAAAGGCACCATCAATGCTGAAAGGTATATTCAAGTTCTAGAACAGCATATGCTCTCATCCAGACGTCTCTTTCAGGGAAGACCTTGCATTTTCCAAAATGACAATGCCAGACCACACAATGCATCAATTAGAACATCATGGCTGCGTAGAAGAAGGATCCGGGTACTGAAATGGCCAGCCTGCAGTCCAGATCTTTCACCCATAGAAAACATTTGGCGCATCATAAAGAGGAAGATGTGACAAAGAAGACCTAAGACAGTTGAGCAACTAGAAGCCTGTATTAGACAAGAATGGGACAACATTCCTATTCTTAAACTTCAGCAAGTTTATTATTAACTTGAGCAATATTGAAATTTGAAACTTCCACATCATTGCATTCTGTTTTTATTCACAATTTGTACAGCGTCCCAACTTTTTCGGAATCAGGTTTGTAGAAGATCGAAGGAATGAGGTTTATCTTGGAACGAGTGAAGAGGAGTGACAACAAAGTCCATGTTGCAAATTATAGGTTGTTTTATTGTTGTTTCTTTTGTAAATGCCATTAATGATAGAAACATCTTAAGGGAAGAATCACACACAGCCTGTTTTAATAGTGATTTGATGTTCTGTTGTAGTTTCAGGAGATTCTCACGTTCCTGAGAGGAAAGATCAGATCACGCTGATTCTGCTGGGTAACCAGGATCTGGGAAAAGGGTCTCTGGAAACACCATCATCAGCAGAAATGTGTTTGGATCTTCAGTCTGTTCAGTCTCTGCAGAAATGGCTTAATATTTGTATAGCTAAATGTTACAAGTTCCAAATGAAACACTTCAAATACTGGTTTATGACTCATAATAATGGGAATAACTTTCTCATGTATAATGACTTAAATCTAATGATGAAATAGAAAACTTTGTTGCTCAGCACATAAAGATGGACTATTTATTGTGGTTTCTCCACTGCATGGATCTTCATGTGTCGCTGAAGGTGACTTTTAGTGCTGAAACTCTTTCTGCACTGATCACACGTGTGCGGCTTCTCTCCTCTGTGGATCCTCTCATGTGTTTTCAGATGTGATGCATGATTGAATCTCTTGTCACAGTGTGAACACTCGTAAGGTTTTTCTCTGGTGTGGATCCTCTCATGTGTATTCAGATTTTGTTGCAAACTGAATGTTTTGTCACAGTGTGAACACTTGTAAGGTTTTTCTCCGGTGTGGATCCTCTGGTGCAGTTTTAAAGAGCCCACAGTAACAAAAGCCTTCCCACACTCAAAGCACATGTACTCTCTCACATCAGTGTGAATTTTCTGATGTCTGTATAAAGTTGGCAGCTGTGAAAAACTCTTTCCACACACAGAACATGAATGTGGCTTCACCTTCGTATGAACTGTCAGGTGTGCCTTCAGGGCCGATGAACAAAGAAATGTTTTGCCACATTCATTACATATGAACGGCTTCTCTCCGGTGTGGATCCTCATGTGAATCTTAAGATTATCTTTGAATGGGAAACTCTTCCCACATTGATCACATGTGAACGGCTTCTCTCCAGAGTGCATTGCTATGTGTCTCTTAAGGCTTGATTGATGCGTGAAGCTCTTTCCACATTGATGGCATGTGAATGGCTTCTCTTCTGTGTGGATCCTCATGTGAAGCTCAAGATGATGTTTGAGTGTGAAACTGGTTCCACATTGATCACATGTGAACGGCTTCTCTCCAGTGTGGATCCTCATGTGACGCTCAAGATAACATTTGTGTGTGAAACTCTTTCCACACTGAGTGCAGGTGAAAGATTTCTTGGTTCTTTTCTTTAAAAAAGTCTTTTTAGTCTTTGAGCGACTCAAAGGTTTTTCTGCAGGTGTGTCATGATGTTCCTCCTCCACTTCACTCAGTTCTTCACTCTCCTCGTTTCTTTCCATCAGGTCTGAAATGAAAGGAGGAAAAATCACTTTCAGTACATCAAAATTGTTAAAAAAAAAAAGAATATGAAGTGAAAGGACATAAAAGTTAACAAAGTAGACAATTGCTTTAACATATTCCAATCACTTTGATGCCTTTTCAGTAAATTAATTATATATCCTTGAAACTTTCCATGAATGAGGTACACTGATCTTCCAGTTATTATATTTAAAACATCCCATGTTTCTGTAGTGAGGGCTATTAAATATATTTGATGAATGACAAAATTACTGCCATATTCTCACACCAACTTTTAAAAGTTTTAGTAAAATAAACATCTTAATTATTAAGGGCTGGTCACACTCTTTCTTTCACAGACTTCCATTCATATGTGTGTGAATGTGGGACACTGGAAACAAACTCGAGTGAATTTCACAGCAAGAAAGAACACAATTTTTGCACTTAAGATTGTGCTTCACATGCTTTAAGTCTAGAGTGACCGCAACTCTAACTAGTTTTAAATGAACAATTTCATTAGCATTTTTGAAAACAGAGCATTTGTTAAAATTGTGACACACCAGAAGTGACATCATCTGGGCTCTTTCTACCGCTTGATGGGCCCACCCAAGTCAATAACCTCCATATTCTCTTACTTTACATTTCTTTCCATTTAGTCCACTTTCCCCCATCTGCTCTTATGCTACAATCCCTGGAAATCCACCCAAAGATCTACTGTATATGATTTATTGTGAACAATTATCAACACGATCATGTTTGATTTCATTTGAAATGTCTCAGTGAGACTGGTATAAAGGTCTCATTCCCTCAGAAGTAAACCAAAAGGTGATAAAAGTTAAGAGTTTAGAGAGATTTTGCTTTCTGTGGAGAGTGGATCCTCTGCCAGTTGGTCTTTCATGCTAATTATCTTCTGTCTCCAGTAAAGTGCAAACTACCCAAGCCTGGGATGGTGATTAATGTAAATTACCTATTTTTAACATGTTTCCATTTGAAAGAAATTCCTATTTTAATTTGATGAAATTGAGTCAGATAAAAGTTAATTGGAATTAAATTACTTTGCCACTCTGAAAAGACTGAACACACAGAAACCTTCTTCCACTCACTGGGCTGATCAGATGGGTCTTACATCTATATAATTTATGAAAAATACTTTATCATTGACTATAAATCAGCTTTTGCTTAAGTTATGCTTCCAACCCTGTCAGTCATTCTGGAAAGTTCAACTTTTGATACAGTTTGGTGTTTTCTGTTTCTGTCATTTAGAAACATGTCTAAAATGTTGGTACACACTGCTGCAAATTGTAAACCAGATATAAAATAAATGTAAAATAAAACGTTTTTGACCAGATGTTGACAATTAATATAAACATTTCCCAAACTTCACTTAACTGACCATTTTTTGAAAACAAAATTTTTGTGATGATACGTGTGAATCTTTCTAACATGAATGTTGTTCAGCATCATGAATGAGTGAAGAATAAACACCAACCTCTTTGTTCTTCAGTATCTTCAGTGTGTTTCATTCTGCAGGATTCTGAATCACTCATGTTCTCAATGTCAATTTCAGCTCTTCCTGATGCTTCCTTTGATGCTCGTCTTCACTTGTAGACTAATGGGAATGGAGATATTCCAGTATTTATCTGGGAACTTTGTGGGAGGAGCTTTACTGATTGTGTGACTGCTGTGGGAGGAGCTAATCTGCCAAAATCAAAAATACATTAGTTACTGATTTTTTTCCCCACTCAAATTTAATTACCCTTAGAATATTTCGTTCGTAAACAAAAAACAAAACAGAGTCTCTACTTTTAAACAAGAACAAGTTTTATTCTAGCCTCAATCATTTGTACACTTTAATGTAGATCAGTTTCATAAAAAAAGCAACATCTTAAGCAAAAAGCTGTGAAAATTGTGTTTTTATCAAAGACTACATTTGGATCATAATCAGTACGATGATCAAATCATAGATGCAGTAGATCACATGAACACCCTCAAAGCTCAGACAGTCCTGTACCACTTCCTGGATCAAAATTTCACTTGGTAACATTAGTTTTGATTTATATTCTGTTTTGTTGATCATCACACTATATATTAAATATGAGATTGCTAGTCTCTGCATCTTCCTCGCCTGTGTTTTAATCTGGAGATTTCTCTTTCAGCAGATGTGTCATAGCGCCCTCTTGCATTAAAAACAGTAAAAACACAGAAAGCTGTAAAATTGGGGGGAAGTGTTTTCTCATATAAGACAAGATAACTCATCAATGGTGGGGAAATAGTTAAAAAAGGGAGGAAGGCAGATATCTACTAATATATTTAAAAAAAGAATATAAGTATCATAATGTTTTCAATATATGTATAAAAAAAACATCAACAAGAAAAACAGTTGGAAGGATAAAGACAGAAATAAATGTTCATATTTGTGACCAACAAGCACTCTCAGTCTGTTGACACCAATGAAGTGGCAATTTACAGACATCAGCATAATAAATGAGGTGAAAACAGGGTCTTGTTGTGAAATATGTTAAGCTATTTACAGTAGTTATCACTTTAGAAATATTCATGGGAATTAAATGTGGGACAATGGCCTCCGTCATCATGCTAATGCTCTGAATCAGATGTGAGGGAATCATCATTATGCTAATTGAGGATTGATGGGATCCAGACACAGGAGGACATGTTGCTTTCAACTATTCGCCTACTAGTACATTCTAACCTCTAACATGGTCTGAGTGTTCATTTTTTGTATTAAAAAATCTCATTGAGTCATAAAAACACTTTTATATTGATATTTCACATCAGGGATTATAAATATGCTTATTCTTATTGTAAGTATTGTAAGTAATATTTTAACATACCTTACTTGTTACTTAATTTATCTTCTGTCTATTAGGTTCTGAGTTATTGGTATGTTATAATGTGAATTTATGATATCATAGATGATGAATCTAATTTTTTTCTGTAGAAAAATAGACCGATTTGTGGATCCCATATAGATGCAGGACAGGCAAATCTGATGATTACAGCATTTGTTCTCTGCCACAAGATTACAGGAGCAGCTCTTCAAGATCTTCTTACTCTTCTAAATGAACTGATTCCTGGTGTAGCACCCATAGACCTGTTTCAGGTGAGCATGGTGCAATGAAAACTGCATTTCTAGTGTCCATCTTGAAGTGAGTATATTGGAGAAACTGGGGAGGGTGTGTAGGAATACTGATTGCCAGTACAAGTATGATTTGACAACTTGCAAAAAAATTCTTCATCTATTTACCACTGGCATATCACAACTAAGAAATCAGGAAAATAATGACATTTTCTCACAAAACTGTGAAATGTGAAGGGGTTTTCAGTGTTGGCAGTGCTTCTTTAATGTTTCTATATTTGTGCCTGACCACTGAATTTAGAGATGCTCAGATTGCCTTCAGTTCTGCAGGTTTTACACACAAAGTTTCTGTTGGAAATGAAATTACAGCTAAATCTGCAAAAGACTTGAAAAGAAAGTTGTTGGGGTTTTTCCCCATTTATGCAAAAATGGTTGTTCCAATGGTAAACAGTAGAATCTGACTAAGAAACAGAAATGTCTCAGATAAATGCGTCTTTACCCAGGTGTGATGTGTAAAATATAATCTTTTGTGTATAATAATTGACTATTTTTGTGAATTTAGATCCAACCCCGCCCCATGGATCTCGTGTTCTGCAGTGAGGACCGCCTCACAAATCAACAAACTGAACCCCAAATGTCATCGACCTCAAAAAGACTTTGACTCCAAACTTTAACCCATGTTCCATGTGAAAAATCCTCTGCAATGGAATCATTGAAGTACAGAAACTTTAACTATGAAAATATAAATCTAACTGTGCCCAATTCTCCAATTACCAAAATCATCAAAGCAAGATATTGAAGAGATGGCACTTGTAAAGGTTTCACTTGTATTTACACACAGTAACACGCTTGAAATCAAACAGTCATTGTAGAAAAAGTCTGAATAAAGTTATGGTGTGTGTGTGTGCCAGAGCTGGAGGTGTGTAAGTGTCAGACCGAACTTCACGCAAATAGTTAGACACACACAAGCTAAGACAACCTTTTGCACCTTGTCTGGATTGAGCATACTTGTGTTGAGGAATACTCTCCACCTGTTGGCAAGTACACCAAACCCTTTTTCCACCACTCTGTGTCAGAGTAAAACACTGATCCAAATGCATCATCACCTAACAACATAAAGGGGGCTTCTATGTCTGAGCCCAGGAGAGGTTTTTCTGTGGGGATATGAAAGGATTAGTTCACTTTCAAATTAAAATTTCCTGATATTATGTCTTACATCAACAGCGGCACTGTCCGGAGCAGAAGGGGGCGGTAATGCACCAATAAGCTGGATGCCAACCGCCATAAAACAGGAAAGAAGCACAGTGTAATGGCTGACAGGACAGGAAAGCTAGATTTTCTGAGGTAAAAGACTATTTATTTCGTAAAAAGCTACAAAAATTATGTTAGAATAATGACACTGACATATAACCTGACAACATCTCATCTGACCGCAGATACTGAATCAGGACAAGGTGTTTTTCTCTGGCATTCTTCACTTAAACTGCGTCTGACAGAAGAGTCTTTCACACATGCCATCTTGTCTGTAATAAATATCTTGTCTGTAATTTAGCTTTGATCATCCAGGGCTGTAAGAATTTGTGAGGTAACGTACTGTGCATCCAACTGTTTAAGATCAATAAGGCCAATTAGGTGTTCTTCTGGAACAGAGTTACAGACAACAGATTTTACAGATTTTATTTTGCATGCGGACAGAAGTGTATAGCATTTAGAAGTATACTTCTTGCAATTTCTGCCATTTTTGTGTCTTCTGTCAAGATATGGCCTACTCAAAAAGTTTAAGGAAGAGTCCAGTGCATAAAGAGTCTAGATTCACAAAGGGTGCCTTCAGAACTCCCACGAAATGCAAGCTCTTTGACAGAAAGGAAGTGCACAAGTTCAGCCAAAGTCCTGACATAATAACTTGACATAAAAATTTTTTTAAAGTCAACATTTGATTAAAGTCAACGTCGACTAGTCAATGATGACGTCATTAACGTTACCCAGATAGCAAGCACTTTTGGGCCAATTCCTGAATATTCCCCTGTTTTTGGTGCAGTTTCTTCTAGAATATGCATGTTGTATAAACAACAAAAAGAGTTCATTATCAGCAACTTCCATGCCTCTCACCAAATCATTCCCCTGTAGGTAAAATATGTTACTCCCTTAATTATTATAATAGATCAATAAGAGCTTTTTTCCAGAAGGATGTTGTGTCGAAACCAAATGAAATTGCATATTGGAATCAATTTGTGAGTGATGTTGATTGGAAAAAAGTCTGGCTTCTGCCTAATCGTTATCTCTTAACAAACAAGGTTAAAGAGGTGTCTTTTAAGCTTCTCTACAAAATATACCCTGCTAAATATTATTTAATTCCATTTAAAAAAAGACATGTAAGCTGTAGTAGCTTTTGCAAGCAGAGGCCGGGGACAGCTGTTCATTTATTTGGGGGGGGGGGGGGGGGGGGGGGGGATGTTGATGGAAATTTTATTTTACAGTGGAAAGATGTTCTTTTAGGCATTATTTAACTCCAAAGATAAACAGACTTGTACTTATTTTATTAATTTATTTTATTATTTATTTTAATGGCCAAATCTCATATCCATAAATGTACATTTTCAGGTAGAAAATAATGTTTTATAGCATTTAAAAATGAAGTGAAATATTATATTGAATCTATATTACCCTCGAAGAAACAAAAAGCTGTTAGAATTTTGCAAGCATGTACACTTTTTAATGTATTCCTATATATATATGCATATATATATATATATGCATATATATATATATATATATATATATAATTATATCCCCCCCTAGCATTTCAAATTTCTTTATTGTTGTAACGGTATGGATTGTGTTTCTGTTCTTAAATTGGAAAAAATAAAAAATAAAAGAAAGGGAAAAAAGCCCGAGAAAAAAAAAAAGAGTTTGTTTCGTAATAGGCGGGCCCCCAAATAACAAGCTCTTTTGGGCCGATTCAGGTTTAACCCCTTCAGACCTGGCGTCCATTGGAATGGACATCACATGGATTTTGGTTTAGACCAATAAGATTTTATGTTTTTATAATATAAGTACTGCCTGGTCACTGATTAGTCCCTGATCCACCAATCACAATGAAAGAATGACCCAGAACTTAATCTGATTGGGCTTCAGGCATCACCAAAGACAGGCATTACTAACCAACTAGACAGGAGGAGGAGGAGCAGCTCCTTTTTTATCTTTTACATGAAGATCTATGTTCATGGCATCATCAACTTGCACCTATTATAATCTTTATACTATCAAGTGATAATATTCAAAGTTAATTTGAAAATCTTTCAGAGCTGAAGAACACAGGATTTTTTTGAAGTTTGATGTCCATCACAATGGACATTGGGTCTTAATCAAAAAAATTGTTTTCTTTTTTTTTCTGATTTTGCAAAACTTTTGTCTTCTATGTTGTGATCATAAGCTGTCATTCAGTTTTTTTTTATTAGTTTTAGTGAAAAACAGCATAGCAAATGTGAAATGAGTGCACACACTGCAACACACACACACACAAAATCACACAAACACACACAAAATCACACACACACGTGCACACATGCGCGCGCACACACACACTGATGCCCTGATGCTATATGCACACAATCATATATGCATCAAAAACAGCAAGTACACACAACACACCAACAAACACACACAAACATTATACACACATATTCCCATTCACCCACTGCAAACAACAAAAATAATAAAACAAGTTTTTTGAGAATTCATCTTATCATCTTACATTTTCAGGGTTGCCAACTTTGGGACTTTGGCTGGAGTGAGACTTTGTAAAAATTTCAGTTTGCGCGTGTGCGCGGAGAAAATGTTTGGTAACCCTAATTTTAAAAATCAATGTCAGTCCATGTTTTAGTATCATTGGGGTGAAATAATTTATTTTATTTTTTGTCAGTTTTGTTACCTGACAGGGGCGGAGCCAGACATTGTAAACATTCGGGGCTTAGCCCAAATCTATATTTGTCCAAAGACATTTCAATTTTCTATTAATAGCTTTACTGACATGAAAGGAGCTTTTGTTGTCGTATTCTTGTTCAGAAAATGTACATTATTTGACACTGTAATTTGTAAAAGTTTGTTGTATGTACCTCCGCTAGGGGGGTCCGGGGGCATGCCCCCCCCCCGGAAGAAAACTTTGTACATTTTAAGGTTAAATGCATCAATCTGGTGCACTCTGGAAACTCAAAATTAAGAGCTTCAACCCATGTACAGTGTGCAAATTGAACAAAAAAACAGCATTGACTTGTACCTGGACATTAAAAAGGGTTCAAACATTTTTTTACAATACTTTTGTACTCATTTCTTTTTAAAAGATATATCCTTGAGCTTTTATTTTGATCACCAGATCACCAGCTGATCGCGTGCACAAATGCGCTCACTTCTCTTTAAAACACGCAGCACAGACAGACTGTATATATACTTAATCACTGTCTTTTGCTATTTTATAAAGGCACAAAGCCATATCAAAGTTTCGATTTTAGTTCGTTGGCAAACGTAGTATGTTTTAAATTTTCAGTTCATTATGAAACGGTGGCGCCAGCAGAGGGTCATTAATGGAAAACACTGAATGAATGTATAGCTGATAAATGTGCTAAAGTTGTCATATGTTATATAACAAAACGTATAACGTACTCGGTTACTTACGTAACCTCGGTTCCCTGAGAGAGTATTGCGTTGCAAACGCTATGAGAAAACTCCTTTTCTCGAGAAAATAACGGCCATGGTGTGTAAAGCAGAAGCAGCCTGGCCAGCGGCGGAGTGTGCACGATCCGGGAGTGCTGAAGACGTTCTGCGCGGCTTTGATGGGTGCGCGGCCACAAATGGGCGGCGACCGCTTCTTCCAGTGGCAGGAGCTTCACATATCCTTTTTCCTCAGCGCCCTCAACAAATAGAGCGTTAACTGTACGTACACACCGCCGCCGACTTGAGCTGCAAAGAAGCTCTGGCCGCTTTGTCAAAGACGCTTGTCAAAAAGTACGGGGAAGCTGGACGCTTTGGCCGCTCTGTATATTGAGTGCGCGCGCGCGGCCGGGGCTCTCTCTCTCTCTCTCTCTCTCTCTCTCTCTCTCTCTCTCTCTCTCTCTCTCTCTCTCGTGGTGCATGTTGGGAGGTTGTGGGTGAGAGTGGTGTTGGGCGGGAGTGAAGTTGTGAAAGTTTCACCTGTTTCTTTGTTTTTTTTTTTTTGTTTTTTTCTCCTACCTTTTTTTTTCTTTTTCCCCTATTTTTATTTTTTTATTTTTTGGTATTAGTGTATTTTTTGTGGAAAGTGGGATTCGTGTGAGAGGAGGATGGCGTTCCACGTGGAGACGCCATCCATCTCTCTACGCAATGGTTTCAGGTGTATGCCGGAGGACGGAGTGACGGTGGAGGATGTTTTAGTCGCTGTAGGAGAGAAGGTAGGACACGAGAATATTTCCTCTGCGTCCAGAATGAATAGAGCTATAGTAGTTTTCTTGAAACAACAACAACTTGTAAATCAAGTGATCGAAAGTGGGCTTATCATTAAAGATGAATTAGTGCAAGTTACACCGCTGCATAACGCATCTAGTAAAGTTGTGATTTCGAACGTGCCGCCGTTCATCTCTGATGACGTGTTAGAGCGTGAACTAGTGCGGTTTGGTAAGATTGCGAGTCCGTTCAGAGCGATTTCTTTGGGGTGTAAGAATCCTGCATTGAAGCATGTCATGTCTTTTAGGAGACAGGTTTACATGTTTTTAGAATCACCAGATCATACACTTAATGTTTCTTTTCGTATAAAACATGAAGGGGGAGCATATATGATTTATGCAACTACCGGAAGTTTACGCTGCTTTGTATGCGGTGATGTTGGCCATACACGGCAGATGTGTCCGCATAAAGATCGCGAACAGGATAACGTTGGCCCAGTGAATGTGATAGAGACTGCTGCTCAGTTTTCATCCATACAGACGGGTCAGGAGGAGAATACAGGCCTCACGGAGGTAAGGCAGGCAGAGGTAAATATAGTTTTAAATGTAGCAGTGAATACCTCAGAGATGCTGGTGATAGCGGCAACAAGTTCAAATGCTGCTGCTGCTGCTGCTGATGATGCGGTTAAGAGTAAAGCGCATTTAGTTGTTGAACAGGACAATAAATGTGATGAGAATGTGTTTCCAAGTACTAGTTCTGCTCAGTGTGGTGCAGAGAAGAGTCGAACAGACTCAGTGACAGCAGCAGAGGATGGTCTGTCAGATGAGTCTGCTTCTGTGCTGGATATGGACTCTTGCTCACAGGGTGGTTTTGAAGAGAGCTCTCAAGATCCCCAGAAGGAGCTCTCTCTATATACTTTAGAGGAAACTGATCAGTTTCTAGATAATACTTTTGGAAAGCAGGTTGATGTGAAGGAATTCTTTCCTGATGTAGAAAAATTCGTAAAATCAGTTACTTTTCTTCAGAAGAATGTGGGGGTTGATCTCCTGAGCGAAAAGAAGCGGTTTCGTTTAAAGAAGCACTTAACTACAGTTAGAAAGGATCGGAAAATGGAGAAAAAGAGAACGTTAAAAGTACTTTAGTTATTGATCTTTTCATGCATCACATGGTGTCTTTTTCTTTATTTCTGTTTTTTTCTGCCTGTCTGCTCTTTCTTCCAGTATTTTTTATGGAAGTCTTGAGGGTTGGCTCACTTAACATTAATGGTGGAAGGGATGGATGTAAGCGTGCTCTTGTGTTTGAAACAATAGAGCAAAAAAAACTAAATGTGATTTTCCTTCAAGAAACTCATAGCGATATTGCTAATGAACTAGAGTGGGGATTATGGTGGAAAGGCCAATACATACTTAGTCATAAAACTAATGTGAGTGCTGGGCTGGCAATCTTATTTTCTCCAGATCTAAGAGTTAATGTTTTAAGAAAAGAGGAACCTGTAAATGGAAGACTAGTAGTAGTAAAGGCTGATATTGATGGAGTTATTTTTTACTTTGTAAATGCATATGCACCTAATGTGGGACATGAACGACTAATTTTTTTCAGCATGTTAAGAAATGCTTTAATGTTCTGTGATGATGGAAATATAATCATGGGAGGCGATTGGAATTGTACTGAGAATTTCACTATTGATCGCACAAATGAAGAACCTCACCTTCAGTCTTCATCTCAATTATCAAAAATAGTTAGAGAAGTAGACCTTTTAGATATGTGGCGGATCAAACACCCACAAGTGAGACAATATACTTGGATTAAAATGACAGATAATAGAGTCAGTGCTGCTCGATTGGATAGGATATATATGTCTAATCATCTTAGTAGTCGGAGTATTGATTGTTTTATCACTCCAGTAGGGTACACAGATCATCATTTGGTTTCTCTTATTATAAATATGTCCAAGTGTATAAAGAAGTCGTCTTATTGGCACTTTAACACTAAATTACTTCAGGATCTTAATTTTTGTAAACATTTTGAGATTTTTTGGCAACAGTGGAGATTGTGTAAAGGCACTTTTGAAAATTTAAAACAGTGGTGGGAAATAGGGAAAACAAACATTAAAATGTTTTGTTTGCAACATACTGCTAATTCCACTATTAAATTAAGAGGAATTATTCAGTCAATTGAAAAGGACATATCAAATATGGAGGTGGATCTAATTAATAGATATGATTCTAATCTGTTTAACAATCTGCAAGAAAAAAAAGAGAACTGGGTTTGTTTTTGAATGAAAGGGTTAAGGGAGCTCTTGTGAGGTCTCGGTTTGTCTCTATTAATGACATGGATGCTCCTAGTGCTTATTTTTTTAATTTGGAGCACAAAGTGGCACAACAGAAACAGATGTCATGTCTTCGCCTTCCTGATGGGAGGGTGACCAGTAATATAACAGAGATGAGGCATCATGCAGTGGATTTTTATTCCAACCTCTATGCTGCTGAACAATGTGATACTGACTGTGCCGAACAGCTAATTCAAGACTTGCCTCAAATAGACTCGGACTCTAAGACTGATTTGGACACTGAACTTTCCCTTCAGGAGCTCACTACTGCAGTTGGTCAGCTTGGTATTGGACGATCTCCCGGTATTGATGGGTTGCTTTCTGAATTTTACAAGCATTTTTGGAATTTTATTGGACAAGACTTATATGAGGTTTTCTGTGAATGTAGAAAAGATGGTTGTTTGCCTATATCTTGTCAACGTGCAGTGCTATCTTTATTACCAAAAAAGGGAGATTTATCTCTTTTTAAAAATTGGAGACCCGTTGCATTACTGACCACTGATTACAAAATTATGTCTAAGTGTCTTGCTAATAGACTAAAAAAATATTTAAATTTGATTATACAAAAAGATCAAACTTATTGTATCCCAGAGAGGACAATAATGGATAATTTGTTTTTAATTCGGGATATTTTAGATATTTGTAAAAGTTTTGACTTGAAAGTTGGTTTATTTTCTTTAGATCAAGAGAAAGCCTTTGATCGGGTTGATCATGGCTATCTTTTTAATGTTTTAAAAGCTTTTGGTATTGGTGATTCTTTTCTAAATATGGTCAAATTGCTGTATTCTGGTGCTGCTTGCATTGTTAAAGTGGGAGGCGGGCTAAGCCGGCCAATCCCAGTTTCAAGGGGTATCAGACAAGGTTGTCCTTTATCAGGGCAACTTTATAGCATTGCTATTGAGCCTCTTCTTTTTAACTTGCGTAGAACTTTGTCTGGTTTTATTTTTCCTGGTTTATCTCAGAGTTCAAGTATTACTGTAAGTGCTTATGCTGATGATGTGACAGTGTTTGTTAATCATGAAAGAGACATTAAGGCCCTGGTTAGTGCACTTAATGTGTATGAAAAAGCCTCATCGGCGAAAGTGAACTGGGATAAAAGTGAGGCCTTTTGGGCAGGGCAGTTTTCTGATGAGAATCTTCCACAGTTGCCAGGGGGTCTTGAATGGAAAAAAGAGGGGTTAAAGATTTTAGGTATTTATTTTGGGAAAAGTGAGTTTCAAAAGTTAAATTGGGAGGGTTTAGAGGAAAGAGTGTGTACCCGATTGTCTCGCTGGAAATGGTTGCTACCCCAGCTGTCCTATAGGGGAAGAGTTTTGGTCACTAATAATTTAGTGGCTTCTACACTTTGGCATAAACTGTGTACTGCAGCCACCTACAGGACTGATTCAAAGCATTCAAAGGAGTTTGGTGACCTTTTTCTGGTCTGGACAGCACTGGATTCGAGCAGCCGCTTTGTATCTTCCAGTACAAGAAGGCGGGCAGGGCTTGGTGGATATTAAGTCCAGGATAATGACTTTTCGGCTCCAAACAACCCAAAGACTCTTGTTTAATAAAAATTCTGCCTGGATGGACACTGCAACAGCTCTTTTAAGGAGGGCAGGTGGAATGGGGTTTGATAAACATTTGTTTTTAATGCAATTGCAAGAGAAAGAAATGGTGGATCTTCCCCCCTTTTACAGATCTGTGCTGGAGGCCTGGAAGGTTTTTATCGTAACAAGATCACCTAATACACCTGCTGGTGATTGGTTGTTAGAGGAACCATTGTTTTTCAACCCCTTTTTATCTTCAAGACAGTTGTCATCTGAAAATGTGCGAGCACGACTGTTAGCGGCTAGCTGCAGTAAGCTGGGACATATTCTGAGAAGTGATTTGAAAGACTTAAGCCAAAGAAGCGGTGTGAAATCGATCCGGTTTTTACAACAATGCACTGCAAAGATATTCAAGGACTTGAGCACAGAATATCAAGTTTTTTTGAAAGACCCAGATGTCCTAAATGAATGGGTTGAGGGGTATGGTCATCTTTTTCCCTTAATCAATGTAAGCGCGGCTGTGGACGACTGGGTAGAAGATGAAAGCTGTTTACTGACTCTGAAAACACCAGTTCTGGAAAGCTTTGATTCTGCTGGAAAGAAATCGCTCTATTTGATATGTGTTAAAGTCTCCAACGCACAATCTTTGAATGGAGTTTCTTCAACAAGATGGGCACGTTTCTTTGGATCTGATTTTTCTCCTAAAGGCAGCTGGCGTACCCTGTACAAATGTCCGATTGACAAGCGGACAGGTGACCTCCAGTGGAGGATTGTACATGGGGCAATAGCTACAAACAGACATGTGGTACACCTCAATCCTAGTGTTGGGGTGGGTTGCCCTTTTTGTTCTGAGACTGAGTCAGTTTTTCATCTCTTTGTGCAGTGTTCACGATTGGTTAATCTTTTTGATTTTTTTTAAGCAGTTGTTTTTTGTCCCTGGGTGTAGTTTTTTCTTTTCAAGTGTTCATTTTTGGGCCAAAGTATTCAGTTCAAAAGAAAAATGTGACTGTTTTAATAAATTTTTTATCTGGCACTGCAAAATTGGCTATTTGGAAGACAAGAAAAAACAGACTGCTGGGGCAAAGGTCAATAAGCGTTGTGCCTATGTTTTTAGGTTTAGTAGCTTCTCGAATTGGGGTGGAGTATGCATATTACAAGATGGTGGATTCTCTACCAAAGTTTAGAGAAATATGGGGAATAAATGAAGTATTATGTACACTGCATGATAATGATTTGATCTTAAGGTTTTAAAAACAAAAAGGGGGAAGTAATTATTTTAATTTTTGTTTGTTTTTTGTAGATCTCCTGTAATAAGTCATTTGTAACAATAAAATGTGAATTAATCCTCTCTCTCTCTCTCTCTCTCTCTCTCTCTCTCTTTCTCTCTCTCTGCTCATGCGCGTTGAAAAATTAATATTTTGGTATGAACATTAACCCGCCAGTGTGGCGGATAGCCTTTTGAGATTTGCTCGCCAAACGGAAAATCTACCCGCATTTGGCGCTTGGCGGGTGTTAATTTCGGACCCTACATGAAACTATTTTTATTGAGCAATTTAGCTAGCCCACATCATAACGCACGTCAGACAACATTTTCAACTATAGTTGAAGTCTGTAACTTAGTCTCGGCACACAGACTGATTAGGCAAGGCTACGTCTGTAGTGACAAGGCTCACCATTTTATTATTTGCTTACCTTGATTGTCTTCCAAACTTTCACACGTGCCGACTCCGAACCTATGCTCCGAACTCTCTCTGAACTTCTCACACGCAACTGACGTATCAGGGTTTTCAGCCAATCAACGATCAGAGAATACTGCAGTGAGAACGTTGTAGGGAGATGTAACAGCTGTGGGCCTTAAACTCCTCTCCTGTCATTAATACGCTGTGGTCTAGTCATCAACAGAAAGTAACGGATTGAGAGTGGAGAAAAATGGATTTTGGCGTGACATTTCTTGCGTGTGCGTGAGAGCGTGAGATTGATGCTGAAAGCGTGAGTGTCACGCCAGATGTGTGAGAGTTGGCAACCCTGCATTTTCTCTACATTCGTATTGCATTGCTCTTTGTTACAGTATGTGTTCTTTTCAAAATATTCAATGCTATGGTTCACATATTGTGTTTGAACTCTAGCTCATAAGAACTGAATGGTTAAAATATGACAATTTTTTTGTTGCTTGAGCCCTGATGTCCATTGTAGTGGACATGAAAAAAAATCTAATAAAAAAATTAGTTTGCACAAATCTTTTTTTTTTTTTTGACTCATTTATGCATTAAAGATGAGCAAATATCAAGTGGATACAATTTTTTTGCTCAGTGGAACATAATTCAGGTCTGAAGGGGTTAAATGCGCCAGCGTCGACTCATTGTCAGAAATAGTGAAAAGATAAGAGCCGTGTCGACTGTACGGCTGACAGACGGATTTTTCCGTATGGGCCGATCACGACCGAAAGCCCGTTAATGTTTTCGGCCCGAGTTCGTTTGTCACAGGCGGGCCGCTACTGGAATTAATCAACCGAGTGAAATGAGTTTTGGCGGTTAAATCCTGAGGAGAAGCCTGCAGTCCACATTTCATGTTCGAGAGGATCTCAGCTGCTAAACGGTAAGTAATTTAATTTATTTAATGTTCAGTTTAGAGTTTATAAATAGATTAATTAATGGTTTGCAATGATAACATAACGTCAGTACCCATTCGGTCCCAAAGAATGATAGTTTTGAATAACATGTTTATTAGAGCAACTGCTGAGCTCTGGAGCAATAATGTTGGCTAATGCATGATATCGAGTTATATGTTTACTAAAATCAGTCAGTCAATTCATCTTTTCCAAATAGTGATTATTGAATTGAGTTGGAGTATGCTGTGGCGTCATATAGGCCAAACGTAAAGCACAACGTTACGGGAGGAAGAACTTGCTTTTTCCTCCACAAAAACTTTCTGTTAATAATTGTTAACATAAGAGAGCAATAATAATTCTGCAATGAAATTGCAGCTTCACCCTTAGAGTTCCTTTTTTTATAGGCTATGGCATTATGCAATTTTGTGTAGACAAAATGCTTGAACATGTGCTCCCTTACAGAAAAACACATGTGGTCACATGTGAAATTCATGTGTTTTTATCTGTAAGGGCTGCTTTAAACAGTCTGTTTCAATAAACATAACAGCCATATCGGATGTCACTTACTACCTTTGCAGTATAAGGATGGCTTTTCTTGATGTAAAAAAAAATAAATAAATAATAAACAAATAATGCCTCTGGAAAAGTTAATTTCTGACCCTTGTAATAATTATAATATATATATAACACCTTTAACACCTATGTATGTATGTATGTATATATGTATGTATGTATGTATATATATATATATATATATATATATATATATATATATATATATATATAGTGTGTATATATATACATAGGTGTTAAAGAAACTGTAATGCTTAAGATTTAATAATGACCTAACAATATGTATTCCTGTATTTCAAAGCTGCAGTTCAGAGAAACCCTGCTAAAATGGAGGATGAGGTGACCATGAAGACGTGGCTGCAACTGGGAGCAAATTAAAAAAAGGGCGGATGCATGGTAAGTCTTACCCTGCGTCCCAGTGTCCGTACTATCCATCCTAAATAGTATGTGAGATTAAAATAAGTGTGTCCCAAAGCATAGTATGTTGAAAAGAGTATGCCAAAAGTCCCTGGATCATCTATTATTTCCAGTAGATTTTCGAAGTGTGGATCCGTGCACACTATAGAGGCTAATATTGCCCACAACCCATTGCGCGTTGTACAAGGATTCAGTTCAGAACTACAAACACGAGTACAAAGTGTTTGAAAAAAAACTACAAAACATGGCGGATATGCGTGACCGATGGTGAGAGGTTTGAGTGACTAATAATCAGTTCAAACTGATAGAAAATATTTATTTAATGTTATATGTGTTATTTTTCATCTGCAAATACCAATGTGGACTTTTATAAAGATCTGATTGGCTATTAACTTTTAAATGTATCATTATGCATTAATATGAGGAGAGTTCTCCACATGAAAGACTCGCGACTGCAGATCAACGTGCTACTGCATTTGTCTCTGACACGGTAGGAAATTAAAGGTGTTACAGAGGATGTTTTCGTCGACTGAGAATCCAAAGTCTATTACTGAGTTTTTTTAAATGAGCGCATGCGTAAGAACAACCCCCCTCCTTCACAGCTCATTTCTAGGGAACGCCTCCGTAAACTCGTGCACGAGTATTGGAACATGAGTGTTTGTTCACTACCGGCATTCGCTGTGTCGTGTTAGTGGATTCATTATGTCGGACTCACCGCAGGTAACTCATAATCTGCAGTTGTTACTGACTAAAACATTGTTATTTGAAAAATATCTGCCAAATACAAAGCATTTCCGACATTGTAAGTCTAAATTTCGGATATGTTTGTATTTAGGCACGAACTGTATCAATAAAGCTTAGCTATCATATAGCATTACAGCTGCTAACTTAGCATACTGAATATGCTTTATTTTTCTGTAAATTCGTGAACATTTCAACTAGCATGTAGTATTTAGCAGACTGGTCACTGCCTTACAACTACAGTACAAGAACAACGTCGATATACCTGAATAACAGTACAGCAATAATTATTCCACAAAGTCAAGTCAAGTCAAGTCAGATTTATTTATATAGCGCTTTTACAATTGGTAATTGTTTCAAAGCAGCTTTACATATTAGAAGCACAGAAAAAAGGGAAGTGGTTAAAAATAAGCTGTACAACAAGCGTGGTAATATGTAACATATACAAGATGGTGCTACATTAAGCCAATGTCGGCTGACTCCCAGGGGTGGAAAAAACCCCCTAGGAGAAAAACCCAGCATGCTAACACTGGGAAAAAAGTCCTAGGAGGGAAAAAACCCCTTGGAAGATATATATAATATATGTAAATGGATATGGAGATCAAAATCTGAATTATACATTTTTATTATAGAGATTAAAAATAGATTATATATAAATATATGTAAGCGGATACGGGGATTAAAAATCTGAATTATAGATGCAGCCAGAACTGGATCTGTAGGCCCATTGTCTCCTGGGCTACGTTGTAGTCAGGTCCAGACACAGGTTCTCCATCTGATCTGGATACGGCCTGGATCCAGCACCCGGCAAACCTCAGGATAAGCAGAAAGACTGATATTAGCGTAGATGCCATTCTTATTCTGATGTACAGGTATATCTAGTGTTATAGGAAATGTTCTCGGTTCCGGCCGACCTAATTATTGCAGCGTAACAATCCTTTAACGGATTTGAAAAATGTTAATGTATTGATAATGTGTTATGTGTATGCAAGAGCAAAGAGATGTGTTTTTAGTCTAGATTTAAACTGACAGAGTGTGTCTGCTTCCCGAACAATGCTAGGAAGATTGTTCCAGAGTTTAGGTGCTAAATAGGAAAAGGATCTGCCGCCTTCAGTTGATTTTGATATTCTGGGTATTATCAACTGGCCTGAATTCTGAGATCGCAATAGACGTGAAGGACTATAATGCACCAAGAGCTCGCTTAGATATTGGGGAGCTAAACAATTTAGAGCTTTATAAGTAAGTAGCAAGATTTTAAAATCTATACGATGTTTAATAGGGAGCCAATGTAATGTTGACAGAACTGGGCTAATATGGTCATACTTTCTGGTTCTAGTAAGAACTCTAGCTGCCGCATTTTGGACCAACTGTAGTCTGTTTAAAAGCCGAGCAGAACAAAGAAAGAATAATCACTGTTACCTGTCAAGAAGAATTTTTTTTCATCTTTACACCTCTCTGTTCCTTCATTGCTCTCCAGTGTTGAAATGTTTCTCCAGGAACGACTCTGGTTAGATTACGTTCTTCTGACAATTTTCTCCTCTTCTCAGCGACTTAAAGTCTTTCTTTTGCGTCCTCCTTCGGGTTTCTTCTCTTCCATGGTGCAAATTCAAGGAGGAAAGCAGGAGCGACAATGAAAACAAACCGAAACTAACAACGGAGATTCATGCGCTATGCGCATGCGGCGCCCGTGTAAAGTTACTGGAGCGCGCACGTCTCTCACAAGGAACGTCATGGCAGTAATTGAAAAGCCAGATGATCGCGTAAACGATTGGCTGATGTTTTTAAGGCCCTACCTCGTGCACAGATGATGTATATTAATATTATTACTTTCAGTGCACCTAATAAATAGTCTTTTATCAGTTAGTAAAGACAGTTTCAAGTAATGTTGCAAAAATGTATAAAACAAAACATCCTCTTTAGCACCTTTAACTAAATGAAATGTGGTGGAGTATGTAAGATGATTGACAGGCCAGTTTATAGTGACAGGATGCTACAGAGCGCTAAGTTATGACGTGATAGTATGTCCCAAAGCTTGTCTACTATTTTGCTACACACTCAAAAGTATGTACTTTTTGTTCACAAAAAGAGTACATACTTTTAGGGCATTGTAGAAGTATGCGAATTGGGACGCACCATTATGCCTCGTTTCCACTGAGCGGTACGGTTCGGTTCGGTACAGTTCGGTACGGTTCAGAGCGGTACACCTTGATCAGGCTTGCGTTTCCACCGCAAACAGTACCCTTACTTGATAGGCGTGGTGTAGCCGGAAAATAGTGATCGACGTCATTCTCGCGCGAAGAAGAAAACGATATAGTAAACATCAATGGGGGACATACTACAGCAGATCTTGTTCTTGCTTCTCGGCTTGAGGCTGTCTGTCACAAAAAGAAGACGAGCTTTGCATTCGGCGTTTCAGAATACCAAGATCGCAAAGTTCAGACGTCCATGCCGCAGCACCTACCAGCAAGTGGAGGAGAAACCCCGCATAATTTAAAACTATTTTACTGTGTCATGAAATGTAGTTTTAAAAGTTTTTCAGGCGAGAATGTAGTTGTTTAAATCTCAAATCTGTGGTTAATTAGAGCGCCTATTTGAAAATTTGATCTGACGTTGTCGGAGTTGTGAGATCCAGGCGATCACCGGGCGCTCGGTGCTCATGTACCCAGCCGAGAGCAGCTGTACCTCGGCTAGTACTTCTGACATTCGCCGCTGGCTCTGATGTCTCTGTAATGGTTAAAAACAAGATATCATTCATCTTGTGTATAACGGGCAATCTTTGGTCTCATGAATTTATAATTTGTTCCCGGGCAAATCGTTTTGGCTGAGGGGAAAGTTAAGTTTTATAACTTTATATATTTATTTAACTTTACCGTTGTAGTGCGCTGTACGTTTGACTGAATTGTTTGCTTGTCTTTATTTCTTATTGTATAGCTTCTCATATTTTATTTATAATGGTTATTATTATTAAAACTGACGTTTAACAAAAAGAGAAGGTTGTTTTGTCTTATTTCATTTTATTATAGGCTACATACAGTGAAGATAATCAGAGTACATATGCACATATTGCCTGAACCACACATTAATAGGTTTCATATTTTTTAAATAAAAACGAAAAAAAGGGAGAGGCAGGGTTGTGTTTTATATTTTGTTTTGTTATATAGCCTACATGAAGTGAAGATAATTAATGCACGCGTTGTCTGAACCACATTTGTGTGTGGCGCCTCTTGTGTTGTCATTCCCCTTGTAGCACGCGCAAGTGACGATTCTCTGTCAACCAATCAACGTTCTGCAGAGTGTAGCCCCACCCTTTTGGTACGGTACTGTTGTGCTTGGTACCCCAACGAAAGGGTCCCAAAAAAGTGGTACGGTACGGTTCGGAATTAGGGTACCATTCACAACTTTTGACAATGGAAACGGAAAAAAATGCGTACCGTACCGAACCGTACCGTACCGTACCGCTCAGTGGAAACGAGGCATTAGTGTTTTTCAGGGGCCTCATGTATAAAACTTTCTGTAGATTTCATACTAAAAGTGTGTGCACAAACTTTTTTTAGGTTTATAAAGCAATACGTACGCCAGAGCCTGCGCAAAATTATCTTTATAAACCCAGTCAGCAGAAGATTGTGCGTACATGAATCTCCACCCTGTCTCCTCCCAGAAATCACCACATACGGAGCTCTCCTTGTCTTGTTTTAGAAAAAAAAAATCATTTTTCAGTGAAGTTATTTAAATTCTTTTCCACTGCCAAATAGTATATATGTATTTTTTAAACTAATCAAATGTATGCAATGTATGCTTATAAAGTAAACATAGCCTATATTTTAGGATGTTTATTTATTTTTAATTGAAACAGATAGGCGGCCTTATTTTTGCATTGTAAATTATTGTACGACTCAGCGCATCACTGACAAACATTTTAAAAATAAAACGTACGTATCTTACTGTTTCCTTCTAAATCTAGCCTTCAAATACAATGGCATTTTTCATAATATTGGGAAGACCATGAATTTGGTTATCTTAGGCTACTGTGTGTCTGTGCACTGTTCAGCAGAGGTTGTGCAGTCGCTACTCGTCGGACGATCACTGAGCGACTCCTTCAGTGTCATTATGCCATTATGTTGCTAAGCTATCTGCTTAGAAGGAGTGCACATCATTTATCATTATTTGTGCAAAAATATTTTCTCAGTACACGAGTTCTGCTACAGAATACAATTTGAAGTGTAATTATCATGCACCAAGCATTCCTCTATATTAAAGTCCCATCTCTTGTTGATTGTTAGGATTGTCAGGCTAAATAAGGTAAACTACAACCAGAAACACTACCTACAACATTTTCAGTGTGCTGGCCAGATTTGGGCCACATCCATAAATAATCCCCACATCCCTTTTTACAGGGTGTGGGCCGCATCTGGGCCAGAGGAAATTGTTTGTGTTGGTTTTCAGTGTGTGGACCAGTTTTGGGCCGGAATTGAAGCAAGGATGCAGACATCTTTTGACCCCCCCCCATTTAACCGCCTGACAGCAACAGAGTGACAGCCCAGACCCGGCCCACATCCAGTCCGCATGTAATCCATATGTACCAGATGTGGGCCGGATCTGGCCACACTATTTTGCTGTCTGGGATGTGTTCTGTGTGAACCTTGCAAGTTGTGTTGTGCACAGTTATGGCATATGACACTGCCCACAAATAGGCCTGTTGCGCCTTTGGGTCATTGTATATCAGTCCCTCCAGGATTTTGATATTTTTTTTGTGATTTTTGCGATCAAAATGACTGATTTCCATAAATGTACAAAAAATAAAGTCCAGTGCTGTACTAGGCTATCTAGCTTTAATAACATGATCACTTGTGGTGGGAAATGTGACCAAAATTGTACAGGTAAGCCACAGCAATAAGCAAATGCCTAATTATAAAAAGTTCTCAAGTAAGAATCAAGTAAACAGCAATAAAATAAGAATAAACAAATTACAATAGAACAAATAAATACAACATTAAGATACAGATACAAACAGAGCTTTAAGTTTATGTACTGTTTGTATTTCCCCTGCTGTTGATTGATTAACATTAATGACACAGACAGGAGCGGGTATAATATTAGGTTGCTTTCACTTTAAGACCTACTGTAAAGAGCGGATCCAACACTGACACACGTCCCAAATTTTTTCACTCAAGACATAATCACCAAGATGGACATTTAGGCATAATTATGTGTGTATTTGACCGTTCAAGGGCAATACGCCTAGAAATATAATACATATTAGTATGCACGCGCGAGTGGCAAACGCATGCACAGAATCCGCAGCCAGTCGGTCGGTGTGTCAGAGCCGAATTGAGTTTGTCTAGCTTATACAGTGCTTTTATCAACTGTTTTTTAGTGCTATCAGGCATATCATACTTTTTATTTGTCATCCATCCATGTCACGTAATCGCTTCACCCGCTCCTTGGCATGGATGCAAGACGGCAGATGAGAAAGATTCTCTGACGCTTTCACAAACCATGCACAGACCACAGAGCCTACTGTGCATGCACATTGCACAACAGTCTGTAGGCTATCCTCGTGAAAATAATACACTGCAGCTTTTAAGGATTAAAAATTAAGGTAGATATATTAGGCAGCAAGTGAACATTTTGTCCTCAGAGTTGATGTGTTAGAAGCAGGAAAAATGGGCAAGCGTAAAGATTTGAGCTAGTTTGACAAGGGCCAAATTGTAATGGTTAGACGACTGCAGCTCTTGTGGGGTGTTCCCAGTCTGCACTGGTCAGTATCTATCAAAAGTGAGCTTAGGGACAACCTCCATGGTTATATCAGGGCAGACCGGGATTCAGGGACGACCTCCATGGTCGTATCAAGGCAGTAGGGATGGATGATACCACTTATTTTGTTTTCGATATGATTCCGATACTTTCAAGGCCAAAATCGCCGATATCGATACCGATGCGATACCTCTAATCTGAATTTAAGTTATTAAATGAGTAATAATTCAAGTCCTTCAAATATTGAATTACTATGAGTAAAATGGGTAATGAAAGGTATTTTAACATTCAATACGCCTTAATTGCAGTTTATTAGACTATATTTTTGTTTACACATGGTTAAAATGTGTATTTGTAGTGGTAACCATGGAAATCTACAAATACTATAGGCTTAGCTGAACTATGGTCATTGTAGTAATGGTTCAGTTTCATAAGGGACTGCCAGTGACAGGCTGTTGCACCCATAAAATGCAAACTTTGGATTCTGACAGTGTAGTTACAGAACAGAACATCAATATGAACTTTTAATGTTCAATTTAAATAAATGTAATTGCAAAAACTATGTAGGCTAATATTTCATTTTGTTTGTTGTGAAATAACTCGAACATATTATGTTGTTCTGTCTGCTGTTAAGCATTGTTCAGTGCTGCGTTTCCCAAAAGCATCAATGGTTTCTTACAATATTAAACGCATGCAGCTGTTTGAATGTAGTGTAGAGCGAACGCTTTCTGTGATTGATTGGTTCTGACTTGCAACATTTGTGTGTTCAGATGAGCAGGAAAATAGTTCTACTGCACAATTATTTCCTAACATAGGTTATTTGTCCAATTCACCGCATATTGTATGCATTAAATTTATTGTTAATTAAACAAAATCACTGGTAAAAAAAACACACACACACCTTAGTATCGATATTTTTATTTGAGTATCGATACTTTCGATACTCAACATCAGTATCGATATATCGATACTTCATATATCGCCGCTGTCCGATGAAAACCACGTATGTCCATTTTGCCGATTTTGAGATTTTTTGACGGATTGAATGTCCAGGTTCATTTCCGTATACAGTATGCTTCACATATCTAAATGGCCAATGAAAAGTTGTGAAATCATGTCATCTGATTTTCACGTATATCCATTTGGTGTCAAAGCTGTCAATCACGCCGCGTATCTCCCGCCCTGTGGAAGCATCTCGCCGGTCTCGTGAAGTTTCATCGAAGCTCAGCACTGGGTAGCCGAATAACACTGTAAGGTAAAGTAACAGCAAACGTTTGTTTTTGACAACTGTTCTCAAGTTTATTATATATTCACAACTATTATTTATCGGTAAATGGTCTAGACGAAGTAATTGTCACTGAATATTTTTATTTATTTTTATATTTGTGAACCTGGCTGACGAAAGTACGACATTGAAGCTCTCCACAGTTTAGTTCTAATCTAGTTCTTCACAGATTAGTTTGCTTGCTAGTATGTAAATAAACTCGGTCTCATTGATAAGATTCAAACTTTTTTTTTTTTCTTAATCAAACTGATCAAATTATAGCCTGTAATGCTACTGTCATGATTGTCACTAGAACATGCCTCACTCATACTGCTATCACCGCTTGCCAGAGGCTGAGAATGTCCAGCACTAGAGTTATCTTGCTACGTTTTTATTGTGAAGATGTTAACGCACGGATTTCCGAAGTGAAGTGAAACAATGTTGACTGGGCATAGCGCTATATTTTTTCTGATCTGTTTTTCTCCCTTCCTTCAGGATGTCTGTCTCTGTAAAGGAGCTGTGTGAATTGATGAATGTTAACTATGATAGGGCTGTTATTGAAGCGATTGCGAGGGTCAACAATGAGGAGGAAGGTTTGTAGGAAAATAGAATTGAGTCAGCCAAACAATTAAGTCTACATTGTATTCATTACTGAAATGTTAACTAGTTTTCCTCTCTGTCATTCTTAGATTCACTTGAAAGTGACAGTTCTCAGACAGCTGCCAATGAGGGTAGGTACTTTAGGCTTAAATTATTTTCTCCCAGTAGCAGCTACCTATACAGCAACCTATTGATGTGTTGCACATTAAGATGAAAGCCTGTCACACATGTTATTTTGGTTCCCTTGATCCAAGAAACTGCTGTTGCATTTCCAAGTACTAACCCATCAAATTGTATGTGGCTAAATTAAAACATTTTAAAGGGATAGTTCTCCCAAAAATGATATTTAAGCCATGATTTACTCACCCTCAAGCCGTTCGAGATGCATTATGTCAATCTTTTTTCAGACAAACACACTTTCAGTTATTTTAGAAAATGTCTTTCAGTGGTTATAATGTCAAGTTATGGGGTCCACATCGTTGAAGTCCCAAAATGTGCATGCATCCTTCACAAAATTAATCCATCTGGCTCCAGGGGGATAAACAAAGGCCTTCTGAGAGTAATCCTTGCGGTTTTGTCGTAAAAATATACATATTTAAAACTTTATAAACGAAAATAACTGTGCTACGTCCTACGTTATACGCCAGCATCCATCTCCATGAACGCACGCCAACCGCCACCGGAAGCCAGTTATTTTCGTTTATAAAGTTTTAAATATGTATATTTTTATGACAAAACCGCACAGATTACCCTCAGAAGGCCTTCGTTTATGCTTCACATTATAACCACTGAAAGATCTAAGACATTTTCTAAAATAACTGAAAATGTGTTCGTCTGAAAAAAGATGCATCTCGAACGGCTTGAGGGTGAGTAAATCATGGCTTAAATATCATTTTTGGGCGAACTATCCCTTTAATCACAGAGAATTCAAAATGTATAGTTACTGTGCTGATCAAAGCTACTGATGCAAGCTCAGTTCTGAATTATTCAAACATTGTAGGCTATTCAGTGTGCTAAATGCATTTTATCTTTATTGTTGTTAGATTCTCTGGAAAGTGATAAAGAAAATCATTCCGAAATAGCTGCCAGTGAGGGTAAGTATTATTCTTCTTCTTTTTCTTCTTCTCAGATTAGACTATACTACAGCCTCCACCTCACATTAGTTTTGAGTAGGACTTGAAGACTAAAGCCCATTACTAATTACAAATCTAGCATATTTGATCGATTACCAGTCAAAATGAATGCAATCTTATATCTGAATGATGTGAACAGTGCATTCGTTGTACTAAATGTGTTCCTCTTTATTATTCTAAGACTCACTTGAACACGATCCAGAAAATGAGCCGGATTACACACCTGTCAATGAAGGTGAGTAACTTATTGTCATTATTTTTACATTTCTGTCAGCTACTAGTGGGCTCAGTTGCATGCGCACACACACACACACACACACACACACACACACACACACACACACACACACACACACAAACAGCAATGCCAAACTTAAATGCATGCCTACACACTGACACACACACACACACATATATCCACATGCTAAGAAACCATGTAAGAGAAATGTGCATTTGTAGAACATCATTTTTATTTTATTTTTATTTTAATCATATGAAGGTGCCATTGATAATCGGGGAAGGTCAAGGAAGAGGGCCAACCCAGACACTTGG
The DNA here is from genome assembly GCA_036281575.1 of Ancherythroculter nigrocauda. Classification (NCBI taxonomy): domain Eukaryota; kingdom Metazoa; phylum Chordata; class Actinopteri; order Cypriniformes; family Xenocyprididae; genus Ancherythroculter; species Ancherythroculter nigrocauda. The sequence continues at coordinate 40,044,258 of VTFQ01000011.1, read as the reverse complement.
AAGGGTAACATCCAGAAAAGGAAAAGAATGAGGGGCCAATCTTATCTTGGACGGAAAAAAAATGAATTTGTCATCAAAGAAGAAAGAAAAATGGGCGGCCGGTGCCAATCTGTGTCCTGCAAGAAATCAAGCAAACTACACTGCTCCGAAATTGATGAAGGGAAGAGGGAGGAAATTTTCAAGTATTTTTGGGGGAAATCGGAATGGAAAGAGAGGAGAATGTATGTGAAAACATCGGTGGAGGTGAGTGATGTCAAGCGGCGCCGGAGAGAAGCGGACAGGATCTCGGAGGTCAGCATCTCTCTTTTGTTGTTTATGTGTAGATGGTAAAAGGCTCAGAGTTTGTCAAAGGATGTTCCTGTCTACACTTGGCATCAAGCAGTGGACTTTTTTAAAGTGGGTTGGGCGAAGAGGGGAAAGTCCTGAGAAGATGGCGAGAGTGAGTGTAAGGACAGAGGAGCAGGACTTCCTAAAGACCTTCCTTCTGGATCTGCCAAAAGTTCCATCGCACTACTGCAGGTCCTCCTCATCAAAGATGTACCTGGAGCCTTTCTTCAAGTCCATCAGTCATCTCCACACACAGTATAAGCAATCATGTGCAGACCACAGCATCCAGCCTCTGTCACGGCAAGTATTCACTAACACCTTCAACGATTTAAATCTTTCTCTGTTCCATCCGAAGAAAGATCAGTGTGACACTTGCTGTGCCTTCAAAGCCGGGAACATCGAGGCTGCCGTGTGGGAGGAACACTGTGTTAAAAAGGACGATGCACGAGCAGAAAAGGTAAAGGACAAACAACTTGTAAACAACACCACCTTGGTTGCATGCATGGATCTGCAGGGCCTTCTCCTGTGCCCAAAGCTTCAAGCGTCTGCCCTGTACTACAAAATGAAGCTTGGTGTCCATAATTTTACCATCTACAATATGGCATCACATGAAGCAAAAAATTACCTTTGGCATGAGGGTGAAGCTGGGGTCTCTGCCAACGAGTTCGCCTCCTGCATTGTGGATTATCTTGAAGCACACCCCACTTACAATGAATTCATCCTTTGGAGTGATGGGTGTGGCTATCAAAACAGAAATCTGGTCCTGAGCAATGCCCTCTTAAAGTTTGCTACTGCCCTTACGAAAAAGAAGTTTATTCAAGTGTGCTATTAGCATACTTCTTTTAAACTAAAAACAAGAAAGTATACTTTCAGTCTACTTCTCAGAAATATCCTTTATGTACTTCTAAGAAATATACTTAAAATTGCACTTAAGTATACTTGACTTATACTGACAGAAAAGTCTAAGTATATTTGGCCTATACTTGGACTCAGTCTTTGATCAAGATATACTTAAAAGTATATTTGTAAAAGTATAGTATAAAAGTACATTGTTTGAAAATATTGATTTATAAAGAAACAGATATATTCCTAATTCTGAGTATCTGAATTTTTGTGTAGGCTAGTCCACTAGTAGTGTACATAGGAATTTACTTCCCTCTTTCCTAGGCATTGATTAAATTTTCAGGCTTTATAACGGTAGGAGGCGCTGTTTTACATCTTCTGAAAGAGTACAGAATCTCCAGATCAAAACGCAGGAAAAGAAGAAGCTGAAACGAGCGATAGAAGATTACTCATGCAAATATAAAATAAAGTGATCATCAAACATTAAACAGCATGTAGGACTATGAAGCTTTGGGGGTGTTTACGGACTCGATCTACTCTACCTGTGTTTGATCATCTTTCTGAATCCCATCCGCACGTAGTCTTTGACAAAAATGCAATTTTCTCAGCTTTTTATTTAAAATGTTACCCACATTTATGTGTTGATAAAAAACGAACCCACATTTGAGTGTTAATAAAAAAGGATTCATGAAGCTAGAATAAAATGTTTTTAAAATGGAAAGAGTTCAAGTACAGTTAAAGGTATTTCAAGTATAAAATATAATACCCAAATAGGAACATAGTAGTATACTTAAATTGCCACAAATAATATATAAAAAGTAAACTATAAGTGTGATGTTATGATGTTACAAGTATACTTACTTAAGTACACTAAACTAGTAGTTTACTGATAGTATATTTCAATTTATATACTAAAATGTACTACTAGTATTAAAATAGTAAACTACTAGTATACTTATAAGTTCACTTGTACAGATGCAGTACAAATGAGAAACGAAACTGTGAACTAGTTGTGTACTTAAAGTTTACTGCTGTTACACTTATAGTACACTTAAACGTATACTTCAGTTGGGCCAATTTAGTCCCAAGCGGTATTAAAATAGTACACTTACAAGTTTACTACTAGTACATTGATACTAGTATACTTGATAAAATGAACTTGAAGTAAACTTCTTTTTCGTAAGGGTGAGAAAAAGAAACATGTGACACAGAAGTACCTTGAAAGAGGTCACACACAAATGGAATGTGACTCTGTGCACAGTGTGATTGAGAGGAAGTTGAGAAACTGTGACATACATGTTCCAGCTGAATATGCTGCAGTTATTCGAGGAGCTCGTTCCAGTCCAAAACCATACAAGGTGAAGTATGTTGGTTACAGCTTTTTCCAAGACTTCAGCAAAGTCAACATCTGTAAGTCAGTCCGACCTGGTAGCAAAGTTGGAGATCCTACGGTGCATGACCTTCGAGCAGTCAGGTGTTTTTTTTTTAACACACTTTTTCACAAATACATGAAACATTAGCCATATCATATTAAAATATTTGGTTTCATAAATCTAAACATGCTTTTGGTTCCCTCTTATCTCTTTGACCTATGTCCCCCGACACCCCTCCCCCCTTCTTTTCTTTAATCTATCTATTAGATACAATGTGGATGGCAGTATGGAGTTTAAATTACTACACTCTGACAACTGGCAACCCTTCACATCCCCATCCCTGAGGAAGACGTGTGTCATCGTGGCCCCACTCTATACATCCTCCCCAAAAATTAAAGCCCTGAAGTTCAAGCACCTTCAAGAACTGAAACATGTTTTACCCAAGGACTTTCATCCATTTTACAATGCACTTGACCATGAGTGATGCAATTTCACTACCTGGATGAATGGGCTGTCCTGACTTACTGATTAATTTATTAATTAAATGTTCTATTTATTGTGTATTGTCATGTAATTGTTTATGTGCATGTTTTAAAATGACTTGGTCTTATCTGTTGAAATTTTTGGAATTCCTATCAGCCAATTCTGACCGGAAAGACATGATTAAAATCTTGCATTAAAGGGATAGTTCACACAAAAATGAAAATTCTGTCGTCATTTACTCACCCTCAAGTTGTTTCAAACCTGTATGAATTTCTTTTTTCTGAAAAGAAAAGATATTTTGAAAAATGTCTGTAACCAAACAGTTGACGGACCCCATTGACTTAATTTTTTTTCCTACTATGGAAGTTAGTGGGGTCCATCCACTCTTTGGTTACAGACATTTTTCAAAATATCTTCTTTTGTGTTCAGCAGAAAAAAGAAATTCATACAGGTTTGAAACAACTTGAGGGTGAGTAAATTATGACAGAATTTTCATTTTTGGGTGAACTATCCCTTTAAGGCCTATTGCTATTTTATAATTCCACCTGTAATGTCAGTATTGAGTCTGATTAGTTGGTATTGCTTGAATCACCTGAAGAATAAACATGAACTGGTAACTGGAGTTTACTGGAACTGCATCTTCATTTTCACTTTTCTTTTCTGCAATACATTGCCAAATAAACATAGCCTGGTGAGACAATGACTTTCCTTTATCGAGGTAAACGTTTCCCCCCTGACACCAGACGTACGTCTAGGAGTGACAAAATTATGGTAGGACTGTGCAAACAAAGTATCTGTCTAGCATTACCATGTCAGTGTATTGATTCATTGTCCCTTCATAGTTTGCAAGAGACATTTAATAAATTTATAATTAATATTAAATAAACTAAGCGTATTTAATAAACTAAGACATAGGCTATTTAATAAACTGAGCGTATTCATCTGTCAATATGAAACGCGACTTGGCCATTCTAATTAATGATCGGAAGAACGCGTATCGACCACCGTTGCTGTAAAATATGCACGTATGTCCATTTAAACTCAATTTTGGTCAAATGTGGATTATATCATTACACTGGCAAGAATATGGTTACATGTAAAAATGCTGTACCAAGTATGACAACGCTACATTCAACTGCTTTTGAAATACGGTGTTTTTTTCACTTCCTGAAAAGTAACCGTTTTGGACATACGTGAGTTTCATCGGGCAGCGACGATATACTTCAATGAGTGGTAGACATCACTGCCGTTGTCTGAGCGCGATCATGGTGTATTAGAGGTAAAAAATTATATAAATACTGTTCGGTTTCTCGCACAAACGGATCATTTCGTGTCTTAGGACATCAATGTGTCGTCACGAGCCGCAGGGTTTAATTTGGATTTGTCTAAGCAAGGTTAATTTACTCTTAAAGTTCCCATCCACTCCTATTATTTGACTGACAGACGGCAGCGGTTGCAGGTAAAAATCATCATTTGCGTTCGACCGAAGAAAAAAAGTCACCTACATCTTGGATGCCCTGGGAGTAAGCAGATAAACATCAAATTTTCATTTTTGGGTGAACTATCCCTTTAAGTACATTATGGAAGTGTACTAAGCGTACTAAAATAAGGTGTATTTTACTGCACTTTTTTTTCACCTGGGTAGACACTCCGACACTTTCCGTTTGCATTAAGATTATTTTTATTACCACACTGGCAGATATTGATAATTTTACTTAAGTAAAAAGCACTTAATTTAGATCCCCCCAGAAAACAAGACTAAATATCTTATATCATCTTGATTTAAGAATTTTTAGATATTTGTACTTGAAATAAGATGATAAATACTCATATTTGCAGTGTGAATGAATGAATGAACTATTTAAACATCACTTGCACTTTAAAAAGGGGGAGGAGACCGAAGGAAACTCTGGGTTTACCAAAGAAAACCTGCTCCCGACCAGGTTAGGTTCACAGAGTAGAAGTTACCTCTCTTTCAGAAACGGGCTTGACTTACCCTGCTTTCTCGTGTTTGACATACCTCCCTTTCTGAAACAGAAAACCCAGAGTTTCCCTCATTTCAGGGTTAACATACTCAGAGTTTTCACTTAACCTCCTTTCTGAAATGGGCCCCAGGTCTCACCTGCAGTTGTGTTTTATCAAATCCCGGGTGATGACAGCACAAATGACTGGTCATGTTCAAGCATACGGCACTTTCAAAATTTACAAGAATGAGAGACTGTTTTTCCACTTATATATATATATATATATATATATATATATGTATATATATATGAATTAAAGCATTTCACATCATGCAGCATTGTGGCTGTATAGCCCCCATCTGTTCTTTGTGATGCTGCATCAACATATCTATAAGCTCCTTATTTCTCCTGTTGGAGTTCTCTAACATCTCTTTAAACTCTCTAGCTCTATTAAGCTCAGCTTCAGCATTCCGTCTCTTGAACTCTTCCATCTCCTGGCTCATCCTGTCTGCCTTCTCCTTAAAGCGCTTCTCCAACAGATCAGCCTGCTCTCTCAGTTTACTGTCCATGGCACGCCCAGCCTCCTCTCTCTGGAGCCTCAGCTCCTTATCCATGTTCTCTGTCAACTGTCTCATCCTCTCTTTGTTACTCTGTCTCTTGGCTTCCATCTTCTCTTCAAATTGTTGTTGCTGCTTCAGCATATCCATAAACTCCTCATGTCTCCTGTTGTAGTTCTCTAATATCTCTGCAAAATCTCTAGCACTATTACTCTCGGCTTCAGCATTCTGTCTCGTGAACTCTTCCATCTCCTGGGTCATCCTGTTTGCCATATCCTTAAAGTCCTTCTCCAACAGATCAGCCTGCTCCCTCAGTTTACTGCACATGGCACGCTCAGCCTCTTCTCTCTGGAGCCTCAGCTCCAAATCCATCTTCTCTGTCATCTGTCTTATCCTCTGTTTGTTAATCCGTCTCTCTGCTTCCATCTTCTCTTCAAGTTGTTTCAGCTTCTTCTCTTTAGCTTTGATTTCCTGCTGCAGGAGGGCTGATTTCTCTATTTCCTCTGGTCATTCATTGACAAAAAGTGAAGGAGGGAAACAGATTATTCCAAAATAGAGAATAGAGTTTGCTGGGTAATATATTTTAAAGGGGTGATGAACTGAGAAATCAAATTCTCCTTGAGCTTTTGACATATAAGAGTTCATCATACTTTAAGAATATCCTGTAAGTTTTAGAGCTGAAAACTTCCTTTTTAGTCCAATAAAAGCTTTAACTGACACCAGACCCAGCAAACGACAGCATTTACAAAGTGGGGATCTATGACGTCAAAGGGCAGCAAGCTCCGACTCTGCAGAAGATGATCAACGCCTACTTTATCCCTGCCTGTTTAGCCCCGCCCACCGATTCACGCATGAATGCAACAGAATGCCTCTAATGCCTGATCTGATATTAATGATTAATGTACATTCAGATGTTCTTTGTCCGTGTCAGTAAATCAAACCCGTGACTAAACGTCAACTTGCATTGTTTCTCTAAGTAGGATGTAAATAATCAGTTATTTAACAATGATTAAATTATATGAAGAAAGCAATCAAAGAAAGCTCCCTTTGCAATCGTTGGAGCAGCACGCACTGAAGCTGTCAATCAAACAGCGCAAGTTTATCAGTGACTGACGCGCAAAACTCCCGTTTAATTCAACGAATCTCTTAGTTATGTCACGTTTGCACTGTTAAGGCTGGTTCACACTGTGAGATTTTGGCCACGATTTGGTTGTCTGAGACAAATTTTGCAAATCCTAAAAGATTCCTATAATCCTAGCCTAAAATCTGCAGTCTTTGATCTCTAGTTTGACATGTTCACCGACAGCCGGTTAATGACCGTTGCGATCAAATTTTACCTCAGACGAAATTCTGGCAGTGTCAGAAGATTTGGCGCTCAATCCTCCAGTGTGACTTCTCCTACGACGAGCATCAAATTGTCTTCGTTTTTCAAGACAAGCCAAGATCAAAATGAACACTAGAGATGTATTTGTTAGCCACCATTTCAGTCCCGTGTGTAACGCAGCTCACAGTCACCGAACGTGTATGTTTTGATGATGTAAACCTCCGGACAAGTTTTCATGCGCACATCCATTTTTAACGTGTCTTGACTGTCGTACGGTCTGACATTAATGACAGCTGAGATCCCACAGTGTGACATGAGGATCATGTTCATACAGTCTGACAAGCAACCATCGTAAAGGACTATTATAAATCGCACAGTGTGAACCTGAAGATGAAAGCATTTGTTAGTGTACAGAAATTGAGTTGCAATGATGAGATCACTGCTTTCATGCGCTCAACAAAATGTCTGTGATCAACTGCAATGTTCACTGCAACCTTTCATGCCTTAATCTAAATATAATGCCATAGATCTAAATGTAATGCAACACTTTTTACGATTAGTTAACCTTGAGAGCTGTAATAGTAAAATGCGCTAAAAGAGAGAGTAATACTTGGCTATTTCAAATGGAAAGATGTTAGCCAATCACAGCAGTGGGCATTTACACTGAAGTCTCACAGCAGACACGCCCCTTAAAACAGAGCGTTCAAATCAGAGGGATAAAATCAGGGTAGAAAAATGCCTTTTATTTATAAATTATGACAATTTTGGATGTGATAAGCATACTAACATTATAAGTGGACCCCAGGAAACATTATAAAACAATAAACCAACGCAGTTCATGACCCCTTTAAATATAATTCATTGTCCTAAAGTGAAATACACAGCTATAATAAAATACTCTGTAAATGCTTCTAAACAAACTAAACACTCTAGATGACTAGAGACACTTCAAGATAAACACTTTATGATATACTCTAAAAGAGTTTATCTACTTTCAATAACATAACATTGAATTTTGCTAATGTACATTTTTGACTTTTGTAATGTAATTCTGGCCTTACTGTATATGAGTCAGAACCATTAAATTAAATCCAGAAGAGTATGTGATTATCTAGATCACATTTATCTTGATTCATAATGATAATGGCATATAGTTATTGCCAGCGTTGGGGAAGCTACTCTGAATAGTAAAATGCGCTAAAAGAGAGAGTAATACCAGCAGAGAGTAAAGAGAGTAATTGCCAGCGTTGGGGAAGCTACTCACGTCACAGAACTCAAATAATTCACAGCACATAGAAACTCTTTCACCTAGATATTATCACATAGAGACTGTGTCTGTACCTCGAACTAGTAAATACAAAAAACTTCCGAAACCTTTTAAGGGTAAAAATTTAATTGATGTTCAAAAAATGAAAATCACAGATAAATCAGATAAACAAATGATAAAGCTTGGGTTACTGAATATTAGATCTATTTCTTCAAAAGCACTTATTGTAAATTAAATTATCACAGACAATAAACTAGACTTGCTGTGTTTGACAGAAACCTGGCTAAAACCAGACGATTACATTACTTTAAATGAGTCTAGTCCTCAAGGTTATGATTATCGACACAATCCTCGACAGAAAGGCAAAGGGGGAGGTGTTGCTGTAATTTATAGTAATATATTCAGAATCATTCAAAAGAATTTCAAATATAATTCCTTTGAAGTGATGGTGCTTTATGTAACATTATGTAAGTTGACATTTGTGCTGGCTACTGTATACAGGCCACCAGGGCACCATACTGACTTTATCAAAGAATTTGCTGATTTTATATCAGAGTTAGTACTGGCTGCGGATAAAGTCCTTGTTGTTGGTGATTTTAATATCCATGTAGATAATAATAAAGACGCATTTGGATTGGCATTTGCAGACATTTTAAACTCTATTGGAGTTAGACAACACGTGTCAGGACTCACTCATTGTCGTAATCATACCCTAGATCTAATACTGTCGCATGGAATTGATATTGATGCTGTTGAAATTCTACAGCAGAGCGATGATATATCAGATCATTATTTAGTCTCGTGTATAATACAGTTAGCCAAGGCTACAAAACCACCACCCAGCCATAAATATGGTAGAACCATCACTTCTACCACTGAAGATTGCTTTATAAATAATCTCCCCGAGCAGTTTCATCGCCTTAGTATACCTGACAACTTAGAAGAACTCGATGCTGCAACAGAAACTATTGGCTCTCTCTTTTCCAGCACATTAGATGCAGTCGCTCCTTTACGTCTAAAGAAGATTAAGGAAACTAATCCAACGCCGTGGTATGATGAGCACACTCGGGCTCTAAAACGAGCTGTGAGAAAAGCTGAACGTAGTTGGAAGAAAACAAAACTAGAAGTTTTTCGCCTTTCGTGGAAAGAAAAAATGATTGAGTACAGAACGGCTATAAGAAATGCTAGATCTACTTATTTTTCAAATCTCTTAATAGAAAACAAACATAATCCTAGGTATTTATTTGACACAGTGGCTAAATTAACTAGAAACAGAGATTCAACTGCTGACGTTTCCAAAGAGCACAGCAGTAATGACTTTATGAACTTCTTTACTTGCAAGATTGACAATATTAGAGAGAAAATTATAAACATGCAGCCGTCTACAGTTTCGCTTCAGACAGTGCACTGTAGTGTCCCTGAGGTAAAACTAGAATCATTCGCCGCTATAGGAGAGGAAGAATTATCTAAACTTATCAAATCATCAAAATCAACAACATGTATGTTAGACCCAATGCCGACTAAACTACTGAAAGAAATGCTTCCAGAGGTCGTAGGTCCACTTCTTGATAGAATTAATTCATCTTTAACACTAGGATACGTGCCAAAAAATTTTAAACAGGCTATTATTAAACCTCTTATTAAAAAACCTCAATTAGATCCGAGAGATTTAGTAAATTACAGGCCAATCTCCAATCTACCTTTTCTGTCAAAGATACTAGAAAAGGCAGTTTCAACACAACTGTGCTCCTTTTTAGAAAGAAATGGAATCTGTGAGGATTTCCAGTCAGGATTTAGACCATACCATAGTACTGAGACTGCTCTCGTTAGAGTTACAAACGATCTACTCTTATCATCCGATCGTGGCTGTATTTCTCTATTAGTGTTATTGGATCTCAGTGCTGCTTTTGACACTATCGATCACAACATTCTTTTAAAAAGACTTGAAAACTATATTGGCATTAGTGGAATTGCTTTGGCATGGTTCAAATCTTACTTATCTGACCGTTATCAGTCTGTAGTAGTTAATGAAGAGATGTCGTATCGATCACAAGTTCAGTATGGAGTACCACAAGGCTCAGTACTAGGACCGTTGCTTTTCACTCTGTACATGCTGCCCTTAGGAGAGATAATTAGGAAGCATGGTGTTAGTTTTCACTGCTACGCTGATGATACTCAGCTCTATATTTCCTTGCGCCCTGACGAAACCTACAAATTCACAAAACTAACAGAATGCATAGCTGACATTAAAAACTGGATGACAAGAAATTTCTTATTATTAAATCCAGAAAAAACTGATATCCTAATCTTTGGACCAAAAACTTCCTCACGAAAAAACCTTGAATACTCTCTAACACTTGACGGGTGCTCCATTAAATCTTGCTGTGCTGAACCTGGCTGTGCTCTTTGATACCAATCTTTCATTTGAAAGTCATGTTTCTAGTATCTGTAAAACCGCCTTCTTCCATCTAAAAAATATATCTAAATTACGACATATGCTCTCAATGACAAATGCGGAACAGTTGGTTCATGCATTCATGACCTCAAGACTAGATTACTGTAACGCTCTACTGGGTGGTTGTTCTGCTCGGCTTTTAAACAGACTACAGTTGGTCCAAAATGCGGCAGCTAGAGTTCTTACTAGAACCAGAAAGTATGACCATATTAGCCCAGTTCTGTCAACATTACATTGGCTCCCTATTAAACATTGTATAGATTTTAAAATCTTGCTACTTACTTATAAAGCTCTAAATGGTTTAGCTCCCCAATATCTAAGCGAGCTCTTGGCGCATTATAGTCCTTCACGTCTATTGCGATCTCAGAATTCAGGCCAGTTGATAATACCCAGAATATCAAAATCAACTGAAGGCGGCAGATCCTTTTCCTATTTAGCACCTAAACTCTGGAACAATCTTCCTAGCATTGTTCGGGAAGCAGACACACTCTGTCAGTTTAAATCTAGACTAAAAACACATCTCTTTGCTCTTGCATACACATAACACATTATCAATACATTAACATTTTTCAAATCCGTTAAAGGATTGTTACGCTGCAATAATTAGGTCGGCCGGAACCGAGAACATTTCCTATAACACTAGATATACCTGTACATCAGAATAAGAATGGCATCTACGCTAATATCTGTCTCTTTGCTTATCCTGAGGTTTGCCGGGTGCTGGATCCAGGCCGTATCCAGATCAGATGGAGAACCTGTGTCTGGACCTGACTACAACATAGCCCAGGAGACAATGGGCCTACAGATCCAGTTCTGGCTGCATCTATAATTCAGATTTTTAATCCCCGTATCCGCTTACATATATTTATATATAGTCTATTTTTAATCTCTATAATACAAATGTATAATTCAGATTTTGATCTCCATATCCATTTACATATATTATATATATCTTCCAAGGGGTTTTTTCCCTCCTAGGACTTTTTTCCCAGTGTTAACACGCTGGGTTTTTCTCCTAGGGGGTTTTTTCCACCCCTGGGAGTCAGCCGACATTGGCTTAATGTAGCACCATCTTGTATATGTTACATATTACCACGCTTGCTTGTACAGCTTATTTTTAACCACTTCTCTTTTTTTTCTGTGCTTCTAATATGTAAAGCTGCTTTGAAACAATTACCAATTGTAAAAAGCGCTATATAAATAAATTTGACTTGACTTGACTTGAAACTGTAGTTTGACAAGCTACAAGCTACTCATAAATTAAAGTAGTTAAACTACAGTCAAGCTACCCTTTTGAAAAAGTAGTTAGCTACACTACAAGTTACTATCAAAAAGTAGCTAGCTACATTGAAACTACTTTTATTTATTTATTTATTTTTTTTTGTTAAATGACATAGCTTATTACACATAACAGGATAACGCCCCGGGTTACTTCACTGTAACCCTGTTCCCTGAAAAGGCGGGAACGAGAAGCTGCGCTTTATTCAGCGCTATGGGAACGTCTTTTAGTCGTGACCAGCTGTGAATATATGTGTAAAATATATGTGTAAAACAACGTCAATTAAATTGACCTATATTTATAGCCTTACGTGACGTCATTGGAATGCATCGTAGCGAGGCTATAATTAGATGTTCCACCTGTGCAAAAGCAGATATTTTGCCTGAAGAGCAGTCCTGGGACATCTCAGTGCGGCAAAGAAGTGCAGCTTCTCGTTCCCGCCTTTTCAGGGAACAGGGTTACAGTGAAGTAACCCAGGGCATTCCCTTTCAAAGGCTACACGCCCACGCCGCCGCACTGTGTGTCCGGACCCCCTGGCTGTGAAGTCTGTCACAAGCACAGAGAGTCTCAGATACTAGCTTGCGATGTCAACTCAAGGACATGAGAGCCCGGAGTAACATGAACATCCAAACTATAAAACCTTATGAATGTGTGCGGAGAGGACCAACCTGCCGCATCACAAACATTTTGTAAGGGGGCACCCCCGCCAAAGCTCTAGAAGAGGCAACTCCCCTGGTGGAATGAGCCCTGATGCCTGTTGGCGAAGTATGACCACGCGCCTCATAAGCAAGGGCAATAGCATCTCTCACCCAAAGAGACATGGTGACATGGTCTGTTTCGTGACGGCTGCACCCCTGTTATGGCTGCCATGACAAACACACAGTTGCTCTGACTTACGCCACTGGCTGGTGCGGTGGACATAAGTCTGAAGAGCACGGACTGGACACACAGTCTGTGAAGTTCCTCCTGATCCGGCGTTGTGAACGGCGGAGGGCAGAAGGCTTCAAGAGTGACCAGATGCAAGTTTAAGAAAGGAACCGTAGGCATATAGTCAAGATGAGGATGCAAAATAGCTTTCACCATTCCTGGGGCAAAGTCTAAGCAGGATGGCACAATGGACAGAGCCTGCAAATCCCCAATTCTTTTGAGAGAAGTTATAGCCATAAGAAAAACCATTTGCAGAGTTAACAGCTTGTCAGAAACTGACTCTAACGGTTCAAAAGGAGTCTCAACCAGGCCCTCCAGGACTATTGCTAGGTCCCAAGAAGGGATCCTGGTTCTAGAAGGAGGCTTAAGCCGCCTAGCTCCTCGAATGAAGCAAGAGAGCAGGACATGCTTGCCCAAAAGGCACCCCGTCAATCAGAGTGTGGCAAGCCGAGAGAGCAGCTACATAAACTCTGAGAGTGGCGGGGCATGTACCTGTCAATAATTTTCCCTGCAGGAAGTCCAGAACTGTAGCAGTTTGGCAGTTTACTGGATCTGCATTGTGTGCAGTACACCATCTTTCAAAGACACCCCATTTGTTGGTATAACTTGCTCTAGTAGAGGGAGCTCTAGCATTTAAAATAGTCTCGATAACTTCAGGTGAAAGCCCTGTGTCCCTCAGTTGGTTCCCCTCAGGGCCCACATCTCTGGCCGGGGATGAAATATTGTCCCCTGTGCCTGAGACAGAAGGTCCCTCCTGCTCGGTATCGCCCAAGGCGAGCCGTCGAGGAGAGATATTATCTATGAGAACCGTATTCCATTCAGCCAACGCGGCGCTATCAGAAAGAGGCAAGTCACTTGTTGGCGAAATTTGGCTAGAACTCCTGGGAGCCCAGAAACCGGAGTAAACACATACAGGCACATTCTGGGCCACATATGCTCATCACATCCAGACCCAGGGGAAGCTGGGTGACTCCAAAAGAAATAGAGTGGACATTGCGCTGATTGTTGGGGCGAAGAGGTCCATCTGTTTCATAAAATCTTTACCAGATTTGACTACCTTGGGTGGATTTTCTACTTCCCCGACGGTATGCTCTGTCTGGACAGATAACTGGGGATATAAATCACCATGAGGGACAGGAACTTGTCCTGAGCCCAGAGCAGAACGCGCTGCACTAGCCTGTCTAGACGTTGCAACGCAGGCCACCCTGGCGATTCATATTAGAGGCTACTGCAGTAATGTCCACCCGCACTAGGACATGGTAACCCCTTAACTGGTGGAGGAAGTACTTCAGGGCCAGAAATACAGTCATCAATTCGAGGCAATTGATGTGCCAATCGAGATGATGACCTCACCATATCCCTTTGGACTGGATGGCCACCTAAGGCCGCTCCCAAGCCCGTACAGGAAGCGTCTGTTGTTGGCATCTTGCAACATCAACGCACCTAGAGTGGGACCCAGGGTGAAGAACCAAGGTCTGAGCCACATAGAAAGGGAACGAAGCCGCAGCGCATAACCCTTACCATAAACATGGATTTTAGAAAGTGCACGAAGCATTAGCGCGTGACTTACCATAAACATGGATATTAGAAAGGGCACGAAGCACTCAGCGCATGCCCTTGCCCTTATTTGCCGTAGAGAATTGCCTAGACAAAACCTCTCGGCTCTGAGCCACAGCTGAAACGTCTCATGTGCAAGAGGCCCATAGGAATCTCCGAGGACGCTGATGCCATGAGACTTAACATTTCTTGATACTGCAGAACAGTGCAATCTTGGCCTAGCCTGACATTGTTCAGGGTGGTTAGAATGGTCTCGAATCGAGCAGGAGACAATCGTGCCCGCATCATGGTCGAATCCCATATGACCCCTAAATATGTCGTTCTCTGGGTAGGACAGAGAACACTTTCCTCTCGTTTAATCTCAACCCTAGAGAAACTAGATGGGCTAGTACGACACCTGTGTTGTAACGCCATCTCTTGCGACTGTGCTAGTATTAGCCAGTCGCCTATTTAGTACAAAATACGAATGCCTTGGAGTTGCAACGGAGCCAGTGCTACATCCATGCATTTTGTGTATGTGCGGGGCGATAAGGTTAGGCCGAATGGAAGAACCCGATATTGGTAAGCTTTGCCCTTGAAAGCGAACCTCAGGAACCTCCTGTGTTGTGGCAATATTTCTATGTGAAAATATGCGTCCTTGTGATCGATTGTGACAAACCAATTGTGATGTTGGATTTGCGACACGATCATTTTTACGGTTAACATCTTGAACTCGAGAGCTTTGACTGAACGGTTTAAGCCTCGAAGATCTAAGATTGGACGCAGCCCCCTGTCCTTCTTGGGAACTAAAAAGTATCTGCTGTAGTAACCTGACTCTCTCTCTAGAGGGGGAACATGCTCTTTGGCCCCTTTCTCCAGCAGAGATTGCAGTTCTTATGACAGTAAAGTTGCTTGCCCCTGCTTCACGGTAGTGGAGACCACACTGTTGAAACGCGGAGGACGACAAATAAATTGTATTCTGTATCCTAATTCTACTGTCTTTAGAACCCACACAGACACCCCTGGCAGTAGTTTCCACGCTGCCAGGTTCTCTGAAATGGGCACTAATTTTGATACTTCCTTTGAGGGGATGTTAGATATTCCACGTCCTGATATGTTACAGGAATCAACGGAACACCTAACATGTCACTGAAAACCGCTGCCCCCCGCTGCTCCAGAGGTGGCGGGGAAGGAGGGTTTATGTGAAGATATTGAGAAGGGTTAGATATTATGAGGCTGCTGAGCGTGATGAGCTGGTCCCCAGATTTATGAGGGGAAGCACAACTCGCCACAGCCTCCTTAGCAGGTCAGCCTGGTCCACCTGCAACACTGCCATAGTGTGCAGAGCAGTACTAGTCTGACACACTGATCAAAACACCTTCCCACCAGTATGGATGTTATATGCATAGCTTGGTGGGGAGTGCTGTCTCTTTAAGTGACTATGAGCTCCAGAGAAGAGATAGCCCGCAAGCGTCTCTTCAAACTGGAGCATCATTGTATAAATCACACGCCCTTGCACCCACGATAGTCAAAAAAGTTGACATTGAAGGCACAAAGGCACAAGAAAAATAAGGTTTTCCCCATGAACGAGTTAACGTCATGGAGAACCTATTTATTTTGCTTATATATGCATATTATATATCATATAATTAAATATATAAATATAAACATATATTATAAGGCCATTTCACTTAATAAATTCCTCAGAATTAAATGCAGCCATTTACCAGACAAGTAAACACGGTCTGAATGAAAGGCTGTGCTTAAAACTTACATAGATCAGTCTGATATGCCTGTAACACAGCCATTGTGTACAGCGCAGTACCAGCCCGACTAGCTGTGAAACGCCTCTGATGATGTGCCCCCAGGGGAGAGATAGCATGCAAGCGTCTCTCCGATCTGAGGCAGCATCATAAACGCGTGCCTTTGCACCCGCGATAGTCGATCGAGTCGATGTCACGGGTACAAAACACATTTATATTAGAAATGTTTGGGGTCTGCTTGTGTTTCACTGCTCGAATGACCGCCCAGAGCAGTTCACTTTCGCTTTATCATCACAAGAGGAACGCTCAGAGACGGACAAACTCATATTCCATTCCAGTGGAAAACACTTAATTGTTCTCTGCCTGAGCCGAAGAAGCGCCGGAGCACGCTTCGGTCTCGGTAAAGGACATTGAGATCCGGAGAGAGAGTGAGAGCAATAAAATATGAACCAGTCTCTCGCTCCCCAGCCAGATCGGCACGCAAGCCCCACAATTACATTGTGGTTGCTGCCCCTTTGAAATAAGCAAAGCGAACGCGAAGCACTAATGCTCGCACTCGCCCTGTTACAACGCAAGGGCAGCGTGCTCTTCCCCAAACAAACAAAACAATACTGGTGTGTGTCCGATTCGGAGATGGAACGCAAACATGGAGACACACACCGTTCGCTTTGTTCAGCCATGACTTTCTCTCATATATATAATATATATCATATATGTGTGTTCACTTTTCACTTGTCAGACAGAGTTGAAAAAGGAACAAGGGAGAGAAAGTTCTGCGCACTGCCTGTCAAATCTAACTCCTAACAAAGTAAAGAAGGAAGGAAAGAGTTTGAGCAGAGCTGCTTCACACACACACTTCACAGTATGGTCTCTGAAGACAAAAGACCTGCTGATGCACAGGTGGAACATCTAATTATAGCCTCGTTACGATGCATTCCAATGATGTCACGTAAGGCTATAAATATAGGTCAATTTAATTGACATTGTTTTACACATATATTCACAGCTGGTCACGACTAAAAGACGTTCCCATAGCGTTGAATAAAGCGCAGCTTAGAGTGTAGCCTTTGAAAGGGAACTGTTAATGAAGAATGTTTAAGTAAGATGTTTGCGGTTTAAAACAAAGCAATGCACTACAATTATGATTTCAAAACGCACTGTTTTATTTTTTAAACTATATTATAAGATACAATACTCAAATGTAGCCTATATCTCACACTGACTCTCTTTGCACGCTTTATAAATAATACATTCAGAATTTTAATATAAGTTTTGTTTATCATGCTATGAGAGGACCGACCACCAATTGCACTCTGCAGTTTCAGAAGTGATTTCTACAAATAAATGCAGGATTCACAGTTAAAATTGCTACCGTAACCAAAACACGGGACAAAAATATGCAATAATAAGAATAATAATAAGAAATGTAAATGCAGACTAGAAAAATATTTTTGTGTCTATATTTTTTAAATTCTATTCGTAAAATGACTTAAAATCCTAAATGTCTCACTATAATTGCTATTCTTATTATAGTGGAGCCGTTGTTTACACATTACATCTGCACTTTACTATAGCACCCTCACTTATTTCAGAAGTACCCTCAATGATTTGATTCTGGAACCGGACCTGCAGTTAAAACGAAACTTAAATTGGATACACAGAAAAATGCAGGTTAAACTCACAGCACATGCAGTGATAAAGCTTTGAGACGCGAATCATGCGCTTCTCACATGAACATTCTTATACCCGAGCAACCGATTTTATTAGATCAGCCTTTGATAAGCGCACTAAACTATATCGCGATTTTGTTTTCAGTTCAATTGACAAATACTTTGTCCTTTACATAATCATCAGGCGATCTCTTCTTTGAACTGCTGATGAACTGATAAACTGATAGATGGCAGTAATGCACGATTTTAGTTCGTGACCTGAAGACGCTGTGCTACTTTATGAATGAATTAGGCTCGTCAGGACGCAAAACGGAATGTAGCTTGTAGCTTTTGGTCGCGCTACACCGCTACTTGCTGGAAAATGTAGTTATCTACTGGAAAAGCTACACTGTTTTAGAAGTAGCTGAACTGCATACAAGCTACTGAAAAATGTAGTTAAACTAGTAGCGCCGCTACAAGTAGTTAACTACTCCCCAACACTGGTTATGGCAGGTGCAATTCTTGGACCATTGAAATGGCTGTTACATCATCTTGTTCTTGTCTCCATGTTCTTAAGTGTCCTAAAGGACTAAAACCCTTCAGCACCTCTTTCAGATGGAATCTGGTTAGAATTTACAAACAGGAAAGCTGTTATCTAAAGGTTTAACACTCACTCTTAATCTCTTTGTCTTTCTTAGTCAGTTCTTTGTCAGTCTGCAGAATAGCTTCTGATTCCACATACTTCTGCTCCAGAAACTCCTTCAGGACCTCTTTAGCCTTGTGAAAAACATACATACACAGAAAACAATTGGATAATTACAATGATGATGAATGAAAGTGATTATATTCCTTTGATGCTGTGTAAAATGGACCTTGACTTCTTTATTGGCCTGGCTGTAATAATTCTTCACAATGTTCTTCAGATCTTTGCAGAAGAGATCATATCCACCAGGTTTGGTATAGAAACCCCGCTTGAGTTTTTCTGTCATTGGCTCAGAGAGGGATGACAAGAGGTCCTCACATTGACTCTTTGAAGCTTGCTCGTTTTGGCACGGGTATCCATCAAAGAGTTTATTAATGTTTTCCTAAAAACATAACATGAAGTTTGTAAGTAGCAGTTTTATAATGTGTTGAAGGACATTTTATTTAATAATGCTTCTTAAAACTGAGAGAGGCTGCGTTCTTCCTAGAACAACATTTCTGAGGTTTACAGATAAAATGCTAGAATGAGAACGGTCAAGGTTTCTGCCTTTAACATCTGCCACATAAAAATACTATTAAAAAAAATACATTTTGAAAAATATTTGTAATGTTTATTTTAACTGGCTTTATATATATGCAATACAGTTGTGGTGGACGAAACAAGTAAGGCTGTAATGATTCCTCGATTAAATTCAAATACACGATTTTGATTTGTCCGTGTCGAGTAACCGGTAAAATACCGGAAGTGGCGCTTTCCAAGGACAAGAATGCGCATTAGACCATTTTCTAAGGCTACACGATATTAAACCGTTCATTATGATTCAACCGTATTATGACTAAAAATCATAAGAAAGCATATGCAATTGTGACTTTACAAAGTGAATTAATTAAATAAATAGGTGTAATATGCGCTGTAATTATTTACATGCGTGTAGGTTATCTATGTGCATCTCAAGAGCGGCTCCATTCACAGTAAATGCAGCTTCACATGAACTGTTATCATTTACATGAGTGGCACATTTCAAACTCTATCTCTGCATATGCTCTGAGTTTGGTTTACTTTTAATGTTCATCTGGAAACGCAATGTGCAACATTTAATCAGATTTGTAAGCAGTGATGGGAATAACGGCGTTATTAATAAACGGCGTTACTAACGCAAAACGAGTAATCAAACGAATTACTTTTTCTCCCGTTATAACACCGTTACCGTTACTGGCAAAAAAAAAATGCCGCGTTACTATAATTGAGCTCACTGAAGCGGTTTTCATCCGAGTAGGCTCTCTCTCAGCCATAGGACCTGCAAAGTTTTTTCTCTGGTGTGTGCTGCGGATAGCCATACACAAATATAATTTTAAACTGATAATAATAAACGATGCTCTGTGTGTATGTGTCTGTGAGCATGCGAGCGGAACGCGAGCTCAAGCCAGAATACCCTTTGTGACATGCAGGATACCTATATGTGAAATAAGTTTTCTAGTCGACTAGTAGTTATTAATTTAAGCCGTTAGTTGACTAATCACATTTATATTAATTTAATTTCTTAAATACTGGAGCGAATAAACCATAATAATGCGTTTATGTAATATAGGCTATATAGAACTCAAGCGCACGCATAAAGCTTGCCATAAAAACACGGCAAAAGTAATAATTATGAATGTGACCAAAACAGCAAGGAGACATTTTAATTGTTTATTAATAAAGTAATGTTTTCTTAATCAGTGTCGGCTGTGAAGATGAAGTTGACATTGCTGACTCTCGTTATCTGCTCATTGCGGGCGCGCCTTGAGAGAGAATGCACATTTCTTTCGGTTTAGTCTACATAACCAGAGTAGCCTATTTCTTTTCGTTTTTAGATATTTCAAGCTTTCTATAGATATATTTCTCATGTATGTGAGGCAAGCAGCCGCTGAGTTTCGGTTTATTTAGCCTATAAGTCGCGCTCCAGTTCACGCGCCAGTGATCGCTTCCGCGCCTGCCATGATTATATTGTCTGCTATATTTGCTTCTTATTTATTAAATCCAGGCAATTGGTTGATGAAACATTGATTAAAATTAAGATACAATTTTTACAAAACGAAATTCACTTTAAAGAAAGGCTTTCTACAAAACAAAACTTAATGAAGTGTTTAAAATCATGTCTGACCCATTCCATGTCTCCCGATTGCGCATCTTATGATGCATCTTACTCATGCTGTTCACTTTTCATAATCAAGTAAATTAATTAAAAACATAACATAGGACAATTTAAACATAAATATGAAACTACATTTTCTTTAATGGCTACCAACACCTATTGTAGAGTACAGAGAAATTTCATAAGCAAGAGCGCATCATGTCACGAGTCGGATCAAGAATAACTTATTCTTAGACTTAAATTTAATATTGGGGGCATTCAAGTTATTTGACATATTTAAAAAAAAAAAAGTAACGCAATAGTTACTTTCCCTGGTAATTAGTTACTTTTAAAATGATGTAACTCAGTTACTAACGCCGTTACTATTTGTGAGAAGTAATTAGTAACTATAACTAATTACTTTTTTAAAGTAACGTGCCCAACACTGTTTGTAAGGTAAGTCATCTATAAACTTTAGCAAATTTAAGAAAATACATTATACAGTATGTTGCTACTGTGCTAACAGCTCGTCGCAATTTCAAAATATAAATTTAAGTCCTCATTTCCACATGTTCTTGTTCAAGAAATTACAGTGGTTGTAGCCTTTCTGTCGTAAAGAAATGGCCAAATATTAAACAAAGATTAGATCATGATTAGAGTGCAAAAACAATCATCAGGCCACTGGTGCCCTCTGCAGGCATTTATTATAATACATAAAGATGGTAACACTTTATAATAAAGTTCAGTTATAAGTCATTTATGAATGATTAGTTAATGATTAACAAATCATTTACAAAACATTAATATACATTTATAAATGATTGATAAGTAATATACTAATATTTTATCAATTTTTTATAAATTCAGTTATAAGTCATTTATAAATTATTAATTATGAACAAATCATTTACAAAACATGGCTATATGTTCATAAATGATTAATAAGTGATATGTTAACATTTTATGAATGTTTTATTAGTTCAGTTATGAGACACTTATACGTTATTAGTTAATGATGAATGAATCATTTACAAAACATGACAATATACGTTCATAAATGATTAATACGTGTTATGCTAACAATTTACAAATGTGTTGTAAGTTATCTCAATTAAATAAATCAAACAGATCATTAGTAGATGGTTTATAAGTTATTTGTTAAGACATTATTTATCACTTATAATAACTGAAGTATTTATGACAAAATTGTTTTAGTGTCATCTCAATAAACAATTGTTAATCATGAACAACTGATGAACAAACCATTAGTAAATGATCAGTATATGATTTATTGATGAAGTTGTAAGCTGGTCTGTGTTCAAAAGTACAAACATGCAGGTATGATAAAGCACTATTTTTAAGAAGAGTAATTTATTTGTTTTGAAGTGGATAAACATTTATAAATGCCTTACAGTCAGGTGATTCCAGTGGATTATATTAAATCCTTTCACTCATCAGCACAGACTGTTGTGTTCTGTGTGGGGTCTAGTAATGAAGTCAACCTCTGAACCGGTTTTACCTTCCACTGAAGCTCACATCAGGTGCACAGAGTTACACTCCATGTGTGTCAGAGAAGACAGCTGTCTATACCCTCACCAGTCAGCACTCACACTGCTGTACACACTACAAAGTGTTCAACACCTGTTATAGATGATGTGTATACGCATGAATAAATCATTTATAACACTTTCTGCATCCCCTAATCTAAAGTGTAAACTATTCTTCACTTGTAAATGTGTTACACATCATTTTTATCTTCTTTATAAATTATGTACAAACTGCAATGTGTAAATTTACCATTTATTTGCCATATGCAAAGTATATCTTTCAGTTACAGGATATAAAAATCTATACGAATCCCGATATTTAAATTATATATTTTTATATAAAAATTATAAGTTTTTATGCAAATATATTTTACTATTATATAGATTGAGCCCCTAACTCACCCCTTATACCTAAACATGACCACTTTTTAGACACTTCACGAAAATAAAAACGCAATATAGATATATTTACAGTGACTGTTATCTTAGTTGATATACTGTTGTATAAAAAGAATAATTTTAAGCTCCCTACTCCACCCTATAACCTTAAGCATAACCATTTTGACAATATACGTAGTGTAACAGGCAGATAAATGTACGTTAGTCACAATAATTTATTTAAAACATTACAAAAACCAGTAGCCTATACAGAACAGACAAAATGATGCATGTGCTACATTACCAGCGAAATGACAGCAAATCATAATTTTGTGTTAGTAACAGAATGAAATTAAAGTGTTTAATCGCTGCAAATATTCCCCTGATCTGCATTTCCATCCTTTTAAGCGTCACGCTGAATCTAACACAGCAACTCAAATTCGGCATGTCGCAAACACTCTATGGTAGTCGCAAATCACATGTGACAGCCAATAAGGAGCGAGGTTTGACGTCACTGCCGCAAACCTGTGTCGTGTTGTTAGACGCGCCAATTTTAATTTGAAAGTTATGAAACAGCGGATTGATACGATTATTAATGTATAATGGTTATATTACATTATAAGAATCTTTTCCTCACACAATGGCATCGTACGACTTCTGAAGACTTTAAATAAAATGCACGAAATAACGGACTACGTTTATTATCAGTTTATGGTGCGTTTTCACGTTATGGTGAGGAGCTGTTCCATGAAAAACAAAATAAAAATTAAATGATTAAGTGCTGGTTAAACGGTGGCAGAGTGTTGATTTATTTAAAAATAAAAATAAATAATAATGTAAATTTTAGGCTTGGGTAAAGTGATGGAGTGAGATGGATCATGTAACAGGAACATCTGCAAATGATGTGTAACACATTTATAAGTGATGAACAGTTTACACTTTAGATTAGGGTATGCAGAAAGTGTTATAAATGACTTGTATACATATACAAATAATAACAGGACAGAAACAGGAAAGAAAGGTCTACAAATGATACGTAAAACATTTACAAGTGAAGAATAGTTTACACTTTAGATTAGGGGATGCAGAAAGTGTTATAAATGATTTATTCATGCATTTACACATCACCTATAACAGGTGTTGAACACTTTGTAGTGTGTACAGCAGTGTGAGTGCTGACTGGTGAGGGTATAGACAGCTGTCTTCTCTGACACACATGGAGTGTAACTCTGTGCACCTGATGTGAGCTTCAGTGGAAGGTAAAACCGGTTCAGAGGTTGACTTCATTACTAGACCCTACACACTCCACACAGAACAGTCTGTGCTGATGAGTGAAAGGATTTAATATAATCCACTGGAATCACCTGACTGTAAGGCATTTATAAATGTTTATCCACTTCAAAACAAATAAATTACTCTTCTTAAAAATAGGGCTTTAGCATACCTGCATTTTTGTGCTTTTGAACACAGACCAGCTTACAACTTCATCAATAAATTATTTACTGATCATTTACTAATGATAATTTACTAATACTCATTAACTAATCACTGATCATTAACTAATCACTGATCATTAACTAATAAATTATAAATATGAATTAATTATAAATTAATAAAACATTCATAAAATATTAGTATATCACTTATTAATCATATATGAATGTATATTCATGTTTTGTAAATGATTTGTTCAACATTATCTAATAATTTATAAATGATCTATAACTGAATTAATTAAACATTCATAAAATATCAACATATCACTTATCAATCATTTATGAACATATAATCATGTTTTATAGATGATTAATTCATTATTAACTAATAATTTACAAGTGACTTATAACTGAACGTTATTATAAAGTGTTACCGAACATGGTTGTACAATTCAATACATTATGTATTTTGACAGTTTTGTTCAATAAAACCATACGATTACTTATTTTTCATACTTTATTTAAATCAATGAATTTATTTTGTTATTGCTATTATATATTCATTTTAAGCCATATGTGTAAGTGAATGCGTTTTGTTGTGAAAGCACCTTTAAATGATCACGTTAGTAGTTGAACTATATGCACGCGCCATGTTTGTTTATGCCACGGTCAGGAGAATAGATCTGTCGGATTTACATTTGAATTCTTCCACTTCTTTCGAAATACACGGATGGATGGATGTGTCCAGTGAATTGGGAGAAGAACAGGGTAAACTTTATAGTTGCTTGCCTTACTCACAATCACAGTATGTAATGTGTATCTGATATGAATATAACGTGTCATCTAATAATAATGGAAAGGATTATTACTGCAGCTTCCATAGACATCAGTGTTTATATTACAACACTAACTGTATTGTTACTAGTACTTGTGTGTATTTAAATTTCTGAAACCTAAAATAAACATCATGTGATTGAAACACTGAGTAATTGTGATAAATGGCCAACAACTGAGTGCATCTGTCTCTGGATCAGCGCACGCGCCTGCATCCGGAGGGGGAGGGGAGGTTCTGGCACGATTACTCGAGGAATTATTAGAATAATCGAACTCATTACTCAATAATCGATTACTCAATGACCAAAATAATCATTAGTTACACCCCTAGAAGCAAGTACTTGAGTAAAGGTAAAGATAATCTAATAAAACATTACTTGTAAATAAATAGTAAAGTACATCAGTTCTTTATTTTTAATGTACTAATTAATAAACCATTTTTATTAATATGTATTGATCTGCAAATAAGCAGTTTTAAAATGTTCTTATTTTATTACCAAAAGTTCTTTTACACTGTACTTCAACACTAAAATA
Organism: Ancherythroculter nigrocauda; assembly: GCA_036281575.1. Lineage (NCBI taxonomy): Eukaryota > Metazoa > Chordata > Actinopteri > Cypriniformes > Xenocyprididae > Ancherythroculter > Ancherythroculter nigrocauda. The sequence goes on along the minus strand of VTFQ01000011.1, from coordinate 40,018,966 downwards.
TTGTTAATATAATTAATATCAATACAGTGAATGAGAATTATTATCTATCTATCCATAAATAAATATATATATAAATATTTATTTATTTATTAAAGCATTTCACATCATGCAACATCTGACTATGGTCACCATTATTTCTCTGTGTTGTCGCTGCAGTATGTCCTCCATCTGTCGTTTTCTGCATTGCCTGTGCAGTATGAAAACCAAATGTTCTCTGTGTTGTTCCGGCTGTATGGCCTCCATTTGTTTGTCTTGCTGCATCAGCATATCCATAAACTCCTCATGTCTCCTGTTGGAGTTGTCTACAGGGTATATACAGGAATCATGGAGTCAAATTTAATACCTTTTAAGTCCTTTTTTAAGATTCTTTCCATACATTTTAAAACATCATCGCCACTTTTTTTAACCAGTTACATCAGCAACACTTTAAACAGACAGGGCTTTTAATTTAAGAGCATTGGCGCTAGTGCCATTAAGTTCTACAGTAGGTGGTGCCAGCACCTGATTTGGTAGCGCTGGGTTGTTTTTTTTTTTTTTTTTAATCAAAAAGGTAATTCAATCATAATACCATTGTTTTGCATTAATATGTACAGTTATGTAACGTATGGATGGATCCGTTCAGAGTCAATAAACTTTGGAGTTTCCAGAACGCTTTTAACCTGATGAACTTTGTTTGTTAATCACTAACTCGGCTCCGGACGACTGTGACTTTCGGCAGGTTTGTGGACCTGTGAGGGTAAACAGAAAACTGCAACTTCCTCACTTTGGTGACTTCAAAAGGAGCACCCCCCCAGAGACTGACCAGATCCACATTCCAACACCCCACACACACAGGGGCACACAAAAACACACACACAGAAACACACAATCATACATTTTTAACTGTATATGTAAACTACCACTATGCTGAAATATATACATCATATATTTTAGGGCCTATGCATGTTTCCTAGTGTTTAAATGAGTGTATTTGTGCTAGTGTGCATTTTAATAGTGGAATTCTGTCTGTAAACCATAACTTCTTGTCTATGCCTTTCTGATCTGTTGAGTTTGGTCTCTCCGTAAAGCTCCGGACACGAGCTATTCACTGAGATATGTCACACAGCTGACAAATGCATTTTTCTATGTGTTTAATGATACTGTGAAGAACGCACTCCATTTCGAAATCTGATCTGAGAGTCATAAATCATGCAGATTAAGTCGTGAGGCCAAACAAAGGGAAAGCTTTCCCGCCAACTTTGTTATTGGCTGACCGTCTTTGTTATTGCACCCATGTTATTGGCTACCCCACCTCAAGGAGGTGTGTCGGCTTATCTGTCATAAAAGCAAAGACGCACAATGTTGTGTGTTCTCTCCCGATTGTCTCACGAGCATCTCGTGCACGTTTTTCCCGGACATCTCCGGTGACCACGCGCTGCCATCGCGCTCAGCTTCGGGACCGCCATCTTCCAGCGAAACTCACTCTCAAGTCCTCAGTTCGAACCTTCCCGCGGAACGGAGGAAGCCAACGAACTGCACCAGCGCTAACCTGAAATTCGACACACACAACCAATGCAAGTATACTGCCGTTTCTCAATCTTAGATGATGAAACTGATTTCCGTGCTGGCTTAGGACTGGTTGTGAGTTTGCTACTTGCCTTCTCTCTTTCCTTCTCTACTTCCACTCTTGTACATAGGTGTGTATATTCTTGTATATATATTTAGACGTATAACCTCTGTATCCGTAGTTTGCATATATTAAAACGTTATTCACGCTCGATTGTTCTGTTTGTTCTTTCAGCTGAAAACCAAGTCACTTTAACGTTTTTCGATCGCTTTATGCTTTGATGCTATAAGTTATTTTCATGGCCAGAGAATAACTCTGTTTATAATATTCTGTGAGGGACTTAGTTTGCTGGACAAACGAACAGTTTCTCTAAATAATTATTAAACCAGAACTAATCATATATGTAATTGATTATAATTCGTTGTAATCGATTCACAATATATGTTTAATTCCCCGTTGGGTCGATATATGAATCATAATTTATTCATAACCTTATGAATTATTATATTCATATTTCATCCATAAATTGATTAATAACCGCTACATTCGTTACAGTTACTAATAATATTACATGTTTATTAATTGTAAATTTGACACTGAGCTTGAATTGAGATGCAGATAAAATTTACTTATCAACAGTAACGTGCAAAAACACTTTTTATAGGTGAACAATCTAAATATATTCTTATTTAATGTACCATACTTGTCAGGTCAGATCAGAACACGGACTCAGTCTGCAGGCTCTCAAAAGATTTATTTAAAGTCTTTTCTCAAACAGTCAACACAAAAGCAGACCTCTCAAATAGTCAACACAAAAGCAGTCTATAATCCAGACAGGAGCAATCTCAAAAGCAAATTTAGAGCCGCGTTCTTCAGAGAATAACACAGCCGCTGAAGAGCCTGAATAGGACAGTGTCACGCAGCAGAGGGCGCAGTTGAGGCGGAATGCGGGTGGCGCTCAGGCAGCGTGTGAGACAGGGCAACAGCACAGCGATCCGTGGAGGAAGACGGAGAGCGCAACCAGGACTGAATGCAGGAGAGACCAGCCTGGGAATTCAGGAGGAGAGGTGAAAAACAAACAGCATCTAAAAGATGAAAACAAAAACTGAAAAACTCTGATACGACACAAAACAATGAGGCAGGAATCCACACGACATGACAGAACATGAGACAAAGCTGGAAGCTTGCTGGCACAACGCACAAACAACGATCTGGCACAAGACAGCACACAAGAGGGGATTAAATAGAGGACTTAATTGATGCCGAACAGTTGGAAAGAGTGAAACAATAACGAGATGATGAATGGAATAACAAGGGGGCGGGGAAAGACGCCACAATGACAGCGCACACATGTGCTACAGATGACAACAACAACAACACGCGACAGACAGGGGAACAACTGACAGATCAGCCCAGGGACATGACAGTACCCCCCCTCCTAGAAGCGCCCCCTGGCGCCCCAGGAAGAGGCCTACCACGCTTCCGGTAGAAGTCCTTGATCAGAGACTGGTCCAGAATATCCCAAGCCGGAATCCAACTCCTCTCCTCCGGACCATATCCCTCCCAGTCCACAAGATACTGAAAGCCCCGACCCCGACGTCTAACATCCAGTAATTTTCTGACCGTGAAGACTGGAGAGCCATCCACTAGACGGGGAGGAGGGGAGGTAGGGACAGAAACAGATGGGTTAAGTCTAGAACGAAACACAGGCTTGACCCGAGAAACATGAAATATTGGGTGTACCCGACCAAGTGAAGGAGGTAACTTGAGCTTAACCGCCACTGGACTCAACACTTTAGTGATCTGGTATGGCCCAATGAACCTGGGGGCTAGCTTGTGAGAAACCACCCGGAGAGGTAGGTCCTTGGTAGACAGCCATACCTTCTGACCACATATGTAGCGAGGGGCAGGAGTGCGGTGACGGTCAGCCACTGCTTTGGTTCGTCTGGAAGCCCGGGCCAAGGCCTCCCGAGCCCTCCTCCAGGTGCGACGACACCGGCGGACGAAGGCTAAGGCAGACGGAACAGCAGCATCGGGCTCCTGTGATGGGAACAAAGGAGGTTGAAACCCAATGGAACACTGGAATGGGGACATACCTGTAGCTGCCACCGGCAAGGAGTTGTGGGCGTACTCAATTCAGGATAGCTGTTGACTCCAAGAGCTCGGATTCTGGGACGTCAGGCAGCGGAGCGCTTGTTCCAGATCCTGGTTGGCCCGCTCGGCCTGCCCATTGGTCTGAGGATGAAAACCTGACGACAGACTCGTAGAGGCCCCGATCTGCCGACAGAACTCCATCCAGAACCGGGAGACAAATTGTGGCCCCCTATCGGAGACCACGTCTAACGGAAGACCATGAATCCGGAAGACGTGATCAACCACCACTTGAGCGGTCTCCCTGGTTGAAGGCAATTTAGGAAGGGGGATGAAATGGGCCGCCTTGGAAAAGCGATCGTCTACCGTCAAAACTACTGTGTTGCCCCTTGATGGTGGAAGACCAGTGACGAAGTCAAGGGCTATATGTGACCAGGGGCGGGATGGGATGGGCAGAGGGTGAAGCAGACCAACGGGTGGCTGGTTAGAACTCTTGTTCTGGGCGCAAACCGAGCAGGCCAACACAAACTGCCTGACATCCTGGGCCATGGATGGCCACCAGAATCGCTGGCGGATGGCGGACAGCGATCTCCGGACTCCCGGATGACAGGCCAACCTGGACGAATGGCCCCACCAGAGGACCTCAGGGCGCAACCCAGCCGGCACGAATAGCCTGCCCTCCGGACACTCCCTTGGCACTTCTCTCTCTCGTACAGCCTCCTCCACTCGCTTCTCGATACCCCAGCAAAGGGACCCTACCACCATCTCCCTGGGAACAATGGTATTGGCCGGCGCACCCCCTCCAGGGGCCCCAAAAAGACGAGAGAGAGCATCGGGATTGACGTTCTTGGACCCGGGACGATACGAGAGAGTGAAGTTGAACCGGCCGAAGAAGAGTGCCCATCAGGCCTGGCGTGAGCTCAACCTCTTGGCTGAACGGATATATTCCAAGTTCTTATGATCCGTCCAGACCAAGAAGGGCTGCGTTGACCCCTCCAACCAGTGACGCCACTCGCCCAGAGCAAGCCTGACCGCCAACAGCTCCCGATTCCCTATGTCATAATTCCGTTCTGCTGGGCTCAGGCGGTGAAAGAAGTAGGCACAGGGGTGTACCTTCCCGTCTCTAGGGGACCGCTGAGAAAGGACCGCGCCTACTCCAACCTCAGAGGCATCTACCTCTACAATAAACTGCCGTTCAGGGTCTGGAAAAGAAAGAACAGGAGCAGAGATGAACCGGGACTTGAGAACATCAAAGGCCCCCTGGGCTTTCGAATTCCATTTAAATGGTACCTTGGTAGAGGTAAGAGCAGTCAAGGGTGCAGCCACCTGACTAAAGTTCTGGACGTAGCGCCGATAGAAGTTGGCGAATCCCAGAAAACACTGCAGAACCTTGCGTGAGTCTGGAGTTGGCCACTCGGCTACGGCCCTTACCTTAGCGGGATCAGCTCTGATCCCATCCGCCGAAATGATGTAGCCCAGGAACGAAACTGACTCCATGTGGAAGACACACTTCTCCGCCTTAACATACAGCTGGTTCTCCAACAGCCGTTGTAGCACCTGACAAACATGCTGAGTGTGTTCCTGAACAGAAGGAGAAAAAATTAGAATGTCGTCAAGGTACACAAAGACAAATTTGTTAATCATGTCCCTCAGCACGTCGTTGAACAGGGCCTGGAAGACAGCTGGGGCATTGGTCAGGCCAAACGGGAGGACCCGGTACTCAAAGTGTCCCGAGGGAGTGATAAATGCTGTCTTCCACTCATCCCCCTCTCGTATCCGGACCAGATGATAAGCATTGCGGAGGTCCAACTTACTGAAAACCTTGGCTCCCTGCAAAAGTTCAAAGGCAGATGACATTAAAGGCAGGGGATACCTATTCTTAACAGTAATGTTATTCAACCCCCTATAATCAATACAAGGATGCAGGGAGCCATCCTTCTTCTTGACGAAGAAGAATCCTGCACCAGCCGGAGACGAGGAGGGGCGGATGAGACCGGCATCAAGAGATTCTCTAATGTATTTGTCCATAGCCTCTCTTTCTGGACCAGACAGGGAATAGAGGCGACCCTTGGGTGGAGAAGTGCCTGGGAGGAGATTGATGGCACAATCATATGGCCGGTGAGGAGGTAAGGACAAGGCAGATCATGGTATCTCACCGGGACCCCAGACAGATCTCCCGCCTCCACCTGCAAAACAGGAAGCACAGAGCCAGGAGAGGAGGCCACACCCATACAAGATGCAAGACAAGACTGATTCCATGATAAAACAGAATTACCAGCCCAATCCACGTGAGGACTGTGCTGCACCAACCACGGATGCCCCAGAACCACTGGGGCACTCGGGGAGTGGAGGAGATACAGCTCAGTGACCTCACGGTGATTGCCAGAGACAACAAGACTTACGGGGGGGTGACGTGAGTGATGGTGGTGATAAGGGAATCGTCCAGGGACCGAACAGAGATAGGACTAGGAAGGAGAATGGCCGGAATGCCCCACTGCTCCGCCATACCATTGTCCAAGAAGTTACCGCCGGCCCCAGAATCCACTAGAGCAGAGCAGGAGTAATTAGATCCTCTGAACTGGACAGTAACGGGAAGGAGGGTGCGAGAAGAGGAGGAGGAAACAAGGGAAGAAGTGCCCACCAGGATCCCCCTGGCTACTGATGGGCCCTGGCTTTTAAAGGGCACTTAATGGCAAAGTGCCCAGCCTTTCCGCAGTAAAAGCATAGGCCCCGAGTCAGTCGTTCTTGTTTTTGCTGGGGAGTGAGGCGCAGGCGTCCCAGCTGCATTGGTTCAGGATCAGCTGGAGATGGCAAAGGCTGAGCCGGAGTAATGTCATTAGTGAGCTCTCCGAAACTCCAGGGGGGGCGAGCAGCCAAGCGCTGATGCCGAAAACGAAGGCGACTCTCCACACGGAGAGCTAAGTCAACAAGGTCGTCGAAACCACTTGGGATCTCATGGGTAGCAATCTCATCTTGGATCTCCTCATTAAGGCCAGCACGAAACATAGCTCTGCATGATGCCGCGTTCCAGTCACAGGAAGCCGCTAATGTCTTGAATTCAATTGCAAACTCAGTCACTGAGTGCTTTCCTTGACGTAGGCGTGCCAGCTGAGCCGCTGCTTCCTCACCTCGGGCAGACCGGTCGAACAGCTTGATCATCTCATTATGAAACGCCTCAAAGGTAGCGCAAAAAGGGGCATGAGCCTCCCAGACCGATGTTCCCCAGTCACAGGCTTTTCCAATGAGCAAGGTTAATACATACGCAATCTTGGTCTGTTCTTCTGCATACCAACGAGGCTGTAGAGCAAAAACCAGAGAACATTGAGCCAAAAATGCACGACAAGAGTTTGGGTTACCATCATATGGCGGCGGGTTGTTAGCATGAGGTTCTTGCTCTTGACGGGGAGAAGAAAAGCTGGTAGTGGCATCTGCTCTGTTAGCTGAAGTCTCCCTGCGAAGCTCCTGGAGTTGGACAGTTAAATCTGCCAGCTGAGATGTTAAAAACTCAACCTCCTGAGATGTGGCCGAGAGCTGGGAGGCATGCTGGCCCAAGAGGATGCCCTGCTGAGTGACTGCTGACCTGAGGGGATCTGTGCCTGCTGAGTCCATAACTGGCCAGATCATTCTGTCAGGTCAGATCAGAACACGGACTCAGTCTGCAGGCTCTCAAAAGATTTATTTAAAGTCTTTTCTCAAACAGTCAACACAAATGCAGACCTCTCAAATAGTCAACACAAAAGCAGTCTATAATCCAGACAGGAGCAATCTCAAAAGCAAATTTAGAGCCGCGTTCTTCAGAGAATAACACAGCCGCTGAAGAGCCTGAATAGGACAGTGTCATGCAGCAGAGGGCGCAGTTGAGGCGGAATGCGGGTGGCGCTCAGGCAGCGTGTGAGACAGGGCAACGGCACAGCGATCCGTGCAGGAAGACGGAGAGCGCAACCAGGACTGAATGCAGGAGAGACCAGCCTGGGAATTCAGGAGGAGAGGTGAAAAACAAACAGCATCTAAAAGATGAAAACAAAAACTGAAAAACTCCGATACGACACAAAACAATGAGGCAGGAATCCACACGACACGACAGAACATGAGACAAAGCTGGAAGCTTGCTGGCACAACGCACAAACAACGATCTGGCACAAGACAGCACACGAGAGGGGATTAAATAGAGGACTTAATTGATGCCGAACAGGTGGAAAGAGTGAAACAATAACGAGATGATGAATGGAATAACAAGGGGGCGGGGAAAGACGCCACAATGACAGCGCACACATGTGCTACAGATGACAACAACAACAACACGCGATAGACAGGGGAACAACTGACAGATCAGCCCAGGGACATGACAATACTGAACTGACCAACAACTTCAGTGATTATTAAATGAGTGCTCTTTACTTGCTTTCTGTGTAATTCACTCACAATTTAAAGAAGTTTTTTTTTTTTCATGAGACTTCCTACTTTTTCATATATTGGTGTCAATAAGTGCTTCTCTGCCACCATCTAGTGGTAATATCATGTATCATATTTTTTAAGTGTTTGTTTGCCTGAAAGTATAAGAGTGTGTTCACACTTGTCATGTTTGGTCCGATTAAAACGAACCCTGGTGCAATTGCTCTGTTAGTGCGGTTCATTTGAACGTGTGAACGCTGCCATCTGAACCCTGGTGCGCACCAAACGAACTCTGGTGCAGTTCGAATGATATATGAACGCAATACGGACCAAAGACATGTAAACGCATCAAAAACAGGAAAATGAGACCCTAAAAAGGACAGAATCCTCACGCATATCGTTTTTTCTCATCATAGTCAGGAGTTGCACAGGCATCAGACACACGTCTCCTCACAGCAGATCGTTTGTGTTTGTGACGGATGGATTCCCGCTGCTGTTTTGACTCCTTTACTTATTTAATAAGCTCTTCATGAGTTCCCAGCTGTCAAATAAGTCTCTCTTACAACAGCTTTGTTGCTAAGAACTTATTTATTTAACCGGGTGCAACAGACACAGTCTCAATCCCTATGTCTCTGGCTACTGGCTTCAAGTCCCGCCCCCCTCTACTCTCTGATAGGTTGTCAATCAATATATGTCATTATTCACTCTTTATGACACCTCCCCCTTCACTGTTGTTTCACAGTTATTATCAGCATTTGGACATTCCGCAGGCACTTTCTGTAGATGTCTACGATTTTGCCTCATCTCACCTTCCCCTTTCGGAACCTGCACCACGAATGAGCGCGGCGCACTCTCTTGCGTTCTGACCTGTACTGGACCTTTCCACGGCTTTTCCCCGTCCAGTTTCACCAGCACTGCATCACCTGGCTTCAACACAGGTAAGTCACGCACCCCATGTCTCTGATTAAAGTAGAAGGCTTGTTGTGTTTTAGCTAAAGCGTCTCTTTCTCTCACCAACATTCTACTTGGCCACTTTGGCTGCAGGTTTTTCTTCAATGTAGGCAGTGTTGTACGAATTTTCCTGCCCATCAACAATTCGGCAGGGCTAACCCCTGTAGATGAATGTGGTGTTGCTCGGTAACAGATTAAAGCAAGGTGGGGGTCATCCTGTCTAAGGATGCGTTTGGCTACTTGGACCGCGCGTTCGGCATGCCAATTTGCTTGCGGGTTATGTGGGCTCGATGTGACGTGTTCAAAGTCATATTTCCTCTTAAAAACAGTCCATTCTTCACTAGTAAATTGCGGACCGTTATCACTCATAATCTGCTACGGTATTCCAAACCTCGCAAATGTAGCTTGCAATCTGTTTATCACCTGCGCTGTCGTTGTCTTTGGCAGATGAAGGATCTCTATGAAGCGCGAGTAGTAACCTGAAACAATCAGATACATCTGGCCCTTGTTTTCGCAAATGTCTATAGCCAGGCGCTGCCACGGCCTGTCAGGTAGCGGGGTTGATTTAAGTGGCTCTTTCCTTTGCGTTTTCCTGTTTTCCCGACAGAACATACACAAGTCAATTTTGAGAGAACAGGTGCAGTATTTGAGTTACGGCGGCTCGCCCACTGTCGCCAAATCTGGAATGAAACGTCCCATATAGTTTATCATCCCCAAGACCCGTTTCAGTTCACTCACATTTCGTGGGGCTTGCAGCTCCAAGATAGCCCTTAGTTTCCCTGGGTCAGGCCTGACTCCTCTCTCATCTATAACATGTCCCAGGAAATAAAGCTCCTTCTGCCTGAAGGTACATTTCTCTTTGTTGAGCTTGAGCCCTGCGCACTCGATCCTTTCCAGAACGCGCCTCAGATGCTCGTCATGCTGTTCCTGGGTTTCGCCGTGAACGATTAAATCGTCCATGTAGACCGCAACTCCCTCTAAACCTCCTAAGAGTTCATTAATTTTGCGCTTAAATATTTCTGGTGCTATGCTAATACCAAAGGGTTTTTTTTTTCTACTGCTTGTTCTCTGCTAAGCAGATTGTTCACGGTGTCGCCCTCCATGACTTGAATTGCGAACTTGAACTTTTTATCTTTGTACTCCGTGGTTGTTTCAAATTGTCCCAAACAATTTATCCTTCCACCTGGGCTATCATATCTCGCACATGTCTGACTCAGCTTCACTTTATTTCCAAGCGAGTTAAAAGTCTCTTCATTCATAACAGTCATGTCAGCTCTGGTATCAATTTTCAATTTTACTTGCGAGCCTTGCACGTTCAATTTCACGAACCAGTTCTCTGTGACGTCACTCCCCATATTGTTTAACGTTCCGTTTTTCCTTATTGTGATCTTATCGTTTTTCCACACTTTCCGCACCGGCCGCCACCGGTCGTTCTTTCATTTTTCCCTTTTGCTGGCTTCTTTTCATCCCTTCTTCCTTTTCTTTCAGGTCATCTGTATGTAACCTCCTGAACAGTGCTCGGTGCACCCTCCTCCTGTTGGCTCACTTGCTGGGCGATATCCTCCGCCTGCCTCACCATCAGCACCGCCGTCTCTAAGGTAAGGTCAGCTGCAACTTTCTTGAAAGCTCTTTATCTTTGATGCCCACCACAAGTTTATCTCTGATGTTCTCTGTTTTCTGGGCACCGAAGTCACAGCTCTCTGCCAATTCGTATAGTGCACGTATGAACATCTCTGCTTTTTCCCCTGGCCTTTGACTGTGTTGGTAAAAGCACACCCTCTCGTGGATGATGTTCTTTTTCGGGATGAAATAGTAATTAAACTTGTTCAGCACGGCATCGAATTCGTTTTTCTGCTCGTCTCTCTCAAACGTAAACGGGCTGAATATGTTCTCTGCCTCTGGTCCCATGGCGTATATAAGGGTACTCACTTGTACCTCACCATCCTCCTCCTTTAGCTTCGAGGCTATCCTGTACCTCGTGAAGCGTTGTCGCCATGTGGCCCACTCTTGAGGTCTATCAAAGATGAAGTTCGTGGGTGGAGCGAATTTCGCCATTTCTACTGCTCCAGGACTTCTGACACCATGTCAAATAAGTCTCTCTTACAACGGCTTTGTTGCTAAGAACTTATTTATTTAACCGAGTGCAACAGACACAGTCTCAATCCCTATGTCTCTGGCTGCTGGCTTCAAGTCCTGCCCCCCTCTACTCTCTGATAGGTTGTCAATCAACATATGTCATTATTCACTCTATATGACACCAGCTGGCCAAGATACCATCACATGCAGGCTACACAGACACAACAATTGCATTTATCTCAGCACACAGCATTGTTTTGGATGTTTGGTAAGTTCCGTCTCAAAATAGGCAATAAAATTGACCAATCACGTTGTGAATTCTATGCCTTAAAGGGGACCTATTATGCAAAATTCACTTTGGACATAAATGTGTGTTGGCCGTGTGTACACAACTACCCTATAGTGATAAAACTCCACCCACTCCTTTTTTTTTAATCCCCATAAATCATAAGCAGTGTCTCAGAACAAGCTGTTTCCAGATCCCTGGCAGTGTGACGTCACAAAAGCCACAGGCCCCGCCCACGAATGTTGACAGACACTGCCGTTTGAACATAGAACCACCCTGAGCGCGTTGTTTACAGCGAGTCCGCCATTGTTGCACTGACGAGAATGTCTCCCAAGCGTTTTATGTGTTCTGTAGCTGGATGGATTAATCCACAGAGTTCTCTCTATTTACTCCCTAAATCTGAGCTGCTGAAAACGAGGTGGATTAACTTGGTTTTCCAGGAAAATGCTCCCTCAGTTCTGTCGAAATTCATTTATGTCTGCGCGAATCATTTCACACCGGACTGCTTAGTGAACGAATATCAATACAAAGAGACAATACAAAACAGGGACTGTGCTAAAAATGTGTTACTCAAGGAAATAAAAGTAAAAACTGTTCGTGATCCAGCTTACAGTCTCCAGAGCGATACTATATGGCAGTAATGAAAGTGAGAGCACTTTATTACAGTTCATCTGAGCTTATTTACGGGTATAAAGTTTATTAAGCACCACCCGAAAGGTATAAGGTCTTTATATATTCGTTTATTGTTAGTTATAACGAGTGTTTCTGTGTAATTCACAATGTTTCTTGGTGATAATACAAGGATAAGAGAGAGAGAGTTTACAGATAATATTTTAATGCAAACTTGAAGTGTTTTATTAAGCTCTTACAGTGATTTTCTAGAGTGAAAACAGATGCTTCATCTTTTGTGTGAAGTAGAATAAATGTCATAAAACTCATCTGTCTAGTTTTGGCCATCATTCGGACGGTACAACAGGCCTGTACTAATATAGTAGATTAAACACAAGAAGGCAATGTAAGTTATAACCGTAATTTAAAGGTACAATCTGTAAGATATTCGCAGTAAAATATCCAAAAACCACTAGGCTAGTGTAATATATTTTGTCCAGCTGTTTACTAACAATATCTCTAATGTTTTCAACTACTTGTAAATCGTGAGAAAATTCCCATTCTAAACAGTGACACGGGGCAGTGCAGTCGCCTGTCAATGACGTCAGTTACCTTTTGTTACCGCCTTTACTGACGTAGAAACCACATGACAACAGTGTCGTGGACAAATGCGGAAGTAGTGTCTAGCGTCCAGCAAACCACTAGCTTGCTTCAAGCAGTTCCTTATTTACTTCTTGCACGTTTTATGGTGGATTGTGATACTTATTTATGAAACATAATTACTGTTTACCATCTGCCGCTGGTTCTGTCGACAAGGACAGTTCCCGTAAACCTCATACTCATGACCGGAAAAGCGGAAGCGGCGCCGGCGACTGTGACATAATAAAAGTCCCGCTGCTCGTGGGGTGTGTGTTGATCAATCACTCCAGCTCCTCGTTCAGCTCCCGCAACACTCGGTCCTGCTCTGCTTCATACTACAGTAACGTTAATAATCACATCCATGAACATGAGTCCTTCCCGACTCCAATCCCTATTCTTTTGCACCGTCCGTTGAGATGGAGACCACATGTCCCAAGTTTCCGCTCTAAAACTTGGCGTCAACAAACTACGCCTTTGTTTTGAATAGGCTTCTAGCGACCTCTAGCGGAAAAAAATATCACAGATTGTACCTTTAACTAAACTATACCTGTTCTATCTCCATGCAGCATATATTCACAGTTTCTGACATTATAACACGTCCTGACTGAATCCTGTCACCGGAGAATCAGCTCTTGAAGCTCCTCCCTCTTAAGCCGATCGCAGCAGCTCATTTGTATTTAAAGAGCCCACGCTAAAACGGCTCGTTTTTGCTCAACCACTAAAAGTAGCAATTTTTTCTCTTTTATGAACTGCCTCACCTCTCGCTCAGATATTGCGTGTGCCCTCAAACTGTTTCCTGCACGCTCAAACTGCGTCCTGTGCACTCGCAAATTTCTCCGTGCTCTTGCACTAGAAATTAATTTGCTCCTGGATTAAACACTGTCAAAAGTTATCAACCAATCAGAAGAGACGACTGATACATGAAAATGCTACGTGGAATCTTATTGGCTGAGAGTGAACTGACAATGGAATTCTTTCTACAAAAATGGATATTCATTTCTTTACAATTTAACAATATTTAATAATATTAATCAAAATGCAGGCCGTATCTTAGAAATGGCTTGGAATGGGACGCTTGGATGTTTTCCATATTAATAAGCTTGTTTGTCTAACTGCAACACATTACAGGTCAAATCCCACTGAACGATTTATCAAAAACCAGCATATTAGCCAATATCATGGTGTCTCCTGAATGTGTCTGTGAAGTTTCAGCTCGAAATACCCCATAGTTGTTTTTTTTATTAATTTTTTTAACTGCCTATTTTGGGGCATCATTAACAATGCACTGATTTACACTCGACCCCGCCCCCTTAAATCGCGTCTTCCCTGCCTTCCCTGAAGTTATGTTTATGAATTATACAGACTGCAAGTGTTTAAAAATTAAAATAACGACGGCTCTTGTCTCCGTGAATACAGTAAGAAACAATGGTAACTTTAACCACATTTAACAGTACATTAGCAACATGCTAACGAAACATTTAGAAAGACAATTTACAAATATCACTAAAAATATCATATTATCATGGATTATGTCAGTTATTATTGCTCCATCTGCCCTTTTTTGCTATTGTTCTTGCTTGCTTACCTAGTCTGTTGATTCTGCTGTGCACATCCAGACGTTCTGCCCTTTCTAATGGCTTGAATATGAGCTGGCATATGCAAATATTGGGGGCGGAGCCCCCGACTGTTACGTAACAGTCGGTGTTATGTTGAGATTCGCCTGTTCTTTGGAGGTCGTTTAAACAAATGAGATTTATATAAGAAGGAGGAAACAATGGGGTTTGAGACTCACTGTATGTCTTTTCCATGTACTGAACTCTTGTTATTTAACTATGCCGAGGTAAATTCAATTTTTGAATCAAGGGCACCTTTAAGTATTTAGGGAATGATGATCTGAGCCTGATCTTGTTCTGTCTTAAATCAGAAGATATTTTTGGTAATACTTTACAATAAGTTTTTATTAACATTATTTAACTGCATAAGTTAACATTAATTAATAATGAACTAGTAATTTCACCATAGATTCATATAGATTAAAGTCTGTTACGCAGTTTACACACGGCTTTTTTGCCTCGGTTAAAGCAAGGAAAATAACACCTTACCAGGCATTTAGGTGAACAAGGAGATATAAACGATAGTACTCGTCTCTTCGAGAAGGTAGAAAAACAGTTCTTTATGACCTGAAGGATTTATTGTAAAAAAAAATTTAAAAGGAAAGAAAAGACGAGATTCACCTGTTTTTGTCTATTTTAAGCTTTTTTTTTTTTTTTAAACTTCTTTGATTTTAACATAAAGCTTATGTTTAAATGTTTTGCCACTTGCCTGAGCAACATAATATATAAATCTAAAGTATTACTTCATATAAATAAAAGGTAATGAAATGAATAAAACGTTTAAATATAGTGCGTTTAAACGTGACATCTATGAAATATAGCCTACAAAGAGAATCGCAGTGGTGACAAGCCATATTCAGTAACAACTTTTGGATTTGAAATAAAAATAAGCAAATGTTGTGTTTGTGATAAACAGCCATGGATCAGTTGCGCACTGCAAACGCATCATATGTGAAAACACAATAGCGCGTGCTGCTCCGCATATGAACTGACAAGGCATGACGGTGGTGCTCCTCCACTCTCCTCCGCTGGCCTCCCTGCGTTGTCTTTTTTGGCCAAAATTAACCAACGTTTCATTTCGACAAAAATAATATCCAAAGCTTAAAGCCTAAAGAATTACCTACGTGCACATGTTGGAATGTTTAACATGGTGCTGTAAACTGACCTGCTGCAGCTGACTATGTCGTTAATCTGTCGTAATCACCTCAGGAATCACGGTCGAGAGAAGGAAAAAAGAAAGGTTGATGGCTTTTAAAAAAAAAAAAAAAAAAATATATATATATATATATATATATATATATATATATATATATATATATATATATGGTTTTTGTTTTAATTTAACTACTACTTTTAGTATTTTGTTACAGTTATTGATAGAATATGCTATATAATCGTTTAATTTTATTTATTTATTTATTTTTGATTTCTGGAAATCATCTCGCGACCCCTCCCTCACTACTTTGGGAACCACTGATGTATTGCACATTGTTAGTACATGTTAGATAATACATTAACTTATTTTAAAATGTTACCAATTTTTTATATAAATTTCACGAAGTACACAAAATGTACGATTTTTGTTTTGTTTGTTTACATAAATTGGGGTTTGACCTGTAATGTGATGCAGTTAGACTAGGTTACATTTGATTAATATTATTAAATTGTAAAGAAATTAAAAATCCATATTTGTCGAAAGAATTCCAGGCGCAGTTCACTTTCAGCCAATAAGATTCCACGTAGCATTTTCATGGATCAGTCGTCTCTTCTGATTGGTTGATAACTTTTGACAGCGTTTAATCTAGAAGCAAATTAATTTCTGCAAGAGCACGGAGAGATTCGTGAGCACGTAGGACAAAGTTTGAGCGCGCACACGCAATATCTGAGCGAGAGGAGAGGCAGTTTATAAGACAGCACTGTATTGAGAGCACGCGTCCAGTTTTGTGCGAGAGCAAAGGAAATCCACGCGCGAGCAGAGAGATTTGCGCTCGAACATTACATTGATATGCTCTCGCGTCACAATAATGCGTTCTCGACATTTGATGGTATAATAACGCCATGGCCCCCTGTCGTTTCAAAGAATAGAACAATGGCAAGCATGTCAAGTATAAATGGTTTGTCTATTTGGGGAGATGCATGCAGTCAGCAGAGGCTCGCGGTGCAGAGCCAGGCAAAAGTATAAATCCAGCTTCAATCAGTGACCGTGGTAACAGATGACATCAAATCTAGCAGGATTCCATAAATAAACTACACTGAATCCCACTATTCACCTATGCAATGATTAAATTAAGGCAAACTTTAGCATACAACCACTTTGGACAAATATACATAATGAAAAGGTGATACAAAATTTAAGACCTAGGAAAATGGCATTTAAGAATTTTAAGGGCCTTAATTTTCTCTAAATTGATTTATCAACTTAGAGAACTCTTACTGAACTCTTCCATCTCCTGTCTCATCATGTCTGCCTTGTCCTTAAAGCCTTTCTCCAACAGAGCAGCCTGTACCCTCAGTTTACTGTCCATGACACGCTCAGTCTCCTCTCTCTGGAGCCTCAGCTCCTCATCCATCTTCTCCTCCATCTTTTTCATCCTCTCTTCATTACTCCGTCTCTCTGCTTCTATCTTCTCTATGAGTTGTCGCTGCTTCTCCTCTTTAGCTTTGATTTCCTGCTGCAGGAGGGCTGCTTTCTCCTTTTCCTCTGGTCATTCATTGACAAAAAGAGAAGGAAATTAAGGGCTCTGTTTTACTGTAAAGGTACAGAATTTGCAGGGCAATATATTTTAAATATAATTCATTGTCCTAAAGTGAAATACACAGCTATAATAAAATACTCTGTAAATGCTTCTAAACAAACTAATAGACACTTCAAGAAAAACACTTATGATATACTCTAAAAGAGTTTATCTACTTTCAATAACATAACATTGAATTTTGCTAATGTACATTTTTGACTTTTGTAATGTAATTCTGGCCTTACTGTATATGAGTCAGAACCATTAAATTAAATCCAGAAGAGTATGTGATTATCTAGATCACATTTATCTTGATTCATAATGATAATGGCATATAGTTATTGCAGGTGCAATTCTTGGACCATTGAAACGGCTGTTACATCATCTTGTTCTTGTCTCCATGTTCTTTAGTGTCCTAAAGGACTAAAACCCTTCAACACCTCTTTCAGATAGAATCTGGTTAGAATTTACAAACAGGAAAGCTGTTATCTAAAGGTTTAACACTCACTCTTAATCTCTTTGTCTTTCTTAGTCAGTTCTTTGTCAGCCTGCAGAATAGCTTCTGATTCCACATACTTCTGCTCCAGAAACTCCTTCAGGACCTCTTCAGACTTGTGAAAAACATACATACACAGAAAACAATTGGATAATTACAATGTTGATGGATTAAATTGATTATATTCCTTTAATGCTGTGTAAAATGGACCTTGACTTCTTTATTGGCCTGGCTGTTATATTTCTTCACAATATCCTCCAGATCCTTGCAGAAGAGATCATATCCACCAGGTTTGGCATAGAAACCCTGCTTGAGTTTTTCCATCATTGTTGCAGAGAGGTATGACAAGAGATCCTCACATTGACTCTTTGAAGCTTGCTCGTTTTGGCACAGGTATCCATCAAAGAGTTTTTTAATGTTTTCCTAAAAACATAACATGAAGTTTGTAAGTAGCAGTTTTATAATGTGTTAAAGGACAACTGAGAGAGGTCGCGTTCTTCCTAGACCAACACTTCTGAGGTTTGTAGGCTAGAGTCCTCCTCAGCACTGAATGCTAGTATGAGACGGTCAAGGTTTCTACCTTCAACAATTGTCACATAAAAATACTATTAAAAACATAAATTCAGAAAAATATTTGTAATGTTTATATTAACTGGCTTTATATTTATGCAATACAGTTGTGGTGGACAAAGTACACAAATCAAGTACTTGAGTAAAGGTAAAGATACTCTAATAAAGTATTACTCCAGTAAAGTAAAGTACAACAGTACTTTATTTTTGATGTACTGATTGATTTTTGATACAGAAGATTTTTTTTTTTCTCGCGGTAGCTATTCCGTTGCATCATCGGTAAGAATTGAGGTAGCAGGTAGCCTTATAAGGTAAGCGCAAATGTAATGATTTATGGCTCGAGAAAGATGAATTCTCTTGGTGGTTGATGCCGATGCCGGTAAATGTCTACGAGGCAAACTGCGCTGTTTGTAGAAAATGTTTTAAACTGGGTACAATGGGCATTAAAGCGGTATGCACATGCCGAGCATCTGAATGCTTCTTTTGCGGTAATGTGATGGAATATATCCGGAATTCCGTTTTTTTAGGTCTAAAATCATGACGCATGAGAATCATGCAGATAAGTAAGATGTTTTATATGTTTTATGTATGTTATGTTTTATGTTTTCTAATACGTCACCGACGGAATGGTCGCGGCGCCATCTGCAGGACAAAGGTCAGCAAAAATGTAGGAATATCTGATCAGAGCTACACGGATACACATTTTTAAATAAATCTGCTGTGTCAAAGCTACTGCAAGTGATTTTCAGTGCTGGAAATCCATATATCCTTTGCTGAAACAAGCTTGTCATGGAGAGCGCAGCTCATGGTTGCTTAGTAACGGCAGACACTACTGCGGCGCCGACCCGTTTTCCATGCGTTTTTAGACGCGACATATGAACGGTCCCCAAAAGAGTTCAAATGGGTCAATGCGCCATATGCGAGTAGAATCAGCGCTGAAACGTACTGAATCCATGCCCTACATTTTAACATATCCTGCTCACTTAGCGACTTAAAATAGTCTAGAAAATCCGAAAAAATCTCAACCATGAACAAAAGAGGAAATGGCCCCGCTAGAAATTTTATGTTCCCAGAACATTCTCAGAACGTCCCCACTGGTATTAAGGACGTTGTCTAGTAACGTTCCCAGTACGTTCAGAGACGGTCACGATGTGGAGTTCTTTTAAAGGGGACCTATTATGCAAAATTCACTTTTGCCTGGTGTTTGGACATAAATGTGTGTTGGCAGTGTGTGTACTAGGGGTGGGAATCGGAGGGTACCTCACGATACGATACGATCACGATAAATGGCTCACGATAACGATAATATCGCGAGTCAGCGATTCTGCGATAATCGATATATCGCTAGACAATCCTATAATGATACATCGCGATATTGGTCTTAATATGAAAACAAAATGCACGTGAAAAGGTTAAGTGCAGGTTAACGGATAAATCCGATCTTATATGTACATTTAATAGAGTTCACGTCACCGAAAGCAAGAAATATGAGTTAATTTCAGTTAATTTCAAAATCAGAGACTGCAATAGGAGAGAGCTGCAACAGCACTGGTAAGGTCTCATTACTTTTAATGAAGATAATTGTGTGTTACGCGTCTGCGACTTACTTTCACTTTCATATGCGGCAGTTTGCGCGTCAGCTTGCTGAAGAGATCTGCGGCGATGTGTGATGCAGTAGCGTTGTCATATCTGACTCTCACATGTTTCAGTTTTAGTATTTTTGGGAGAAGTAAAATTTACATATGTAGTTTCAACAACCAGATGTATTTAGATTGATGCATAGACAGTTTTGACTGGAATGCGTCCCAGACCATCTCCTGAAGTGGTTTGAGCGATCGGATTTAAATCCGTCTCAAATTCGTTTTTTAGGCATTTAGGCATTTAGACCTGGTCTTTTCACGATCGGATAGCTATCCGATCAGAGAAAATGCATGAAGTGACCAGGTGCAAACAGACCCTTTGACGTTCTTCAAGCGCTTAGATATACACGGGAGCGTTCGAAAGCAGGCGTCTATCAGAGGATCCCTAATATATGCTTTCAAACGCTCCCGTGTATATCTAAGCGCTCGATGAAGAACGTCAAAGATGTCTAGTTTGTCACATCAATGGTATAAAAGTGCGTCAAGACTTTGAACTTAAACGTGGCTGGGGCATCTATTTTACTCACACTGCTGTCCGCCATCCTGTTAATAACCTCTCTTTCTTAGGCTAGTTAACTTAAGTTCACATTTCCCTCATTCATGTGTTGAGCGCCGCCTTGAAGTAGTGACGCTTTGAGCAAAGAAATCTATTTATAACGCTTTATTTTTTTAATTAAAATATCGATATTTGGCGCAGCGATACGATTCTCGTATCGCACAGAGAAGGACGACGATATATCGCCATATCGATATTTTGTCCCACCCCTAGTGTGTACACAACCACCCTATAGTGAAAAAAAATCCACCCACTCCTTTTTTTTATCCCCATAAATCATAAGCAGTGTCTCAGAACAAGCCATTTCCAGATCCCTGGCAGTGTGACATCACAAAAGCCACAGGCCCCGCCCACGAATGTTGACTAACACTTAAGTTTGAATATAGAACCGCCCTGAGCACGTTCACAGCGAGTCCGCCATTGCTGCACTGACGAGAATGTCTCCCAAGCGTTTTATGTGTTCTGTAGCTGGATGGATTAATCCACATAACTCTCTTCATTTACTCCCTAAATCTGAGCTGTAGAAATCGAGGTGGATTAACTTGGTTTTCCAGGAAAATGCTCCCTCAGTTCTGCCGAAATTCGTTTATGCGAATCATTTCACACCGGACTGCTTTGTGAACGAATATCAATACAAAGGGACAATACAAAACAGAGACTGTGCTAAAAATGTGTTACTCAAGGAGGATATACAAGTTAAAACTGTTTGAGATCCAGCTTACAGTCTCCAGAGTGACACTAAATACGGCAGTAATTAACGTAAGGGCCATAGACTGTAAAAAAATATGGACGTAGTGTCCGTGACGTCACCTGTAGATTTCTGAAGAGCAGTTTTGAGGCAAAAATGAGGCCGCTGCCATCTTAGCTGCGCGTCACCGCACGTCACTCCCGGATAACTGAAAATGGGCAAAGAGGCGGGACGTGGTTGAACTGAGGTGCCATGGTTACTGAAACCACACCGCCTAGCTCGACGTGATCATGTTAGCAGGCAAAGGAGATACTATCTAAAATATTAATATTCTAATGATATAACTTATCTTTATTAGTTAATAAAGGTAAGTTATATCATTAGAAAGTTATAAAGGTTTCAATCTACGGCGTCTTTTTTACGATATGCTCCAGCACCAGTAACTTAATTAAAATTTGTGTCAGGTTTGCACATGACAACACGAAAAATCAGACGGGACTTCATACCTTTATAATGAAATAGTGATCGCAAAATGAATCCAATCCGTTGCACTTGGGTAAAATGTCCATGAGTGTCCATTGAAAAACAAAAAAACAGTACTTTTTGTCCACAAAAGCGTTAAATCTATGAAATATTAATATATCATCCATTGTTTGTATCACATTTATTCTGAATGATCTGCTCTCCATCATCGTTCTTCAAGAAAGAATGCAATCTGGGCAGCGTTTATGTTGTAAAACTATATCTGATCATATATCTCTCACAAAAAAATGAGCCCGCGTCCAAAATGCAGTTTTAGTTATAATATCCAAGCTGTCGGAGTTTGTGGTGTCTTGAGAGGGATATTCTCCAGCCATAGTCATAGTAAATCTCACAAACAAAACTCTTAGCTAATGCCAAGACGATCCTTTATCCACCGCGATCCACCTGTCACTCAAGTGACCATGCCCTTAATTATGCAAAACTTTAAGGTTTAATATAATTTAAACGGATGAGTTATAAAAAAAATTCACCCCCCTCAGAGTTGTCATGAAGTGCAAAACTAGCTGTATAGACCAAAACCACAATTTGCACCAACTTGTAAACATGTTTATTTCTGCTGTAAAGTTAGGCACTTTAACATGGGACTCAATGAGATTCTGCTCTCTTTTGGAGCCGGTCCCTAGCGGCCAGTTGATGAATTGCAGTTTAATCCACTTCCATATTGGCCTCACTTGCCACTTGGTAAGGGCACTTTATTACAGTTTGTAACAAAGTTCGTATAGTAAAGGAAGGAAGAGGACAGGGTCGGCTTGACTACTGACTGCTTTTTATTAGACAATATAAAACAAAAGGGAGTGCAGACAGGCACAAAACGGTCACAAAATAACACAAGTCATTCACAACAGGTGAGCTCCAGTCTCTGTGTGTGTGTGGCAGCCAGTAGTCCCTCTCTCTCTCACTCGGTCCTGTTTCTCCTGGCGTTTTATACTCTCTCCACGCCAATTACTGCAACAAGAGACAGGTGTTTGTTATTTGCGCTTAACCCACTCACTCACCGCGCGTCTCCTGCCTCTCTCTCCCGCTGCAGACTTCGCTGAACCACACCCCTCTTGCCACATACCCCCCCCCCCCCCCCCCCCCCCTTTTCTGAAGAGGAAATCGGCCACAGCCATCTGAACACCCGGCCTGTGGACAACCTGGAATTTAAAAGGCTGTAAAGCTAGATACCAACGGGTGATCCGCGCGTTGGTATCCTTCATGCGGTGGAGCCACTGCAGAGGAGCATGGTCCGAACAGAGGGTGAATTCCCATCCCAGGAGATAATAGCGGAGGGTGAGGACGGCCCACCTGATGGCCAAACACTCCTTCTCCACGGTGCTGTACTTAGTCTCTCTCTTAGAGAGCTTACGACTAATGTACAGCACTGGCCGTTCTTCCCCCTCTATCTCCTGGGACAGGACTGCACCCAGCCCCCTGTCCGATGCGTCAGTCTGCAACACAAAAGGGAGAGAAAAATCAGGAGAGTGAAGCAACGGCCCGCCACACAGAGCAGCCTTTACCTGGGTAAACGCCTGCTGGCATGGCTCCGTCCATTGAACCGTATCAGGTGCCTCTTTTTTAGTAAGATCAGTCAAGGGGCTGGTGAGGTCCGAATAATTAGGCACAAACCTTCTATAATATCCCGCCAGCCCCAAGAACTGTCTCACCTCCTCTTTGGTCTTAGGGCGCAGACAGGTCGCAACTACTGCAGTCTTATCAATTTGGGGACGCACCTGTCCATGCCCCAAGTGGAAGCCCAGATACTTTACTTCCACACGCCCAATTGCACACTTCTTTGGGTTGGCCGTGAGCCCGGCTCCCCTCAGCGACCTCAAGACCGCTCTTAAATGCTGCATATGCCGCTGCCGGTCATTACTAAATATAATGATATCATCCAAATAGGCAGCAGCATATGCAGCATGAGGCTGTAACACCCTGTCCATCAGCCGCTGAAAGGTAGCCGGTGCCCCGAACAGCCCAAACGGAAGTGTAACAAATTGGTGTAATCCGAACGACGTTGTGAAAGCTGTTTTCTCTCGGGATAATGGAGATAAGGGGATCTGCCAATAACCCTTAGTTAAGTCCAATGTTGAGTAAAAACTAGCCTTACCTAGCCGGTCAAGCAATCGGTCTCGCCCAGTTACTGTTGGATTCTTCTATTACTCCCATTTCAAGCATCGCATCTAATTCTTCCTGAACTACTTTCTACTTGTGTTCAGGCAAGCGATATGGCCGGCTGCGAATCACCACGCCCGGCTCTGTCTCGATATGGTGCTGAATGAGATTTGGATGGCCAGGTAGGGGAGAAAACACGTCAGCAAACTCTGCCTGTAATCTGGTTAAATCAATGAGCTGGGAGGGCGAGAGATGATCTCCCCCTGGGGCCAGTGCGAGAGATTGTTTTTTTATATTCGCCTCTGGCCCAAGATCATCCTCTCCACTAATCGTCGCCAGCATCACTGATTCTCCCTCATTCCATTTTTTCAGGAGATTGAGGTAATAAATTTGACATGCTCCTCTCCTATCTGAGCGTATTACCTCATAATTGAGCTCTCCAACTTGCCGTGTGACCTCAAACGGTCCTTGCCACTTTGCAAGTAATTTTGAACTTGACGTTGGGAGTAATACAAGCACTTTATCTCCCGGTGCAAATTTATGTAGATTGGTCCCCCTGTTATACAGCCGGCTCTGTCTGTCCTGGGCCTGCAACAAATTCTCCATAGAGAGCCGCCCCAAAGTGTGGAGTTTTGTTCTCAGGTCCAGCACATACTGAATTTCGTTTTTAGATTGAGAAGGTCCGTCCTCCCAAGTCTCTCTTATGACGTCTAACACCCCTCTGGGCTGACAACCATAGAGAAGCTCGAAGGGGGAAAACCCCGTGGAGGCTTGCGGGACCTCTTGCACAGCGAACAACAGGGGTTCCAACCATCTGTTCTAATTTTTGGCGTCTTCCTGAACAAATTTACGAATCATTGTTTTAAGCGTGCGATTAAAACGTTCGACCAGTCCATCCATTTGTGGGTGAAAGACGCAGGTCCGAATCGATTTAATGCCCAATAATTCATAAAGTTCGCGTAACGTCCGTGACATAAACGCCATGCCCTGATCAGTGAGGATTTCCTTAGGAAACCCCACTCGGGAGATAAAAGAAAACAGTGCGTCAGCAACACTCTTAGCGGAAATGTTGCGGAGAGCCACTGCTTCTGGATATCGTGTTGCATAATCCACAATGACTAATGCAAAACGATGTCCTCTTGCTGATCGCTCTAATGGCCCGATGAGGTCCATGCCAATTCTCTCGAAGGGGACCTGCACTAATGGAAGTGGGCGCAAAGGTGCTTTTGGGGTGGCCGGTGGATTTACCAACTGACATTCACGACAAGCCACGCACCACCTGCGCACATTCTCGTGAATGCCCGGCCAAAAAAATCGGGTCATGAGGCGATTTAGTGTTGTCACCTGTCCTAAATGACCAGCCATTGGATTAGAATGAGCCGCCTGAAAAAGCATTTCCCGGTGGCTCCTTGGAACTAATAACTGGGTCGTATCTTCTTTTGTCTGAGCATCTTGGGTCACTCGATACAACCTATTTTTAATAATTGCAAAATATGGATAGGTAAGCGGTTGTCCAGGATGGAGAGGCTGACCGTCGATGGTACTGACCTGTTCAAACGCACGTTTCAGCGTCTCATCCTGAGACTGCTCCAGGGGAAAATCATCACGCTCTGAGAAAATGAGTCTCTCTGTTCCCCTGAGGCAGTACCCAGTGGTCCCGGTTCAGTCTTTCCCGCCTGCACACTCGCGTTCCCCTCCAATGCATTTTTACCCTAAGAAGCATCCGTACATAAAGCCCCCAATAATGCTGGCCAATTAGTTCCCAAAATTAACGGATGCCAAAGGTGCGGGTTAACTGCCACCTCCACACTATGCTTTTGCCCCCGGAATTGAATAATAACTGGCACAATAGGATATTCCACCACATCCCCGTGCACACACCGCACCTTAACCACGCGGCTATTATCCAATGCCCCGGATTGTATCAGACTTTGATGGATCGAGGTTTGGTTACATCCTGAATCCACCAATGCCTGATAGGTACCCCCCTTAATACTCACAGGTATTTGGTACCACCCAGCCTGACCGGGGGCAGCCTGCGGGACATCCGGGACCCGGACCATTGTCCCCACCTCCATCACAGGGCACCTGTCCACAAAATGCTCTGGGTCCCCGCAACGCCAGCAGGCCGGCCCAGACCTCCCCACCGCTCCAGTGGCAGAGAGTGGGCTAAGCGGCTGACGTGGAGAGAGCGGAGAAACAGGAGCGGCGCAGACTCGTGGCGCCGAATAGGGACTCTGATTGTTCCCGCCCCGCCCCCGGGCGGACGGGCTGGGCGGACGGGACCTGGGTAAAGGCATAGGTTGAGAGAGAGAAGGAGGTGGAAGAGAAGGAGAGAGAGAAGCCGATGGGAGGGGTTCGCCGACCCCGGGGCACACCACCATGTGATCCTCTGCCAGATGTATGGCCGATTCCAGCGACGTGGGGCGGTGGCACTGGACCCACTTGGCTGTTCTCCTTGGAAGCCGAGTGATAAACTGCTCCAGTACCACGTGATCGATGATGCTCTCCATGTCACTTCCATTGGCCAGCAACCATTTGCGGCAGGAGTCCCGGAGCTGTTGGGTCATCACGAAGGGCCGGCCGGACTCGGCCAGCTCTAGTGAACGGAACCGCTGGCGATGTTGTTCGGGACTCTGGCCGACCCGCTGGATGATGGCCCTCTTCAGGTCGTCGAAAACCAGGAGTTTCTGCACCGGAAAACTGCTGCGCCACTACCTGGGACTCCCCTGAGAGCAGTGGGACCAGGCGCATCGGCCACTGGTCCCGAGGCCATCCACAGACCTCTGCGGTCTTTTCAAATAAATCCAAAAATGCCTCCGGGTCGTCACCAGGCCCCATTTTGTTGAGTGGGAGGTGGGTGGGCACAGCTTGTTGTTCTGTGGCTCCCGGTCGAACCTCCCGGTCCATCCATCTCCGGAACCTCTTGCGGTCCTCCTGCTGGGCTTGGAGGACGGCCTGGAACCGCCTCTCCTGATCCTGACGCAAGTCCAGCAGGGCCTGATGTTGATCTTGCTGCATGACCGCGAGGGATGTAATAATCTCCTCAAATGGCGCAGTAGCAGAGGGCGTTTGCATGGCGGCGGCGGCCGTCTTCCTTCCCGGGTTTTCGGCACCAGTGTAACAAAGTTCGTATAGTAAAGGAAGGAAGAGGACAGGGTCGGCTTGACTACTGACTGCTTTTTATTAGACAATATAAAACAAAAGGGAGTGCAGACAGGCACAAAACGGTCACAAAATAACAAGTAAGTCATTCACAACAGGTGAGCTCCAGTCTCTGTGTGTGTGGCAGCCAGTAGTCCTTCTCTCTCTCACTCGCTCCTGTTTCTCCTGGCGTTTTATACTCTCTGCATGCCAATTACTGCAACAAGAGACAGGTGTTTGTTATTTGCGCTTAACCCACTCACTCACCGCGCGTCTCCTGCCTCTCTCTCCCGCTGCAGACTTCGCTGAACCACACCCCTCTTACCACACAGTTCTTCTGAGCTTATTTACGGGTATAAAGTTTATTAAGCACCACCTGAAAGGCATAAGGTCTCTATGTATGTTGGTGATAATACAAGGATAAGAGAGAGAGAGAGTTTAGAGATAATATTTTAATGCACACTTGTACTGTGTTTTATTAAGCTCTTGACAGTGATTTTCTAGAGTGAAAACAGACGCTTTATCTTCTGTGTGAAGTACAATAAACGTCATAAAACTCATCTGTCTAGTTTTGGCCATCATTCAGACGGTACAACAGGCATTCCAGAAGCTCCTCCCCCGTCGCTCTTTCACCCCTGGGGCTGTTTCACAACACCAGCAGCCCCAGTCATCTAAAGCCAGCTCCTCACAGCAACACCGTGCCAGCCAAAAGCAGAGCGTTTCTACCCGTACCCCTCCTCAGAGATTCGGGGGGTTGGGGGGGTGCTTGCAGCTGCAGCCTTCAAGGGGTAAGACAGATCTGAGGAACGTCATTATCGCCAAGAAGGCTACAGCGAAGAAGTCCTGACGCCACGAGTGTCAGGACCCTGAGGGCAGCCGCCGCTGGAGAGAAGTGGCGTACACCTCAATATACGGTGCCCAATTCTCTTCAGTGCCCTCAGGGGGCCGTGCTGCCAACCCTGCCACATCGCGTGCTTCAGGGCACAGTGGTCCCCAGCGAGCAAACACCCCGGTGTCTGCCCGGAAACGTAGCGGCCCTGGGACGCTCGCCCCCCGGAACAGCCAGTTCGGTTTCCCCCTGCTGGTGCGCTGCTTCAGGGCATCATTTTGGCCGTTCAAATTACACCAGAGGTCAGCCTCGAGAGACTGGTTCCCTTAGTAGAATATCTGACAGCGTGGAAGCTACTGCCAAATATTTCTCAATGGGTCCTGCGTACAGTCGAAAAGGGTTATGCTATTCAGTTCAGGTCTCGCCCACCCAAGTTCACGAGGGTCCTGCCCACTGTGGTGGGCCCCGAGCAGGCTCTGGTTATGGAACAGGAGGTGAAAACTCTGTTGGAGAAGGGAGCCATAAAGCATGTATTTCCTCCCGACAGAGAGAGCGGTTTCTACAGCCGTTATTTTATCGTTCCGAAGAAGGATGGGGGTTGCGTCCCATTTTGGATCTGCGTCTGCTGAACCAGTCAGTTATGAAGCTCAAATTCAAAATGTTAACTTTGAGACAAATCGTGTCACAGATCAGATCCGAGGACTGGTTTGTCACGATCGATTTCAAGGACGCGTACTTCCATGTGTCCATCTTTCCACATCACAGGAAGTTCCTGAGGTTCGCTTTTGGGGGCAAAGCTTACCAATATCGGGTTCTTCCGTTCGGCCTAGCGTTATCACCCCGCACTTTCACCAAATGCATGGATGCTGCCTTGGCGCCACTTAGTTTACAGGGCATTCGCATTCTCAATTACATTGACGATTGGCTGATATTAGCCCAATCGCAACAGCTAGCGGTTCGGCATCGAGATGTCATTCTCACCCACATGAGAAAGTTGGGGTTAAGGTTAAACGCCAAGAAGAGTGTTCTTTCTCCAGCTCAGAGAACCACTTTTCTAGGCGTGGTTTGGGACTCTGTTGTGATGCAGGTGTGTCTTTCGCCTGCTCGCATAGAATCAATTCTTTCTACCGTAAACTGGATAAAGCTAGGTCAGTCACTATTAGGTTTGATGGCAGCGGCGTTCAACGTGATTCCCTTTGGCTTGCTGTACATGAGACCCCTGCAGTGGTGGCTCAGAACCAGGGGGTTTTCTCCGAGGGGAAACCCGTTTCGCATGATCAAGGTCACGCGGCGATGCTTACGTGCCCTCGACATGTGGAAGAAACCCTGGTTTCTATCCCAAGGCCCAGTGTTGGGAGCTCCTTGTCGTTGCAAGATGCTAACCACAGATGCTTCCCTCACCGGTTGGGGGGCGGTCCTAGACGGATGCTCAACTCAAGGTCTGTGGAGCGAACACCACCTCTCCTGGCACATCAACTGCCTGGAGATGATGGCGGTTTTTCTGGCTCTCAGAGTTTTTCTCCCAGACCTCAGGGGCCACCATGTTCTTGTCCGGTCAGACAACACTTCGGTGGTTGCCTATATAAATCACCAGGGGGGTCTGCGTTCGCGTCCACTCTACAAACTGGCGCACCAGATCCTCCTGTGATCCCAGGGGAAGTTGCTGTCGCTTCGTGCAGCATACATTCCCGGGGTCCAGAACATAGGAGCAGACATCCTGTCGAGGCAGGGGTTGAGGCCCAGGGAATGGAGGCTCCATCCCGAGGTGGTGGAACAAATATAGGGGGTGTTCGAGCGGGCTCAGGTGGATCTGTTTGCATCTCGAGAGACATCTCACTGTCCACTCTGGTTCTCCCTCACTCATCCAGCTCCTCTCGGACTGGATGCTATGGTGCAGACGTGGCCGAGGCTTCGTCTGTACGCCTTTTCTCCGATCGCTCTGCTCCTGGGAGTTTTAGAGAGAGTTCGCCGGGACCAGGTCCAGCTCATCTTGATAGCCCCGCGGTGGCCGGGCAGGGTATGGTTTTCGGACCTAGTATCTCTCCTAGACGGCTCTCCTTGGGAGATTCCGGTCAGGAGGGATCTTCTGTCCCAGGCGGGGGGCACGATATTTCACCCTCGCCTGGAACTCTGGAACCTGTGGGCTTGGCCTCTGAGGGGGCCAAGCTCGTAGACTCTGGTCTCTCAGCCAAGGTTGTGGGAACCATCCTTCACTCTAGAGCTCCCTCCATGAGGAAGCTGTATGCTTTTAAATGGAAGCTGTTTGTCACCTGGTGCGGTGATCGGCAGTTGGATCCAGTTAACTGTCCGGTTGGGGCAGTGTTGGAATTTCTGCAGGAGCGGTTCACTGCAGGGTTATCTCCTTCCACCTTAAAAGTCTATGTGGCGGCTATTGCAGCTTACCACACACCTTTGGCAGGTGGCTCTCTGGGGAGAGACCCCCTTGTCACTTGCTTCCTTCGTGGCACACTGAGGCTAAGGCCTGCGGTACGCACAAGGGTACCAGCTTGGGATTTGGCTGTGGTGCTCCAGGGCCTTTCCTTAGCTCCCTTTGAGCCTATTGAGGAGGTTCCTATCAAGTTCTTAACCTTAAAGACTGTGTTCCTTCTCGCTATTTCTTCTCTTAAAAGAATAGGAGATTTGCAAGCTCTTTCGGTTGCCCTGTCATGCTTGGAATTTGCGCCCGGTATGGTGAAAGCTTTTCTTCATCCCAGACCTGGGTATGTTCCTAAGGTCACCACCAATATAATGAGGCCCATAGTACTGCAAGCCTTCTGTCCTCCTCCCTTCAGGGATTCTGACTAGGAACGTCTTAATCTACTTTGCCCAGTTCGGGCGCTGGATGCTTACGTCCACAGAGCTGCCCTGTGGCGTAAGTCAGAACAGTTGTTCGTTTGTTTCGGGTCCCCTAGAAAAGGGGCCCCAGCATCTAAGCAGAGGATGAGTAAGTGGATAGTTGAGGCTATTTCGCTTGCTTACGGGTCAGCCGGGCTGCCATCCCCTTTGGCAGTTCGAGCCCACTCCACTAGGAGTATGGCGGCCTCAATTTCTTGACGCAACGTCTCGTTCCCTCTTCAGGGAACGTCTCGGTTACGACTGTAACCTTAGTTCCCTGAAGAGGGAACGAGACGTTGCGTCGTCCTGCCATACTTCCTGCATGCTTGTCAAGCGACTACTTCAGACACTTGAAGCTAGCGCTGATTTGTTTGAGTGTGCTTTATAGTTTCCTGGTCGTGACGTCAGCCGCCTCTGACGTCTCGTCACTCCATTGGACGGATTTCACACGTGCTTCATGACGACATAACGCGTTGCGTTCCCACAGAGTCAATTTCTCGACGCAACGTCTCGTTCCCTCTTCAGGGAACTAAGGTTACAGTCGTAACCGAGACGTTTTTGCTCAACCACTGAAAGTAGCAATTTTAACATGCTATAAAACATTATCTGTGGGGTATTTTGAGCTAAAACTTCACATACACACTCTGGGGACATCAGAGACTAATTTGACTAATTTTGTTAAAGAGGGCATAATAGGTCCCCTTTAAGGTTTGGGGGATGTTATTTGGTGGACCTTCAGGGAACATTCAAGACATTCTCTGAACGTTTAGGGAACCATACTTTATTTAGAAATATTCTCAGAACGTCCCTGCTGCCCTTGTCAAAAAATTTAATCGAAAATTAGAGCTAAATTGACTAACAAAAGTGGCTGTTCAAACAAAAACAGTTTTTTCTTAAATGTCTTACAAAAAACAAAAAAATCTCTTGCAGTAAGTCATTAACTGACAACAGCAAATGCATGAGCTAATGTAACTACTGTATCACTGCATCAGCAACTACACAGTTACTATGGCTTTTAAAAAAAAAGCAACATGCAGCAGAACATCAGTGTTTCTGGATCATCACTGACTGAAGCACAGGCTCTACTCTCCAGCACAATGGTAACCTCAAACTCAGACAACAGAAACAACATTAAACACTAACAGATCTCTCTAGGGCTGCATCCGAAAACTGGAAAATGCTGCCTTCTGGGGACACATTTCAAGGTAGGAAGGCATCAAGGCACGCCCGAATCCAATGTTAGCTTCACTTCCTGTCTCATGAGATACCTTAATCTGATTGATTTTTGAAGGAATCATAGATGCATCCTTAGCTGCCTTTGATATCCCACAATCCTGTGCTTTCCATTCTGTGACTGTTGAGCTAGAAATAAAGATGGTGTCCGAAAGTTGCATTTGCTGCTCAGTTTGTGTATAAATGTACAATTTTGACCAATATATTTAAATTTTGATATCATTTCTATCGAGAAATTTCTACTGTAGTAATTAAATATTTGTTTAGTTCTCACCAAAGCACATGCTATTTTGCTGTAGATCATTAAACTGTTACGCTGCCTCAGAAGTCTGTCTGAAATCAGTTTCGTGAGGTACCTTCATGCACAAATGCTGCCGTACAAGTCATTCTCTTATAAGGCGGCGAGGCAGCAAGACAGCTACCTAGGTTTTCGGACGCAGCCTAGATCTCAGCATCTTATTACACACCACTCTGACTTTGTTTCTTTCATACAAATATTCTTAATGAGGTGTTGATGTTTTATCAAAATTTAAAATGTCACTGTTACAGAGGTAAGTGCTTGCTTTAGTTGGGCTCCTGACCCTTGACGTTTTGACTTTATTTTTTCTCCAATTGTTGTAACATTGTGTTTCTAAAGCACATTTGTTACAAAAAAATCTGATCATATGGATTTGGTTACTCATTGTTGATGAATATATCATCATACAGTGGTCTTATTCTCTGATCAGTGAATATTGTATTTTCTTTCGTGTTGTTGTAGCTCTATGATAATGCATATTATTAACATTTTCAAAGTTTTTATCATTATGCAGAAATTATTCAGACGGCATCATGTAGATTCATACAGACATAAAGATTCTGCGTATGATCCTCAACAATGGTGACAGATAAACTTTTCAGATAAACAGATTAACTTTGAGTATCACAAAACAAGCTACTAAAGTCACAAAAGAATATTTTTGTTTATTGTCACCATTGTTGAGGATCATACGCTGATTCATGATGTCTGTATGAGTCTATTAGACAGTGCTCAAAACTCTGTATAATGAACTTATACGTATAAAAAACTCAAAAAAAAAAAGAAACTATAGAAAATAAACTAATCATTAATCAATGCAAAACTAACATATAACACACTCATAGTTTAGACTCTGGTAATGATCAGTGAGTTAAGACACTCCATGATGATTATATCACCAGTATCTGATTCAGCTGATCAGACTTTCACTTGCTTTCACACAGTTAAAGCAGCCAGAGAAGATCTGATGTTAAAATGGCAAGAATCAAGAGCCCATCTAAAGCAAACACTCACCTCCATAACGGTGACTTCAAACTTTATTATTTTCTATAAAACACCCATGCAGAAGGCGACGTTTTCGTGACCTTGTGCGACTTTGCCTAAAAGTTCTCTAAAAGTGACGAAAACTCTGAAATTTTACAGAACATTTGGGACATAAAACGTCCTCTTTTGGTAATGAAAGTGCTGCAGTTCAAGGTTCCTTATATGATTTTAGGGGGACATTCCGATTTGGTTAATTTTATGGTCACATAAGAACGTTACAATGAGGATATTTAGGACATTAACTGAACATTGCCACATGGTCCTCTGTTTGTCATATAATAACGTTCCCGATATGAGTTTAGGGGTACTTTATATTTTGGTTATTTTATGGCTGTGCGAGAACGTTACAAAGAGGACATTTGGGAAGCTAACAGAACGTCTTATAATAATAGTCCCCTAAACATTCCCATAATGTCCTGAATGTTCCCTGAAGGTCCACCAAATAACGTTCCCCAAACCTTAAAAGAACTCCACATCGTGACCGTCTCTGAATATTCTGGTAACTTTACTAGACAACGTCCTTAATACCAATGGACGTTCTGAGAATGTTCTGGGAACTTAGAATTTCTAGCGGGGTAACCTGTCATCTAGTAAAGTTCCCAGAACGATGTGGAGTTCTCTTAAAGTTTGGGGAATGTTATTTGGTGGACCTTCAGGGAACATTCAGGATGTTCTGGGCATGTTTAGAGGACTATTACTATAGGACGTTCTGTTAACTTCCCAAATGTCCTCTTTGTAACATTCTTGCATGACCATAAAATAACCAAAATAGAACGTCCCCCTAAACTCATATCGGGAACGTTATTATTTGACCAACAGAGGACCATGTGGGAACGTTCTGTGAATGTCCCAAATGTCCTCTTTGTAACGTTCTTTTTTGACCATGAAATAACCAAAATGGAACGTCCCGCTAAAGTCATCTAAAGAAACTTGAACTACAGCACTTTCACTACTAAAAGAGCATGTTTTAGGAACGTCCCGAATGTTCTGTAAAGGTATGGAATTTTCGTCACCTTTTGAGAACTTTTAGGGAACGTTGTGCAAGGTCCTGAGAACATTGCCTTCTATGTGGGAGAGAAACCGCTTCACCAATGAACATATTGCATGCCTCACAAGGATTGCAAACAACAAGCTACTCGTTTGGTAACTTTTTATTAATGGTGGTGAGAATGTATTAATATATAATTTGCAACGGCTGTGATGTAATTATAATAGTCACGTTTGCTGTAACAGTAGTGCGTTTTCTTTTTCGATTCATTGTAAATGCTACTTTGATTGTGACGTTTAAATTTGGATTTGGGAATGCAACATTCGTCATTAGAGTCGTTTATAATACTGTTGTTGTTGTTTACAAAGAGAAGTTTCAGTGTCACATGTTCTTCAGAAATGCTGATTTGCTGCTCAAGAAACATTCACTATTTATATTATCAGTGTAAAAATGCAGTTTTTGCTGCTTAATTTTTGTGGAAATCCAATTTAAACATTTGTGGTATAGGATTTAAAAAATAGAAAAATTAATACTTTAATACTTTGATAAAGTGAGTGAAGAGTGAAGACATTAAAAATGTTACAGAATATTTCTATTTAATAAATGCTTTAATAAATAATATATTTGATAAATACATGTAATAATTTCAAATAAATTCTGTTAATTAAACTTACTATTTTTCAAAGAAAACTATCAAATATCACCATTTCCACAAAAATATGAAGCAGCACAACTGTTTTCAACATTGATAATAATTAGAAATGTTTCTTGAGCATCAAATCAAATTGTAATGATTTCTGAAGGATCATGTGACACTGAAGACTAGAGTAATGATGCTGAAAATGATCACAGGAATAGATTCAATTTTATAAAGTATTTTTTATAAAATATAGAAAACTTTTTTTATTTGTAAAAATATTTCACAATGTTGCTGTCTGTACTGTATTTTTGACCAAATAAATGCGGCCCTGGTGAGCAGAAGGGACTTTTTGATTTTGAAATTTCCTGTAGCTCAGTGGTTAGAGCATGGCACTAGCAATGCCAAGGTCATGGGTTCAATCCCAGGGATTGCACATAGTCAGATACAAATGTATAGTATAATGCAATGTATGTTGCTTTGCATAAAAGTGTCTGCCAAATGTAAATGTAAAATTTTTGATTTTAAAATCAATAATTGTTTCCAAACTTTTCGCAGGTACTTTAATAATAACAATTCTATTAATACGTTTAATATATTATATTATATTAATTATTATCATGATTATTACATGCTGCTTTTTAATTTTACAGAACAATAATATGCATTATTACAATATATGACATATCTTTTAATGTGATAAATATATATTATTTAAAAAAAAAAAAAAGGTGCCGGGACATGGCTTGGGTGCAGGGTCAGACTTTCCTGCTTTTTTTATCTCTAGCTGATCACATGCCTGTTATATATTGTGTGTGTGTGTGTGTGTGTGTGTGTTTCCATCGTAGGTTTGGTCTTAAATTTCATGTAATGTGGGGTTAAAAAGGTCTTAAAAAGTCTTAAATTTAACTTGTTCATATCTGCAGATACTCTGTTAGTGCAGACATGTAATATGTATTGAACTGCAAATTAGCAGTTTTAACCTCTTTGGTCATTTTTGACCAAAATATTTTATATTTTGAAATGGTAAAAATTATAGCTTCGTTGGAATGAGATGACACTTGGCGACTTTTGTCGCATTAGCAATATGAACACACACAAAAAATCAAGAACATGATTCGGACATGTTAAAAGGTCGTTAAAAAATAGTCACACTTACCTTTTTTTGCTCAAAAATTAGGAAATGAATGGGAAATATGAAAAAATATGAAAACTCAGAGAATCTTTTGTTGGTACAAACTACAAATCGGACACTGTGCTGAAAAAAAGTGCACAGCACTGAAGGGGTGATATTGTAAAATGTCAAGAGTGCAAAATAGACACAACCAACCCACCCCCCTCCTCA
Source organism: Ancherythroculter nigrocauda (assembly GCA_036281575.1). Classification (NCBI taxonomy): domain Eukaryota; kingdom Metazoa; phylum Chordata; class Actinopteri; order Cypriniformes; family Xenocyprididae; genus Ancherythroculter; species Ancherythroculter nigrocauda. The sequence continues at coordinate 39,983,088 of VTFQ01000011.1, read as the reverse complement.
CACACACATATACACAGGTGCTGGTCATATAATTAGAATATCATCAAAAAGTTGATTTATTTCACTAATTCCATTCAAAAAGTGAAACTTGTATATTATATTCATTCATTAAACACAGACTGATATTTTTCAAATGTTTATTTCTTTTAATTTTGATGATTATAACTGACAACTAAGGAAAATCCCAAATTCAGTATCTCAGTAAATGATAATATTGTGAAAAGTTTCAATATTGAAGACACCTGGTGCCACACTCTAATCAGCTAATTAACTCAAAACACCTGCAAAGGCCTTTAAATGGTCTCTCAGTCTAGTTCTGTAGGCTACACAATCATGGGGAAGACTGTTGACTTGACGGTTGTCCAAAAGATGACCATTGACACCTTGCACAAGGAGGGCAAGACACAAAAGGTCATTGCAAAAGAGGCTGGCTGTTCACAGAGCTCTGTGTCCAAACACATTAATAGAGAGGTGAAGGGAAGGAAAAGATGTGGTAGAAAAAAGTGTACAAGCAATAGAGATAACCACACCCTGGAGAGGATTGTGAAACAAAACCCATTCAAAAATGTGGGGGAGATTCAGAGGACTGCAGCTGGAGTCAGTGCTTCAAGAACCACTACGCACAGACGTATACATCTGTAACGTTGCCTGCTATTTACATACACAGACATAACTGACTGTTTATGTGAACTGTGTGTTTTTTGACAGAAACTTTGACAGTTTAAACAAAACAAAAAGTTGACGTCTGTGAGGTATTTTATGATGAAACTTTACAGACATTCTGGGGACACCTGAGACTTAAATTACAACTTGTAAAAGTGGGCATAATAGGTGACCTTTAAAATGTTTTTATTGTTTTATTACCAAAAGATCTTTTACACTATATATTACAACTAAAATATTGTTAATATAATAACATCAATACAGTGAATGAGAATCACAACAACTGTCTTTGGTCTCCCGGTGGTTTATTAATAGTAAATTTTTCACCGCATTATCCTAAATAAATTAAAATTGAACATCTGTGAAGAGATGCAGCCTACCTCTAGAGATTTCAAGTACTTCCCATCAGTGTCCCTGAAGGAACGCTTCATGAAGGTTTGTGTCGCCATGCTGCTGAGATCTTGGTGTTCTGAGGACACATCCTTCAGTTCCAGAGGGAAGGAGTCCTTCAGCTTGTCCATTCCCCTCTGGTAAACCTCAAGCCCCTCCTTAACTGCAGCCTCATTCTCAATCATTGCCATAGCAATCACAGCATTCTCCAGACACGGCACAGCCCCACTGGAGATGGTGTCCACGTATGTTTTCGCCAAGTGACCCAGGACTTTAGAGAAGGAAAGAAAAGTTACTGAACAACAGACAGTCAAATGTAAGTTCATGCAAACGCTTTAGATTTAATTTTGAATCACCTCTGCCAGTGACTGTGATTCCATCTTTGAGCTTCTTCACATGGCTCTCGTTAAAGACAAACTTGCAGAAACGATCTGTGACCTCCAGGAAGTCAGAGGAAAGGTCAGCAGGATCTAAACTCTCCAAACGAGACAGATTCTCTGTGGCGGTTGGGAATGGGAAAGTGAAGCATGTTCTGGAGGGGAAGAATGTTTGGATACACTCCCTGGGCAAGTTGTACTCCATCACCTTTTTTGATGCTCCTAAAACATATGAGCACATGCTGTAGATCCTCTCAATTCAAATATTATTAAAAACACAAGTATTACCTCAAATTACGAATATTAAAAGAGTAATAGATCTGTTGATAAACCTGTTGACATATATTACTCACACAATCTCATTGTGATTTTGAAATAATCCTTTTTTTTAATTACCAGGTTTCAGCTTCAGAGAAAACTCTAGGTACTCATCCTCTGTTGCATCTTTGCCATCAATCTTTCGCTCAAGAGTGAAGTCCCTCACAGCCCAGATGAAACTAGGGAAGAACTTCACAAACTCGCTTGAATCGTCGTCATCCTTATCTGATGATTTGACCTTGATGCACTCCGTTAGTTCAGTGACATATCTGACAGTTTGTTCAGGCATAAACACAAAGGGAATGTCCAACAACAACGCATGATCCAAAGTCTAATAACACAAACATGCCAAGGTTAATGACTGCTATACACGTGTAATGATGAATATATGACTTGTAATCACAGGACTGAATGATTAGGCTACACCCAAATCCATGTTTGGAAATTCATTTTACAAGATTGCCTTGTTTATGTTTTTGGTAAACAAACTTGGCTTGCTGTCCTTGAAGGAGAGGACTTGATCCCGAGGCTCAGCACTTACTTACTGAAGACAGCAAGCTGGACGTTTGATGATGATTAGTTTGCTAATATAAGTGAAAGGAGTCATTTTTGATTTAATCCTCAATAAAGTGTTGACTAATTTTTGCTGTTGCAGCAGTATGAAAGACTGGGCTTTGCTAGTTGGTGATAACTGCTGTGGGAGCAGATGAAGAGAAGCTGAGATCAAAAAGAAGAGACCTGAGAAAAGTAGGAGTGGTATCAAACAAGTGCACGTAGACTTGATAATTATACAAGTGATTGGTAGGGCTTGTTTAATGTGAGATTTAATGTACAATCAGAAAGGTTTTAATTTGCAGTTTGCAAATTAAGAGAGAGGCCTTTTAGCCAAGTTTAGTTTACACAACAATGTTGTACTAAAAACTGTAAAGTTTTTTCCTTAACATTTTAAGATCTGCGAAAATGACTAAAAACGCTGTATCATTCATGCCAGGCCAGTAGTTTATGAACACTTTGTAAATAAACACTACGCACTTATAGGGCCCTATTTTAACGATCTAAATGCAAAGTGTAAAGCGCACAGCGCAGGTGCACTCAGGGCGTGTCCAAATCCACTTTTGCTATTTTAACGACGGAAAAACGGTCCGTGCCCCAGGGCGCATTTTTGAAATGGGTTGTCCCTATTCTCTTAATGAGTAATGGGCGTAACGTTCAATAAACCAATCAGAGTGTCATCTCCCATTCCCTTTAAGATCGAGATGCGCTCGCGCCATGGCGGATTGATATTTACATGGCGGAATTTGTTGGCGGAAAAGCTGAAATTACCTGTTAAGTGGCCAGTCAATCTTTCAGTCGTCTGCGTTGGATGCAGGCTTTCAAATAGCTCCGCGCGATGAGTCAGTTAATATATATGTGTGTGTATTGGCACGATTGTTCAATTAATTAGCCAATTTCGTTCATCATTATAAGTAGTAATAGGCTGAATTGAAAATAGATAGCCTAATTCTAATACACGCAATGACTATTCATCATTACATTTTTATATTTATGTAGCCTACACAATAATATTCTTTTACACTGTAATCCTTTTGTTTTTAATATTTGGCATGTTTGTGTGATGCGCATCCCTGTGTGTAATAAGCAAAGTCAACGCGCACTGTGGACGCGCCCAGAGGCGCAGTTTCTACCAACGCGCTCTAACAAAAAAATATTGCGCTATTGACTTTAGACTTTAGACCAGGTTTGAGTTGGTCTATGGCGCAGTCTATTTTCAGCTCCTTAACCCTCAGGGATTTTTGGGACCCTGGAGAAGTTTTGACATGCCCTGACATTTGTGCTTTTTTCAGTTGTTCATAAACATATTAATGACAAAAGTGTCATTACACTGTATTCAGCACAAACTAGGCTACAATAATATGTGAGGAACATGTATGTACATGTTTGTGTTTTTGAAGGAATAACGTTTATGCGTGGTTATTGAAAAAACAAAAAACTTAAGTCACTGAAATAAGGCCAAAAAAAGTATATTAAATCTGTGTTCATAAGACTTCTGGGTATTGGAGGTTGTAGACTAGAGTTTTTGCTTCAGAATGAAGTAAAAATTATCCTTCCTACTCCTTCATATAAAACAATAGAGAGATTTAAATTTTCTAAGACACTTTTGGTCAAGAAACACAGTATGCATGGAGGCGTGAATCCTCATGTATAATGGGTGATTCTCACCTGAGAAGACAAAAGAATTGAATAATAATGACCTGAAATGACTTGCATATTAATGAGGCCTTTCAGTCAGGTAGGCTGTGAAAAAACCCTCTGTGATCATGCTGATAACAGGATTAAAGTCCACTCAGGACAAAAAAAAACATGATTTTTGTGATCTCATGCATGCACGTATTATTGCACATGATATGAAGAAAATTTTGTATAGGCCTATGTTAAATTACACTACCAGTCAAAAGATTGAACACATTGCCATTATAATGTTTTTAAAAGAAGTCTCAAGTCTCTAACCAAATAATGGTTTTCTATTTTAATATACTTTAAAATATAATGTATTTCTGTGATGCAAAGCGTCTGAACATTCCTACCTCTAGGGCATTTCATATAGGCTACTATATTTGTTATATTATAGAGCCTAAATGTTGATGTGCAGTTGACAAACTATACATCAATAAAAAGATCTAAGACTCAAGCTTCACATTTTGACTCTTAAAATCTTATATTGACCATAATTTCTTAATATGCTTAAAAGCATACACATTTGGAGAAATATTGATGGATTCTCATATGTTTATATCAATTTTCTATACAGAGGAGTAATATTTATTATTCTATATTTATTGTCATTATTATGAGCGCTGGATGCTGTGTTTTTAATTCATACTTGAGCCGGAGGGCGCTCTGCCCCTTTTGTCCACAAATGCCTCAGTAAAAGAAGAGGCAAATCATGTGACAATCAAGGAACTAACAGAGGCAAGAGATCGCTAAATATGGCTATTCAAAACACTTTTGAAGACAATAAATACACGATTGAGATGATGTATGCATGTATTGCCTCTGAATTTGCGTCTGAATAGCGATCGCTCCGTGGGCGTGGCCGCATTAGCGGATAATGAGCTGAATCAAGGAATTCTGAAATGGCTCTCTTTTCATACAGATTACATAAACACAGAAGGTTTGTTTTCGATTTGACTTACATGATTTAAAACCTGACATCTTAACGTTTTTTTAGACATAAGTGTAATTTTTTTGTCATTAGTATTCACTAAGTTACAGTACATTTTATAAGAACTATCAGATTGGACTTCGTTCAGAGGGAGACGAGAGATCACGCATCATGTTAGTTTTCTTTATTTTACAAAAAGCACAACATTTTGTTTTAACTCTGAGTGTACACAAATGAAAGAAGATATTCCACAGATTAAAATGGTGTATAACTCTTAATTGTATGTGCAACATTGACGGAGTATTTTGAGTCTCTTTCACACTGATAAGAAAAAAACCACGGTGGTATCGCCGGCGAAACCTTCAGACCTCAGAGTGTTAAAATAGCAATGCACCAGCAATGCGCCTGAACACACCTCTTTTTTAGACCAGCACGCTCATGGGCGCACTAACTGGCACAAATGCATTTACTAATTTAAGGACGTGGCGCTGAACGGGAAAATGCGAACGGCGCCGGACGCAAACTAGCAAACACACTTGCGCTGCGCCTTGCGTCGCATTGCGCCGGGTGTATTATAGGGCCCATAGACTGAACATGTAATACAAATGCACATGATGTCACCATTTTCATAAATCTGTGTTTTTGTAGTTACATGGTGACTATAATGGTAATCTTTTTAAATAAATTGCACTTTGAAAACATTTAGCTGAGTTTGCAATTTCAGGCCCCCAAAATGCCATGGTCATGTAAATGAACAGCCAAAGTGCATAAAAAGTTTTCAGTTTTTAGACACAATAGTGTTGTGTAAACGGCCCCTTGAGTAGAATAATTGGTCTGTTTTACTGTGTTTAATGTTAAAGCAGATGGAGGCTGGAGAAAGACTGATGGATTGGGGATTAAATTTGGAGCTACAGGTGAAGTCTGGGCATCCAAGGAATCCGTAAAATCAAGGATGAGTACAGTGTCAAGTGTTCTAGCAGTGTTTTCAGTCATGATCCGGGTTTGATTTTCTTCTTGTTTTCTCCCTTTCCCTCTGCCTTCATTGCCTATTGGCTTCACACTTTGCTATCACACCTGTTTTACTTCTTCTTTGATTGTCTTGGCTATTTCTCCCTGCTGTTTGCTCATTTGTCTGTCAGATGATTAACACTCTGAGGTCTGAGGTATCGCCGGCGATACCACCTTGGTTTTTGTCTTACCAGTGTGAAAGAGACTCAAAATACTCAATGTTGCACATACAATTTACAATTTGTAAAAACAAAATGTTGTGCTTTTTGTAAAATAAAAAAATTAACATGATGAGTGATCTCTCGTCTCCCTCTGAACAAAGTCCAATCGGATAGTTCTCAGAAAATGAACTGTAACTTAGTGAATACTAATCACAAAAAAATACACTTATATCTAAAGAAACGTTGAGATGTCAGGTTTTAAATTGTGTAAGTCAAATCAAAAACAAATATTCTCTGTTTATGTAATCTGTATAAAATGAGACACATGCCAGAAGTCCATGATTCAGCTCATTATCCACTAATGCGGCCACGCCCACGGAATGAGCGCTATTCGGAAGCAAATTCAGTCAATACATGCATACATCGTCTCAATCGTGTATTTATTGTCTTCAAAAGTGTTTTGAATAGCCACAGTTAGCGATCTCTGGCAGCCTCTGTTAGTTCGGTTAGTTCCTGGATTGTCACATGGCCTATTCTTCTTTTAGTAGGCATTTGTGGACTAAAGGTGCACAGAGCGCCCTCCAGCTGCAAGTATGAATTGAAAACACAGTATCCAGCATTCACAGTGATGACAATAAATATTGAATAAATATTACTCCTCTGTATAGAAAATTGACATAAACATATGAGAATTTATCAATATTTCTCCAAATGTGCATGCTTTTAAGCTAAAAGTCTATGTGAAATGCCATAGAGGTAACATAATTGTCCAGACACTTTGCATCACAGAAATACATTATATTTTAAAGTATATAATAGAATACCATTATTTTAAATTGTAATAATATTTCACAGTATTGCTGTTTTTTCTGTATGTTTGATTTACACCATGATGAGCTTGAGACATGATCACAGAGGGTTTTTTCACAGCCTACCTGACTGAAAGAGCTCATTATTTATGCAGCTCATTACAGCTTTTTATGTGATTCTTTTGTCTTCTCAGGTGTAAATGACCCATTATTCATGATGATTCACGCCTCCACGCATACTGTGTTTCTTGACAAAAAATGATTTAGAAAATTTAAATCTCTCTATTGTTTTATATGAAGGAGTAGGCAGCATAATTTTTACATAATTTTGAAGCAAAAACTCTAGTCTACAACCTCCAATACCCAGAAGTCTTGTGAACACATATATAATATTATTTCTTTTGGCCTTATTTCAGTGACTTAAGTTTTTTGTTTTTTCAGTTACCACGCATAAACGTTATTCCTTCAAAAACACAAACATGTACATACATGTTCCTCACATATTATGGTAGCCTAGTTTGTGCTGAATATGTTTATGAACAACTGAAAAAAGCACAAATGTCAGGGCATGTCAAAACTTCTCCAGGCCCCAAATCAGCCTCAGACTCCAGAGGGTTAATACAAGATACGTGGAAAACAGGGTGGACACGTCTATGGAAACTATGGAAATGGAGCCGATGAAGCGTGGCGCCAATTTATGGGAAGCGCACTAGAGGGGTAAATCCCGAGTGGAAAGCCACACTTTCTGACTGCAAACATATCTGGGCACTTTGCTTTTTCACAACAGCGACTGGCGATGCGACATGTGCGCTCTTTGTTCTGGCACAGCGCTGCTCTCACTGTCCTCCAGGTGCGCTGGCAACGACGTATAAACACTTGGACCGAGGGAACAGAGGCCTCTGTCTCTTGGGAGGAGAACATATGCAGCTGATACCCGAGACCTAAGTAGAGGCCTAAGTAGTCCAGCGGGAGGAGACCTACTCGACTTTGTCTGAGCGCAAATTGCACAAGAGGCGACGAACCAGCGTACAAGTTTTGACATGCCCTGACATTTGTGCTTTTTTCAGTTGTTCATAAACATATTAATGATACAAGTGTCATTACACTGTATTCAGCTCAAACTAGGCTACCATAATATGTGAGGAACATGTATGTACATGTTTGTGTTTTTTGAAGAAATAACGTTTATGCGTGGTTATTGAAAAAACAAAAAACTTAAGTCACTGAAATAAGGCCAATAAAAGTATATTAAATCTGTGTTTACAATACTTTAGGGTACTGGAGGTTGTAGAGTAGAGTTTTTGCTTCAAAATTATGTAAAAATCATGCTGACTACTCTTTCATTTATAACAATATATTGATTTAGTTTTTGTAAGACACTTTTTGCCAAGAAACACAGTATGCGTGGAGGCGTGAATCACCATGAATAATGGGTCATTCTCACCTGAGAAGACAAAAGAATTGCATAGTAATGACCTGAAATGACTTGCATATTAATGAGGCATTTCAGTCAGGTAGGCTGTGAAAAAAAAACTTCTGTGATGTCTCAAGCTCATCATGGTATATGAAACATACAGAAAAATATTATTACAATATAAAATAATGGTTTTATATTGTACTTTAAAATATAATGTATTTCTGTGATGCAAAGAGTCTGAATATAGGCTTTTAGTTTAAAGGCATGCACATTTGGAGAAATATCTCATATGTTTATGTCAATTTTCTATACAGAGGAGTTATTTTTTATTTAATATTCATTGTCAATACTATGAGCGCTGGTGTTTCCAATTCATACTGCAGCCGGAGGGCGCTCTCTGTGCATTTTTAGTCCACAAATTCATCTAAAGAAGAAGAGGCTATTCCATGAATGGTGTTTACAATTCATACTGCAGCCGGAGGGCGCTAAAGAAACAAAAACTCATCTAAAATTCATCGATAGAAGAAAAGAAAACAGGAACTAACTGCATGTCTTCCAGAGATCGCTAACCATGGCGTTTACATCCAGATAAACACTTTTCAAGACAATAAATACACGATTGAGATGATGTATGCATGTGTTGCCTCTGAATTTGCCTGTGAATAGCGCTGGCTCCGTGGGTGTGGCTGCATTAGTGGGTAATGAGCTGAATCACGGACTTCTGACATGGCTCTCTTTTCATACAGATTACATAAACACAAAATGTTTGTTTTCGATTTGACTTGCACGATTTAAAACCTGACATTTCAACGTTTCTTTAGACATAAGTGTAATTTTTTTTTGTCAGTAGTATTCACTAAGTTACAGTTCATTTTCTGAGAACTATCAGATTGGACTTCGTTCAGAGGGAGACGAGAGATCACGCATCATGTTAGTTTTCTTTATTTTACAAAAAGCACAACATTTTGTTTTTACTCTGAGTGTATACAAATAAAAGGAGATATTCTATAGTTTCAATTGATGTATTACTTATGTCTCTATGACAAAAAATGACAGAGTATTTTAAGTCTGTTTTGCTGCAATGTGAAAAAAACCCTGCAAAACGCGCCTGCGCGTTTTCAGACCTCAGAGAGTTAAGCCGGTTATTCACTCTCCCGTCCAAAGCCACCCACCCATTGTACAGTTCTTCTCAAGGGTTTTCCTGTTTACAGGGTTAGGAAACTGCTGGACGTGCACCAGCGGGGGCGTGGTTACCAGTATTTGGTGCCAGGGGGCGCTCCTCGGGGGAGGGGTTCTGTCATGAGCCGGGTTTGATTTTCTTCTTTTCTCCCTTTCCCTCTGCATTCATTGCCTATTGGCTTTAGCTGTTTGTCATTACTATCGGCGCTCGCGCCAATTTGCTTTCACACCTGTTGTACTTCTTTGATTGTCTTGGCTATTTCTCCCTGTTGTTTGCTCGTTACTTTGTCAGATGATTAACTACCTGTTAGTGTCGTTTTCTCTGTTCTCATCCAGATGTCGTTAACCATTGTTTGTGTGTTCGTCCTAGTCTTAGTCCCAGTCCCAACAGTCGTCTTGTGAACCATCTGTCTGAGTCCTCTGTTCCTCAAGCCTGGTTTCATCCAGCTGCCAGGCATAGAACACTCCATCTTTAGTCTGAGGCGCTTCCTGATCTGAGACCAAGCTACTGTGTTCTGTGAAGCCTTTGCCTGTTACAGGTACCTGTTTTGTGTTTCTTTGTTTACCAGCTGCAGCGTGCCTATGAGCTGACGCTTGGCAGACTGCCTTTGTTGAACTTATTTTTCATTGGAAATAAATCCTGTTAATCAGCGCCTTCTCATCTGGGTCTTCTGCTTCACACAACAGTTTTCCGTGTGGTTTCCTGAGTGAAGGGTGATTAGGCATTTACTTAAAGTCCCCCTGTGATGAAAATCTGTGGTTTTTAAAGGTGCCCTAGAACATGTTTTTAAAAGATGTAATATAAGTCTAAGGTGTCTCCTGAATGTGTCTGTGAAGTTTCATAGATTTTTTTAAATAATTTTTTTTAACTGCCTATTTTGGGGCATCATTATAAACGCACCGATTTATGCTGTGCGGCCCCTTTAAATCTCATTCTCTCCGCCCACGGAGCTCGCGCTTGCCTTAAACAGTGCCTAAACAAAGTTTACACATCTAATACAACCCTCAAATGGATCTTTACAAAGTGTTCATCATGCATGCGGCATGCATGCAGCGGATTATTTGAGTATTGTATACTGTTATATTGTTTACATCTGATTCTGAATGAATTTGAGGCTGTGCTCCGTGGCTAATGGCTAATGCTACTCTGTTGGAGAGATTTATAAAGAATGAAGTTGTGTTTATGAATTATACAGACTGCAAGTGTTTAAAAATGAAAATAGCGACGGCTCTTGTCTCCGTGAATACAGTAAGAAACAATGGTAACTTTAAACACATTTAACAGTACATTAGCAACATGCTAACGAAACATTTAGAAAGACAGTTTACAAATATCACTAAAAATATCATAATATCATGGATCATGTCAGTTATTATTGCTCCTTCTGCTTTTTTTCGCTATTGTTCTTGCTTGCTTACCTATTCTGATGATTCGGCTGTGCACATCCAGACGTTAATACTGCCTGTCCTTGTCTAATGCCTTTCATAATGTTGGGAACATGGGCTGGCATATGCAAATATTGGGGGCGTACACCCCAACTGTTACGTAACAGTCGGTGTTATGTTGAGATTCGCCTGTTCTTCGGAGGTCTTTTAAACAAATGTGATTTATATAAAAAGGAGGAAACAATGGAGTTTGAGACTCATTGTATGTAATTTTCTATGTATTGAACTCTTGTTATTTAACTGCCAAGATAAATTCAATTTTTCATTCGAGGGCACCTTTAATGTTGTTATATGTCTATGTGGTGTTTAAATATGCTTTAAGACAAACCATATGACAAATTCATAAGTCAACACCATTGCTGAGTATTTTCTCTTTAAAAATGCAGTTTAAAAAAATTCAAATGAAAATCAAAAAGTTTGAAATCGCTGGTGTTTCTTATGTCACAAAATACCTTGTAACCAATCACATCAACGTGCCAGCGGTCTTTAGCATATCATTACCTATAAGGGAGTCTTGAGAGAAGCCAGGTTATCCCAGTATGTTTTTCTGTTGATATGAAAAATCGGGTAGATTTAGCAATACAGTGGGTTTATGATGTATATTAGTGTAAGAATGGATTCCAACAGCCTTTTTTGCAATATTACTTGAAACTGCCTTTACTAACTGATAAAAGACTGAACTGCACTGAAAGGAATAACATCAATATACATCATCTGTGCACGAGGTAGGGCCTTAAAAACATCAGCCAATCATTTACGTGATCATCGCATAAACGATTGGCCCTCTGGCTATCACTGCCATGATGTTCCTCGTGAGAGACGTGCGCGGCTGCGCGCTCCAGTAACTTTCCACACTCCACAGGCGCTGCATGCAATGTTTTTGTCAGGAGTAACAACTGCAGATTATGAGTTACCTGCAGTGAGTCCGACATAATGAATCCACTAACACTACACAGCAAATGCCGGTAGTAAACAAACACTCGTGTTCCAATACTCGTGCACGAGTTTTGGGAGGCGTTCCATCGAAATGAGCTGTGAAGGAGGGGGGTTGTTTTTACGCATGCGCTCATTTCAAAAACTCACACACAGTCTAACTAACAGTCTAACTAACACTCACAACTAACAGTCTTTGGTTTCTCAGTCGTCAAAAACATCCTCTATAACACCTTTAATCAATTAGAAGCCAGTTCAGAAATAATAAATACATAAGATTAATTGTTCAAAGATCACTCTAAGAGTAAGAAATGCTAGGGCTGCAATTAACATTTGTTTTGATAATTGATTAGTTGGCCGATTATTTTTTCAATTAATCAAATAATCTGACAAAATCTATTGTTTTAATTTTTTTTAATTGACAAAAAACACTATTGCACATCCTGTCCAATGCACTTAAAACAAATGTGCCAATTGAATGCTATCAAAACTTATTAAGAAAGTTTTGGAAATTTATTAGACTACCTTCCATAATAAAGGGACACAAATATTTTAGGAATCTATCAAAAAAAAGTTATACTGCTGTGCTGTGACTAAAGAGCTTATACATGCTAATGGATTAACCATTACAGAAACATGAAAAAATAATTTTAGTAATAACCAATACTGATACTTTAGGGTAGCTGTGGCACAAACCTGACTGTCACGGCTACACAATCTGCACCTTCTGACACGAACACTTACGCCACGCCCACTCGTTCACAATCACCGGAATACTGAACACCTGTGCATCATCACCAGAGCCACATATAAGCACGCCAGTCCCATTCACTCATTGTCTGGTCTTGCACCGATCCCTACACGTCACTCGACCTCGTCTTACCTGAACATTGTACCTACCTGTTGTCTTCATCGTCTTCGTCTCCAATCCTGAGTCCTTCGTCATCATCTGTGTCATCATCTTCGTCTGCCAAGGAAAGTTATCTATATTACACCAGTTGTCAGTTCTACGTTTCAAGATTCTCTACCTGTGTTATCACCTGTGTCTGAAACCTCTGTTAATAAACACTGTTGCACTTACCTCATCTGTGTCCTCGTCTGTGTCTGACAGAAGACCAGACCAGATGCAGAGCTCTTCAGGCACAGGCGGGGACCGCACCACGGATCCCTTCCTAGAACTGGTCAACGCTGTACGGTCCTCACTCCTTCAAAATACCACAACCACCGCACCGTCATCATCAACACCTACTCCACCGCTCACTTCTTCAGCTGCCCCTGCGAGTCCCATGGCCAAACCAGCGACATACAGCGGCGCGGCGGAGGATTGCAGCGGGTTCCTACTACAATGCTCTCTTTACATGGAAGCCAATACCCATCTATTCACCACCGAAAGAGGCCGGGTGGCTTTCATCATCAATCTACTATCAGGTAAAGCCATGCAATGGGCCCAATCATTATGGGAAGCTAATTCTGCGATCCTTGGTTCCGTGTCCTCATTCTGTTCCCAGTTAAAGGAAGTCTGCGGCCAGCAGACAGCTGACTTATCCATTCACGATCAGTTATGCAACATTCGACAAGAAAGGAACGAGACCGTGAGTTCATATGCTGTGCGCTTCCGCTCCCTCGCCTATATCAGCGGCTGGAATGAAACCGCTCTCCTCACAGCTTTTCGCCATGGATTGCGCGAAGAAGTTCAACAATTGATCGTGGTATATGAAGATTCCCTGGGATTAGAGAGTTTGATCCAAAAAACTATCCGGGTCTCCCAACGACTCGCTGCTTGCAGTCACACCGCTCCTGCTGTAGATCCTCCGCCCGTCTCACCATCTGTCGCGCCTCCAGCACCTGAACCCATGCAAGTTGATGCATACCATCTCACCACCTCAGAACGACAACGCCGCATCAACTTACGGTTGTGCTTGTATTGTGGGGGAGATGGACATCAACTACCCACATGTCCAGTTCGACCTCCTCGTCCAGCGGTGAGTACCATTCAATTACCTCCTCAAACAGCAAACATCACCCCATCCGGACACTACGAATATCAGGTGATGCCGTATGGGCTGTCCAATAGTCCATCTGTTTTCCAGAATTATATGAATGAAGTTTTCCGGGATTATCTGAACAAGTTCGTCATTGTATACATCGACGACATTCTCATCTATTCTCATCGTTATGAAGACCATGTGAACCATGTCAAACTCGTCCTCCAGAAGCTCTGTGAACATAAACTTTACCTTAAACTGGAAAAATGCGATTTTCATACTCCTTCAGTCCAGTTCCTGGGTTACGTCATCGATCCCAATGGTGTGAAGATGGACCAGGGGAAGGTGGAAGCCATCACTCACTGGAAACAACCCAACACCATCAAGGAGCTTCAGAGATTCCTGGGCTTTGCTAATTTCTACCGCCGTTTCATCAACAACTACAGCATGCTCAGTTCACCACTCACCTCTCTTCTCCGTAACCGGCCCAAGTCTCTGTCCTGGAACCCCACGGCCACGAACGCCTTCCATCAGTTGAAACTCTCCTTCAAGTCCGCTCCGATCCTGGTCCATCCCGATCCAAACCGTCAGTTCATCGTCGAGGTAGATGCCTCTTCCACCGGGGTCGGAGCGGTACTGTCCCAGCGGCAGGGGGATCCTCCACGACTCCATCCATGCGCCTTCTATTCCAAGAAGCTATCCCCGGCGGAGCAGAATTATGACATTGGCAATCGTGAGCTCCTGGCGATCAAGCTCGCATTGGAGGAGTGGCGACATTGGCTGGAGGGAGCTAAGGAACCGTTTGAAGTCATCACTGACCACCGCAACCTTGAATATCTACGAGACGCAAAAAGACTCAACCATCGCCAAGCCCGATGGGCTTTATTCTTCACCAGATTCAACTTCAAAGTTACCTACCGTCCAGGAGCTCAGAACAACCATGCTGATGCTCTATCTCGTCTTCACCAAGCCGATCCCGATCCTGAAACTCCAGAACCTATCCTCCCTCCAGCCATGATCGTAAGCCCTATCCAGTGGACCATCAACCAACAGATCCAACAAGAGAACCTTCTCCAACCTGCTCCACCGGGAGGTCCAGAGGGTAGATTGTACGTTCCACCTCATCACCGGATCACCCTCTTGGACTTGGCTCACTCATCTCCGGGCTCTGGACACCCAGGCAGGAGAAGGACCCTCTCGCTCCTTCAACAACGTTATTGGTGGCCATCCATGCCTCAGGACATCTCCCGGTACATCAGGGGCTGCTCAGTCTGTGCCATCGCGGATACCCCTAGGAGATTGCCTGAAGGAAAGCTTGTGCCTCTGCCCATCCCAGAACGACCCTGGACCCACATTGGAATAGACTTTATGACAGATCTTCCTTCCTCTCAAGGATTCACCTGTATACTCGTTGTGGTGGATAGATTCTCGAAATCCTGTAAGCTCATTCCTCTCAAAGGACTACCAACGGCCTTCGAAACGGCAGAGGCACTCTTTCACAACGTCTTCCGCCACTTCGGTTTACCTGAAGACATCGTTTCTGACCGCGGACCACAGTTCATCTCCCGGGTCTGGACCGCATTCTTCCGCCTCCTAGGGGTATCCGTCAGCCTCTCGTCAGGATACCACCCTCAGACCAACGGCCAGACTGAGCGGAAAATCCAGGAAATCGGGAGGTTCCTGGATCTACTGTCACCGTAACCAGGACTGTTGGAGCCAGTATCTGCCCTGGGCCAAATACGCCCAGAATTCCCTCCAGCAGTCCACCACAGGGCTCACCCCGTTCCAGTGTGTGTTAGGATACCAACCTCCCTTGTTTCCATGGTCGGGTGAGCCCTTGGAGATCCCAGCGGTAGATCACTGGTTCCGACAGAGCGAGAGGGTCTGGGACTCAGCTCACGTGCACCTCCAGCAGGCAGTCCGGAGGCACAAGGAGCAAGCTGACGCCCGCCGACGACCCACTCCTCAATATCAACCAGGACAACAAGTTTGGCTCTCCACTCGGGACATCCGCCTCCGGCTGCCTTGCCGTAAGCTGAGTCCCCGGTACATCGGACCATTCACCATCGAGAGGCAGCTGAATGAAGTGACCTACCGTCTCCAACTCCCAGCACAGTACCGCATCTCACCATCCTTCCATGTTTCACTTCTCAAACCCTTCACTGACCCTTTGTCTCCTCCTTCCACAGAGCCTGGTGATGATGCCGTACCTCCTCCTCCTGCCATCGATGAAGACACCAACATCTACCGGGTGAGAGCTATCCTTGACTCGCGGCGACGTGGGTCCCAACTGGAGTACCTAGTGGACTGGGAGAACTACGGCCCAGAGGAGCGATGCTGGGTCAACCGCCAGGATATCCTTGACCCCAGTCTACTTACCGAATTCCACCATGAACATCCCAACCGTCCCGCTCCTCGAGGCCGTGGTAGACCCCGTCGCCGCCGTCGTTCCCAGCCGTCAGGAGCCGCCCGTGGAGGAGGGGGTACTGTCACGGCTACACAATCTGCACCTTCTGACACGAACACTTACGCCACGCCCACTCGTTCACAATCACCGGAATACTGAACACCTGTGCATCATCACCAGAGCCACATATAAGCACGCCAGTCCCATTCACTCATTGTCTGGTCTTGCACCGATCCCTACACGTCACTCGACCTCGTCTTACCTGAACATTGTACCTACCTGTTGTCTTCATCGTCTTCATCTCCAATCCTGAGTCCTTCGTCATCATCTGTGTCATCATCTTCGTCTGCCAAGGAAAGTTATCTATATTACACCAGTTGTCAGTTCTAGGTTTCAAGATTCTCTACCTGTGTTATCACCTGTGTCTGAAACCTCTGTTAATAAACACTGTTGCACTTACCTCATCTGTGTCCTCGTCTGTGTCTGACACTGACATTGGGTGGCAGAGAACTAATACATTTGTTAAGCACTGCAGGCTATATTGTGAATATAGTTTAAATCTCTACATTAAAAATTAAGATAGCAATAGGTATAATAAAGATAAACAAAAACACAAACTCAGTGTTAACAAACAGGCAAGATAAATGTTCTGCAGGAACACATAAATTCACTCTGGACACAATCACCTCTTACTGTCATTTCTTTATCCTGTAGGCCTAATTAGAAGATAAATGTTGTTATCCGTTGGTATCCCTTTACAGTTAATACTCTCATAAAATACAGAATGACATGTTGACTTTTAAATCTAAATTTAACTTTAAACAACATATTTTAACAAAATGAATATTTTTGCGCTGAATATTGTCTCCCTCTCTCCCGCATTCTATCTGTCTGACGTGGGTGTGCGCCGGTGCTCATTCAGTAAAGTTTGAAGTTTAACGCAGACTGTCAGGACGAACCTTTATGCAAAATGGAAATGCTCGCATGAATTCATAACATTTACAGATAAGGATATAGCCGTAGAATGAAAAGAGCATGAGCTTTTACGCACAGGGAACTCCTTTGGGGGCGGTGATGTTGTGGAAAGTCGTGAAGACAGATGCATCCTTAACAGGCTGGGGTGCCACCCAGGAGGGCAGAACAGTGAACGGTTTGGGGCCAAACTATGTTCAGCACACATTAATTATTTAGAGCTTTTGACCATTTGGAAAGCTCTGAATTGTTTTCTGCCTCACCTGCAGGGACATCATGTGCTTGTACACTGCGACAAAACCACAGCGGTAGCATACATCAATCGCCAGGGCGGTTTGCACTCTTCAAAACTCCACGCTCTAGCTCACAAGCTTTTAGTGTGGAGCAGGCATTTTTTTCCTGTCGTTACGCACGACTCATGTTCCAGGCATTCTGAACAGAGGCACGGACCTTTTATCAAGGGGTAATCCTCTCTATGGAGATTGGCGTCTCCACCGTAGGCATAATACGGATGAGATTCAAAGAGGCGTCTGTAGATCTTTTCGCCTCGCAAGAAAACAGCCATTGTCCTATGTTCTTCTCGCTAAAGGACAAAGACGCACCCCTCGGGGTGGATGCACTGGACCAAAGTGCTGCTGTATGCTTTCCCTCCCCTGTGCTTGATCCCACACTGGCCAGGGTGAGAGAGTCTCTCATTCTGATAGCACCCAGGTGTCCCAAAGCACCATGGCTGGCAGAGATAATCCCTCTATTATATTCGCAGCTATGGTGCCTCCCCCTCCGCACAGATTACTATCTCAAGCGAACGGGGAGATTTATCACCCACAATTGGACAGGGTGGCTCTCTGGGCCTGGCCCATGAGAGGACAAAATTAAATGCGCTAAGACTTTCCCCGCATGTTATTGCTACTATACAGAATGCCAGGGATGTTTCTACTCTGTCCATATATGGCTGTAAGTGGCAGGTGTTTGAAGGGTGGTGTGATGGGCGTGGTCTCACATCATATCAGTGCTCAGTTCCTGATATTTTGTGTTTCTTACAAGATCTTATGGATAAAGGCAGGTCTTTTTTTCACCATTAATGTCTATCTGGCAGCTATTTCGGCCTGTCATGTGGGCTTTGAGGGCTCAACGGTCAGGCAGCATCCTCTAATCCACAGATTTATGAAGGGTGCCCATCGTTCTTTGCTCTTGGCCTTGGCTTCAGCTAAACATGTCAGTGAGCTACATGCACTCTCAGTTCATTCCAGGTGCACTAGATTCTCTCTTATTGGAGATAAGGTTTTTCTTAAGCTGAACCCAGCTTTTATGCCTAAATGCTTCCCTGCGTTTACATCAGAGGTGTTAGAGCTGTCTGCTTTTCACCCTCCACCTTTTTCCTCCACCGATGATCAGAGGTTGAATGCTCTGTGTCCGGTTCATGCATTTTGGATGTATATGACCAGGACCAGTGTTTTCTGGAAGAGCAACCAGCTCTTTATTTCATGAGCACCCCCTCACAAGGGGAGTCCCATATCTAAGCACTGCCTCTCACATTGGCTTGTTGAGGCTATTGCTTTGGCTTATGATTCGAAGGTAGCGCAGCCCCCAGTGAACATCAGAGCTCATTCCACAAGGGGCATAGCTGCCTCTTGGGCCTTGTTCAGGGGAGTATTACTGCAGGACATCTGCACTGCTGCCAGCTGGGCTTTGCCTCATACATTTGTGCGTTACTACTGACTGGATGACACCAAAACTTCAGTAGCACATTCCGTTTCAGGGGTAGTCTTCTTAACCCCTCGTTACCTACCTCTCTTCCTTCCTTTTTTCACATTATAGTAAGGTAACGGAGGGTGACTGGGTTGGCAGGCCAAGCACATTTGTGTCACCAAGCATGCATATACATTTCTGCTTTTTTATGTGTTGCTGGATTTATTTACATGTGTGGGGCTCATACATGTTTCATGTCCTGCCTGTGCACAGCAGTCATGTGTGTGCATCAGGGTTGCCAGGTTTATGTTTATAGAACATGTCAGGCACCGCCCCCTTGGGGGTGACCATCCCTCTCTGGCTTACAGAACCTCACTGGGAGTGTATTGGGCAATCAGGGAGCTGTCCATGTCTGTCTCATAGGTGCATCTCAAACTCTCATGCGTGCTCCGCATGTTGTTACATGTTGTTTGAATTCTCCGCTGTAATGTAATCTCATGAGTAATACAGCTCAGTAATTAGGTTGAAAGAGTTTGTTCTAAATGCAGAGAAGTGCTCAGAACCACTATAAGGAAGTCCACTATAAGGAGAATAATCCTGGAATGTTTTCATCAAAAACTAAAAGTACATTCAGCCGTCGCTCCCAAAATTAATTCAACGGGTCACCTTGTTAATGTTATAAATTAATTGTCATTACTGTTTAAAGAGTATCTGGCACCACCGCACAGTTAAAATAAACACGTTTACCGTGTACATTGGTATTAAAAACGGCTTTTAAAAAACTGTTCATGATTTAGTTTTGTGGACCGTGACAGAAGTTTGATGCTGTCATGGAACAAGCAACAGCTTTTCAGAGTGCCTCATCTTCTTAATATCCTCATGTAAATTATTACATTTCGATGACGGGCATTTCTTCCCCACCACAGAAACCACCACAGGTTCATCAATGCCGTCAAAAGTATTCATTTTTCTGTTTTTGTTGATCACAAAGTATAAAGCAGGTAAGGAAAACTAGGAAGCCAGCTGTATTCAGAGCACTGAAATTACTGTTTAGTGCGTGGAATGGTGAGACTGAGTGAGCAACAGGATCTTAGTCCTCCCACCCAGTGCTTTTAGTCATTGTACAACTGAACTGGGGTACGTTTCCCAAAGCGAACTATGGTCACAAGTTCCATCGTTACCAATAGAGTTCAATGGGACTAACGACCATAGTTGACTAACGATGCTTTCAGGAAACACACCTCTGTTAGTTGTATGTAATGCCTATCGTGTTGCAGTATATAATGCTCAAGATGTGATGAGGTGGGCTTCAGGATTTAATTGTTACATGGCAGCCACCTGAAGGTTATGTACAGGTGCTGGTCATATAATTAGAATATCATCAAAAAGTTGATTTATTTCACTAATTCCATTCAAAAAGTGAAACTTGTATATTATATTCATTCATTACACACAGACTGATATTTTTCAAATGTTTATTTCTTTTAATTTTGATGAATATAATGTGAAAAGGTTCAATATTGAAGACACCTGGTGCCACACTCTAATCAGCTAATTAACTCAAAACACCTGCAATGGCCTTTAAATGGTCTCTCAGTCTAGTTCTGTAGGCTACACAATCATGGGGAAGACTGCTGACTTGTGGACTGCAGCTGGAGTCAGTGCTTCAAGAACCACTACACACAGACGTATGCAACACATGGGTTTCAGCTGTCGCATTCCTTGTGTCAAGCCACTCTTGAACAACAGACAGTGTCAGAAGCGTCTCACCTGGACTAAAGACAAAAAGGACTGGACTGCTGCTGAGTGGTCCAAAGTTATGTTCTCTGATGAAAGTAAATTTTGCATTTCCTTTGGAAATCAGGGTCCCAGAGTCTGGAGGAAGAGAGGAGAGGCACACGATCAACGTTGCTTGAGGTCCAGTGTAAAGTTTCCACAGTCAGTGATGGTTTGGGGTGCCATGTCATCTGCTGGTGTTGGTCCACTGTGTTTTCTGAGGTCCAAGGTCAACCCAGCCGTATACTAGGAAGTTTTAGAGCACTTCATGCTTCCTGCTGCTGACCAACTTTATGGAGATGCAGATTTCATTTTCCAACAGGACTTGGCACCTGCACACAATGCCAAAGCTACCAGTACCTGGTTTAAGGACCGTGGTATCCCTGTTCTTAATTGGCCAGCAAACTCGCCTGACCTTAAACCCATAGAAAATCTATGGGGTATTGTGAAGAGGAAGATGCGATATGCCAGACCCAACAATGCAGAAGAGCTGAAGGCCACTATCAGAGCAACCTGGGCTCTCATAACACCTGAGCAGTGCCACAGACTGATCAACTCCATGCCACGCCGCATTGCTGCAGTAATTCAGGCAAAAGGAGCATCAACTAAGTATTGAGTGCTGTACATGCTCATACTTTTCATGTTCATACTTTTCAGTTGGCCAAGATTTCTAAAAATCCTTTATTTGTATTGGTCTTAAGTAATATTCTAATTTTCTGAGATACTGAATTTGGGATTTTCCTTAGTTGTCAGTTATAATCATCAAAATGAAAAGAAATAAACATTTGAAAAATATCGGTCTGTGTGTAATGAATGAATATAATATACAAGTTTCACTTTTTGAATGGAATTAGTGAAATAAATCAACTTTTTGATGATATTCTAATTATATGACCAGCACCTGTATATGTTGAATCTTCCTAGAATTACAACACCGCCTAGACATCCCCGCATCCCTGAAGTGTCAGCAGAGATTGTCAACTAGACTCTCCCCTTTGAAGGCCTCATCGACATGACAGCCAGTGGCACAGATCCCCAACAAAACCATTTCTATACCAGCATGATGAATCTGATCTTCAACCAGATGGAACTTGATTAAATATTTTGACTGTTTTGATCTTAATCTGATTTATTTATGACCTGAGATGCTGCCTGAATCATAATAATCATTCACTGTTCATTGTTGGAGAACTGGCTCCCTAACACCTGATGGGTTTTGTGTTCCTTGCTGCTTTCTTCTGGCTTGCTTAGTTGGGGACATTTAATATTCATTTAGTATTTTAGTTTTTGATCTGCCTGCATCGACACCTTTGTATGCGAACTGAACTGAGCTGGATGATGACATCACTATTTTCTCCCATTCTGCTGTCTAGATAAATCAACTAAATTAATAACTTACTTAAGCTGGACAATGACACCATTTTCTTTCAGAGCTGCTGTACAGCCAAAATTATTTTATAATGCTTTTTGCTTTGTAAAAAGCGCTATATAAATAAAGGTGACCTGACTTGGCTCATGTTTCTGCTCATCTCTTTTTTCTGTTCTTGTTGTTTTCCTTCAGTGATTCTGCTTTTAACAGCAGTTAAACAGCAGTGTTCATCACTAATGCTTAATCACCACTTAATTAATCATTTTATTATCTCATTTACTGCAATACTAAATCATCTTTTTTTTTTCTTTTGGCCAGGCAGTGTAAGCAGTGTTTATTTTAACACTGGGGATTTTGCTGTGCAACAACTTACAAAAAGTGATGTATCCCTGCTTTGACTACAAAATGGTGTCGTATTTGTATTCCTTTGTAAAAGACTTCAGATAAATGTGTCAATGACTGGATAGGTATCTAGATTGTCAGAAGGATACTGCAGTTCCTCTATATCCCTGTTGTCAATCGTCCCTCGACTGTTGAAGACCAGAGTGCTGCTCAGTAACACAGCCAGACAGAAGATGTTGGTGTCATGCTTTGAGTCTCCCTGAGAAAGAGAAAGACAATGATGGAGTTAGTAACCAAACTGGATGTTAATCTCAAATCCTGCTCAAACATCTACAAGATACATCTGTTGGGATCTATTTCAACTAGGGTTGGGTACCTAAACCTGGTGCCAATGTGGAACTGGTACCTTTATGACAGGTATGTACCGGACCGAATCAGAGTGCAGATTTCGGTGCCACTTAACCCTTTGATGCGTACAACCACACCGGTGTGATTAGAATATTTAGTGCATCACATGATCAACTGCTAAATTCAAATGTGCTTTCCACCTTTAGGTGGCACTGAGACAGAGACGTATGCGCTTGAGTGGAAATGCATTTCTTCTCTTGTCGGTGTTTTACGGTGTGTATTTTGATCTTAACACCTTTTAACCTTATTATTTATTATTCTCAGGTTAGGTAAAGTAAGTCGAGTCTGGCCTAAATTATAAGCATTTTAAATTACTTACAATTTGGTCAGAAGACTCCTCTGTGGTACGTTCTTGTTCAAAGTCTTAAAACACTATAAATCAAGGTAAGGTAGGCAGCTTTTGTAATCAATTAAATTTCTTTTAATACAGTAATCACTCTTGAGTCAAAGGTGTAGTCAGCTCTGGGCTTCCCATCTTCAGCTTGGGGTTTCTTGTCCTCAGCTCTGGGCTTCTAGGCGTCGGGGGTACTGATGTATCAGTATCCGAAGAGGCAATCAGCTCATCAGTCTTTTATACTCGTGTTGTTTATTGCAGACATTGGGTTATCTTCCAGTCCAGTTCTGCTCCTCCTTCTCATGGACAGACACACACACACACACACACACACACATATCTAACAATAACTGTACATCTCTGGCCATACAGTATAATGCATTTTTTAGAAACAAACCAATATAAATAACAATAATATTGTAAGCAATGCCTAATATTTAATACATTGGCCAAATGTGTAACAACAGACATCCAAAATCTTAACAAGGAGGCAGGGTAATTGCATTTTCTTGATATAACACAACATCGGCTAAGTGGTGCTATAATTATAGATGTCACAGGTTATGGAGTGGACATATAACAGCTTGTTTTCACGAGTAGCAGTGAACTGCACCATATAGACAAAAATATAAAAAATACTATCAATAACATTTTTAAAAGTCACATTCATATAACCAAATGTAGAAATCAAACGCCATTGTAAGCATTTGCTGTTTAGAACGAATTCAAACAGAACAGTAAATGTCAAAATTGTGTTTAATTTGTACTTTGGACTGTGCTTTATAATTCAGTACTGATACTGAATATATATGAAAAATATTCTTAATATGTATTATGTTATTTTCTCCTTGTAATAAAATAATCTGAATTATATAGCCTACACATTTGCATGGGGGTACCCAGGTGAAAAAAAGTACACTTCTATAATACAATACAATACAATACAATAGTACAACTCTATCTATTTTCACGCACACAATTAGTGTCGCACACCTGTAGGTGATAGGTGCGTAGGAAAAAAGACTGGTATAGTCAAAATATGAAAAAACAAGAAAATCCCGCACACTATCAACTTGCAAAACAGTAAAAAAGGTACTTTATTAGCAACGTTTCGATCGTATGATCTTCATCAGGCATCAACATTGTATTCGAACTCCATTATATTTAAAACAACATGACAAATCACAAAGAATCATCAATATCCAATCAAAATGAATGAATAATCATTAACACCACATAACATTAACTCCAATTACATACTGTCACAGTTCCCGTGTCTTCCTGAACTCCATTTCCCATGATCCTCCTGTTCTCTACACCTGCACTCACTTCCCTTGTCTTCTCCCCATCATCACCGATCATCTACACCTGGACTTAATCATCATCACTGCCTTTATAATGGACTCACTCCCTTCACTCCCTGTCCGTTCTCTGTTGTGTTTGCGTGTATGTTTGGTGTTCCCTGCCTTTGTTGATTAAAGTACTTTACGTTATTGTGGAAATCCGTATCTGCCTCGTCTCTACACCAGCTACCGTAACAGAAGAACGGATCCTACTGACTGGATTTCCACAAAGAAGAAAATGGTTATCGCTCATTTCCCTGTGGCTCCAACTCCTCCTGCGCCTCCTATACACCGATGACGGCCACTGATCGCCTCATCGGGCTGTTTCAGTTTGGACGTTCGCTGGAGAGGTATGTGGAGGAGTTTGTTGAGTTAGCTTTTTTGACAAACTGGTCGGATGCTCGTTTGATCGCCCTGTTTCTGGACGGACTGGACGAGAGCACTATCCATTTTGATGAACCTGACGATTATTTTTCCTTAAGCGATGCTATTAACTTAATTTTGTATTTAAATGGCTCCAAATTCCTTGTCGAAGAGATTCAGGATTTTAAGTGCAACTCTCGTCCAGCCCTCCCGGAAACACGGGCAGCCTGGCCAGTTTGTCAAGCTCCATCTTCCTCCACATACCCCTCCAGTGATTTGTTCCCCTGTGTCCTGCTGGATCCTCAAATCTCCGCTGGGTCCAGTAATCCCAAAAGGAGGAAGAGGAAGAAGGGCGAGCCCTCTCCAGTCTCCCGTGAGCCCTCTCCAGACTCCCGCGAGCCCTCTCCAGACTCCGCTGAGCCTACTCCAGTGCCAGTGGGGGTTTTAATAGTATATGAGGGGATGGACTGGACCCCTCTTCAAGCCTCTCCAGCAGCTGCCAACGAGCCAGCGTCTCCAGTAGCTACCAACGAGCCAGCGTCTCCAGTAGCTGCCAACGAGCCAGCGTCTCCAGTAGCTACCAACGTGCCAGCATCTCCAGTCTCTGCCGAGCCAGCATCTCCAGTCTCCGCCGAGCCAGCATCTCCAGTCTCCGCCGAGCCAACCGCTTCTGCCGCCGCCGAGCCAGTAGCGCCAACCGCCACCGAGCTAGTAGCTCCAGCTGAGTCTGTGTCCCCTCCCTGCCTCCCTCTCCCACCTCCTCCCATCTGCCTTCTTACATCATCTCCGTTCCTTCCTGTCAGCCCATTAGATCACCCTCAGTCTACAGCTGCCACGAGACCAGGGGTTCCTCGGTCTCCACCTCCAGCATCCTCGACCGGGACTCCACCTCGTCCCGTTGGTCCATCAGCTCCTCCTTGGCTCCAACCTCCCTCATCTCCACCGTGGCCCATCAGTCCACCAGTTCCGCCAGGCTCCATCCTTCCTCCGGTTCCGCATCGGTCATTCGTCGGCCTGCCCTCACCTCAGGACTGCACTCCTCTGGTTTCACCTCGTCCCTTCGTCCCTCTGGCTCCGTTGGCTTCCTCACTCCCTCCTGCTCCACTTTGGTCGTCTGTCGTTCTGGCTCCTCTGCGGCCTTCTGGAGCCCCGCCTGCGCCTCGGTCGTCAGAGCCTT
This sequence comes from Ancherythroculter nigrocauda, assembly GCA_036281575.1. Classification (NCBI taxonomy): domain Eukaryota; kingdom Metazoa; phylum Chordata; class Actinopteri; order Cypriniformes; family Xenocyprididae; genus Ancherythroculter; species Ancherythroculter nigrocauda. The sequence continues at coordinate 39,957,059 of VTFQ01000011.1, read as the reverse complement.
CAGCATTGCCATGTCCTGCCGGACCCTCACTGCCGCCTGGGCTCGTCTGCAATTCGGCTGCAGCCCCTGACCCACCATGGCCTGCTACAGCTCCTGACCCGCCATGGCCGCCCAAGACTCCTGACCCGCCATGGCAGCCCAAGGCTCCTGATCCGCCATGGCTATCCAAGACTCCTGACCCGCCATGGCTCATGGATTCGGGGCGCCCACCTCCCCCTCCCGGTTTTTCTATTTACCGTGAGGACGCGCCTACCGGGAGGGGGAGGTACTGTCACAGTTCCCATGTCTTCCTGAACTCCATTTCCCATGATCCTTCTGTTCTCTACACCTGCACTCACTTCCCTCGTCTTCTCCCCATCATCACCGATCATCTACACCTGGACTTAATCATCATCACTGCCTTTATAATGGACTCACTCCCTTCACTCCCTGTCCGTTCTCTGTTGTGTTTGCGTGTATGTTTGGTGTTCCCTGCCTTTGCTGATTAAAGTACTTTACATTATTGTGGAAATCTGTATCTGCCTCGTCTCTACACCAGCTACCGTAACACATACATAATAGAAAATATATTTATATTATTTATTATATATAAAGAGATATCATATATGTAATAATCATATTTCATAACATCACATTAAATAATGCTTCATCGTTCATACCCATAGGTGATAAAGTCTTAAGGGTAAAAATCCAGAACAATTCACGTCTCTGTAAGAGCAATTCAATATCGCCCCCTCTAGGTGGCACACTCACTTTCTCAATCCCACAGAAACGTAGGGAGGAAACATCGTGATTCAAAGACAAAAAGTGGGCAGCAACTGGATAGTTAACATCTTTTCTCCTAATAAAACTTTTATGTTCACTAATTCTCTGCTTTAGTTGACGTGAAGTTTTTCCCATATAGCCCAAGCCACAAGGACACCGAATCAAATAACGTGTGTAGAAACACAAGTGATAACAGTGTAGTGATTTTTACTTTGTCCATCCAAGGACACGAAGTAAAGTAGGGATTGGTACTCACGTCACCGCTGACGTTGTGATTTTTGGATCACACGTCTCTTAAGGTGTGGTTATGAGTACATCAGATGACCACTTCCCCTTTTTTCCCTAGTTCAGGGCACCAGTCAAGGTGTTTTACCTTGGCAGTATGAGAACACTCCCAACAGGGGCTTTTCATTCATTTAGAATTAATGTAAAGTGGTCAGCTGATTTATCTGAAAGATTGGTGAGATTGCTAACTTGTAGAACCTTTTCTGTATTATCAGCACAAGGAAGACACAAGTGTAATAAAATAAATTTATTAACAAAAAGATAAACAAGAGTAACTACCACAACTACTAAATGAATACCATGAATGATAAAGGAATAAAGTGCATAAGATACATAGAATACAAGTGATTAAGTTGGGTGTGGCTATGGAAGAGTTACGTTATCTTATGGAAAGATAAACTGTTTCTCTGGAAATAATAAGGTGGAGAACCTTATCATGCACCAAACAAATAAACGAAAGATTATTTGTTATTAACTAACATCAGCTATATTACATCAAATGGAAATTAGGAAATTATATACTGATAAAATACAACAATGCCAAGGTCTCTGGAAAGAGGTTTGGTTAAGTGATATTTACGTTCCACTTGGTCGAGTCCGATGACGGTGACGTCTTCCACTGGTTGTGCTGGGTGACAATGCAGTGGGGAGAGGAGCCAGAATCTGTCTCAACAGTCTTGAACACAAAGCTCTGTGGGATGCTGATCTCCTGGAGCACCACAGGGTCCTAAAATCTGGAACACGCAGATGAGGCCCTGGTGTAGGTGCAGAAGGTCCTTAACAATCTGGAACACGCAGATGAAGGTACCTTGGAGTGAAGGTTTGCTCTCCTGAGCTTAACCTTGTTGCAAATGTCGTTACTGTCTCGCTGGATGGAAACTCTGAATGTAGTGTTTGTTAATGTCTCTTTCCTCGGCAGGCTAGAGGCTCAGAACGTGCTGCCTCACAAGCTGTAGACTCAGATCACGGGACCTGTTGTTGTCTCTTCTGGATAGACCAGAGGCTCAGAACGGTGTTGTGTCTGTTAATGTCTGTCTCCGTGCAGGACAGACTCAGAACGGCGTATCTGTTGTGTCTTTCCCCTTTGACGGGCAGACTCAGAACAATATATCTGCTACGTCTCAGCTTCGCAAGCCAGGACTCAGAACGCTATATCTGTTACGTCTTCCCCCTTTCAAGGGCAGACTCAGAACGAGGAGTGTCTGTTGAAAGGGTACCTTTTATCCCTTTCTGATGAGGAGGAGATTGCATTTTGGCGCTTCTCCATTCGAGTGCTGTGATTGGCTGCTGGCATCAGAGGGGACACACACAGTGTGGCCCACCTTTCTTTCCCCTGTGGAACTCATTTGCATAAAGCACAAAGTTGGAAGTCTTTACAGTGTCTTTAAAGTTTAACAATGCATTTCGCACTTTCCAAACCACCACCAGAATACCTTTGGCAATATTCGAAACAAATAGAGACTAAACATGATAGAAAAAGATTGAACTGTCATTCAATTGTACATTAACAGCTGGATTTGTATCAGATGTTTCACTACAAATGGCTGTCACTGAGAATACTTATTTCTGTGAATAAGTATGAAATGGATGTTTAGTTTGCATCAGTTCCAAGGTTTTCAAACATAGTTTTGAATGGATTTGGATGGATCTTTGTGATCTCTCTTTGTTTCACCCATTGCTGCTAAGGTCCCGAGGAATTTTTATGGCGGGTCTGTGGCCAACCTTAGGAAGTAGTCTCTAGATGTGTGAAGGGCAGAAACTGCCTGTGGACCAATGAGAAGTCCTGTCCTTTCCAGGCTTGGTACAAGAGGTCTTCTTCTTGCCCTCTAAGAGGTGTCTGGATGTTATCTTTACATCTTTATCTGATGGCGTTGGACAGTTTGTTTGTGTTAGTCCACCAAGATCCAATCAAAATGTAGCAAACCTTTGTCCGCTGTTACGGACAGAGAGGGGCCCGGCCATAAACTGGGCCCTAGAATGTGCTGTTCACTACAACAGAATGAATACCAAATTTCTTCCCAGTTCTAGGATGACAAAAGAATGAGGTTTTAGTTGTATTGTTACACTGTGCACAATTACCACAGCGATAATTTCCATTTGGTAATGGACTAATTAATTTCTGAGAAGAACTAGAGATAGAACTTTGAAAACGAGCGTGTACTACATGATCTTTTAAGTTTTTCGCTCGTTTAAATACAATCTGTGGAGGATGTCGGAAAATTGTGCTAAGCTCAGGATCAGAAGACAACAATACCAATCTTCCTTGCTAAATCTTCCTATTTCCACAACAAAATCCACAGCGCTTCTAACACACGCACACTTTTCAAAACATTCAACTCTCTCCTTTGTCCCCCTCCACCTCCACCCACCTCATCTCTAACTGCTGATAACTTTGCTAACTTTTTCACTGACAAAACATCTACCATCAGCAGTCAGTTCTCCGCTCCACACACACAGGAACTCAGACCAACCACACACACAGCCACACACCTCCTCTCTTCATTCTCCCCCCTCACTGAGACAGAAGTATCCAAACTTCTTCTCTCCAGTCATCCCACCACCTGCCCTCTAGATCCCATCCCCTCACACCTTCTTCAATCCATCGCTCCTACACTTTTACCAGCACTTACACACATCATCAACACATCTCTCCACACTGGCACTTTCCCTAACACATTCAAGCAGGCTCGGGTAACCCCACTGCTTAAAAAACCCACATTAAACACATCACTTGTAGACAGCTACAGACCTGTTTCTCTCCTACCATTCATAGCTAAAACACTTGAACAAGTTGTTTTCAACCAGGTGTCATCTTTCCTGTCACAGAGCAACCAATTGGATGTCAATCAGTCTGGTTTCAAGAGTGGCCACTCGACTGAGACTGCACTGCTGTCGGTCACTGAATCCTTGCGGATTGCAAAAGCTAATTCTAAATCATCAGTTCTCATTCTGCTCGATCTATCTGCGGCCTTTGACACAGTGAATCATCAGATCCTTCTGTCCACCCTGTCATCACTGGGCATCACAGGTACTCCACTTCTCTGGTTAGAATCCTATCTCACAGGAAGGTCTTTCAGGGTTGCCTGGAGAGGGGAGGTATCCAAAGCTCATCAACTGACCACAGGGGTTCCTCAGGGTTCAGTTCTTGGACCCCTCCTCTTCTCCATTTACACTACATCACTTGGTCCCATCATTCAGGCACATGGTTTCTCCTACCATTGCTATGCTGATGACACTCAACTCTTCCTTTCATTCCATCCAGACGATCCCACAGTATCTGCTCGAATCTCAAGCTGTCGGACATCTCGGCATGGATGAAAGAACATCATCTACAGCTCAACCTGGCTAAAACTGAGCTTCTTGTCTTCCCTGCCAATCTGACTCTAAATCACGATTTCAGCATCCAGTTTGGCTCATCCTCAATTACCCCAATAAAATTCGGCCAGAAATCTTGGAGTAATCCTTGATGACCAACTGTCTTTCAAAGACCACATTGCAAAGACAGCTCGGTCATGCAGATTTGCACTATTCAACATCAGGAAAATCAGGCCCTTCCTAACAGAACATGCAACACAACTTCTGGTCCAGGCCCTGGTGATTTCTAGGCTTGATTACTGCAATGCTCTTCTGGCTGGACTGCCATCATGCACAATCAAGCCTCTACAAATGATTCAGAACGCTGCAGCACGTCTCGTCTTTAACGAGCCCAAAAGAGCCCACGTCACACCTCTCTTTATCTCTCTGCACTGGCTACCACTTGCTGCTCGCATCAAATTCAAGGCGTTGACGCTTGCTTACAGAGCTACCACAGGCTCAGCACCCTCCTACTTCCACTCACTCTTACGAGTCTACAATCCTACCAGAAGCCTTCGGTCTTCAAAGGAGCGAAGGCTTGTGGTACCATCACAGAGAGGCACGAAATCACTCTCCAGAACATTCTCATTCACTGTCCCTTGCTGGTGGAATGATCTTCCTGCCTTCGTCCGGAATGCTGAATCCCTGGCAACATTCAAACGACAGCTGAAAACTCATCTCTTTCGTGAGCACTTAACCTCATCTTGAAAAAAAAAAAAAAAAAAAATCTTCTACCTATCCTTTCACTTCCTCTCTATTGTAGCTTATGATACTCTGAGCACTGCCGATAACTCTTATTGTGAGCACTTCTCGTCTATTTGCTTCGTCATGACGACTCGCTTATTGTATTCCTCACTTGTAAGTCGCTTTGGATAAAAGCGTCTGCCAAATGAATAAATGTAAATGTAAATGTACCAATATTTTTTTAAAATGGATCGTATCAAATATGACAGAGGAATAGGTCGTTATAAAAGTGAAAGAATGCTTTTTTACTTTTTTTGTCCTCTTTTTTTAACAATTCAGAACGTGTCTTTTGAAAGGTAGTGCTGAATGCTTCGTCAATCCATTCAGAAGGATACCCTCTATCTAAAAATTTCTTTTTCATAATTTCCGATTTTTCAATAAAGTCTGTATCTGAATGACAAATTCTCCTCAATCTAAAAAACTGACTCTTGGGTAAGCCCTTCTTCAAAGAAGTAGGATGGAAGCTGGTTGCAAGCAACAACGTGTTGCGATCAGTTTGTTTTGTAAACAGAGTTGTAATCAACTGACCTTCATTCTTTTGTACCCACATATCTAGAAAATGTACTCTGGAAACATTAACCTCAACGGTTTCTTTTTAGAGAATGCGAAAACACAAGGCTGGATATCCCAATCGGAGTTTAACTTTTTGTATTGTCAACATCCGATTAGACCCGTTTTTTATACTCTTCCTCGAGGTTCAGGCATCTCAAACCAACGTGAAATGTACAGTTTGAAATGTTGATTCTAAACACTTTTCAAAGCTTTGTTATTCATTGTCATTTTTATTAGTATTAGGCTTATTGTTTATTTTTAATTGATGCAGCATTTTAAATATTTGTTTTACCCTTTGTGATCCTAGAAATAAGAAACAATAGATCATTATGGTCAAGCAATATTAAAATTCAGTTAAAAACCCCATATATCATTTTCAAGGTGTAGGCCTACATAAAGTCTCTGGACAGTTTTATTTATTTTTTACAGGTTTGCATAGAGTTTAGTTTTAAATCTCTCTACGATTATGTAAAATCATAAATACAGAAAATTATTCTTATTCTTTTAAATTCATTTTAAATTTGTATTGCCAAACAAATTGCAGCTTGGCTGTGTACAATTAAAACAGTGCAAAAAGAAAATTGTACAAAGCAACAATGACAGTTTTTTTTTCCTCTCTCTCATGGATACGCTGGATCTCTTTCAGCAAGGTTTTTTGTCTCCCTCGTTGATGTGTGCTGGGTCTCTCTTGTGTATGAAATTAAACGTTTCAGGAAAGAAACACTATATGTTTTATAATATATCGTATATGCCACTGCGTGTCATCCACACTAATTACAAAAACAAATTATTCAGCTGCCAGCTTTCTATGCACCCATCCGAAATGCATCCGGCACAGAGTATCCGTGTCAAGTTTTCTCTCCCTAAGAGGTGAACTGAACCGTCATATATCCAAATCATCTCTGGTTATGCATGTAACTCTGGTTCCCTGAGTAGGGAACGAGACGCAGCGTTGAGATGCTGTGGGAGCTGTTGGATATCAGATGTTGTAGAAACTTGGTGGTTTGTCTGATTAAAACACTGGAAAAAAGTACCGGTCCTTTACAGTCTTTAATTTATTGAGTTCAGGATGCTTAAGTCTTGAATTCTTTGGATGACCCAAAGCACATGGAGATGCAGGGAGCAAATTCACATGACAGATGTTGAGAAGGACAGGATTAACAGGATGGTATGAACAGGATGGATAGGATGAACAGGATGTTCTTTAGTCACTACAAACCATACAAAAAGATAAATCAGACTCATACTAACAATTCATAAATGAACATTATCTTGGATTTAATATATTGCTAATGATTAAACTAATGATGGCCGTCTGACACTGATGCTCCGACACAAGCTTCGAACTCGAAGCAGCATTTTTCTTGATCTACTGCTTCGAAGCTTGCTTTGGTGCGGAAAAACACACGTCACCGATGATGTCCGAAGCAGCAACTTCAGTTCTCTGAGTGAATCACATGACTGGTTCAGACCAGTCGATACTGCTTCGCATCGCGAGAGGCTTCGTGACGCGAGACTTTGCTGCGCACACGCTTCAGCAGCTTTTTTGGCCCGTAATATGACTATATACACACCCAAAACGATGCACAAGATGTGGGTTTGTTGTAGAACAACCAATCAATCAAAGTTTATTTACATCATTCACACAAACCCTAGTTACACTCATACAGACATTATTTTGCTATATACAATTTCGCCGCTAGATGTCACTGAAACGAAGCTTTGAATGAATGAACCCATTTTCAAAACAATTGATGAAGTTGTTCAAAACTGGTTCATTGCTTCATTTGGACATCACTAGATTAAACCCAATCCAAATAATTCAAATAAACAAATTCAAACCATACAATTGACAAAAACAAACTTACTTAATGCATCCTAACAAAAGGAGTCAAAGGGCATGATTGGGTGTCCATTCAAACAACCACACCTCACCAATGCAAAAAGAACAATGAAAGGAAATGAGGTCTAATTTTAGACCTTGACCAGGGGGTTGTTGGTAATGTAGTGCACCATATATGGTAGTGTGGTTTACCAGGAATTGTGGGAAATGTAGTACAAAGAAAAATGTCAATTTACAATAGCCACCCACAAATACAGTCATGTATTTGCTATTACTTATCAATTTCAGGTAATGGGAACAACTTAGCAACTGGACGTACAGAAGTTTTTCTATTAATAACAATCCGAGTCATTTAGATAAGAATTTTCTCTATTCCATTTTTTCCGTTAATTTCCTGAGCTGCTGACCTGGTATATAATTTCGAATAAAGGATGCACAAAACTGATCAACGAGAACCTGACTATGACGCCAAGATCTAAGGCCAAGGAGCTTAGTTTAGTGCAAATCACCTGGGGTAGAGAAGAATCTTGCCGCTCCATAAGGAGGAGATTTGGGGTAATGGGATCAAGGTCTGAAATGTTAGAAGAGGTGTAACCAAGTGGCTTTGAATTTAACACTACTTCATCTTCTGTAATAACTGTCCATAGGACCTCTGATATGGGTTGGCTGCCAAGTACCACCCACAGAGCTGTTTTAAAAGAACGGATCTCTCTTTCCCATGAGCCTCCAAAATGAGGAGCTTGTGGAGGATTAAACTTGAATTTGATCTGCTGATTTTCCAATTTGACTTGTAACTCAGTGGTAAGGTTCTGGAAAGCTTCCTTCAATTCTCTTGCATCTCCACGGAAATTACTTCCTTGATCACAAAGAATCTCATAAGGCTGACCTCTCCTGGATATAAAACAGTGTAGGGCCATTAGAAAGCTGTCCACATCTAAGCTGGTTAACAAATCAAGATGTAAACATCGAGTGATCTGACACTTAAACAGAATGCCCCATCTCTTCTCTGTTCTACAACCAATCTTGACATGGAAAGGACAGAAAAAAAATCCAGATTCTGGTGTTGTTGCAATACCACATAGAGGGCAATAACCCGCTATGTTGTCGCAATAACTCAGTTATGGCAGACGTCAACTCTGCCCATGACTGGAAACAGGAAGGGTCTGGGAGTGCAAGATCTTCCAGTCGTGTTAACTCACAAAAGAGTGGTTTGCAAAGTTCATGATCAGAACTATCAGGTCTGGATACTACTGATAGTTACCAGTACCGTTACCAGTTATCAGTACCGATAGCACTGATGTGTAGGATATTTCAGGAATGATGGACCTTGTCGCCATCTATGATCAGGTTTGGCTAGCTCAAAGAGTGTTTTACCTCTAGTAATGTCGTCTGCTGGATTTTTCCAAGAAGGGGTATATCTCCAAGAAGAAAGATCGGTCAGTTCCAGGTTTTGACTCGATTGGCTACAAAAACTTTACAATGGCAGGAGAGGTAATGCAGCCAGGACAAAACTTTACAATGGCAGGAGAGGGAATGCAGACAGGACAAGACAGTTGTTGAGTCAGACCATAAAATAGTTTTTGTCCAAGGAAGAGTCAGTTCCTTCTGCAGTCATTTAGAAAGCTGTGCACCTGTTAGAGCAGCACAAAGTTCAGGCGAGGGATGGATATTTGCCTTTTAGGGGCAACTTGAGATCTTGGCATGATGAAGAAAGTTTGTACCACACCATTATCCGTTTCCATTCTCAAACAGGCTACTGACCCATATGCACTCTCTCAGGCATCGCAAAATATATGCAACTCCCTGGATGCAATTTGCTCTGAAGGTAAAGTTAACACTCTGGGGTCGGCGGTCACACCGGCGTGATCACCGTGGTTTTTTTCTTATCGGTGTGAAAGAGACTCAAAATACTCCGTCAATGTTGCACATACAATTAAGAGTTATACACCATTTTAATCTGTGGAATATCTTCTTTTATTTGTGTACACTCAGAGCAAAAAGAAAATGTTGTGCTTTTTGTAAAATAAAGAAAACAAACATGATGCGTGATCTCTCATCTCCCTCTGAATGAAGTCCAATCTGATAGTTCTCAGAAAATGAACTGTAACTTAGTGAAAACTAATCACAAAAAAAATTACACTTATGTCTAAAAAACGTTAAGATGTCAGGTTTTAAATCATGTAAGTCAAATCGAAAACAAACCTTCTGTGTTTATGTAATCTGTATGAAAAGAGAGCCATGTCAGAAGTCCGTGATTCAGCTCATTACCCGCTAATGCGGCCACGCCCACTGAGCCAGCGCTATTCAGAGTCAAATTCTGAGGCAATACATGCATTCATCATCTCAATCGTGTATTTATTGTCTTGAAAAGTGTTTTGAATAGCCATAGTTAGCGATCTCTTGCCTCTGTTAGTTCTTTGATTGTCACATGATATACCTCTTCTTTTACTGAGGCATTTGTGGACTAAAGGGGCAGAGCGCCCTCCGGCTGCAAGTATGAACCGTAAACAGTATCCAGCACTCATAATGATGACAATAATATAGAATAAATATTACTCCTCTGTATAGAAAATTGATATAAACATATGAGAATCCATCAATATTTCTCAAAATGTGCATGCTTTTAAGCATATTAAGAAATTATGATCAATATAAGATTTTAAGAGTCAAAATGTGAAGCTTGAGTCTTAGATTTTTTTTTAATGATGTATAGTTTGTCAACTGCACATTAACATTTAGGCTCTATAATATAACAAATATAGTAGCCTATATGAAATGCCCTAGAGGTAGGAATGTTCAGACGCTTTGCATCACAGAAATACATTATATTTTAAAGTAGGCCTACATTAAAATAGAAATCCATTATTTGGTTAGAGACTTGAGACTTCTTTTCAAAACACTATAATGGCAATGTGTCCAATCTTTTGACTGGTACTGTAATTTAACATAGGCCTATACAAAATTTTCTTCATATCATGTGCAATAATACATGCATGCATGAGATCACAAAAATCATGTTTTTTGGGTTTTTTTTGTCCTGAGTGGACTTTAATCCTGTTATCAGCATGATCAGAGGGTTTTTTCACAGCCTACCTGACTGAACGGCCTCATTAATATGCAAGTCATTTCAGGTCATTATTATGTGATTCTTTTGTCTTCTCAGGTGAGAATCACCCATTATTCATGATGATTCACGCCTCCACGCATACTGTGTTTCTTGACAAAAAGTGTCTTAGAAAATTTAAATCTCTCTATTGTTTTATATGAAGGAGTAGGAAGGATAATTTTTACTTCATTCTGAAGCAAAAACTCTAGTCTACAACCTCCAATACCCAGAAGACTTGTGAACACAGATTTAATATATATTTTTTGGCTTTATTTCAGTGACTTAAGTTTTTTGTTTTTTCAATAACCATGCATAAACGTTATTCCTTCAAAAACACAAACATGTACATACATGTTCCTCACATATTATTGTAGCCTAGTTTGTGCTGAATACAGTGGAATGACACTTTTTCCATTAATAAAAGCACAAATGTCAGGGCATGTCAAAACTTCTCCAGGGCCCCAAAAATCCTCAGACCCCTGAGGGTTAAATAACAGTGAGGAAGCTGTATCAATGACAGATCAGGGAGTTCAGTTTCCCAAGCCTTCCAAGCTTGTTGAATAGGACTTGGTATTAGAGGGTCATCCAATCCTGAGACTTTATCCAGCATTGTAGTACAATGACCTTAGCTTGTGTTGTGAATATAGTAATATAACCTAATGGGTCATATTGATTAGCAAGAACTTTATAGATATTACGTGTAGTTTCTTTACATTCCATAGTTCGGGATTGATACCCCAATGAATCAGAGGGACAGTGCTAGCTCAGACCCAAGGCTCATTTAGGGTCCAAACGGTCTTGACTGATCCAGAGTTTAGAACTCTCAGACCTGACTTCAGGAGGAAGATATCTGACAACATCAGGCTTGTTACTTGCCCACTGACTGATTTCAAATCCCCCACTCATCAGTAAACATGGACTACATACTGAGCCAAATGGCAAAACTTGCCATTTGTAGACATCAGGTGGATTTGACCTTTGCATATTGCACCACAGGAAAGGTAGGAGAGGACGATCTTCTGATAGTAGCCTAACTTGGTAAAACATAGATTTTATGTCCCCACTTATTGCCACTGGGTACTGGCGAAATCAGAGTAAGACACTAAGTAAGGAAGGGCCCAATTGTGGACCAAGAAGAAGCTGGTTGTTCAGTAATGTACCTTTTTAATGATAAAAACAATTGAAAACTATTCGTGGTTTCCCATTATGCTCCACAAGATGGTAAGGGATTATACCATGATTCATAAGACGTGTCATGAGGAGGTTCCACTTTGGAAATATAACCGGACTTCTCCAGCTTGGCAATTTCTTGGTCATAGACAGCCACAGATTTAGAATTTAGTTGGAGGCGGCATTTGATACCTCTGAGGAAGGACATAACTACATTTGGTAAAGCTTGTAACTGTACAGCAGAAGCAGCACGCAATAAATGAGTGGCATATCTTTGCACACCATCAACATCAACTCTTTTAGTCTTGAAGGCTGACAAGTCCATAGCTTCTTGATGCTGTTTGGACCTAGTAATGACCGTCTCATTTCTGAAAGGAAGAACGTCTAATTGCCATCTCCACATCATGGCGAAGATCCTCTAGGGGGTTAGTGAGGGTAAAAAGACACTGCATCTCATCATTGTTAGGAATTGGTATTGGGCCTTGCAGTACCCAACCCAACTTAATCTGGATAGCCGCTGGAGATTTAGGAGGTCCAAAATACAACTGGTCAGTTGGGTTTATCAGGTGTGGGTAATCTGCACCGATAAGGATAAGTGGTTGGACGTTAGCAAATGCTGGAAGTGGTAGACCTCGAAGATGTTAACCCTCTGGAGTCTGAGGCTGATTTGGGGCCTGGAGAAGTTTTGACATGCCCTGACATTTGTGCATTTTTCAGTTGTTCATAAACATATTAATGACACAAGTGTCATTACACTGTATTCAGCTCAAACTAGGCTACCATAATATGTGAGGAACATGTATGTACATGTTTGTGTTTTTGAAGGAATAACGTTTATGCGTGGTTATTGAAAAAACTAAAAACTTAAGTCACTGAAATAAGGCCAATAAAAGTATATTAAATCTGTGTTTACAATACTTTAGGGTATTGGAGGTTGTAGAGTAGAGTTTCTGCTTCAAAATTATGTAAAAATTATGCTGACTACTCTTTCATTTATAACAATATATTGATTTAGTTTTTGTAAGACACTTTTTGCCAAGAAACACAGTATGCGTGGAGGCGTGAATCACCATGAATAATGGGTCATTCTCACCTGAGAAGACAAAAGAATTGCATAGTAATGACCTGGAATGACTTGCATATTAATGAGGCATTTCAGTCAGGTAGGCTGTGAAAAAAAACTTCTGTGATGTCTCAAGCTCATCATGGTATATGAAACATACAGAAAAATATTATTACAATATAAAATAATGGTTTTATATTATACTTTAAAATATAATGCATTTCTGTGATGCAAAGAGTCTGAATATAGGCTTTTAGTTTAAAAGCATGCACATTTGGAGAAATACTGGATTCTCATATGTTTATGTCAATTTTCTATACAGAGAAGTTATATTTATTTAATATTCATTGTAATCACTATGAGCGCTGGTGTTTTCAATTCATACTGCGGCCGGAGGGCGCTAAAGAAACAAAAACTCATCTAAAATTAATCTATAGAAGAAAAGAAAACAGGAACTAACTGCATGTCTTCCAGAGGTCGCTAACCATGGCTTTTACATCCAGATAAACACTTTTCAAGACAATAAATACACGATTGAGACGATGTATGCATGTGTTGCCTCTGAATTTGCCTCTGAATAGCGCTGGCTCCGTGGGTGTGGCCACATTAGTGGGTAATGTTTGTTTTCGATTTGACTTACACGATTTAAAACCTGACATTTCAACGTTTCTTTAGACATAAATGTAATTTTTTTGTCAGTAGTATTCACTAAGTTACAGTTTATTTTCTGAGAACTATCAGATTGGACTTCGTTCAGAGGGAGATGAGAGATCACGCATCATGTTAGTTTTCTTTATTTTACAAAAAGCACAACATTTTGTTTTTACTCTGAGTGTATACAAATAAAAAGAGATATTCTAAGGTAGTTTAAGATATTCTAAGGTATTTTAAGTCTGTTTTGCTGCAATGTGAGAAAAAACCTTCAAAACGTGCTGGCGCGTTTTCAGACCTCAGGGAGTTAAAGCATCTCTGCAAAATCTCAACAGGGTACGTCTGTTCTGCCAATCCCAATCTGGCAGAGGAAAGGGCATTGAAAATGGTATATTTCTTTTCTGGGTTGACAGTTGAGGATATTACAAAGGTTACAAGGCCTTCGAGTGCAATAGTATCTTGCCATACAATGCGAACAGTTAGGGACTCGGCTTGCCCCTTGAGGCCCAAATAATCAGATGCTCGAGGTAGCAACATGGTACGTTCTGATCCATCATCAAGGATGGCATAAGTTTTCAGGGATCGACCTTTATGATGGAAAAGTACCTCAACAACTTTCAGCAGCACCTTGTCGACTAAGATAGAATGTACCATTATCCTGGTCACGACATCTAACTCCATGAAGGATACCAAGATGTCGACCTTTACACTGTGGACAGGGTTTTTTTTCAGGTCACAGTCAACAGCCAGATGGTTAGGCCCACACCTCCATCATCTTTCTAGAGCTTTAAATGTAGGACACAGACCAGTGAAATGCTCTCTACTGGAACAATATACATCTCTTACAATTTGGGGTTACTTATTTGTGGATCTTGATACAACAGAATTGCCATTAGCTCCACACAAAACGGTTTGAGTGTTAGTGTGGATATTTGATTGAGGCTTACTCAGGAGTAGGTTTGGGATGTCACTAACTTGATCAGCCATCGCTTGACATTCACCCTCTTCTTGAAGCCAGGCAGAAAAGTTAATCAGGTTGTAGCTTTGACCATGCAAGGACAGCACAAGCATAACAAGCAAAGTTGGTCACATGTTCTGTGGGCAGTTTACTAAGTAGTCGCTGTACATGAAAAGCACAGGTTTGTTCAGATTGAGCATGATCTTGACCCAAATATTCGAGCATGCCAACCAAAGCTTGAACTTTCAGTGCAAAACTGCTAAATGCTCTGCTGTCACTTGATCTCACCTTGGGAAGAGCTAGAATGGCTTTGATTTCTCTCAAAACTAATTGATGGGGTTGCCCATATTTCTGTTGTTGTGCAATATACTAAGCCATACTGTACAGTCTAAGATCATTAGCATAAGCTAGAGCTAGATCACAAGCAGGAGGAAATTTTAAATGATCCAACAAGATATGGTATTTGTAATGTTCTGACTCATGAGGTGACAACAAATTTGTCAAAACTAACTGCAACATTGCAAATTCTTGGGGATCATCATTCACCAAAAAGGGAAAAGAAGGTCCCTGAACATGAGAAATAGGATAGGGAGGGGCATAGTATGAAGCATAGTATGGCTGGGGATGTGGGTACAAATGAATAAATGGAACTGTAGTTGCCTGGCTTGTGGGATCAGTTGGTCGAATGAATGGAGCACGTTGTTGTACAACAAGATTCCCTGAATGACCTACAGCCTGAATATGATGACCTACATTAGCTGAAGATACATGAGGAATTGTCTGAGTCTGAGGAGGTAACTGTGCTGTTGTTATCTGTGAAGACAACTGTGTATGAACCAAAGATCGGGAGAAAAAGCTACTTGGTAAGTAAGTGCAAGGCTGTGGTGAACCAACTAATTGCACCAGCACCCTCGATGCTTGCGTTTGAGGGGAATGAGAATTAGAGGGATCAGGAACTAATGGAACTACAGAAAGCTGGATCATAGTACCTGACTGCAAATGTGATACATTAGGTGTATGCGCATGTTGAGGTGAACTACATATCAATGAGGAAGGTGGGGGAAGCAGAGAACTAGGCCTACTCAATGGAAGTGGCGATGAAACAGCTAATAAATTATCTTGCTTACATGTAGATTTCTGTTCAACATTCTTAATACATGCACACATTTCCTGAACACTAGGTGGATTAGCAAAGGCATTCTCATCATCATCATCATCATCATCAGAAACAGCATCATCAAAAGACTTGTTTAGAAGAAACTGCAAACTGTGACATTCTAGACAATCTCACCAAGCATACCCTTAAGTTCAAGTCTTTCTTGTTTAACATCCATATTAAGTAAATCAGACTGAGTCTGATCACATTCAACAGATGAGGAAGGAGCAGGCCTCAAGGAACATGGAGTTCCATTGTCTGTTTGGTGAGGATCACTTACAACTAGTGTTCATGAGGAAGGGGGCACGTTCTCGTACCATGCAGTCTGCAAAACGGGCAGGAGGTCTTCTCATTGTTACACTGTGCCGGACTGCAGGTCTTGCATGGTAATTCATTCCACCAAATCTCTACTTCTGGCTCAAAGGACCATTTGTTGGATATCAGATGTTAAATATCCAAAGTTCATCAGAGTTGTAGAAACTTGGTGGTGTATCTGATTAAAACACTGGAAAAAAGTACCGGCCCTTTACAGTCTTTAATTTATTGAGTTATTCATGCTTTCATGACGTCTCGACTAGATTACTGTAATACATTACTAGCTGGTTGCCCTGCTTCCTCAATAAACAAGCTACAATTAGTACAAAATGCAGCTGCTAGAGTTCTTACCAGGTCAAGAAAATATGATCATATAACACCAATTTTATCATCTCTACACTGGTTACCCATTAAGTTCCGTATCAATTATAAAGTATTGCTAATGACCTTTAAGGCTCTAAATGGTTTAGGTCCTGTGTACTTAACCGATCTTCTATCGCTCTATTATCCTTCATCCTCTTTAAGATCACAAAACTCTGGACTTCTGGTTGTACCAAGGATAGCCAAGTCCACTAAAGAAGGGAGAGCATTTTCACATTTGGCTCTGAAACTCTGGAATAGCCTTCCTGATAATGTTCGGGGCTCAGACTCGCTCACTCAGTTTAAATCTAGATTAAAGACATATCCCTTTAGCCAAGCGTTCACATAATGCATCCCATATCAGTTGCACATGACTATCTTTGCTTAATGTTATGAACAGCAGCTACGCTAAATATTCTCCATTTGCTTTTCTGTTTTACCTCGGGACCCCCGCCCCGAGGTGACTAGAGAGTACATTAGCTTCAGTTTGGATCCAGCCTCTTAAGAAGACCTCAGATGACCATCACCTGTGAAGAGACGGCGCCAACTCCTGCGAAAACGTCAGAAGACGCAATCATCTGGATCAACATGCACATTCCCAAATTTCTATATATCCTAATTATTGTTGATATGTAATTCATTTTTTTAGGAGCTCATTGCTTCTATCTTCAGTTAAACTGCTAACAGTGATTATATATTAATTGCCTAAATTATTACATTATTTGTTAACTGCATTATTTAAATTGGAATGCTGACATGCATTCTCTGTAAAGCTGCTTTGAAACTATATGTATTGTGAGAAGCGCTATACAAATATATGTGAATTGAAAAATTGAATTGAATTGATTTCAGAATGCTTAAGTCTTAAATTCTTTGGATGACCCAAAGCACATGGAGGTACAGGGAGCAAATTCACATGACAGATGTTAAGACAAGGACAGGATGGTATGAACAGGATGGATAGGATGTCTTTAGTCACTACAAACCATTCAAAATTCATAAAACTCATACAAACAATTCATATATGAACATTAAAAATATATTAAATCCAAGATAATGATTAAATCCAAATAATTCAAATAAACAAATTCAAACCATACAATTGACAAAAACAAACTTACTTAAGGAAAGGACAGGACATGGTTGGGTGTCCATTTGGAAATGAGGAATATTTATAGACCTTGATTAGAGGGTTGTGGGTAAAGTGCACCTTATATGGTAGTGTAGTTTACCAGGAATTGTGGGAAATGTAGTACAAAGAAAATAAGGAAAGAAAAAAAAAAAACTAATGGGTCAATTTACAACAGGAACACCTCTGCATGATTGTGTCACGAAGCACGTGTAAGCAGTCCAATGGTGTGACAGAATATCATAAGAGGGTGACGTCACGGACCAGGAAACTATAAACCTTACACAGAACATAGAATGCTAGCTTCTGAGAGATGAAGCAATCAGGTTCTCTGTGAGTGTTTTAATAGAACCACATAGTTGTCACTCGCTTGGAGATCAACATTGCATTACTGCTAGAAGCAGATTCTGCATCTCTGCAGTTACTCCGGCTCTTATTCATTTCCTTTTACTGCAGTAAAAGTAGAATGCTTATGTAACCTGGCCTAATTCTGGCCACTGTCCAAGATCTGCATTGTGTAATAGAGGACAAGGGACAACTGGAACTGTTGCTGATGGAGATTTGAATGAAAATGAATTGGAAAATGAACAAATTGATATAAAATGAATTGGAAAATAGAACAAATATAAACTATACCTGGATGGATTAAAGAGTACAGCATGATAAATTGATCGTTTCATCTGTGATTTTTCACCTGCTCAGATTAAAGGCAGTTATTTAATCAGTTAAAATTGCAACGTTCTGTTGGCGCACAAACATACTCAAACCGCTGTACTTGATAATAAAACTATTAAATCAAAACACTTCCTAATACATTTATAACACTGTGAACAATAATATTACTGGACATTATTGACTTAATCAAACTTCTCAGAAATTTTACAGGCCTATATTGAGAGAGCACGACTACCTGCTTACCTCTCCTCAGCACGCTCAACGTGGTCTGAGGAGGCAGCGTGGGCTAAACAGAAATGACATCATTACGCAACACAGATACAAAACTTTTCCCAAAAATGGCAAAAATAAGATGCAAAACAAAATGATAAGGTTTTTGTGGACAAATTAATACTAAGTAAATAAATAAAAATTAAAAGAAAGGATACTTAATGAAATACATTAATATTGCAAGTATATACTCATATTAACATCCGTCACATTCACCCCCTCACCCATTCACATTCTCCCACCCATTCACTTTTAAGCTGGCTATTATTAAACCTCTTATTAAAAAAACACAACTTGATCCTAGAGAATTAGTCAATTACAGGCCGATCTCAAGTCTCATTTTTCTGTCAAAAATGCTAGAAAAGGCAGTATCATCACAACTATGTTCTATGTTTAGAAAGAAATAGTATCTGTGAGGATTTCCAGTCAGGATTTAGACCGTTCCATAGTACTGAGACTGCTCTCGTTAGAGTTACTAATGATTTGCTCTTATCAGATCGTGGTTGTATCTCTCTATTAGTGTTACTGGATCTTAGTGCTGCATTTGACACTATTGATCACAATATTCTTTTAAATAGACTCGAAAATTATGTTGGCATTAGTGGAATTGCATTGTCATGGTTCAAATAATACTTATCTGACCTTTATCAGTTTGTAGTAGTAAACAAAGAGATGTCATATCGATCACAAGTTCAATATGGAGTACCGCAAGGCTCAGTACTAGGACCGTTGCTTTTCACTCTGTACATGCTACCCTTGGGAGATACCATTAGGAAGCATGGCATTAGTTTTCATTGTTACGCTGATGATACTCAGCTCTATATTTCTTCGCACCCTGATGAAACTTACCAATTCAGAAAATTAACAGAATGCATAGCTGATATAAAAAATTGGATGGCCAGTAATTTCCTACTACTAAATTCAGAAAAAACAGAGATTCTAATTTTTGGACCAAAAACTTCTTTACTTAATAACCTAGAATACTGTCTAACACTTGATGGCTGCTCTGTTAAGTCTTCATCGTTAGCTAGGAACCTGGATGTGCTCTTTGATACCAATCTTTCATTCGAAGGCCATGTTACTAGCATCTGTAAAACCGCATTCTTCCATCTTAAAAATATATCTAAACTATGACATTTGCTCTCAATGAAAACTGCAGAACAGTTAGTTCATGCGTTCATGACCTCAAGGATAGATTACTGTAACGCTCTACTGGGTGGTTGTTCTGCTCGCCTGATAAATAAACTATAGCTCGTACAAAATGCAACAGCTAGAGTTCTTACTAGAACTAGGAAGTATGACCATATTACCCCAGTTCTGTCAACACTGCATTGGCTTCCTGTTAAACATCGTATAGATTTTAAAATCTTGCTAATTACTTACAAAGCACTAAATGGTTTTGCTCCTCAGTACCTGAGCGAGCTCTTAATGCATTATAGTCCTTCACGTTTATTGCGATCTCAGAATTCAGGCCAGCTGATAATTCCTAGAATATCAAAATCAACTGCAGGCGGTAGATCCTTCTCCTATTTGGCACCAAAACTCTGGAACAATCTTCCTAGCATTGTTCGGGATGCAGACACACTCTGTCAGTTTAAATCTAGACTAAAAACGCATCTCTTTAACCTGGCATACACATAACACATTATCAATTTATATTTTCAAATCCGTTAAAAGATTATTAAGCTGCATAAATTAGGTCAGCCGGGACCGGGAACACTTCCTATAACACCAGTGTAACACAGTTCGTAAATATGGGAAGAAGGAGGCGGGAACCGGCGAGCATTCAACATAACTTTAATACCAAAATAAACAAAGAACACAATGAAAATAATGCCGGCAGACACTCGCGGATGTCTGCCGGCCACACAAACATAATAAAACATAAAATAACATCCAGGCCTGGTCCTCTCTTGTCCTTCACTGTCGTCGCTCCTCCTTTTATGCCCCCGGAGCTCCTCCGTGAGAGACTCAAGGCCGATGCGCCTCACAGGTGGAGCTTGTTAACTCTCGCATCACCGGCCTCGCGCCGTTCCCTCACGGCTCTCGCTCGCCCCGCTCGTCACAACCAGATGTACTCCTTACATCAAAAGAAGAATGGCATCTACGCTAATATTAGTCTTTCTGTTTATCCCGAGGTTTACCGTAGTCAACAGGATCCGGGCCGTATCCAGGTGAGACTGAGGACCTGCGCCTTGACACGACCACAACGTAGCCCTGAAGTATCAGCAGAGATTGAGTCAACTAGATCATCCATTGTGAAGGCCTCATCGACACGACAACCAGTGGCACAGTTCCTCAACAAACCATCCATACCGGCGTGATGAATATGATCCTCAACTGGATTGAACTGGAATAAATACTTTGAATGTTGCGATCCTATCGGACTTATGATAGCAACCTGAATCGTAACAAAGCACTGTTCGCCAGAGGAGAACTGGCCCCCCAACTAACCCTGGTTTCTCCCAAGGTTTTTTTCTCCATTTTAACATCTGTTTGCCCCCTGATGTCACCTGTTGGAGTTTGGGTGCCTTTCTGCTGTCGCCTTTGGCTTGCTTAGTTGGGGACACTTGACATTTGACTTGATGTTTGATATTCAACAGTGCTTTTATCTGCCTGCATTAACACTATTCTTTAAGAGCTGCTGTGCTGCCAAAATTATATATCAGTTATTACTGTAAAAATATATATAAATAAAGGTGACTTGACTTGACCCCTCCTGAATTTCACTAATATCCTGACCAAATGACAAAATTGATCCCAGAGGACCAGATTTTCAATGAATCTCATTCACAGTTCAACGTAGTAAGTTCAACATAGTAAGTATATTTAATGGCCAGAGATGTACATTTATTGTTAGATATGTGTGTGTGTGCCTGTCCATGAGAAAGAGGAGTAAAACTGGACTGTTAGCACACAGAAGTGTGTGCGGTTCTATGTGTGTACTCAAGAACATAGAGAACTGTGGTTCTACTCCTAGAACCTTATAAGGACCTTATAAGCCATCTTGGCAGAGTTTACTGGAGTTGAAGAACACAAAAGCCAGAAAGTTTGCACCTGTGAGGCCTTGAGAAAGATCTGGGAAAATTTGGTAAAGTTACAACTTATGTTAATCAAGAAGATAACATAACGTCTGTGATAAACAACATGAGTATAAAAGACTGATGAGTTGATTGCCTCTTCGGATACTGATATGTCAGTACCCCCGACGCCTAGAAGCCCAGAGCTGAAGACAAGAAACCCCAAGCTGAAGATGGGAAGCCCAGAGCTGACTACACCTTTGACTCAAAAGAGCGATCATTGTATTTTATACCTTAATGATGAAGTTTTATTTGCCTTTAAATTTTTGTTTACTTTAAAAAGAAAAGTAACCAATTAAAAGAATTTTAATTGATTGCAAAAGTTGCTGTGACTTTATTTATAGTGTTTTAAATCTTTGAACAAGAACATACCACAGAGTAGTCTTGTGACCAAATTGTAGGCCAGACTCGACTTACTTTACCTAACCTGAGAATAATAAATAATAAGGTTAAAGGTGTTATGATCAAAATACACACTGCAAAACAACGGGAAGGGATGGGCCAATTTTGTGAAGTGATCTATCACAACTAATATGTCAGAATGCTGCTTGCTGTCCTCAGCACTCCAAAAATCGTGCAGATGGCTCTGCTGTTTTGGCCAATATACATCTCTGGCAACACTTGACATACTCCCTTATGCCATGCTCCATTCTAGGCCAAAAAAAATCGATGTCGGGTTAGCTGGAGAGTTCTTGACTGTCCCTGATGTCCAGCAAGATCGTGTACACCATTTAAGGATTTTGTCTTGAGACTAGAAAGAAGTACAAACTGAAATCTCTTGTGGTGGCTTAGAGGATCTTTAGAGACACGATTGACTACTACATCTTGAATTTTCAGCTGATCTCATTGCTTAAAAAGAACTAGAGCCCTGGCATCCATTCCAGCCTTCTCTCACCTTGATAATCACTTCTTTTGACTCAGGAAGAACATAATTTTTTAGATTACTGAATCTGACTCTTGGCCCTATTGGATCTCCTCAAAGGGGAATTGCTGACATCGTGTCACATCCAGACATTACTGCATTCTGAATGGACTGAACTGCCTGGATGGCCCTTAGTTCAGTTACAGTCTCCCACTGATTATGGAGGTTCAAATGAGTTCCAACTGCTGTGTGATCACAGGACACTGCAGAATTTGACTGTGACGACACATGGAGACTATTCACTTATAAACAGAAAGTGTCTTGAATTCCATTTTCATTAATACCTTCAGCCTCAGTGAGTAAACTGCCATACCACTCTGTGAAGAGCCTGTGACTGACTGTTTTTGCGAAAGAATCCCGGCTCAAAGAAAAAATGTTGAGGAGGACCCTGATTATGAGGCTTCCTCCTCAGATGAGAATGAGACTCCTAGGGTTGACCCTCCTGTTGTCTCTCAACCACCAGCAGACACATTACCTTCCAAAAATGGAAAGTTATTATGGTCCTGCTCCCCACTTGAACGACAGGGTAGACTTAGTGGTGCTAATATCATCAAAATGGTTCCAGGGTGGTTCCAAAATGGTTCAACATTTCAGCTTTTCATTACACCATCAATTGAAAAGGATATACTTGAAATGACAAACCTAGAGCATGTGTATGGGGACAGTTGGAAAAACTTTGATGTGACTGACTTGCAAGCCTACATTGGGTTGCTCATTTTGGCAGGAGTGTCAAAAGGAGTCAAAGGGAGAAGCAACAGCAAGCCTTTGGAATGCTGACACTGGAAGAGCAATATTTCCAGCCACCATGTCTCTAAAAACATTCCATGTTTTCTCCCGTGTTATACTTTGATGACAAGGAAACAAGACAGGGCCGACGAGAGCATGACAAACTCGCAGCAATACGGGATGTATGGGAAAAGTAGGCCCAGCAGTTACCCTTGCTTTACAATCCAGGACCCCACATCACTGTGGATGAATGTTTGATTCCATTTCGTGGGCGCTGTCCAATTAGACAATACATGCCAAACAAACCAGCCAAATATGGCATAAAGATATGGGCCGCATGTGATGCACAATCCAGCTACGCCTGGAATATGCAGGTGTACAGGGGTAAATCCCCTGGAGAAGCACCTGAAAAAATTCATGGCTGAAGGACTGAATGGTCATAACATTATATGTGATAATTTTTTCACATCGTACACCCTGGGTGAAAAAAAAATAAGATGCAAAACAAAATGATGAAGTTTTTGTGGACAAATCAATAATAAGTAAACAAATAAAAATTAAAAGAGTATATACTCATATTAACATGTGGGTGGTGTGTTGATGGTGCCAACATAGAGGGTGGGATATTCTGGATATATGGAACAGTGGTAGTGAAATCGTTGTAGTAAAATCATTATATGAAGGTAATTGTGACTTTTTATCTCACAGTTCTATTTTTTTTCTTGCAATTGTGAGTTTACATCTCACAATTATGATGTTTTTCTCAGAATTATAAAATATATACTAAGAATTGAGAGGAAAAAAGTCAGAACTGAGATAAAAAGTCACAATTACCTTTAATTGTCACAGACACGTCAGGCTCCACCCTCTCTCAATTCCCATGCACTCAATCAGAGTTCTGATCACCGCCACCTGCACCTCATCACCAGCACTCATCAAGCACGCTTCAAATACCCAGCACTCACACACACTCACTGTTTGGTCTCCTTGCTACATACAATCCTGTATGCTTACCTCAAAGACTCCAGACGAACGACTTACCTGTCTCCATCATCTTCTATCTACCTCCTATGTTCCTCCCCGTGTGTGTGAGTGTTTCCAGTCTCCTGTGTTCCAAGTCTCCAGCGCGATCAAGTATCTTCACTCCTGCAACATCATCAAGGACAGTATTACCATTCAGCATTCCAATCTTCATCTCAACTTCACTAATTCTCACCTGCACTTCAGTTTTCACTCTGCTGGCATCAATAAACTTAACTGTTTGTTTTACATCTGCCTCCGTCCCTTCTGTACTATAACAGAAGACCGGACCAAAGAGCCGATGCCAGTATGAGTCGCCCGGATCCATTCCAAGAGCTCGTGGATGCTCTCCGTCAAGCTCTCACCACCCAACCATCATCACCGTCACCACCGGTCGCTCCAGCCACCCCCGCTCCCATTCCTTCACCTGTGGTGCACGCCAGCCCCATGGCCAAACCGACGCCCTACACAGGATCGTCGGAGGATTGCAGCGGATTTCTCCTGCAATGTGAGCTGGTCCTGGGGATGCAGCCACACCTCTATCCTACAGATACAGCCAAAATAGCGTTCATCATCTCTCACCTTCAAGGTAAAGCTTTAAAATGGGCAGACTCTCTGTGGTCGCAGAAAGGTCCCGCTATGCAGTCATTCTCATCCTTCGTCTCTCACTTCCGTGAGGTCTTCGGAAAGCCGGTATCTGACTCGTCTGCTGGTGAGAAGCTTTATAATTTAAAACAACGATCAATGTCTGTCAATGAATATGCTTTAAAATTCAGAACGCTGGCTGCAGCAAGTGGATGCAATGAACAAGCCCTCATCACAACATATCGTCAAGGTTTGGACCCGAGTGTGCGGCTGCATACGAGGACACCATCGGCCTTGAACGCTTCATCCAACTCTCTATCCGCGTTGGTTCTCGTATGCAGTCGTGTATTGAAGAACACCAGGGCCAGCCACTCTCCAACATCCTCCTTTGCCGATCAGAACCCGTCAGCCCTCCAGAACCAGCCCCCGAACCCATGCAAGTAGACTCATCTCGACTTTCATCTACAGAGCGACAACGCCGGCTGACCCTACATCTCTGCCTGTACTGTGGTGCTCCGGGGCATGGCATATCAGCATGCCCCATTCGTCCTCCTCGTCCCATGGTGAGTGCCATCATTCCCTCCATTAAGAAGATGAAACCACTCACTACTGTTGTAAACCTTACTGCTGCTGATGTGTCTATTCCAGTGGTGGCGCTCCTCGATTCAGGGTCAGCAGGGAATTTAATCTCCGGCTCCCTCTGCAGACAGCTCCAGCTCAAAACCACGCCCTCTCCGACCATCTACCAAGTCCATTCCATCACGGGAAAACCCCTAAGCCGTAAGAAGATCAGTCGGTGCGTGGGTCCTCTAGTGTTACGTGTTGGTATTCTACATGTGGAGCATATTCACTTGCTGGTTCTGGAGGAATCCACCTCTGACGTGGTTCTGGGGCGTCCGTGGCTAGAGCAGCACAGCCCAACCATCTCATGGCGAATGGGCAGACGGAATGGAAGATTCAGGAGATCGGCCGCTTCCTGCGTACCTTCTGTCACGGCCACCAGGACTCCTGGAACCAGTACCTGGGTTGGGCCGAGTACGCACAGAACAAATATTGGCTCTGTACTATAACATTAATAGACTTTTTTTTTTCTCTCTCTCTCTCTCTCTGCTCCTCTGTGTTGTTCTTCATCCACACTGAACAAAACCAATTCAAAAAGTCCTATTTTACTGTATGTCCATATAACAAAAAAACTTAAACACCTGACTATGCCTACTAACTGACATTGGAATCTGCTATTGCTCAGTATTTCAGTGATCTGCTACTTAAAAATGCTCGTAAGTTTCAGTATTTGTTTTATACAAACCCGATTCCAAAAAAGTTGGGACACTGTACAAATTGTGAATAAAAAAGGAATGAAATAATTTACAAATCTCAAACTTATATTTTATTCACAATAGAATACAGATAACATATCAAATTTTGAAAGTGAGACATTTTGAAATGTCATGCCAAATATTGGCTCATTTTGGATTTCATGAGAGCTACACATTCCAAATAGTTGGGACAGGTAGCAATAAGAGGCTGGAAAAGTTAAATGTACATATAAGGAACAGCTGGAGGACCAGTTTGCAACTTATTAGGTCAATTGGCAACATGATTGGGTATAAAAAGAGCCTCTCAGAGTGGCAGTATCTCTCAGAAGTCAAGATTGGCAGAGGATCACCAATTCCCCCAATGCTGCGGCGAAAAATAGTGGAGCAATATCAGAAAGGAGTTTCTCAGGGAAAAATTGCAAAGAGTTTGAAGTTATCATCATCTACAGTGCATAATATCATCCAAAGATTCAGAGAATCTGGAACAATCTCTGTGCGTAAGGGTCAAGGCCAGAAAACCATACTGGATGCCGTGATCTTCGGGCCCTTAGACGGCACTGCATCACATACAGGAATGCTACTGTAATGGAAATCACAACATGGGCTCAGGAATACTTCCAGAAAACATTGTCGGTGAACACAATCCACCGTGCCATTCGCCGTTGCCGGCTAAAACTCTATAGGTCAAAAAAGAAGCCATATCTAAACATTATCCAGAAGCGCAGGCATTTTCTCTGGGCCAAGACTCATTTAAAATGGACTGTGGCAAAGTGGAAAACAGTTCTGCATCTCTGATGGTATGGGGTTGCATGAGTGCATGTGGCATGGGCAGCTTACACATCTGGAAAGGCACCATCAATGCTGAAAGGTATATCCAAGTTCTAGAACTACATATGCTCCCCTCCAGACGTCGTCTCTTTCAGGGAAGCCCTTGCATTTTCCAACATGACAATGCCAGACCACATCGGGTTTGTATATATTTTTCAATACTTTTAAGCTGCTGTTGTTGCAAAAGTAGAAGGTTTATTCTTAATTTAAAGATCGAAACATTAGGTTTTTATTTCTGATTTGCTGTGTTTAAAGCTGCAGTCCACGATTTTTGGCCCTCTAGCGGTCAATAAACAGAACTGCACACATCTTGCTATTAATGGCTCAAGCCTCCATTACTAACTCTAAAACTTTTAAACTTTTATATTGTTCTGCACTTTCTTCTTTCTGATTGTCACAATCCCTGCCTGTGTTCCCTGTGTCTCCATTGTTGTTTGTTCACCATGTTTCCCTTCCACTCTGCTCACTTGTTAATTACCATGGACACTCATTGGACCACACCCCCTTGTTAGCTTGTTACCTCATAACCTTGTTAAGCTCATCAGCCTTGTTAACTCTGCCTATATAAGCCTGGTTCACTCATCCTTTCCCTGCAAAGTATTGTATGTGTAACTTTGCAATTCTGAGTATTTCTCTGGTTCCTCATATTTTGTTTCCCGTGTCTTGGTTTATTCTAACCTGTGTCCCGGATTTCACTTTTTCTTAGTACCCTGCCTTGTATTGTTTGTTTAGACTGCCTGATTCTTTTGATCATTCTGTACATTGGATTATGATTGCGGATTACCCTTTTCAATAAACTGTGTTTGGATCCTCAACCTTCGAGTCTCAGAGCAGTATGTTACAGAATACTTAGCCAGCTATGGATACAGTTCAAGTTCAAGTTCAAGTTTATTTTTATAGCACATTTCCAACAGCCCCCAGGCTGACCAAAGTGCTTTACAGAAGAGCAAGAATATCACACATACATAAAAATAAACCAGAAGAAAATATAAAACCACCTATTAAAAGTTAACATATCATGGAAATCAGTACACTAAAGAAAATAAAAAAGTTTTTAGCAAGGACTTAAAAACAGGCAAGGAAGGGGCCAGCCTAATCTCTATAGGTAGAGTATTCCAAAGTCGTGGCCCTGCTACCGCAAATGCACGCTCACCTCTACGCTTCAGTCTGGCGTGTGGAACGACCAACAAAGCCTGATCACAGGAACGGAGGCTTCTGGGTGGAGTATAGGAATGCAGGAGTTCAGATAAATAAACAGGAGCTTTGTTATGTAGGGATTTGTAAACGAATAGGAGAATTTTAAAGTCAATTCTCTGACAAATCGGCAGCCAATGAAGGGATCTAAGAATAGGAGTGATGTGTTCATGTTTGCGACACTTTAAGAGAAGTCTGGCAGCAGCATTTTGGACTAGCTGAAGTCGTGCAATTTGAGATTTAGATATACCGCAATATAAGGAATTACAATAATCAAAAAATAAAGTTTTTGGGGTGAGAAAGTTTTTAATTTTAGACAGTAAGTGAAGCTGATAAAAACTGGATCCAATAACAGAGGAGATATGTCTGTCAAATTTCAAATGCTGGTCAATAATAATACCTAGGTTCTGCACCCGTGTCGATCTAAAAGTGGATAAACTTTCTAGCTCAGGGCTTGTACACTGAGAGTTCTCATTGGGACCGAATATAATTACCTCAGTCTTGTCCTCGTTTAAGAGGAGGAAGTTTTGGGCTAGCCATAGTTTGACCTCCTCTAAACATTGGAGAAGAGAGGTGATCGCAGTGGAATTGTTTTTCTTGACTGGAAGATAGATTTGAGTGTCATCTGCGTAGAAATGAAAGGACACGCCATGCTTTCGTAGAATAGAGCCCAAAGGGAGCATGTACAGAGAGAATAGAGAGGGAGCTAAAATAGACCCTTGTGAAAGGCCACAGGTCAGAGGAGCAGGGGAAGAGGAAAAATTACCCAGTTTCACTAAAAATCTTCTGTCAGATAAGTATGATTGAAACCATTTCAGAGCATTTGCTTTTTGACCTACCCAAGACTCTAGTCTAGCTAATAGTAAGGAGTGGTCAATGGTATCAAAAGCAGCTGATAAATCTAAAAGAATAAGAACCACAGAGTCCCTAGAGTCAGTGGAGAGGTAGATGTCATTTAACACTCGCAAAAGGGTGGACTCAGTGCTGTGAGCAGACTTAAAACCAGACTGAA
Source organism: Ancherythroculter nigrocauda (assembly GCA_036281575.1). Lineage (NCBI taxonomy): Eukaryota > Metazoa > Chordata > Actinopteri > Cypriniformes > Xenocyprididae > Ancherythroculter > Ancherythroculter nigrocauda. The sequence continues at coordinate 39,927,980 of VTFQ01000011.1, read as the reverse complement.
AAACCTCATAAATAGAATTGCTAGTCATAAAGTGTTGAAGTTGATTCAGCACAATTTTCTCTAAAACTTTTGAAATAAAAGGCAAAACAGAAATAGGACAAAAATTTTTCAGGACAGTGGGATCCAGTGAAGGCTTCTTGAGCAGAGGAGTGACTGTGGCGACTTTAAGGTCAGCAGGAACAGAGCCAGTTTGGAGACACTTATTAACAAGAGATAACAGACCAGGCCCAATCGAATCAATAATTTAAATTTTAATTTAAAACATTTGGGGTGAATAATATCACTAGGACAAAATGAGGGTTTAAGATTGACAATCACCTCCTTCAATTCCTGGAGATTGATGGGTTCAAAAGCATCCAAAAATGCAGAGGCAGGTGACATGATTGGAGAATTGGCTAACTTTAAGGTGGGACAGACACCAAGTCTTAAGTTTGTAATTTTGTCACTAAAGTATCTCAAGAAGTTTTCACATAGAGCATGTAGGAACTGTGGACGAACCAGACAATTGAATAATTCAGAATCAAGTTGCGACTCCAGCTTGTCTGCAGAGTACATCAAGGCTGATTAATCTTATGACACCCCCATGCGTCCTGATAGGATAAGTGACAAGCCAAATGGTCACCCAGGAAGATAAGGTCCCTTTGATCACCATCAAAGAAACAGAGAAAACAATGCAGGCACCATGTGTTCTCTAAAGGACCTAACCTCACAGAAAACTCAACAGAGATTGTTATACAACTAAAACTGCATCAAAATTGTCCCAAAGAATTTTAAATGGACTTATCAAACATCTTTTAACTACATACATTTTACATTATGTGTTCACAAATAGTTATGCTTCAAAACACCCAGCAATTCATGTAAATCTGTTAATTCTTGACTGAATGAATGAAAGTATGCTTTATCTTGTCTTTTTCCCCCTTTCCTATATTCTGACTTGAATGAAATCTGTTTAAAATGTATTGTATTCCATTTTATAGAAATTATGTTAAAATTACACTCTCTGCTGAAGGGGAAACGGGATATAACACCTCTGTTTTATTGGGGGCAGAGAAAGGCCCTTTTTGAAACAGGACAATATCTGATTGGCCAAGCCCCCCCGCTGAGGTGTGAAAACAACTAAGCTTAAAGAGTCAAACTGCAAGAAAAGAAAGTCAGAAGTTTTTTTTTGTTCAGAGAAGTTCTGTTGTTGTCGTAAGCAGAACCCCGGAGTAAGGAACAGACAAGCCGCTCATTCAAGCCATCCAAGTTTCACTCACTTTTCTTTTCTTTGCTTTTACTTAATTTTCTTTTCCGTTGAAAGTCTCGTGTTCTAAGTATTACCGCAAAGTTCAACAAACGACTTTTGCGCTTCAACTCCCGCAACAAAGAGACTTCCTTTATTGTTCCTCACGGACCGAACCTGGACAAACCATGGACTTGGGAAACCCTTCTCTGCACGACGAGGGAGATTCACATTCACAAGTCAACAAGCAAGTACCTCCATTTTAATTTAATGATTCATGGTTCGTTCGGGTCTTTGAAAGGCATTGATAGGAATTCTGTTAATCATATCACTCTCTCCCTCTCTCTTAAAACTCTTTCTCTCTCATTTCCTTCTCACTGCAATGCGAATGAATGTGTGTGTGTGTATGTGCGTGTGTTTGTCGTAGATTAGTTTGTGTTAGAATAAATAAAATCTCTTGTAGATTTTAAAAGAAAGTGTCTCGTATTATGTGCTTCTATGATTTAATGTCTTAAACTGTCGATTCAAGTTACCTGCGCTAATCAGAAGAGCTTACGGCTCGAGCAAATGAACGCTGGACGAATCAGTTGCTCGGTCGTAAAATTACAACTCTTTATAATTCCCTGATAAATTATTTCATTTGAGCTAATTTTACTTCCTAGGGTGTGATTACCCCTACAAGCATCAGAGGCAACAGGCAAAGTGTTAACAGAAGGATTGGTAACAGATTGAATAATTGAAAACAAAACCTTCGGTTTAGAGTGATTAGTTTCAATTAGGTTAGAGAAATATGCAGCTTTTGCAGACTTAGCTGCAGTGTGGTAAGATGTAAGTGAGTCTCTGAACATTTGAAGAGAGATATGCAGCCTGTCTTGTTTCCATTTACGTTCTGCCTTTCTGCAGTTTTGTCTTAAGAGACGGGTATCAGAGTTTTGCCGCAGTGCAGATTTAGATTTCTGTTTGTGGGGCTTAAGAGGGGCAGTTGCATTTGCTGCCTTAAGCCAGGCAGAGTTCAGGAGGCTCAGATGTTGATCAGCATCCAAGTCAGATAATGGTTGATCCAAGTTCAATTGTGAGCAACATTCAGCAAAACACAAGTTGAAATTTGTGCTAAACTGAGGAGAGTAGAAACGAGAGAGACTTACAGTTGTATTAGAAGAATGAGAGAGCTCTGGAAGAGATACTGTGAATAATATAGGCTTATGGTCAGAAATCATAAAATCTGAGAGCACAACATCAGTCACATCAAACCCATATGAGAGTACAAGATCCAACGTATGACCCAAAATATGTGTAGAGTCACTTATCCACTGGGAATTATTAAGAAACTCATGTGATAAGGGGTTAGACGGACAGCAGACATGGATATTAAAGTCGCCCACCAATAGGAAGCGGTCGTAATTTGTGGCAATATTGCCACTCAGTTCAGTGAAATGCTGTATAAAATCCTTAGTGAAGTGCAGAGGACGATAAATCACCACTAGACATACAGGACCGTTCCAGTCCAAATGAAGAAACTGAGCTTCAAAGCTGGAGAAGGCCGTTCCAGGGACCATTTGACAGCATGCAGAGAGGGAGTTCTTTAAAATAGTTCCCTTTCAGTCGGTCACGTTCGACGTACGTCAGTAGTGACCGACGAATTGGGATATCGCTAGAGAGCCCTATCAGCTTCGAGTGAACTAAAACAAGCCAATGGAATTGGCGTGCGATATTTGCATAATGCGCACCGCCTCCGACAGGTGTATATAAATAGGAAGCAGATGCAATCGTACTCTGTCTTTCGCTTCGGAGCCAACCTGTGTGTTCCTGCTATTAGACTGAGAGTGACTTTTCAAGCCTTTGAAGAGCTTTCGTTTTACAGTGCTGGCATTAGGGCACCGTACAGCGAGGCTGCGAGCTTTCCCAGAGTGAGCTTTCCGAGCTGTTATACAGCTCTCAACTGCTGTTTTCACAGCATTATTTGCCCCGTTTGGTTTGCGATTTGGGCTGGTTCCTCTGTGTATGTGACTCAGGGAGTGAAAAGTGTACCTGCAGTCACATCGCGGCTGTTCCCTGTGTGCTTCGGCACAAAGAACAGAAAGCTTCTAAAAGAGCTTCACAGACAGACACTGCGTCTTTTTCAAGACGTCATTCTGTCTGTGCGTTTCTGGAGGCGGTCGTTTCCTATCCTCACTGACGGCCACAATCACTTTCTCTCATGTCTGCTTAGCGTGCTGAGACTGTGTTTGTGGGTGGTTCATATTCTCTTATGAGAATATACCCACGTCGGCGCGTTGTTTGTCTCGCCTTTTTCGTAGGGGCTTGAGCGCTCAGCGCGCCGTGTGCCGTCGAGCTGCCGGCTGACAGCGCGCGTTGCCATGGCAACCCAGGGCGTTGTCTGGCGCTCCAAATGCACGGTCGAGACTCGAGTGCCTTTAATGAGGTGGAGTCCCCTCACTTATTCCCCGATCTAGTTTATTTTTCTGAATCAGAAAAATACTACTTTGGTTAATAAGCCTGGGTGACCAGAGGATCACAGTGGGGCAATACCCGCCAAGCCATTCTCCGTGGGCCCCCCACTCCTCTAGTGCATCGCAAACATGTTGTGACTATGTTCGTGGGTGGTTCATGTTCTGTCCAACATGGCTGGTAGCTTCTGCATGGATTGCTGGTCCTTCTCATGGGGACCTATCGTCTTAGTCAGGGCTCCAGCAGAGGATCAGATGTCGACTGCTACATTGGAGAGAGTATTGTTGGGCTTTGAACATGAAGATGAGGCTGAGCATCCCACGGTTGTGATGTGCTCATGCTGAATCAGATTCATACTTGACAACCATGCTTTCCCAGGCCCCTGGGGGCGTCATGCGACGCGTACTCGCCTTGTCTGTCCTGCCCCCTGTCTTAGCCTGGATGTGCATGGAAAAACTTGGCAGTTTGTAGCCTTTTTTGGTGTCAAATATGGAACGCCAAAAGGGCCATAATCTGCACTACAAGTTTTTTCTCTCTCACTACCCTCTAGGGTGGGGTGGCACACCACCTCTGCCCTGCATAAGTCTTGGCCCCCGGCAAGTCTGTGGTAGGCCAAAGCACTCATTGCATGTGGGTAGTTCGGAGTCGGGGTTGAGCTACGCATGATGCAAGTCATAGCGCAGGCCCCTGGCCAGACAATGTCCACCATGGTGGTCCGGAAACACCCCTGGCTAGTCTTGCTGGGATGTGTCGTCATCAAAGTATGCTTTCTCGATGCGCTCATCCCACAAGCTGGCCTAAAAACCCAGCCCGCCCAGCCCGCAGTCAACCAAGTTGGTCAGCGGGAAGCGGTCCTGGAGATATGGTGACCTGGAGCTGAGGTAAACAGTTCTTTCGGGAGACGATGCCCGCATTCTGCCTCGACACAGACCCTTCCTACGGTTTGCGTTCGAGGGTCGGGCATATCAGTACAAAGATAGATCTGTTTGCCTCCCCAGAAACTGCCCACTGCCAGTGGTTCTATTCCCTGACCGGCGGCACACTCGGCACGGATGCCCTGGCACACAGCTGGCCCTGGGGCCTACGCAAATATGCATTCCCCCCCAGTGAGCCTTCTCGCACAGCTACTGTGCAAGGTCAGGAAGGACGAGGAGCAGGTCTTGTTAGTGGCTCCATACTGGCCCACTCGGACCTGGTTTTCGGACCTAATGCTCCTCGCGACAGCCCCTCCCTGGCCGATTCCTCTGAGGAAGGACCTCCTGACTCAGAGACGGGGCACCCTATGGCACCCGCGTCCCGACCTGTGGAACCTCCACGTGTGGTCCCTGGACGGGATGCGGAGGTTCTGAGTGATCTCCCGCAAGCGGTCGTAGACACCATCACTTCCGCTAGAGCTCCTTCCACGAGGAGCCTCTATGCGTTGAAGTGGAACCTGTTCGTTGAATGGTGCTCCTCTCACCGAGAGGACCCCCGATCATGCTCGGTCAGATCTGTGCTCTCCTTCCTGCAAGAGGGCTTGGAGCGAAGGCTGTCTCCCTCCACCCTCAAGGTGTATGTTGCCGCTATTGCCACGCATCACTGTGCAGTTGATGGCAAGTCCTTGGGGAAGCACGATCTGATCGTCAGGTTCCTGAGGGGGGCGAGGAGACTGAATCCTCCTCGCCCTCCCTCCATACCCTCTTGGGATCTCTCCCTGGTCCTTACGGGTCTCAGGGGTCATCCCTTCGAACCTTTGCAATCAGCCGAGTTAAAAGCACTGTCCCTTAAGACCGTCCTCCTGGTTGCATTGGCGTCGCTCAAGAGGGTAGGGGATCTGCACGCATTTTCGGTCAACGAATCGTGCCTAGAATTCGGGCCCGGTGACTCTCACATCATCCTGAGACCCCGGCCTGGATATGTGCCCAAGGTTCCTACCACTCCCTTCAGAGACCAGGTAGTGAACCTGCAAGCGCTGCCTTCGGAGGAGGCAGACCCAGCCCTAGCTTTGCTCTGCCAGGAACGTCTGCCAATTCCACCAAGTGGTTAAAACAGATGGTAAAAACAGACATGTTCAAATTCCAAAGCTTGTTAGTTCCTGTTGGTAAGACTGACACGCTTTGGAATTTGAATGTCTGTTTTTAAATGTTAAAAGTAGTGGTGGGCCGTTATCGGCGTTAACGTGCTGCGTTAACGTGAGACTCTTATTGGGCGATAAAAAAAATATTGCCGTTAATCTATTCTCAAAGTTGGGTTGGGAGCTGGGTCTATTCTACGCAAGCTATGATGACTTTCACCTTGATATTTTAGCGCGGATGTATACCTAGCCGAACTGACCCTTCGCAAAGACCCGCCTCCCTTAGTTACTGTTGCTTTGGTCGACAAGCCGTGGCACTGTGACGCCACACAGTGATAAATGCATCACGGAGCAAAGAGGACACTGACAATACGTCGACAGATAAGACAGAGCAGGTTACTTATGATATTAAACAAAGTCCCAGCTTTAAAACTGTGTAGTTTTTTAAGAAATTCAAACAATAAAAACCGTTTTCTTTAATGTGTCGTGACCATGGTCGTGACAGATGCTGTAGCGCCTCAACTCAAGAGGCTCGTAAACCGATCATCTCTTACTACCGAGTCCATTTATAGCATCAAATAAACATGAATGAACATGAGAATCAACGTTGTTTCAAACGCGGAAAGATGTCAATATACAAAATATAATATACAAAAGTTTAACTCCACCGAGGTTAATCTTCTAACTCCTATCTGCTTTGTCGGACAAAATGGCGGATTACTCTTAGTCATTTGCTGCGTCCCAATTCGCCTACTTATACTACGCCCTGAAAGTATGTACTTTTTCTGTGAACAAATAGTACTTACTTTTGAGTGTGTAGCAAAAGAGTAGACAAGCTTTGGGACATACTATCACGTCATACAATTGCGTCTTTGCTCTCTGTCGCATCCAGTCACCGTAAACTGCCCTGTCAATCATCTTACATCCTCCACATTTCATTTAGTTAATTTCCTACCGTATCGGAGAGAAATGCAGCACGTTGATCTGCAGTCGCGAGTCTTTCATGTGGAGAACTCCTCATATTAATGCATAATGATGCATTTAAAAGTTAATGGCCAATCAGATCTTTATAAAAGCCCACATATTTGCAGATGAAAAATAACACATACTGTATAACATTAAATAAATATTTTCTATCAGTTTGAACTGATTATTAGTCACTCAAACAACCTCTCAGCGTCGATCGTGCATATTCGCCATGTTTTGTAGTTTTTAACACTTTTTACTCCTGTTTGTAGTTCTGAACTGAATCCTCGTACAATGCGCAATGGGCTGTGGGCAATATTAGCCTCTATAGTGTGCACGGATCCACACTTCGAAAATCTACAGGAAATAGTAGACCATCCGGGGACTTTTGGCATACTCTTTTCAACATACTATGCTTTGGGACACACTTATTTTAATCTCACATACTATTTAGGATGGATAGTACGGACATAGAGACAGAGCGCATTTATGTTAATCTGAAAACCACGCCCACCGGGGGGGGAAACAATCCAACCGTCTCCATTGAGTCTGTATTGCGTGAGGCTGCCTTCTTGTCTTTTCTGACTTATTACAAAAAACAGAACAATGTCTAAAAGCTGCTGTGTGACAAGGTGTACAGCTAAGAAACTTAAAAAAAACAGAAATAAGATTTTATAAGCTGTCGACCCCAAAAAACGAATGTTTAAGGACATAAAAGTGGATACAGGCAGTGAGACAGAGAGCAACGGGTCATATTACTATATGAAATGCATTGGAGGGGAACGTATTCGGCGACAGGTGAAATAATTCTTTGACATGGTAAAAAATAATGAATTGTTTGTTTTTGTTGGTTTGTTTAGCATATGTTGTCGCCGATTACGACCCCCTCCAGTGTATTTCTTAAAGTAATTATGACCCTTTGCGCTCTGTCTCACTGCCTGTATCCACTTTTGTGTCCTTAAACATTTGTTTTTTTGGATCGACAGCTTATAAAAACTTATTTCTGGGTTTTTGTTTGTTAGCTGTACACCTTGTCACACAGCAGCTTTTAGACATTGTTCTATTTTTTGTAATAAGTCAGAAAAGACAAGGAGGCAGCCTCATGCAATACAAAGTCAATGGAGACGGTATTCTGAATGTGAACATATTCTGAATGTCTTCGGCAGAATTCAAATGAGCCATTTTAATCTAGATTAATCTAGATTAATTCCAAAATTTTTAATTAATTAATCTATGCCCACCACTAATATTGTGTCAATTTCATTGAACATTTCATTATCTGTTTATTTGATGGTTAAAGAAAATGGAAATAACTGAAACATACTAAGCTACTTTCTTTATTTTGTGCTGGATGTTGAGGTTAAAAAAGTGTTTGTAAAAAACAAACAAACTAAACTTTAAAGCAACATGAAACCATAATATCCCTATTGAAAATGTTGTATAATTGAGAATATTAAATAATTACACGTTGAAGCATACTCTTTTTTTTTTCTTTTATTATAGAGCTTAGTCTGGATCACCCAACACAAAGTTTTGTGTTCTGACCTCAAAAAGATCACACCTAGATTAGTTTTCTTGAGCCTTGCATGTTTGTACTATATGCTTAAAACTTAAAGGTGCCCAAGAATGCTTTTTCACAAGAAGTAATATAAGTCTAAGGTGTCCCCTGAATGTGTCTGTGAAGTTTCAGCTCAAAATACCCCATAGATTTTTTTAAATTTATTTTTTTTAACTGCCTATTTTGGGGCATCATTAACTATGCAGTTTGTGAGTTTTTTCAGCGTGCCGCCCCTTTAATTCGTGTGCTCCTGCCACACGAGCTCTCGATTATATTACAGCACATTTACAAAGTTCACACAGCTAATATAACCCTCAAATGGATCTTTACAAGATGTTCATCATGCATGCTGTATGCATGCTATCATGGATCATGTCAGTTATTATTGCTCCATCTGCCATTTTCGCTGTTGTTCTTGCTTACCTAGTCTGATGATTCGGCTGTACATTTCCAAACGTTAATACTGCCAGCCCTTGTCTAATGCTTTTCATAATGTTGGGAACATGGGCTGGCATATGCAACATTCTTGAAATATATTGAACATATATTGAAACATTCAAGAACAGTATGGAAAGATTGTTTGCTAAGAAAGATCATAAAGTTGTGTTCATTTGTGGAGATTTTAATTTATGAATGAATGAATGAATGAGGCATTTATATAGCGCTTTCATATGTACTACTGTACACCCAAAGCGCTTTACAATCATATCAGGGGTCTCTCCTCATCCACCACCAGTGTGCAGCATCCACTTGGATGATGCGACGGCAGCCACAGTACAACGGCGCCAGTGCGCTCACCACACACCAGCTGTAGGTGGATAGGAGAGAGAGTGAAAGAGCCAATTCAATGGATGGGGATTATTAGGAGGCCGTGATTGGTATGGGCCTATGGAGGGAATTTGGCCAGGACACCGGGGTTACACCCCTACTAATTTAGATCTTTTAAATCCCAACAAGCATAAACTTACTGATGAATTTATTGAGGTAATGTTCAGTACGAGTTATTTTCCATTAATAACTAAACCGAGCAGAATAACATCTTATTGTGCAACTCTAATAGATAACATATTTACAAATAGAATGGACATTAGTATAAAGAGTGGGTTACTTCTGAATGACATAAGTGATCATTTACCAGTGTTTGTGATGTGCAGTTGTGATTATGTGAAGTATAAAGATGTTAATGAGATTAATTACAGGAGAGTTAGAACAGCTGAATCAATAAATACATTTAGAAATGAATTATTAAAACATAACTGGAATAAATTGTATGAGGAGACTGATACCAATAAAGCTTATGAAACATTCCTGACAATATTTAAATTATTATATGATGAACATTGTCCTTTGAAACAATTTAATAAAAAGCAAAAATATAAAGAGAGACCATGGATGACAAAGGGTTTACTAAATGCTTGTAAAAAAAAGAATACTTTGTACAAACAATTTATAAAATCTAGAACTTTAGAAGCTGAGAACAAATATAAAAGATATAAAAATATATTCACTAGTATTATGAGGATAAGTAAGAAAGATTATTATAATAAGATATTGAATGATAAGAAAAATGATATCAAGGGCATTTGGAATGTGTTAAACAATATTGTCAGGAATGGATCAATGAATATAGAATACCCTCAGTACTTTATAGATAATGGGAGGACTTTAGGTAACATGAATGATGTGGTTAATGGATTTAATAATTTTTTTGTAAGTATAGGACCAAATTTGGCAGAGGAAATTAAATGTCCAGAGATTGAAGGAGAGGTCAATGTTGTGGATTACTTAGATAGTAACCCAAATACAATGTTTTTGAAACCAGCTTATGAAAATGAGGTTATAGAAATTATTAGTAAATGGAAGAATAAAAGGTCTACAGACTGGAATGACATTGACATGGCTTTAATTAAGGAAGTTATTGGTGTAATTGTAAAACCGCTAACTTATATTTGTAATTTATCCTTTAAAACAGGTGTATTTCCAAATAAAATGAAAATCGCTAAAGTCATTCCATTATATAAAGCTGGTGAGAGAAAACAATTTACTAATTATAGGCCAGTGTCTTTACTATCTCAGTTCTCCAAAATATTAGAAAAACTTTATGTTAATAGATTGGATAATTTTATTGAGAAGAATAAATTATTGGTTGATAGTCAATATGGATTTAGGTCTAATAGATCTACATCCATGGCATTAATGGAGTTAATTGCAGATATTACCAGATCTATAGATAATAAGAAATATGCATTGGGTGTATTTATTGATCTAAAAAAAGCGTTTGATACAATTGATCATAATTTTTTTAATTACTAAATTGGAGAAGTATGGTATAAGAGGGGTTGTACTAGATTGGATGAAAAGCTACATAAGTAACAGACTTCAATTTGTGCAAATAGGAGAGTATAGATCAGAGTGCTTGGATATCATATGTGGAGTCCCACAGGGGTCAATTTTGGGTCCCAAATTATTTATTTTGTATATAAATGATATATGTAGGGTTACAAATTTAGTAAAATTTGTGATTTTTGCTGATGACACCAATATTTTTTGTACTGGGGCAAATTTGCAGCAGCTTTTGGAGATGGTCACAGCAGAAATGTATAAATTAAAAACGTGGTTTGACTTAAATAAATTATCGATAAATTTAGATAAAACCAAATTTATGCTGTTTGGAAATCGTTAAATTGATACACAATTAAAAATAATTATTAATAATGTTGAAATAGATAGAGTATATGAAAATAAATTTTTGGGTGTGATTCTGGATCACAAAATCTGCTAGAAACCCCACATTAAACATGTCAGAGCAAAAGTAGCACGGAGTATTGGAGTAATGGGGAAAGCAAGGCATGTGTTGAATGAGAAAGCACTTTATATTTTGTATTGCTCACTTGTCTTGCCGTACTTGAATTATTGTGTTGAAGTGTGGGGCAACACCTACAAAACCACCTTACAAGCCTTAAGCACAATACAAAAAAGAGCAATTAGGATAGTTAATAAAGTAGGATATTATGAGCATACCAATTTATTGTTTTTAAAATTACGTACTTTAAAGTTTAAAGATATGGTAGAATTTAAGACCGCACAAATAATCTACACTGTAAAAAATGGCTGTAAATTTACAGCCAAATTCCAACAGTAAAATACCGTAATTTCAATAAACAGTTAAATCCTGTAAATTTACAGCTAATGGTTGGTAAATTAATTACTTGCAGTAAATTTATAGCACTTAACAGTAAAAAGGTTTGTTCCTGAGAAAAACGGCCTAATACTGTAAAAAACAGCACATGGGGGCGGAGCATCTTCAACGAGCCTCATTCAAACTCCTGCAGAAAGCGCTGCGGTCAACCGACTGAATCTCTTCGTCTGCATGTGCTAAAGAAGGAAACTGTTCAAGGTAAGATTATTTCTTTGTTGTTCTTTTATGTTGCACTCAACTTGTAAAATCGCCTTTTTTGTGGCTCTTGCGATATTTTTGGCGGTTACTGAAAGACAGACCATAGACTGTAAAAGAGACAGATAGACAGTTATCAACGGTGAGGCATTTCAGTAGTTAGTGTTCTCCAAACTCCGATTGTAACGTTAGGTTTTGGAATAACTGACGACGTGCCGCTGAATTATTAGAAAAACAATGAATAGGCCTATCCGAGATTGTAATGCAGCCACGACTCGAAGCGGCCCGTCGTCAGGTATTCCTCCTCGGTCATCACACCACAAGATATTGTTCAGATGTTGTATTTCAAGACATTTTTCAGGTTTTTGTTCTTAAAACGATATTGTATGTAAATGTATTTATTACACATCTCATCCCAGTCCTCCGTTACTAATTCAGATCGTCATTTTAGAACTTACGTTATTACATCACATCTGAGAAATGTCACAGTGCTTTTTAATTGCAAAATTATTTTATTGATAAAGTTTCAGTGTATGTTTAAGTCTATGTGCGTCTGCACTATATGTGTGTGCGTTTGTATGTGATAAAGAGCGGGAGAATGAGAGTATGGGTTAGACAATAAAACATGGAAAAGGTTTTTCATTTTTATCCTCTTGTTTGTTATATTTATTTGCTTGATCAATTTCTTTGTGGGGTTTGGTTCTTTTGCGGTTTTTAGGCTCTAAGGACCTTTGAGATGACTGAAATCGTTTGGCGAAGTGATATGTAATGCGGTCAAATAAATCCTCAAGATGCCTGGAACTACTGCCTTGAACAGCTGTAGTATAAACTAGAGCCCGACCGATATATCGGCCGGCCGATATTATCGGCCGATATGAGCTAATTGCATTTAAATCGGCATCGGCGTTTATAACGGCCGATGAAACATGAGAAACAGAGTCTCATGTTTCTCTCATGTTATGAGTGTTGCATAGTTTGCCCACCAGAGGGAGCTCTGCAACTCCCCAGTTGACAACAGCGCCAGAAATCCATTACAGAAGAAAGCTATCAGCCGAGCCACGGGCCGTTTCTCAAAACCAAGTTCGCAAACTTCGGACTCGCGTCCTTGGTGGTTCGGACTTGGCAAGTTTGACTCAGCAGAACGAACTCCCGTGGACGGGAGAACACAAGTCCGGTGATTCTGCAAATGGAACAGCAGCGTTCTTGATAACGTCACTCAGCTCGCTCTGGCTTCTCCGGTTATCTCTTTATGTATATTTTAGCCAAGAATAAAACGAAATTTGTTATAAAAAACAACACTCTGCCTCTTTTCGTTTTATTTAAAGAACAAACAAAAACATATTAATAGCCTCAGGCAACGAGTGATTGATTATCTGCAATGTGCATATTTATAACAAAACGATCATTAAACAACCCTGCCTCTTTTCGTATATATTTCAAAAATATTAAATGTAATACTATTTGTGCATACTCTGATTAACTTCACTGTAATAAAATGAAATAGGCTATAACATAAAACAAAACCATGTCTCTATTTGTTTTATGTCAGTTTTAATGATCAATAATAGCCATTATAAAAGGTAAGAATATACAATAAGAAATAAAGCAAACAATTCAGTCAAGCGTACAAAATCAGCGCTTTAGTAGGATACAAAAGTTAAATAGCCATATATAAAGTTATGAAACGTCACGTTTTATTTTCAATTCATTGACATGGTTTTGTGGAATATTGAATTTGTTTGGTATAGCTCTTTTACTTTAACTTTAGTATTATAATTTATTTACAGTACACACACAGACTGTTAAAACCAGCTTCAACTGGAAGTAAGTAAAACTGTTAAATGTTTAAAACCAGACTGTTTTTTGATCATTAAAAAATATATACTTTTGATGTGCAATTGTTTAGTCATTGAGACTGTAATCTAAGGCTTTTTTTTAACATAATCCCTTCTGGAAAATGGTTTATACAGCCCACATACATAGAACAGGCAGATATTTTGCTATTGAATGTTGTGTAAGTGTAGATTATAGGAAATGGGTCTAATATCCAGTTTATTTTCAAAATCAAAATATCGGCTTACAAATCGGCTCTTTTCGAGTTAATATCGGCATCGGCATCGGCCCCCAAAAATCCATATCGGTCGGGCTCTAGTATAAACAGGTAATATTGCAAAAGTGGTTTGATTTTCTTTTATAGGAGCCTTTAAATTGATTTACATGTATTCCTAGTAAAATCAGAGTTATGTACTTTTGCAAACTTTATGCACACATGTAACACATGCAGTGCTATCTGTGCATTTATGAGGCACATGCAAATTCACATGCATGTTTCCAGTAGCATATGCAGAATACACCCATAGCTTTCAGACACACACTCACTCAATCAATCAATCAATAATTATTCACTCTTCTGTGGCTACCTGGAAAACAGACATTCACACAATCTTTTGCACACCCCTGCTTTTGTTAAGATGATATTTTGTCTTGTTTTTTTTTTTTTTTCTAATGTAAAAAACATCCTCTTTTATGTAGTTTACAAGTTTCTAATTATGTTAAAAAAAAACATTCAACTAAACAGTTCAGTTTCTGTTCAATTTAAAACTGTGTGTAGTGTTAATAATAACTGTCTTTTCCATGTGCAATATATATAGTCACTAACATTTTCTTAATATGTTTTCTTCTCAGACCTGGGCGTGTTGACCAGTTTTATCAGACCTCTTTCCAGATCTATCCAAAGTTGGTGTAATGTAATCTTTTCTAAAGGTTAAAGGATTAGTTCACTTTCAAATAAATTTTTCCTAATAATTTACTCACCCCCATGTCATCCAAGATGTTCATGTCTGTCTTTCTTCGGTCAAAAAGAAATTAAGGTTTTTGATGAAAACATTCCAGGATTATTCTCCTTATAGTGGACTTCACTGGTCTCCAAACGGTTGAAGGTCAAAATTACAGTTTCAGTGCAGCTTCAAAGGGCTTTAAACGATCCCAGACGAGGAATAAGGGTCTTATCTAGAGAAACAATCGGTCATTTTCTAAAAAAAAAATACAACTGTATATGCTTTATAAACACAAATGATCGCCTTCCAAGTGGTTCCGCCAAAACCGCACTTTCGTGTTCTTCAAAAAGCATACACTGTATGTCCTACGCATTCCCTATTCTACTTATGGCTGCGTTCGTTCCGTAAGTTAAATAAGGAAGGCGTAGGACATACAGCATAAGCTTGAAGAATACGAAAGTGCGCTTTGGGTGGAACCACTTGGAAGGCGATCATTTGTGTTTATAAAGCACATACATTTGCATTTTTCGAAAATGACATATCGTTATGCTAGATAAGACCCTTATTCCTCATCTGGTATTATTTAAAGCTCTTTGAAGCTGCACTGAAACTGTAATTTTGACCTTCAACCATTTGGAGGCCATTGAAGTCCACTATAAGGAGAATAATCCTGGAATGTTTTCATCAAAAACCTTCATTTCTTTTTGACTGAAGAAAGAAGGACATGGACATCTTGGATGACATGGGGGCGAGTAAATTATCAGGAAAATTTTACTTGAAAGTGAACTAATCCTTTAACTTACAGTTTCTCTCATCAGACTGTACAATTTACACTTTTCTCTTTGACATTGTTTTTCATTGTTTTATTGCAGTTTGGTTTCAAAAATAAATATTTTCATTATTTACTTACCCTGATGCCATCCAATGGTGTATATGACTTTCTTTATAAGAACACAAAAGCATATTTTTAATCTGGAGGAAATTCAAGCTTTGTAGGATGCATACAATGCAAGAAAATAGCTTCCACCATTGTGATTAAAGAAACAAATCAATAACTAAAACATTCTCAACTTTAAACTAGTGCTTCTCACCAGGGCTCTGATACTGATTCTAAGAATGTTTGTGTTCTGCTGAAGAAAGGCAATTGTGGGATAAAATGATAATTCAATTTTTTTAACAAATTCAAAAATATTTGTGTTGGTTAAAGCAAGTGCTATTTTCCCTTTTCTTAAAGGGTTAGTTCCCCCCAAAATAAAATTTCTGTCATTAATTACACACCCTCATGTCGTTCCACACCCGTAAGACCTTTGTTTATCTTTGGAACACAAATTATAATCTTTTTAATGATATAATGCTGTCAGATTTCCATCCATTGACTGCCTTTGTAACTACCACTTTGACGCTTCAAAAACTTTATAAAGAGATTGGAAAACTAATCCTTATGAGCATACTAATCACTTGTTATGATGAAAATAATTAATTTAGGCTTTTACTTGCACGTAAACATTGATCAGAGAACATATAAGCAGAAGCTCAACCTAACCTGCTTTGAGAATAAACCTCATTGGTTACTCAGCACGTTTGAGCTTCCGGAAGAGGTTTGTTCATTATTCAAGTTATGTTGAGCTTCTGCTTATGTTTGCTGATCAATGTTTACATGCGAGTAAAAGCCTAAATTAAATCTTTTCATCATAACAAGCAATCAAGTCTCTTCAGAAAATTTGGTCTAAACCTCTCGATTCATATGGCGTAGTTGTCCTATCTCTTTATGAAGGTTTTGAAGCATCAAAGTGGTAGATAAAAAGGCAGTCAATGGATGGAAATCTGACAGCTTCTGTAATCAAAAAGATCTTAATTTGTGTTCGGAAGATGAACGAAAGCCTTACGGGTTTGGAACAACATGAGGGTGAGTACTTAATGACAGAATTTTAATTTTGGGGTGAACTAACCCTTTAACTTATTGTTTGTATTTATGTTGATAATCAGTTTGGGTCAGTTTCAGTCAATTTTGTCAATGCCTATTTTTTGCATGTTTTAATAAATAGCAAATGATGCACCATAATCTATTTCTTCTTTATTTATTTTCTCTCCATCTAGTGAAAAATAGTTTGACATTGCATTATATACTAGATATACTAGAGATGTGTTAATTATGTATTATGTATTGTTTTAATTTTTCTGTATTGTAGAATTATAGCTGTAACCATTGCTGCAAGTACAATGTAAAACAGTGTTGAAACCGTAAAATTACGGTAAATGGCTGGAACCACAGCTGCCAGTATTTTACTGTGAAATTACAGCACGGCTGTAAAATGGAAAAACGGTGTTGAAACCGTAAAATGGAAAAACAGTATTAAAACCGTAAAACGGAAAAACAGTGTTGAACCGTAAAATGGAAAAACGGTGTTGAAACCGTAAAATGGAAAAACGGCGTTGAAACCGTAAAATTACGGTAAAGTGCTGGAACCACAGCTGCCAGTATTTTACTGTAAATTTACGGGTAAATTTTTTACAGTGTATAAAGCAAAAAATAAACAGCTGCCTGAAAACTTACAACAACTGTTTATAGAAAGAGAGGGGGGTTGTGATTTGAGAGGGGCTTTAAATTTGAAACAGCAGAATGCTCGAACAAAGCTCAAAAGTATGTGCATTTCAATTTGTGGGGTGATCTTGTGGAATAGTTTGAATAATTCTATCAGAGAAAGTGTAAATATCTTGCAATTTAAAAAAAGGTATAAGACATTTATTTTTGATAAGTACAGAGAGATAATTTAGCTGTTGTCAATGTTGCATGAATTTTGTTATGGTTTGTTCTTCCTTATATTATTTGTTAGATATGGTAGGTTGGAAATTGGAGTAGTATCTTTGTGTTAGTCAAAATGATATGTCGGATTTATCTGGTTTAATTGGGATTTGGATTTGAAGTACTGGGGTAGGATTTAATAAGCTCATGGCTTCTACCTATCCCTTTTCGAACAGGTTGAGTATTATGTTGAAATTTGTGTTTATTACGTTAATGATTATTTATTTATTATGTGTATGTATATGCATGTATATGTATGTATATATATATATATGTGTGTGTGTGTGTGTATATATATGTATATGTATATATTTTTATTTTTTTCTTCTTCTTTTAAAAACTTGAGTTCGAAATAAAGACTACTACTACTACAAATATTGAGGCGTACACCCCGACTGTTACGTAACAGTCGGTGTTATGTTGAGATCCGTGTGTTTTCCAGAGGTCTTTTAAACAAATGAGATTTATATAAGAAGGAGGAAACAATGGAGTTTGAGACTCACTGTATGTCATTTCCATGTACTGAACTCTTGTTATTTAACTATGCCAAGATAAATTCAATTTTTGAATCTAGGGCACCTTTAATGATCAACATGGTTCCCTTGTGGTTATTAACACCTCGGGTAAATAATTTTAAATGTAGTTTTGTCAAAAAGAAAAAAGGTTCATCCATACATTTAAAAAACATTTTCTAAGTGGAAATTATGTATTTGTCACAAACAAATTCAAAGAGTTTTTACTCATGTGAGGAAACCACTCGGCTACATTAGTAATAAAAATGATCGTCATCAGACTGTTTTAAAAGAAATTAAAGAATAAAATAAAGTAAAGGTTTTGTTTAAACATGCCTTGCTTTTAATGGCAAACAGATGTATAAATGTTTAAACGATTAAAATTGTTTATGTCTTATTTTACTCAGACATTTAAAGTAAATGTGTATTTGTTCTTTTGCAACACACATACACACAGACGCGCACATGCACGCACACAAACTAATAAAACTAAATCATTTCTTAAAATGTATCAAAAGTAAAGACATTCAGATCTGAAGAAGACTTCAGATGCCTCAACTCCTGTGGTGATATGACCCCAACCCCCTGCAAGGACCACCAAATTCTGGATCAACATGCACCAGTGCTAAACTTTTCTATATATCCTAATCATTTGTTAACATATTTTCATAACTTCAATGAGCACATTGTGTCTGCCCTAATTTAATACATTGTTTAAATTAATAGATTGTTAGCTAACTGGGTAATTTGTATATACATTTCTGAAATTACACAACATGCACTCCCTGCAGTGATGCGCGGGTAAATGTATAAACAACCCGCACCCGACCGACGTTTTCAACTAACCCGCCCGCAACTCGGACCGCAAAAAAAAAAAAAAAAAAAAAAAAAAAAAAAAAAAATATATATATATATATATATATATATATATATATATATATATATATATATATATATATATATATATGTATGTATTGTACCCGACCCGCTTCCTGACCCGCATTTTATAAAAGTAGTACATGCTCATCGCAGCGTCATTGGGCCATAGACGTAGGAACTATTATAGGCCAGGTGGCCGGAAAAATCTGAAGGTCGTCCGTCACGTTGACAGATTACACTGAGGGTGATCTATTGTAAATTATAACTGTAATTCACACCCCTGTTCAGTTGGTGGCGAGTGCGCTCCAATGTAGCAGCAGAGCACTGGATCCAGAACAAAAATGAAACTGGCACGAAACTTTTGCTATGCGTTTAAAAACGCACTCGTACCCAGAAGCTACAACGATATATGACGCCACATTAAAGAGCGCCAAAACGGTATTTATTGCTTGAATTTCTTAATGAAATGGACAGAATTTGAAATCTGAGACTATATCAAAAGCAACACAAAGCTTTATTGCGATTTATTGGATGGGAGGCGCACTATGTACTGTTTATTCATCAACTGAAAACAGCATATAGCCTACCAAAAGATCGACTGGGATTTACGAATCGATATTGGTCTTATGAATGTAACCAAAGCAGCACGGAGACATTTTAATTGTTTATTAATAAAGTAATGTTTTCTGATTCAGTGTCGGCTGCAAAGATGTTGACATTACTGACTCTCATCATCTGCTCATAGTGGACGAGCCTGAGAGAGAATACACATTTCATTCGGTTTAGTATAATCAGAGTAGCCTATTTCTTTTCGCTTTGAATTATTTAGTTTTCGTTAAAGTAGATATTTAAAGCTTTCTATAGATATTTCTCATGTCTCTGAGGCAAGCAGCCTATACGCTGAGTTTCGGTTCATTCATGTAAGACGCGTTCCAGTTCACGCGCCAGTGATCGCGTCCGCGCGCCTCCATGTCATGATTATATTTTCTGCTATATTTGCTTCTTATTTATTACATCCAGACAATTGGTTAATGAAACATTGATTAAAATTAAGATACAATTTTTACAAAACGAAATTCACTTTAAAGAAAGGCTTTCTACAAAACAAAACTAAATGAAGTGGTCAAAAATCATGTCTGACACACTCCATGTCTCCCGATATATTGCGCATCTTATGATGCATCTTACTCATGCATCTTATTCATGCTCTTCACTTTTCATAATCAAATAGATGAATTTAAAACATAACAAAGGACTATTTAAGGGCGTTTCTTCAACTAGGGGCACTTTTAGCCTTGTGAAGTTGAATAAAATAAACTTGTACAAAAGTCATGTAACACATTCTCATAAGTTTAAATAATTTCTCTAGTTTTAAGGTCTGTAAGAGGACAAACTTAGATTACAAGAGAAATTGTTAATATTTTACAGTTTTTCCGTCCTGCAATGAACAAATGTCATTTCCACCACATCTCAATATACAGCTATTATTTAAAAATAGAATAACTTATGCCACTCAAGAATTATCTAAGATCATTTTTGGAACTAGTTTTTCCAGTTTTTCCACAATGTACATTAATTATACATTTGCCAATGAGATAAAATCAACTGCCCTAAGGACCAAATGCTGAACTGTACACCTGTCACACTCTGAAATTTAATATTGGTTTGGGTAAGAGTTTATTAGAAAATAAATAACTATAATTTTTATATTAAGTAGAGCATGATCTCATAAATTGTGGATACATTTTTAATGTGTGATGAGAACTTTTTTAATAGTTTTTAAAAATGTGTGTGGTGATGGAAATGACAGGGCGGTGGTGGAAATGACAGGGTGTGGTGGAAATGACAATGAGTTAATGTGAATGTAGAGAAACAGTAGAAATATTTATTAGAAAAAACTTAAAGTCTTCACACTCATTAAACTCAATTCACAGAATCACTAAACATAACCACACCTGTTTTAGTGTAGTGCTGAGTTTGATGTATAAAACAAGATTTGTCTCACAGATGAAAGTTACAGTGCATACTGTAAATAACTCACACAAATGATGGCAAGGCAAAAATATAAGCAATAAATGATGCATCAAAATTTCAACATTGTGAGATAATTATGAGGCTATATAATTGTGAGAGTTTGATACTGAAATGTTATTATTGGTCTCTTGAATGAATACTTATCTTCTGTAAAGAGTAATTGTAAAGAACACCTGAAACTGTATCATTTAAACGGAGGTGTGGAATGTGGAAAATTTTGAGCACCTTGAATGTGTGAGTATGTTTGCATGTGTGTGAGAGAGAGCGTTTGACAGATCTGTCTCTTTTAAGTCTCTCCTTCATATTTTATAGGGTCAGCTTTTATTTTGTCCCTATAGGCCTGTGACCTTTCTTTTGTTGTCTTAGGTGGCATCTTAAAAATAGAAAAAAATGAAATCAATTAATATAAAAGTAATATAATTTAGAAATAAAAAATCATAATATAATTATAAATATAAAAAAGTATTGTAACATACACTATATTGCCAAAAGTTTTGGGACGCCGGCCTTTACGTGCTTATGAACTTTAATGACATCCCATTCTTAATCCGTAGGGTTTAATATGGAGCTATTCAGCAAGGTTTAGGAGTGTGTTTATGGAAATTTTTGACCATTCTTCTAGAAGCACATTTGTGAGGTCAGGCAGTGATGTTGGCGAGAAGGTCTGGCTCACACTCTCCGCTCTAATTCATTCCAAAGGTGTTCTATCAGGTTGTGGTCAGGACTCTTTGCAGGCCAGTCAAGTTCCTCCACACCAAACTCACTCATCCATGTCTTTATGGTCCTTACTTTGTGCACTGGTGCGCAGTCATGTTGGAACAGGAAGGGGTCATACCCAAACTCTTCCCACAAAGTTGGGAGCATGAAATTGTCCAAATTGTCTTGGTATGCTGAAGCTTTAAGAGTTCCTTTCACTGGAACTAAGGGTTCAAGCCCAACCCCTGAAAAACAACCCCACACCATAATCCCCCTCCACCAAACTTTACACTTGGCACAATGCAGTCAGGCAAGTACCATTCTCCTGGCCACCACCAAACCCAGACTCGTCCATCAGATTGCCAGACAGGGAATTGTGACTCCTCACTTCAGAGAACACGTCTCCACTGCTCTAGAGTCCAGCGGCGGCGTGTTTTACACCACTGCATCCGATGCTTTGCATTGCATTGGTAATGTAAGGCTTGGATCAGCTGCTCAGCCATGGAAACCCATTCCATAAAGCTCTCTACACTGTTCCTGAGCTCATCTGAAGGACACATGAAGTTTGGAGGTCTGTAGCTATTGAGTCTGCAGAAAGTTGGCGACTTCTGCGCACTGTGCACCTCAGTACGCACTGACCCGCTCTGTGATTTTACGTGGCCTACTGTACCACTTCGTGGCTGAGTTGCTGTTGTTCCCAATTGCTTTCATTTTGTTATGATACAACTAACAGTTGACCGTGGAATATTTACTAGTGAGGAATTTTCACAAATGCGCTTATTGCACAATCACGGTACCACGCTTGAGTTCACTGAGCTCCTAAAAGTGACCCACACCTGTGAAAGTGAAAGTGACTGGAACTTCTGAATTCAATGATTTGGAGGGGTGTCCTAATACTTTTGGCAATAAAGTGTATTGTTATAAAAAGTATTACACAACTATACTCCCACTATCCATATCAATTGTACTTTTTAACCATAAATGTCATTTCCACCACATGCTGTCTTTTCCACCACAGAGGGCAGTGTGGTGGAAATGACTGTGGTGGAAATGACATTTCTGTAGTTTTTTGTGAAAAAATGGAAGATAGCTTCACTGATTCACTTTGAATTACTACTTAGCATTTCATGTACGCAAAATACTCTTATTTAACTTAAAATTTTTAGCTTTTTAAAAACACCCTTGAAGGTACAGCATGTTTGGAAATGACGTAGAATAAATATATTAACTGATCTAGCAATATTTACCTTGATTTTTCTTCATTTGTTGTTGATGAAAATTTAAAATTTCCTCCATGTCCAACATGTGCTCTGATGTCACTGAACATTTCCACAGAAACCATCTAAACAATCTTTCACACAAACTTTTTAAAGGGACATTACAGCATTGTGGTGGAAATGACACCAATACTGTGTGACAGCTATATTTTGTATAAAAAGTAATATTGATAGAAGTCTCACATTAAATACTATAATGTATTTTAATTATTTTACTAGTGCTTAATTCAGGTACATTAATAGTTACCAGATAAATCATATTTTTAAACTGTATTTTCATTGTTGAAGTTTAAAAGTCTGGGTGTGGGACAAGGAGAAAACAGTGATTTTGACACCTATAAGGAGGTTGGAAAGTATGAAAAAATCATAATAGAAAGGTAGTACATTTTTTTAAAGGTGGTTTTGTTGATAGTTTGACAAAGAAAAAAGAATTTGTCAAAAAATATATGTATTTTTTTAAATATGATCAAAGGACATAAAAGTGCCCATAGTCTAAGAATCACCCTTAAACATAAATATGAAACTAAGTTTTCTTTAATGGCTACCAACACGTAGCCTATAGTACAGTACAGAGAAATTTCACATGTGAATTACACCTCATTTTAATTTTCATCTTTTAATTATAATAACACATTTAATTGCTTTTATTTTTGTTCAAATGTGAAATTTGCGGAGCTTCCACTCCCCAGTCTTCACCTTTTCTCTTGTCGCCTCCATCTCTGCCTGCAAACTGAGCTCTTCTTCTTCTGCGTCATCTTTGCACCAGTTATTCAGCCAATAAAGTGTAGGCCTAAATTTGTGTCTAGTACTATATAAATTACAAAGGATTAATTGGCATCTTTATTTTAAACAACCCGACAGACCGCGACCCGAATATCATTAAAAATATTTTTGGATGACTCGTAACCGCGGGCGACCGCAGGCACCCGCTCATTTTGGATCAACCCGCGCATCACTGACTCCCTGTGAAGCTGCTTGAAACAATGCATATTGTAAAAAGCACCATACAAATAAATGTGAATTGAACTGAATTGAACAATGTTATGTACACTAAATCAGCATAAGATGTTTTTGTGTGAGAGCCCAGTGAATCACCAGAAAGGTTTTGATGAAGACATCTAAGCAACTGTCATAAAACCATTAACACAAAAATATAGGTTGCCCCACCGGGTTGACACCGGGTTTTTCATTCCTTTGTCTTTTTAACATCGATCCTATCGGTGAGTTTGGAAACATAGATACAGATGTTCCAGAAAGAACATCTCCCAAACAACACCTATTCTGGGGTGTGTGGGTAATGAGGACTCTTTGGCTTGATGAATATTTCTGATTCCTTGTCTTAAAACTAAACTAAAATTAATCTATAGTTCTGGTATTACTGATCATCCTATGGTGCCAACAGCCACACACACACACAGTTATTCTTAAAAGAACATGCCCAGACATGTAATTTTAATGGATATAGCCAGTGTGGTGTAGGGGTAATACTTCCTTAATGTCTTGACTCAGATATTCTGACTCAATTAACATATGCCCCATTGACTAAACAGCACTGATCTGAGGTGTAAAGCTTGCTTGGGTGACTTTCACCCGCGCAATCAAAGAAAAAACATGGCAACCATCAGTTCCCAACAGATTAGAAGAAGCCAGATACCCAAGATTCCACAAAATGTTGGAATTCACCAAAATGTCATAAAAATGCCAATCTGGGCTGAGATATAACCCCCATAAATATACTCATATATCTAACTATAAATCCAACTAACCCCATATCTCATTGACACTCTTGACCTGCCAACCAAGGGGACAACAGTCATAAATTCAGCCATAAAAAGAACCATTGACAACCACTGACCTGCCAATCAAGACTCACAGCACTCATAAAACATATTTGACATTCACTGACTAGTCAGCTTGAGGGACAACACACAGAAAATTTGGGGTCATAAATTTAGCCATAAATCAGGGTAATAAATTATTATTTGAGACATAGTGTATATGTTATTTTACTGTAATTTTATGTTTAACTGTTTTAAATGGCCATTGACTGCCATGCACAGTTGCCCTAAAGCCATAGGGGTGGCAGTGCCACCAGGCTTTGGCCCGTCATTGCTGCTTGTAGCTATATTTATTTTTTTTTTTCTAAGTTTTTTGGGCCCTTAATGTGCTCAAAAACTTTGAAAATTTGCACACAGGGCAGAATCCGCAGCATCAGGGCCAGGCAGAAGCTGGTACCCGGGCGTGGCAAGGGGACTCGACAGCGCCCCCTTGAACGGGGTCCGAAAAAAGTGGTCTATATACCAAACACGCTTGCACATATAAGTATAAAACTCGGTACACATATAGACCTCATCGGACTGAACAACTTTCGTGCTCTAAGTTATACATCATCTCAACAGGAAGTCAGCTATTATGGGTTGTTTAAAAATGCATGCTCTGGCATTTGATATACTCCTCCTAGGCAATTTATCCGATCACCACCATACTCGGTCAGCATGAAGTCAAGACACTGATGATGAAAAATTGCCAGTGGATTTTTGATATTAACAAATTCATGGTGAGAAAAGGGAATCAGGATGTGTGTTATAACGTCTGCATACATTGATTGATTTTTATGAAATCACGAATGTGTTGGTTGTAGTAGTCCGATCAAATGGATGTGACTATTGTGAGTCAAAGTTATAGTGCCACCAACTGGCAGCAGGAAGTGTATCACTTTTAAAATCTTTGAGATCACCCTTTTTTTTTTACCTGATTTGCCTCAAACTTCACCACAATAATGTAAAATCATGGCAGATGTAGACCTGTTAATGTATTTGTGATATCTTAAATATTGTTGCCATGGCAACACGACAAACTTTTATAATATTCTTGGGCATTTTTGAGGCTCTTAACATGCTTCAAATTGGATGAAGCTCAACACACACATCAATATTGTCATACAGTAGACACGGGCAAAGCCTTAGAAATGGGGGGGTGGAGCAGGGGCTCTACAGCGCCACCTTTTTTCAAAAGTGGGGGGGTTAGTTTAACCTACAGTCATGAAACTCAGCACACATATTGTTCTCATTAAGCCAGACAACTTTCTAATTTACAGTCATTAGCTTCAACCAACAGGAAGTCAGATATTTTGGTTTGAATGTGGATTTTTCACACACACACACACACACACACACACGCACACACACACACACACACACACACACACACACACACACACACACACACACACTCTCTCTCTCTCTCTCTCTCTCTCTCTGCCCCCATCCCTCCCTTAGTCTCAGTCATTCTGTGTCTGTGTGTGTGTGAGGGGGAGGGGAGGGGTCTGTGTGTGGGTCTCTGTCTGTGTATGTCTCTCTCTCTATCACGCTTTATCTCTCCCAGCGTGTGGGTCACTGTGTATGTGTTTGTGTATAATGCAGTCTTGATTAGTGGTCTTTAACCCTTTTACCAATTATCCATTTATTGATGAACTTTTGAAAAATTTTGAACTGCAAATGATAACTTCACACTCATTTGAAATTGAACCATGACACTATATCACTTTTCGGACAGGACTAGTTTTCTAAATGTTGTTTGAGTTACAATTATTATTTTTTACAATTACAGTTAGAATTTTTAAATTAGTTATTTATTGATATAATTCAAATTTATTAAAAACCCCTGATTCAGTAAAATTTCACATGATTATAAAAGTGGCTGTTTAAAATAAACTTGCATAAGTGAGCAGAAAAATCTAGACATGTACCTTATTATTACTGACATTAAAATTGTCTTAGCAGTTTCTGTGATTTGGTTCTATTTATTTATTTATTTATTTATTTATTTTATTTTATTTTTTCTTATACCACACATATTAAAATTAAATGAAAGCATGCTTTTGGTGCATACTATTGGTGCACAAACAACAGCTCAGGGAGGTCAAAAAACACATGAAGAGAAGTGTGAGGATTATACAACATCAGCAACCACAGACATTCACATTAAGGCTGGATCAAATTTCTCAGAGCACTGTGGAGTTTGCACAAATAACAGTATGTTATTTGCTCTAGAATTTTTATAGAGGTTGTCTGAGAAAAAACACAGACATGGCAGATTACGATGATATTCTGCACTTACTTGAAATTGACTTATGACATTCTATGACATGAAAGTCATCTCAATTTAAACAATCTCGTGGATGTTGCTGTTGTGGTTTGTGATCATAGGAGCATCAGCTGCTGCAGTAAATGTGGTGTAAAATTGACATAGTCCTCTTATGTTTAACTGTTTTAAATGCCCATTGCCCACCGTGCACAGTTGCCCTGAAGCCACTGGGCTTTGGTCGTCATCGCTGCTTGCAGCTATATTATTTATTAATTTTTCTTCAACCTTCCGGGGCTTTTGGGGGGCCTTGGGTGGCATGTATACTACATTGTTTCAGTGGTTTCGTGTGGATGCAGATATTTCTTGAGACAAGGGGAAAAAAAAAGATCGGATAGGGTAAGCTCCGGCTTCGTGTGGACATAGCCTCAGTGTGCGTTAGAGTTTAATGCCAACCCTGATCAAACACACCTGAAGCAGCTAATCAAGCCAGTTTATTTGTAGGCCACTGACAACATAGTATTACATTATTAGTTTGATAATTAGGTTAATTAAAATATAAAAACACACCCCAAATGATAACTTCACTCTCATTTGAAATTGAATTATGACACTATATCACTATTTGGACAGGACTACTTTTCTAAATTACACTTGAGTTACAATTCTTATTAACTGTCAACTGTGATTTCATGTTTTGATTCAGACAAGACTACCTTTTTTTCACAAAGGAGAGTGTGTGTTTTGTAGACATGGGCATTACAGAAGGTCATGTGCTGTGTTTGCGAACATCACATATGACACATATATATTTATTTATTTATATAATTCTAATTTATTCAAAACTCATATTTACATAAATTTCACATGATTTTATAAAAGAGGCTGTTTATAACAAACTTGTATAAGTGAGCAGAAAAATCTGCTCACACTGAAATTAAATGAAAGCACAATTTTGGTGTATAAGATTATTGTGCAAACAAGACATTCACATTACACTGGATTAGATTTCTCAGAGTACTGTTGAGTTTGCGCAAATAACAGTATGTAATTTGCTCTAGAATATTTATAGACGTTGTCTGAGAAAATCGCAAACATGGCAGATTAGGACGGTATTCTGCGCTCAGAGTCATCACTTCCTGTTTGTTGCTGCCGCGCTGTTTTAGTTAGAGCTCTGTCGAGTTGATTCCTAATTGCTTGTTTTTTCTCTTAAAATCACATTTATAACCTATCATTCTTCGTTTTACAGTGGGGAAACACATCCCCGACATTATTTTATATAAAAAACACTCGGATTGCTTTGATATCACTAGGTTTATCGGACTTCTCGAACATTCGCTAGCAGCTTTGGCCCATTAGCAGTAGCGGTGTGGTCACTATAGCGTTTGTACTCTTCTCTCTCACAATATTATTGTTCATCTATTCTAATGGCGAGTGTATCGGATGTGTCTCTACCTTTGAGTGCAGGTGAGGACACGTTCGAGCTGCATGCAGTGCAGCTGAAGCTGGAGGCCGTGGAACGACAGATTCGGACCCTTCTCGAGAAGCAGGCCAAGGTACAGGACTATTCCCTATCCCGTGCTGGTGCTCACCAATCCTCGGTAAGTTTGCAGTGCGATATTAACACTTCTGCTTCCTCTACGCCATGTGTTTCTCTGCACAAAGACCGAGCACCCAGAACGCATTCATCCCAGCCCTCGTTCACTCCGGCGCCATCCCACCAGGGATTTTGGGTTCTTCAGCAGGCGCGAGCCAGGCCTCGGACCAGGACCTCTCCTCCTCTGTCGGCCCCGGTCTTCGAGGTCTCAACGAGGAACTGCTTCTCCCCTCTTCACGAAGCAGAATGTGACACCATGGTCATCGGAGACTCCATCGTGCACCATGTCCACGCTACCACAACCAAAGGTAAGTTGCGCAGTCACTGTTTTCCTGGTGATCGTGTTCATGATTTTGCTGCGCAGATTCCCGTGATCCTGAATGCCACTGAGAACATCTGAGCTGTTGTTCTGAACACGGGGGTGAATGACACCAGGCTGCGGCAGACGGAGGTGCTGAAGAAGGACTTCAGGAGCCTGATCAAGACGGTACGAGCCACATCGCCTGCAATGAAGATCATCGTGTCCAGACCGATTCTGATGTACCGCCGAGCACATGAAAGGTTCAGTAGATTATTTGCTTTAAATGAAAAGTTAAAGGTGATACAGAGGATCTTTTCGTCGACTGAGAAACCAAAGACTGTTAGTGAGTTTTTGAAATGAGCGCATGTGTAAGAACAACCACCCTCCTTCACAGCTCATTTCGAGGGAACGCCTCCCAAAACTCATGCACGAGTATTGGAACACGAGTGTTTGTTTACCACCGGCATTCACTGTGTCGTTTTATTAAGGGGATTATTATTATTATTATTAATTATTCACAACGGACGCGAAGCTCAGCGCCGCGCAGTGCCGCGACACGTCTTTAAAATTCGAACGCGTTGTTTTCTATGAATGTACACACACTATCGGCGACATCAAGCGCCTGTCCGCGACGGCCAGCTACGACTCAGAAAACAATGTGTTCGAATTTTAAAGACGTGTCGTGGCGCCGAGCTTTGCGTCCGGTGTGCGACCCCCTTTAGTGGATTCATTATGTCGGACTCACTGCAGGTAACTCATAATCTGCAGTTGTTACTCCTGTCTCCTGACAAAAACATTGCATGTGGCGCCTGTGGAGTGTGGAAAGTTACTGGAGCGCGCAGCCGTGCACGTCTCTCACAAGAAACGTAATGGCAGTGATTGACAAGCCATAGGGCCAATCATTTATGCGATGATCACGTAAACGATTGGCTGATGTTTTTAAGGCCCTACCTCGTGCACAGATGATGTATATTAATATTATTACTTTCAGTGCACCTAATAAATAGTCTTTTATCAGTTAGTAAATACACTTTAATCATGACAACTCTCGGAGTGGATTAAATTCAACCAGCATTTATTGGCATGGGGTATGAAGCATACATGGCTTGATTTTGGCGTACAAGATCTGCTACGCTGCTGCTGCTGCTGTTGCTGCTGAGCAAATACAAATTGTTCAGCTTAGTCAAATAAAACAACAAGGAAAAGGCTGCTGCAAGAATGGTAGAACCCCCGTAGCAGATCTGGGGAGGAAGAGGGATAACAGCGCTTCACATTGCGCAGCTTGTCGATCGCGGGCTAGGGTACGATATATTTGGTTGCGTGGATATGGAATTACTTCTGATTGGCTGATGCCGCGGCGTAGAAAGAACCAATCAGCGCTCGGTTAGAGTATCATGACTGAACTTTGTATTTTCAAGTAATATCGCAAAAATGTATAAAACAAAACATCCTCTTTAGCACCTTTAATGTCTTGGTGTAATGAACAAAAGCTGCTCTTTTTAAATAATTGGAATCTTCTCTGGGAGTGACCTAGGCTCTTCCGTGCTGATGGCCTGCACCCCAGCAGAATCTGAGCTGATCTTCTGTCAGAGAACATCTCCAAGATGCTTCGCACCGTATGACTAGTAAGTCAAACCTCAAATCACAGTCTGTGTTCTGCCCACTTAATTGATATTAATGTGAGTGTAGTACAGTCTATAGAAACTGTGTCTATTCCCCAAATAGTGAGGTTTAAAGGTTAACAATTTAAAGTTTGTAAGACACTTTTTGTCAAGAAACACGGTATGCGTGGAGGCGTGAATCATCATGAATAATCCTGTAATTCACACCTGAGAAGACAAAAGAATTGCATAATGACCTTTAATGACCTGCATATTAATGAGCTCTTTCAGTCAGGTAGGCTGTGAAAAAACCCTCTGTGATCATGTCTCAAGCTCATCATGGTGTATATCAAACATACAGAAAAAACAGCAATACTGTGAAATATTATTACAATTTAAAATAATGGTATTCTATTATATACTTCAAAATATAATGTATTTCTGTGATGCAAAGTGTCTGAACAATTATGTTACCTCTATGGCATTTCATATAGGCTTTTAGCTTAAAAGCATGCACATTTGGAGAAATATTGATGGATTCTCATAATGTTTATGTCAATTTTTATGTAATATTTATTCAATATTTATTGTCATCACTATCACGCGCTGGAGACTGTGTTTTCAATTCATACTTGCAGCTGGAGAAAGATGGTCACATGGCCTGGATTGTCACATGGCCTGTTCTTCTTTAGGAGGCACTTGTGGACATTTAGAGGGAGATGACAGATCACGCATCATGTTAGTTTTCTTTATTTTGCAAAAAGCACAACATTTTGTTTTTATTCTGAGTGTACACAAATAAAAGACGATATTCAACAGATTAAAATGGTGTATAGCTCTTAATTTTATGTGCAACATTGACAGAGTATTTTGAGTCTCTTTCACACTGGTAAGAAAAAAACCGAGGTGGTATCGCCGGCGATACCTCAGAGTGTTAAGGGGCGTTTCAGCTGTGAGACTTCAGTGTAAATGCCCACTGCTGTGATTGGCTAACATCTTTGCATATGAAAATATCCAAGTATTACTCTCTCTTTTAGCACGTTTTTACTATCACAGCTCTAAGGTTAATTAATCATGAAAAGTGTTGCATTACATTTAGATCTATGGTGTTATATTTAGATTGTGGGATGAAAGGTTGCAGAGATGAACACTGTGTAGCTGATCACAGACATGTTGAGTGCATGAAAGCAGTTGCAACTCAATTTCTGTACACTAATCAATGCTTTCATCTTCACTAACAGTGCAAACGCAATATAACCAAAAGATTTGTTGAACAAATCTGGAGTTTTGCGCGTTTGATTATATTTATATAGAAAATTTGATTTCTCATGTCATGACAAAATTGTCATTACACTGTATTCAGCACAAAATAGGCGACAATAATATGTGAGGAACATTTATGTACATGTTTGTGTTTTTGAAGGAATAACGGTTATGCGTGGTTATTGAAAAAACAAAAAACTTAAGTCACTGAAATAAGGCCAAATATATATTAAATCTGTGTTCACAAGACTTCACAAGACTATTGGAGGTTGTAGACTAGTAGCCTGACGTGGTCATACTCAATTCTAGTCAGAATATGAGTCTGATACTGCTCCATTGGGCTTTGATTATGGGGGCGTATTTCAACCAATCCAGGAAAGACCTCAATTGGATAGACCTACAACCAATCAGAGTTACAGAGTAAGTGATGTATGTTGAGCGACGCATAGTTGTCAACAGAACTCAACTGCACACATGCTGGAACTAGTAGAAGATGAGCGTAAACAATCTTTGCCGGTGTTGTAAAAAGAATTTAAGTATACACGGAGTACTTGCCAATTAATGCGCTGTCGATATCTTCTATAACGGATGCGATGGCGGAATCTACACATCTCAGTTCTTCAACAACAGCCATCATTGTTGTAAACTAACCCAAGTGCTCTTTGATGACGTGGCTGATTACGTTTCTGGTGATAATCTGTCAATCATTGCCCTGACAATGTGATTGGACGAACAGTTTCTGTTCGGGCATAATTACTCCTCTACAGATCGAGTCCAGACAGAACTTCCCGACCTAGAAATGTTGTGGGCGGGACTAAGTTCGGCTGGCATCCAGGCTAGTAGACTAGAGTTTTTGCTTTAAAATGATGTACTCGTTCATATAAAACAATAGAGAGATTTAAATTTTCGAAGACATTTTTGTCAAGAAATACAGTATGCGTGGAGGCATGAGTCATCATGAATAATGCTGTGATTCACACCTGAGAAGACAAAAGATCCACATAATGAGCAGCATAATGAGCTCTTTCAGTCAGGTAGGCTGTGAAAAGTTGAGTGAAATTTATCAAGTTGTGTGAAAGATACAAGAATGTCGATTCAACCTGTACAAGCATTATACAATCAAGATTTATAGTAGTTTTTTGTTATTCTGTATGACCGTGAACAATTTCCTAAGACAACAAAAGGGTGGGGGGTCCTTACCTTTTTGTGTCGTCCTTACTGTGTTAATGTTTGGCAGTATAATGGTGACATCGACGTTTTTTTCCATGGGAAGAGTCCAGTACACGATTTCCATAGTAAATATTTGTCCAAAAGCATGCAAACTGGTATAAAAATCGATATAACTTCTATTGTTTACATCCTGTAAGCGCTATTCACGGGTGCGCTGTCATGTTTATTCCACGAACTGTCCACATCTAGCGCTTTATTCAATGAAATATAATTTATCACTGTATTTAGTAGAGTGTCTGTAAATGAATGAGAACAGCCCAGAAGATGTCCGATGAAAACTGGACACATATATATGTATATAAAAAACAGGTGGACAGGCGCTTTTAGTGATGTGTGATTACGCACAGGCAAACATAAGTGGGAAAAAAAGTAAAAAGACAGCAATGACAAACTATTGTGTTGTCATGTAACGTTAGCCTATGCAATAACGATTACGCCAATGTGTTGATTTACATACTCTCGCGTGTAATACATTGTTGTTTAGTGTACGAAACAACTTGCTTCCAGGAAAAATAGCGCGCGCGCACCCGCTGGTGTGACACAAATATAAGGGACACACCTGCTGCCCACTAGTAGCACTCGCACTGCTAGCATAATCTTGCGTGTAATACGTTCGCCAGCCATGGATCAGCGTTGTGCACAGAAGTTGTTTTCTCCTGCTGCTGCATTGGAAGAACTTATGCGAAGCAGTGATGAAGAAAATGTGGATTATTCGGAGGAGAGTGCTGTATCTAGCGTCTTGATTGCAGTCTTGGTCATTAGCTGCTGGTGTAAATGTTCAATAAGGGTAACAATAGAGTGGGTATCATGGTAAATTGCTTTGTGTAAATGATCCTTTGCGTTTGAAAAGAAAAATTGTAAACTGATGTAAATCTGCCATCAGGGCAACAACAGGGTGTGGGTATGGCTATATGCTGCTGTATGTAAATGATCCTTGGAATTTGAATATAAAACTCAAGATTGTGTAAATGTGCCATCAGGGCAACAAAAGGGTGGGTATGGGTGTATATTGCTGTATGTAAATGATCCTTGGAATTTGAATAGAAAAATGTAAGATTGTGTAAATGTGCCATCAGGGCAACAACAGGGTGTGGGTATGGCTGTATGCTGCTGTATGTAAATGATCCTTGGAATTTGAATATAAAACTCAAGATTGTGTAAATGTGCCATCAGTGCCATCAGGGTGTATATTGCTGTATGTAAATGATCCTTGGATTGCAACTTTTAAGAGGAAAAAAAATATACCATATATAGTATATAAATTGTGCTTTGTCATATTGGAATGATAAAATGTATGAAAATGATCAAATAGACTTATTATACTTCAAAGTAAAAGGTGGTTACCAAGTGTCCCTTTGGCATCTCCAAGTGGCCTTTTTGGAAAGGTGCCTAGACATGCACTGAAATAAATGGTTGTAAAAAAATCATTTTTGCTTGTATCACCTTCAAATTTTAAACATGTATTGATTAGACATATGGCTTTAGTTTGCTTATGTTTCCAGGCCCCTATGTATATGCCTTTTGCATTTTTCATTTCCATAAACAATTATTATGAAAAAAAAAATATATCCATTGTGTTTGAGCTTTTTTTTTATCTCTTTGTTAGTAATTGCTAGAGTAATTCTGAGTCTTTCATAGTAAACTGTGTCCGCTTTCAAATGATACCTTGGTTTTGTGTGTAGTCCGGAGGACTTGTTAGCAGCAACCATTTTATTTTGGGTATGTCATTTTTCACTCCCTGGCCAAAAGTGGGGGTGACTGGTAAGGGGTTAATGTCCACTCTTGACAAAAAAAAAAAATATATGATTTTTGTGATCTCATGCATGCACGTATTATTGCACATCATGTGAAGAAAATTTTGTATAGCCTTATGTTAAATTACAATACCAGTCAAAAGATTGGACACATTTTTTTTAAAAGAAGTCTTAAGTCTCTAACCAAATAATGGTTTTAAAATATAATGTATTTCTGTTATGCAAAGCGTTTGAACATTCCCACCTCTATGGCATTTCACATATATGGCTATTTATTCTATATGTTATATTATATAGCTTAACCCTCAGGGGTCTGAGGATTTTTGGGGCCCTGGAGAAGTTTTGACATGTCCTGACATTTGTGCTTTTTTCAGTTGTTCATAAACATATTAGTGACAAAAGTGTCATTACACTGTATTCAGCACAAACTAGGCTACAATAATATGTGAGGAACATGTATGTACATGTTTGTGTTTTTGAAGGAATAACGTTTATGCGTGGTTATTGAAAAAACAAAAAACTTAAGTCACTGAAATAAGGCCCAAAAAATATATATTAAATCTGTGTTCACAAGTCTTCTGGGTATTGGAGGTTGTAGACTAGAGTTTTTGCTTGAAGTAAAAATTATCCTTCCTACTCCTTCATATAAAACAATAGAGAGATTTAAATTTTCTAAGACACTTTTTGTCAAGAAACACAGTATGCGTGGAGGCGTGAATCATCATGAATAATGGGTGATTCTCACCTGAGAAGACAAAAGAATCGCATAGTAATGACCTGAAATGACTTGCATATTAATGAGGACTTTCAGTCAGGTAGGCTGTGAAAAAACCCTGTGATCATGCTGATAACAGGATTAAAGTCCACTCAGGACAAAAAAAAACAACATGATTTTTGTGATCTCATGCATGCACGTATTATTGCACATGATATGAAGAAAATTTTGTATAGGCCTATGTTAAATTACAGTACCAGTCAAAAGATTGGACGCATTGCCATTATAATGTTTTTAAAAGAAGTCTCAAGTCTCTAACCAAATAATGGATTTTTATTTTAATGTACTTTAAAATATAATGTATTTCTGTGACGCAAAGCGTCTGAACATTCCTACCTCTTGGGCATTTCATATAGGCTACTATATTTGTTATATTATAAAGCCTAAATGTTAATGTGCAGTTGTTTATGTAATGCTTCACATTTTGACTCTTAAAATCTTATATTGACCATAATTTCTTTATATGCTTAAAAGCATGCACATTTGGAGAAATATTGATGGATTCTCATATGTTTATATTAGTGGTGGGCCGTTATCGGCGTTAACGTGCTGCGTTAACGCGAGACTCTTATCAGGCGATTAAAAAAATATCGCTGTTAATCTATTCAAAGTTGGGTTGGGAGCTGGGTATTTCACCTTGATATTTTAGCGCGGATGTATACCTAGCCAAACTGACCCTTCGCAAAGACCCGCCCCCCTTAGTTACTGTTGCTTTGGTCGACAAGCTGTGGCGCTGTGACGCCCGTCACGTCACACACAGTGATGCATCACGGAGCAAAGAGGACACTGACAAGACAAAGCAGGTAACTTATGATATTTAACAAAGTCCCAGCTTTAAAACTGTGTAGTTTTTTAAGAAATTCAAACATTAAAACCCGTTTTCTTTAATGTGTCGTGACAGATTGCTGTAATGCCTCAGCTCAAGAGGCTCGTAAACCGATCATCTCTTACTACGAGTCCATTTATAGCATCAAATAAACATGAATGAACATGAGAATCAATGTTGTTTCAAACGCGGAAAGATGTCAATATACAAAATATAATATACAAAAGTTTAACTCCACCGAGGTTAATCTTCTAACTCCTATCTGCTTTGTCGGGCAAAATGGCGGATTACTTTTAGTCATTTGCTGCGTCCCAATTCGCCTACTTATACTACGCCCTAAAAGTATGTACTCTTTCTGTGAACAAAAAGTACTTACTTTTGAGTGTGTAGCAAAAGAGTAGACAAGCTTTGGGACATACTATCACGTCATACAATTGCGTCTTTGCTCTCTGTCGCATCCAGTCACCGTAAACTGCCCTGTCAATCATCTTACATCCTCCACATTTCATTTAGCTAATTTCCTACCGTATCGGAGAGAAATGCAACACGTTGATCTGCAGTCGCGAGTCTTTCATGTGGAGAACTCTCCTCATATTAATGCATAATGATGCATTT
The DNA here is from genome assembly GCA_036281575.1 of Ancherythroculter nigrocauda. Lineage (NCBI taxonomy): Eukaryota > Metazoa > Chordata > Actinopteri > Cypriniformes > Xenocyprididae > Ancherythroculter > Ancherythroculter nigrocauda. Next base: position 39,891,313 of record VTFQ01000011.1, on the reverse strand, counting down.
AAAAGTTAATGGCCAATCAGATCTTTATAAAAGTCCACATTGGTATTTGCAGATGAAAAATAACACATATAACATTAAATAAATATTTTCTATCAGTTTGAACTGATTATTAGTCACTTAAACAACCTCTCAGCATCGATCGTGCATATTCGCCATGTTTTGTAGTTTTTAACACTTTTTACTCGTGTTTGTAGTTCTGAACTGAATCCTCGTACAACGCTCAATGGGTTGTGGGCAATATTAGCCTTTATACTGTGCACGGATCCACACTTCGAAAATCTACCGGAAATAGTAGACCATCCGGGGGCTTTTGGCATACTCTTTTCAACATACTATGCTTTGGGACACACTTATTTTAATCTCACATACTATTTAGGATGGATAGTACGGACATTGGGACGCAGGGACAATTTGGGTATCTCACATATTCTGAATGTCTTCGGCAGAATTCAAATGAGCCATTTTATTCTAGATTACTCTAGATTAATTCCAAAATTAATCTAGATTAATCTAGATTAAAAAAATTAATCTATGCCCACCTCTAGTTTATATCAATTTTCTACACAGAGGAGTAATATTTATTCTATTTATTTTATTTTCATCATTATGAGCGCTGATACTGTGTTTTTTGTGATTAGTATTCACTAAGTTACAGTTCATTTTCTGAGAACTATCAGATTGGACTTCCTTCAGAGGGAGACGAGAGATCACGCATCATGTTAGTTTTCTTTATTTTACAAAAAGCACAAGATTTTCTTTTTGCTCTGAGTGTACACAAATAAAAGAAGATATTCCACAGATTAAAATGGTGTATAACTCTTAATTGTATGTGCAACATTGATGGAGTATTTTGAGTCTCTTTCACACTGATAAGAAAAAAACCCTCAGAGTGTTAAATGTTAATGTGCAGTTGACAAACTATACATCATTAAAAAGACGCAAGCTTCACATTTTGACTCTCAAAATCTTATACTGACCATAATTTTTTAATTTGCTTAAAAGCATGCACATTTGGAGAAATATTGATGGATTCTCATATGTTTATGTCAATTTTCTATACAGAGGAGTAATATTTATTCAATATTTATTGTCATCACTGTGAGCGCTGGATACTGTGTTTTCAATTCATACTTGCAGCCAGAGGGCTCTCTGTGCACCTTTAGTCCACAAATATCTCAGTAAAAGAAGAAGCATATCATGTGACATTCCAGGAACTAACAGAGGCTTCCAGAGATCACTATAACATGCAGATAAACACTTTTCAAGATGATAAATACACGATTGAGACGATGTATGCATGTATTGCCTCAGAATTTGCATCTGAATAGCACTAGCTCCGTGGGCGTGGCCACATTAGCGGATAATGAGCTGAATCACGGGATCATTACATAAACAGAGATTTTTTGTTTTTGATTTGAGTTACACGATTTAAAACCTGACATTTAAAACATTTCTTTAGACATAAGTCTAATTTTTTTGTGATTAGTATTCACTAAGTTACAGTTCATTTTCTGAGAACTATCAGATTGGACTTCATTCAGAGGGAGATGACAGATCACGCATCATATTAGTTTTCTTTATTTTACAAAAAGCACAACATTTAGTTTTTACTCTGTATGTACAGAAATAAAAGAAGATATTTCACAGATTAAATTGGTGTAAAACTCTTAATTGTATGTGCAACATGTCATGAGCCAGGTTTGATTTTCTCCTCGTTCTCTCTTTTTTCCCTCTGCCTTCATTGCATATTGGTTCCAGCTGTTTGTCATTACTATGAGCGTTCGCGCTGATTGCTCTCACACCTGTTGCACTTCTTCTCTGATTTTCTTGACTATTTCTCCCTGCTGTTCCTCACACTTCTTTGTTGGATGATTGTAAATACCTGTTATTGACGTTATCTCTCTGCTCTCCATCAGATATCCGTGACCTTTGTTTGTGTGTCTGTCCCAGTCTTAGTCCCAGACCCAGTAGCCATCTTGTCATTCATCCATCTGGGGTGTATTCCAGAAAGCAAGGTTAACTTACTGTCACATATACCCTGAACTCTCGGTTGATTAACCCAAACCTTGCTTACTCGTGGTATGCTGGTTCCAAAAATGCGTCCGGGAGTAAGTTCAGCCAACCCAGAGTATGTTCCCGGTTAACACACAAGACATTCTCAACAGAGCGACGAATCGATGATTCACCATGGAAACAGACGCTAAGAAAAAGCGTGCCATTCTACTTCATTCTTCTTCTTTTGTTTAATGGCGATTTACATAACCTACTTGGTGCACATCACCACCTATTGGGTGGTTATGCAATCATTTTTTATTCTTAATATTGTTTGATGCTAATTATTAAATAAGATATCACATATATGATATGTATTTTATTATAGAAATTATAGCATAGAAAATGTCCTGTTAAATGATAAAAAGCAGATCCATGTGTGAGATGACAATAAAATACATTCATATATCAGAATTGAATAAACAGTCATATATTGTATAATATAACATTGTGTATATAACTGTAACTATATAACAAATTTAGATACATTAATATAACCATATTGATAATATAACATGCATCTGAATTCCTCTTAAACTAACTAACCCTTTAACATAACCTGCTCCGGAGCAGGTTATGTTCAGAGAGCAAGTTGCTATGGTTACTTACATACCCTAAAAGTTACCTTCGTTTTTGGAACCGAAAGTTGAGGTTATCCGCTTACTTACTCTTAAACATACCCAGGTATGTCACATAACCTGCTTTCTGGAATACCCCCCTGAGCTCGCTAGTCCTCAAGCCTGGTTTCTTCCAACTGCCAGGCGTTGTTCTCTCCATCTACAACCCTAGGCGCTTCCAGATCTGAGATCAAGCTACGGTTCTCTGTGGACTATCACCTGTGATTGCTACATGTTTTCACCTATGTGATTCCCAGCTGTGAGCGGCCCTTTGTGACAGCGCTTGGCAGTCTGCCTTTGTTATACTGTTTGGACTGTGGAATAAATCCTTTTAATTTTCATTTTCGCCTCTGGGTCATCTGCTTCACATAACAGAATCATCCGACCAAATGGACCCAGCGAATTTGGCATCCGTCTGTTCCGCCGTCAGATGGTAGGGAATTTTGTTGGGCAGACACGAGCAAGAGCTCTCCGCAGCCAGACATGCAGTGGAGAGTCTCGCTGCCCAGGTAATGGACTTGAATAGTCGCCTACAGTGTCTTCACTGAGATCAGCCAAACCCACGACTTCCTGAGGAACTTTCAAACCGAGAGTCAACAACCCCCCGTGTTATTTTGCTGAGCCCACCGAATGCAGAGCTTTTTAAACCCAATGTGAGGTTGTTTTTTCCCTTCAGCTCATTACGTATGTGGCTGACCGTGCCAGGATTGCTTTTGTCATTTCTCTGTTGACTGGAAGGGCGCGTGACTGGGCTATGGCTGTCTAGTAGGCGGAGGCTGCCTGCTGTCACAGTGAAAGGACTCGCACCACTTTTCCCATCACCCTTCGCTGGACTGGCTCTGATGCTTCTTGTTTAGCCTTCATTGATTCAGGTTTGGAGGGTAACTTCATGGGCGAAGCTTGGACCCTTGAGAAAGACATTCCCTTATGCAAACTTGAGGATCCTACACCTGTGTTCGTGCTTGATGGCAGCGAGCTGTCAAGAATTCATCATGTCACCGTTCCGGTGACTCTCATCATCTCTGGCAATCATCAAGAGACTATTTCCTTTTTAATTCTTCATTCTACTGTTGCCCCTGTTGTTTTGGGTCATCTTTGGCTCACTCAGCATAACCCTCAGATTAACTGGGCTGAGGGGACCATTATGTTCTGGAAATTGTCATGTCATGTTCATTGTCTTGTGTCTGCTGTTCCTGCTGTTTCTCCTGTTTCTGTGTTTCAGGAGGAGCCTGGTGATTTGTCTGGAGTGCCGGAGGAGTACCACGATCTGCGAGCTATGTTCATCCGTTCCTGGGCCACTTCTCTTCCTCCTCACCCCCCATACAACCGTAGCATTGAGCTTCTTCCCAGTCCAACCCCCTTCGCGGCCGGTTTTACTACTTATCCACACCTGAACGCAAAACTCTTGTGAAATATCTCACTGAGAGTTTCGTTGCTGATACTATTGTTCCGTCCATCTCGCCCGCCAGTGCGGGGTTCTTATTCGTGAAAAAGAAGGACGGGTCCTTGCGTCCCTGCATAGAGGGGGCTTGATGACAAAACAGTCAAGAACCATTATCCCTTGCCTATTATGTCATCAGCTTTCGAGATCTTGCTGGGAACTAAGGTTTTCATGAAGCTGGATCTCCGTAACGCTTACCATTTGGTGTCAATAAAGGAGGGTGACGAATGGAAGACAGCGTTTAATACTCCCTTAGGGCACTTTGAATATCGGGTTCCTTGCGTCCCTGCATAGAGGGGACTTAATGACAAAACAGTCAAGAACCATTATCCCTTGCCTATTATGTCGTCAGCTTTCGAGATCTTGCTGGGAGCTAAGGTTTTCATGAAGCTGGATCTCCGTAATGCTCACCATTTGGTGTCAATAAAGGAGGGTGACGAATGGAAGACAGCATTTAATACTCCCTTAGGGCACTTTGAATATCGGGTTCTTCCGTTCAGCCTAGTCAACGCATCGGCTGTCTTTCAAGCACTAGTAAACGATGTTCTGAGAGACATATCTGGACGATATCCTGATTTTCTCACCCTCTCTCCAGGTGCATGTCCAGCATGTTCGCCGCATCCTGCAACACCTGTTAGAGAACCGTCTCTTCACTAAAGCTGAGAAATACGCTTTTCACGTCCAGTCAGTAACGTTCCTTGGCTCGGTAATATCTGCTGATGGCATCAGTATGGACCCAGCCAAGGTGCGTGCTATCATTGAATGACCCATTCCTGACTCCCGAACTGCACTCCAATGATTTTTGGGGTTTACAAACTTTTATCGCCAATTTATCTCTAATTTCAGTTGTGTTGCTGCTCCGCTGACAGCTCTCACCTCGTCCAAGACTCGTTTCGTTTGGACTGAATCCACGCAACTCGCGTTCGATAGATTCAAGGAGCTGTTTACCTCAGCCCCCATACGAATAATGCCTGACCCCGAGAGACAATTCTTCGTCGAGGTTGATGCCTCGGAGGTGGCTTTCGCCGCTGTGCTTTCTCAGCGCTCGCCGCTTGATGAAAAGGTCCATCCGTGCGCATATTTTATTAAGAACACAAAACCTGACGCACTCTCTTGCCAGTTCAGTACCTCGGAGAGCACCTCCACCACTGAGACTATCTTACCAGATGGGTGTGTGGTTGGGGGCGTTACCTGGGGAATAGAGAGACAGGTTAAGGCAGCGTTGTCAAATGTATCTGTTCCTCGACAATGTCCCCGGGATTTGCTATTTGTTCCTAGGTCGTTTAGCTCTGCTGTTCTCCACTGGGAGCATTCTTCTAAATTAGTATTTCATCCTGGGGTAAGAGGAACTCTCACAGCCATAAGTCAGCATTTTTGGTGGCCCACTATCGGTTTGTGGCCTCTTGTGCTATTTGTGCTCAAACAAAATCAAGCAGTTCTCCTCCCACAGGGCTTTTTAGGCCCCTTCTGATTACGTTTTGTCCATGGTCCGATATTGCCATGGATTTTGTGACCGGTCTTCCTTCCCCTGCCAATAATACGGTCATTTTGACCATTGTTGACTGCTTTTCTAAAGCCGCCCACTTTGTTCCGCTCTGTAAACTCTTCTCCGCTAAGGAGACAGCTCATATTGTCATTAAGCACATCTTCCGCCTGCATGGCCTCCCCACAGATACTGTCTTGGACAGGGGCCCTCAATTTGCGTCTCAGTTTTGGAGGGAGTTCTGCCGACAGATTGGTGCTTTGGCCAGTTTGTCATCAGGTTTCTATCCTCAAACTAATGGTCAAGCTGAGAGCACAAATCAAATTCTGGGTCGTATGGTCCGTACTTTGGCCTTTTGCAATCCCTCGGCTTGGAGCGAACAATTACCGTGGGTCGAGTACGCTCATAATTTACTTCCCTTGTCAGCCACAGGACTTTCTCCTTTTCAGTCTTGTCTCGGGTATCAGCCTCCTCTGTTCTCCTCCCAAGAGACAGAGGCCTCGGTTCCTTCAGTCCAAGCGTTTATACGCCGTTGCCAGTGTATCTGGAGAACCGTACAGGGTTAGGAAGCTGCTGGACGTGCGTAACAGAGGGCATGGTCATCAGTATTTGGTCAATTGGGAGGGTTACGGTCACGAGGAGAGGAGCTGGATTCCAGCCCAGGACGTCCTGGACCGCTCGCTCATCGAGGACTTCCTTCGTTCTCGCCAGTCCTCTTCCTCGAGAGAGCCAGGGGGCGCTCCTCGGGGTGGGGTACTGTCATGAGCCAGGTTTGATTTTCTCCTCATTCTCTCTTTTTTCCCCTCTGCCTTCATTGCATATTGGTTCCAGCTGTTCTGCTGATTGCTCTCACACCTGTTGCACTTCTCTGATTTTCTTGACTATTTCTCCCTGCTGTTCCTCACATTTCTTTGTCGGATGATTGTAAATACCTATTATTGACGTTATCTCTCTGCTCTCCATCAGATATCCGTGACCTTTGTTTGTGTGTTTGTCCCAATCTTAGACCCAGACCCAGTAGCCATCTTGTCATCCATCCATCTGAGCTCGCTAGTCCTCAAGCCTGGTTTCTTCCAACTGCCAGGCGTTGTTCTCTCCATCTACAAACATAGGCGCTTTGTGATAGCGCTTGGCAGTCTGCCTTTGTTATACAGTTTGGACTGTGGAATAAATCCTGTTAATTTGCATTTTCGCCTCTGGGTCATCTGCTTCACATAACACAACATTGTATTTTTAGTCTCTTTCACACTGGTAAGAAAAAAAACGAGATGGTATTGCCGGCGATACCTCCGACTCCTGAGTGTTAATCATACACTAGATTTAATTATATCACACGGAATCAATCCAACCAATATAGAAATTGTACCGCAAAGTGATGATGTCACTGATCACTACCTCGTAACATGCGTATTGCATAATGATGATATTTGTCAAATTGTGCCGCAATATTGACTAGGTAGAACAATTCTCCCGACAACTATAGATAAATTCACAAATAAACTGCCTGATCTGTCTCAGCTGCTCATTGTACCTAAACACACAGAAAAAAAAAACTAGCAGCATTTGCACCATTTTTACTAGTACATTAGATACTTTTGCACAGATGAGATTAAAAAAGGTTAGAGAGAAAACACTGTACCATGGTACAACAGTATTACTCATGCTATCAAGAGAGAAACTCATAATCTAGAACGCAAATGGAGACAAACTCGTTTAGAGGTCTTCAGAATCGTGTGGAAAGAGAGCTCTCAGAGTTTCAGAAAGACTCTAAAAGTAGCCAGGGCCGAGCATCTCCGCAAACTCATAGAAAATAATCAAGCAAACTTAGGCCTTTTTCACAGTCAAGCAAACAAAACAATCCAAGGTTCTTGTTTAGTACAGTGACTTCTCAATATAATTGTGGTGATTTTTACTGTGTCCATCCAAGGATGTGAAGTAAAACAGGGATTGGTACTCACATCACCGCTGACGTTGTGATTTTAGGATCACACGTCTCTTAAGGTGTGGTTATGAGTACATCAGATGAACACTTACCCCCCTTTCCCTAGTTCAGGGCACCAGTCAAGGTCTGTTACCTTCGCAGTATGAGAACACTCCCAACAGGGGCTTTCATTCATTTAGAATTAATGTAAAGTGGTCAGCTGATTTATCTGAGAGATTGGTGATACTTCCCCTTTGACGGGCAGACTCAGAACAGTATATCTGTTAATGTCTCACTCCTTACAGAGTTGAGACCCAGAACGGTATATCTGTTAATGTCTATTCCCATGCAGGACAGACTCAGAACAGTATATCTGTTAATGTCTCACTCCTTACAGAGTTGAGACCTAGAACAAGGAGTGTCTGTTGAAAGGGTACTTTTATCCCTTTCCGATGAGGAAGAGATTGCAATTTGGCACTTCTCCATTCAAGTGCTGTGATTGGCTGCTGGCATCAGAGGGGACACACACAGTGTGGCTCACCCTTCTTTCCCCTGTGGAACTCATTGCATAAAGCACAAAGTTGGAAGTCTTTACAGTGTCTTTAAAGTTTAATGCATTTCTCACTTACCAAACCACCACCAGAATACCTTTGGCAATATTCTAAACAAATAGAGACTAAACATGATGGAAAAAGATTGAACTGTCATTCAATTGTACATTAACAGCTGGATTTGTATCAGATGTTTCACTACAAATAGCTGTCACTAAGAATACTTATTTCTGTGAATAGTATGAAATGGATGTGTAGTTTGCATCAGCTCTATCAGTATGACAGATGGATTGCTATTATTTAGCTTTTTAATTTTTAATTAAAATATTCTCAAAATTGCTTACCGTGTCATCAACTATATGATATTCCGATTCACAAATATTTGTGAGTGTGTTTTGTCATTTTAAAACCTTCATAAATTATCTATCTATAATGCGAGATGGGCACCGTCATCTTAGTTTGCGCTGCAGTTCACAGAGTCCTGTCAGTTGGATTTACTTCATCAGTTCGGATTTAATTCATCAGTTTCTCCTGAAATGTATGCAAGTAAGTGGCTGGTGAACTGGAAGAATAATTGAGTAAACATTTTAGTTACTTAGGCCCATTATGTGTGTCTGATATGAATAAATGTCAGCAAATTATATTTGAATGGATTGTCGTTGCTGCTTCCACTGATGTCTGACATCAGTGTGTATTTTATCAACTCTAAATGTATTGTTTTACTGGTCCTTATGCATATTTAAATGTATGAAACCTTAAAAAAAAAAAAAAACATTACGTGGCTGAAAACACTGCATAGCTGTGATATATGATAAGAGCTGTGTGCATCCGTCTCACAGCCAAAACACGAAAGCACAGTTTGAATCTGGCAGTTACAGTATGTGACGTCGCTGAACGTTCGAAATCCCATATGTGGGACCGTACTGCTCAAAAGGTTAAGAAACCACAATTAGATCTAAATTTATTGGCAAATTACAGACCCATTTCAAATCTTCCATTTATGTCTAAAATACTAGAAAAAGTGGTGTCGGTCCAATTGTGCTCCTTCTATCTATGAAAAATTTCAGTCAGGATTCAGGTCTCATCATAGCACAGAAACTGCGCTCATTAAAATTAAAACGACTTACTTCTAGCTTCTGACCAAGGCTGTGTCTCAATACTAGTGTTACTTGATCTCAGTGCTGCGTTCGACACTATAGATCATAAAATACTCCTAGACCGACTACAAAATTATACTGGTATTCAGGGACAGGCATTAGGTTTAGGTCGTACCTATCAGACCACCACAAATTTGTTTATTTAAAGGGATAGTTCACCCAAAAATGAAAATTTGATATTTATCTGCTTACCCCCAGTACATCCAAGATGTAGGTGAATTTGTTTCTTCAGTCGAACGCAAATTATGATTTTTAACTGCAACCGCTGCCGTCTGTCAGTCAAATAATAGCAGTGGATGGGAACTTCTACTGTAACAGTAAATAAAACTTGCTTAGACAAATCCAAATTAAACCCTGCGGCTCGTGACGATACATTGATGTCCTAAGACACGAAACGATCGGTTTGTGTGAGAAAACGAACAGTATTTATATAATTTTTTACCTCTAATACACCACTATGTCCAACTTCGTTCAGCATCCTGTTAGTGAGGTCAAAAAACCCGCTCTGCTGACGGAAGTGATGTCTCGCCCATATACTTCAATGAGTGCGAGACATCACTTCCGTTGTCAGAGCGCGATCAGACCTCACTAACCGGAAGCTGAACGGAGTTGGACATAGTGGTGTATTAGAGGTAAAAAATGATATAAATACTGTTCGGTTTCTTGCACAAACCGATCGTTTCGTGTTTTAGGACATCAATGTGTCGTCACGAGCTGCAGGGTTTAATTTGGATTTGTCTATGGAAGTTTTTTCGACTCTTATTGTTCAAGTTCCCAATCACTCCTATTATTTGACTGACAGACGGCAGCGGTTGCAGTTAAAAATCATAATTTGCGTTCGACTGAAGAAAAAAAGTCACCTACATCTTGGATGCCCTGGGGGTAAGCAGATAAACATCAAATTTTCATTTTTGGGTCAACTATCCCTTTAAACGGGGAAAAATCTAAGATAATGATAGTAAATCAAGGAGTGCCGCAAGGATCTGTGTTAGGCCCTCTGCTATTTTCAATATACATGCTACCACTCTGCAATATTATAAGAAAACATGGAATTAGTTTCCACTACTATTCCTGTCACAGTTCTAGTCGTTCCTGAACTTCATTTCCCATAATCCTCTCCCTGGTCATCACCTGCACTCACTTCATCAATCAGTAATCACCACACTCAGCTGCAGCACATTATCTGGACTATTTAAGCTAGTCACATCTTCACAAACATTGCGAGGTCTTGTATACTCTGGTTACACTTCTGAGCGCTTCTTATTGTTATTGTCTGCCTGTTATTTATCCTGTCTGTTCCCAGTCTACGATTCTCTGCTGCCTGCCTTTGGACTGTATAATGTCATTTACATATTCTGCTGTAAAAACTAGACAAAGCTCGCTGATCGCTTTGAATTTATCTTACAAAATTACCATCTAGACATGTACGAAATGCAATTTTTGTTAAAGTGGTGTAATCGGGATCTCCTCAATTGTCTTTTTTCATTAATAAACCAAATGTTCAAATCGTGTGACATGCTTGATGGATACAATAAACTTTTACCATATTTTTTTGGCTGTTTTTTTTTTTTTTTTTTTTTTTTAAAGTATCAGTTTAGGCACCAGTAAAGATACCCAAATCTAATTTTAACAGATACATCAGATACATGTGTCTGAAATCCATATTAATTAAATGCATTGTATCAATCCATTTTTTTTTAATTAGTTAAATTAGTAAAAAGGTGCATGGCAGTTAGGAAAGTGTTGTTTTACATTCCCTGCCTCCTATTTACAGCAAACTATTAATTGAATATAGCCAACAGCATGCTGATCACATTTGCTAACATAGCAATATTATCTGAATAAGTGTATCTGCTCCAACAGTAAAAGTATTCTTGGATCCTTTAAAATGTTAGTGACATTTAATGCTACTTATTGTGTTTTAGTAGTGGTTACATCACCTTGTCCACGTCTCCGAGTCCCTCAGTGTCCAGCAGCACCAGAGTGGTTCCTGCTTTAGTGGGGTGATCCACACACCACATCCAGATGCCCTTCGTCTTGGACTCGACGGTGCTGCCCAATGCAAACCCTGTCCGACAGCACACACACATCATGGCTTATATGCATGCATTCAAATGAGGTCTTAAGCTTTTGGATGTTATCAGATTTGCCTGTATAGATCTAACCTGTTTGTTGTCGTGCGAGGCGATTCATCAGGTAGGACTTCCCGGTGCGGTAGAGACCCACCACGGCCACCACCACCACTGGCTGCTCGATCTGCTGCAGGATCTGTAGAGCTGACTGCTGCACACACAGCTTCCCATCTGACCCCGTGTCAATCAAGCATACTGGTTTGTCCATGGTCACCGAAGAACACATCTGTCAAACAGATATGCACATTTAAAATCCTTTAAGTAACTGCAGTGCAGTAGTTGATAACCTCACTTGCTTAGTTGATTACTTTACTTCATTCAGTTAATCTATACAAGCTCTAATTTCCCTTAGCTTCTTACTTTGCTTCAATCACTTCAGTCTCCAAGCTGTAATGCATAAATGATGCATTATATACGGGTCTTTTATATACCCGTATGTCTCAGACACACCTTTACTTGATGCTTATTGGTCTAGAGTGAGTTTGGGGATGCTATTGGTCTCTCAGCATCTCTCTGGCTATTCTCTCTCTTTGACTTGCACCCCCTTCCAATGACTAAGCAAAAACAAGTGGTTCAGTGGTTTCACTTTCAAAATCAGCAACTGCTTACTTGAAAACATGTGATAGCTGATAAATCAGGCGCAGATTAATGCACAGGCTTGCCTAGGCTGCAGCCTAGGGGCCCCACGGGGCCCCTGATTGGCCAGACTTTTTAAAAATTATTTTAAATTTACTTAAGCGCAAACAAAAAAAATACCCTCTTTGGCCCATAAGAAAATAAATAAGCAGGTGATAGGCCTTTTTCACAGTACGTGTGTCAGTATTAGTAGAGTAAAGGAATTGCAAATTTTGAGAAGAAAATTAAACTTGTTTCATTTACCTTAACAATAAACTTCAATATTTAATTTAAGACTTACATGATATCTTACAATGTATGTCATCTTTCATTTGAATGTGTAACATTATCTGATGAGGCAATCATCAGCGCTGCACTGACGGCATGAGATTAAAGCCGAGTTCAGACTGCACGATTTTCAAAGTAGTCGGGTCACTGTTCTTTTCACACTGCATGACTATCTTGGCCAGCATTCAGTCGCTGCTGTGTTCAAACTGCACGATGGATCGGCGACAGAAGGTTTCACTGCTGATTTGCAGCGAAAACAAGAAAAAGAAAAGAATATGGAGGAGGAAATGGTTGAGGAGACGCAAGGAACTATGTATATGGTCTATAACTCCTCCTCAAACTCCCCGCTGCTCTGTATCTCGCTCTCTCATTGGCTGTCGGTCATCACTGATGTAGTTTTCAGTCAGAACACTTTTCACACAGCAGGATTTTGAATCACCAACAGGTCCAGATATTTAGCATGCCAAATATCTCACGGGCGTCAACGACTTGTCGGCGATTCTCTCAGATCGCGTCTTTGCTCATTCACACTGCGTGATTGTCACTCGCATGAACGAGCAACAATTTTACTGTGATTTCGGGCATTTGTCTGTGATTTCTCAAAACCTGTCAGCGAGCCAAAATCACGGCTAAAATCGTGCAGTCTGAACTCGGCTTAACGTGCAACGCACAGCTCAAGTTTCTGCCAGAGGAATCATCGGACTGATTTAATTTTATTTGTAATGTTATTTTGTTAATTTTTGCAATATATAACCACCCATTATTGTCTACAGCATAATGCTATCCAATATTGCACTCAAACATGGAGGATATGATTTGTTTACGATAATCAAACCAGTTATTTTTGAATAATCGTCTATGGGCTGGACATATTCCTTAAACAACTTCAATTTGATGCCAGCAAATTGAAATCCATGAAAAACAAAAAAGTTAATATTTTTGTTTAATACAATAAATTTCCCCCAAACCTTTAATTTAATCCACTCAAAATAGACTTTAGTTGTATTAGTATTTTAAGCTTTGTCTAATTAAAGCTCTTTAAAGTGATATGTTGTTTGTATTGTATTTTTGCATTTCTATACGCTGATAAGACTCTGAAGTATTACGCACACAGATACAGAATGGCTTCTGCTCCCCTTTAAATAACGAAATATGTGTAAGAATATTATGCCTTTCTTCTTTGTTTCACAATAACTCAATAATTGTAAACAGAATTTGGTGTCTTTAGAATAAGCATCTGTGCTACATTTTACAAAAATAAATCACAACATTCCTACAGCACAGCCATTACTAAAGGATGCAGGGGATGTTTTTTTACACTCCAAATCAAAGCTTCTGTTTTTCTAATGCGGAAGTGTGATAAAGGCCTATTAAAGGCATTCACTAAATTCCAGGGGTTTCAATACCACAATGTAAAATGGGTGTTTCTTGGTAAAGCCCTCTTTCAAAAAAAAAAAAAAGAAAAGAAAAAAATTATTTTTATGTGCAGGCATTTCCAATCCAAGGATCAGCCCAGATGGATAATGAAGGACAAAACAGTCATACAGGTAGATATTTTTATGTTAAATTATTATCTCACAGATAAGCTTTTCGAAACCAAAAAAACAAACAAATAATGTAAAGCATGCTGCAACGTTAATAGGCTACTCTAATTACATTTTACTTTAAGTTTTACAATAAAACCAAAACATTATTGAAGTCCATAACAAAATAATCATGGGTTTGATAATCTAACCATAGTTTAAACATGGTATTTGTATTAAAACCATGGTTATACAAATAGTAATCAATCCACCAAAGAAAACGTTTGCTACACTTTTACTATAATAAACAATGGTTAATTTGATCTTAATTAATTAATTAACTTACATTTTATAGCCTATGCATCTTTCCCCAGTTATACTGAGTGAATATAAAAAGAAAAAGATCATGCAGACAAAAGTAATGCACCTCTTCAAATATACTTTAATACTTTATTAATATACTTTGTTTCTAACAGATTGGCTCCCAACAAATTTCAAAATATGTAGGGGAGAGTGGGGTAATATGAGACACCCCCTCTATCTCAGCAACGGAACACATTTGTGGTTATGTGACAATTATGTTTTCAAGCCCTTCACATTTCCCCTTGGCCATGAAGGAGAGGACCTCATGGTGCTGTGCTAAGCATTATTATTATTTTTTTTTTCACAAAAATATTTTTTTTGCATGTAAAAGTAAATTTTCTTGCGGTCAACTTAATCAACTGTTGTGCCAAAGCAAACTGATTCATGTAGAAAAACTTATACATGTTGATGAACTATCAACATATAAAACCATGTGATGATGCTAGCTGAAGAATTGCTAAGAGAAATTGTTTTTTTTTCTAAAATGTAGTGAGACAAATGTTTTGGGGTAAAGTGAGACATGAGGCACAAGTTAAATTTAGTCTTAAACATATTTTAATGTAATATTCATAGACTGTAAAAAAATATGGACGTAGTGTCCGTGACGTCACCCATAGATTTCTGAACAGCAGTTTTGACCATAGACAGTAAAAGAAATGGACACAGCGACCCCATTGGAACTCAATTGAGACAAGTGAAGCCCATTTTTAGTGATTTTTAGCACTTCCGTTTCTGACGCGCAGACTCAAACTAAGCTTGATGACGTCCGCAACCTGTCTGACAGATGTAAATCTTCTAGTAGCTGTGCGTGAAAACTGCCATTGTTAATCTTGCAGAGACGGCGAGCTTGAGCGGGGAGTTCTTTGGCGTGAGTGAGCAGGAGTAAGAATTCTGATTAATTATTTTGTATAGTATTTTAAAATGTAACGCCAGTACGCCATATTAAGTTAATGCATACTATTGCCTGCGAGCTTCTCCTCCTGTCTGTACGGTAATTTCTCTACTGTGCGACAGAGAGTCGAGTGGTTATGACGCAATCGTTAGCCTATTTTTACAAAAACTGTTTCTACGGGGCCATAATGTAACATAGAAGGTAATGGAGCCCTTTATACATTGTCGTGTATCTTTAGAAATAAATAATGGACAAATGGAGTCTTTAAACGCCTCAGATGTAAAGTTATTCGCTGTCAAAGTGACGCCAAAATGAATGGGAGTCAATGGGATGCTAACGCAAGTGAAGTTCACCAGTGCCCAAGGAAGTCGACCGGAAGTTGAAGTCGGCCGCGTGCCGCCATCTTGTAGCAGAACTTCACTTGCGTTAGCATCCCATTGACTCCCATTCATTTTGGCGTCACTTTGACAGCCACTCGACTCTCTGTCGCACAGTAGAGAAATTACCGTACAGACAGGAGGAGAAGCTCGCAGGCAATCGGGGAGATGTCAAGAGAGATGGTGTACTGGCGTTACATTTTAAAATACTATACAAAATAATTAATCAGAATACTTACTCCTGCTCACTCACGCCAAAGAACTCCCCGCTCAAGCTCGCCGTCTCTGCAAGATTAACGATGGCAGTTTGCACGCACAGCTACTAGAAGATTTACATCTGTCAGACAGGTTGCGGACGTCATCAAGCTTAGTGTGAGTCTGCGCGTCAGAAACGGAAGTGCTAAAAATCGCTAAAAATGGGCTTCACTTGACTCAATTGAGTTCCAATGGGGTCGCTGTGTCCATTTCTTTTACTGTCAATGGGTGTGACTGTGATGTGTTGCAGGTGCGTGCGCAATCAATCCCAGGAATGAGGGCCCATGGGAAATGTAGTCCGAATGGTAACTGTTCAGTATTCCGGAGATGGCTCCCTCTGGTGGTCCGGAGGAGGGACCGAGGGAGCCACATTCATGACAGTAACAACCCCTTGGCAATTTTTGTGACAATTTTTTGTGGTGCTCCACCAGCTGTTGACAAAAGTGTTGGATAATGAATAATATAAATTTCAGTTAGATGACATTGGAGGAATTTGGAGGAATGCCATCCAGCCTGCTGTCCACTTCAAATTTAACCTTTTTTGCAACATAACTATTTTTATTATATAGCAACCCATTTTTGTAACTTATTGGAATAACATTGTTTACATTACAAACACATCATTCTCAATTACATAATCCCTTTTCTTTTTTTTCTAGTTTGCGGAATGTTTCTTAAAGAATGAGCTGCTACACTTTTCCACAGCTGTGGAAAGTGTGGCGGCTCTGAGAATGCAAATAGCATTTTCTCTCTGCAGAATCTGGTATGTTTTAGATACAAGTCCTTGTTTCAAATTTCAAATATTCATTTATTCTTTGGTACCCTAACCATTTAACAGTGTTGGTAAAAATGTGATTACTTATTTGTATGTAAATACTTGTGTTTTAAAAACATGTTTTATGATAACATTGTTTATTCTGTCTTGACATGATATTCGACTAGCTGACCTGAAGGACTTATGCTATTTATGTGGGGAGAAGAGCAGTGGGAAAAAACAGAAAGTGACTAACTGGTTAAGCATTCCAAAAAGTATGTTGTCTTTTGTCAGACCTTTATTAAATTTGCCATATTAATTGAAGGTAAAATAATGTTCATTTAAGTATTGTTTGATATGGATTACAGAAATATTTATGCTTGACTTCAAAATATGTTTGTCAACATGTTTAGATTGGCTGTGATACGTGTCCCCGGTGGTTCCACTGCAAATGTGTTCATGTGTCTACAAAACTTGTGTATGTCCTGTTTGTCAACCTTGAAATGTAATCAGTTATTGTGATCATTTATTTTATCTTATTTTCGTTTAATGTTATTGAGTTTTATTTCTTTAACCTTTTTGGTTTTTTTAAAAGATATTACATAACTAAATTTTAACCTAACTGTAACTTCAAAAACTGTAAATAAAAACATCTAATGAAATATTCCCATCTCATATTATTCAGAAAAACCCTGATTAAAAAAATATATATATATATTATGAAAAAGTGCAGCAGATCAGTAACTTGACATCATTTTGAGACAGAAAGAACAGTTCACTTCATAAATAAATTCTGTAACCACTTTTCGGCAACTGCAATTTATTGGTTTTATTTACCATTTGAAGGTGTTACAACAGGTAAAAAAGGACTGAATGGGCTATAATCTGTCAAATATAACCCTCATGAATGAAATCAAGTTATTTTGAGGCAGAAAGAACGGTTCACTCAATAAATAGAGGCTGTAATCACTTTTTGGCAACTGCAATTTAAAGGTTTTATTTACCATTTTTATCATTACAGATATCTACAATTCAGTTGCAGATATCCACTATGTGAATTACGGATATCTGTAACTGAATTGTAGATATCTGTAATTCCAGTTTGAGATATCTACAATTTGATTCTGACTAGTCAAAACTCCAGTTCAAGATATCTTTAATTCAACTCAATTCAAGATATCTACATGTTCCTTTTCAGATATCTTAAATTAAGTTTTAACTAGGCGAAATGACATTGTAGATATCTGTAACTGGAGTTAGGGATAGTCATAATTTAATTGTAGATATCTGTTATTGTAACGAGGCTGGACTCAGGCAGGGATCCAAATGCAAAGCTTTTACTAAAAGTGAGCGTGGTCACACAGGCAGGGTCAAGACAGGAGCAAACAGGAACAGTAAGGAACAGGCAGAGTCGTAGTCAGGATCAGAGGTGGGTAGAGTATTCAAAAACTGTACTCAAGTAAAAGTACAAGTAATTATAGAAATATTTACTCAAAGTAAAAGTGAAAGTAATAATCCTAATAGTTACTTTGTTACGGTAGCTGGTAGAGGGATGAGGCAGATACGGATTTCCACAAATAACATAAGATACTTTAATCAATCAAAGACAAGGAAACACCAAACTACACATTAACACAACAGAGAACCGACAAGGAGTGCAGGGAGTGAGTGCCATATAATGGGAGTGCAGACAATGAGTCCAGGTGCAGGTGATCCGTGATGATGGGGCGCTGACGAGGGAAGTGAGTGCAGGTGACGAGACAGGAGGATGATGGGAAATGGAGTCCAGGGGAACAAGGGATCTGTAACATACTTGAGTAAGAGTAAAAAAGTATCCAATGAAAAATCTACTCAAGTAGCTCGTTACTAGTTACTTTGTGTGTGTGTATATATATATATATATATATATATATATATATATATATATATATATATACACATGTATATAGCCTATATATATATATATATATATATATATATATATATATATATATACACATGTATATAGCCTATATATATATATATATATATATATATACACACACACACACACACAATAGCATGTTATTATTTATATATATATTTAAATTATTATCATACTTAGATAACTTTGCAACAAACACAGAAGAGACAAGCATTATTTCTGGCATCTGTAGCCCAAATATCACTGCATGTCTTTTGCTTTGTATAATAATAACGTACAGCTACATTTGAAAGAAGAGAGAAACTCGATGTGCTCGCGCTCATAACGTCCGAACATCTGAACACAAACAATGATCAAATGTACATTTACGGATCTTTTTCTGTCTGTTCTCCAAAATGTAATAAAATGTATACCCTTGTGAAAAAAAAGTGCACTTTAGTATACTTTTATAAAGTGTACTTATTGCACAAATAATATACTTAAAAAGAACACACTTAAGTGTGAATTAAATGTAATGTTTTCATCGCTTAAGTGCATTCTATTTGTAATTAATTTCAAATGTATCACAGATTAAGTTCATATTAAATGCAATAAGTTGAACTTTTGAGTGATTTTTTTGAACAACTTAAGTGGTACTTTAATACAACTTTATGATAACCTTCATAATTGCGTCTAGTATCTTTAAAATATAGTTGAAGTGCACTGCTTAATGTACTGACAAGCAATTAATGTGAAATAAAATATATTTTAATATCAGTTATTAATACACTTGAGTGTGAATTAAATGTAATGTTTTCAGCCTGTTACGTCCCCTGGTGGCGTAGAGGTATGGGGGAGACGCACATAATAAATATTTAAAACAACCTATAAACTTGGTCTCTGGGAAGTACTGTGGGTGAGTGACACAAGGACAAACAATGTAACAAAAAGTGGTTCGCTTTATTTACAACGGAATATAAGTTTACACAAATGAAAACACCAACCAAAAATCCCTATTTACAGCTATATACAAAGCAAAGAAATTATAATAAATTGAAACAAGCCACGGAGAAAAAGAAAATGAGCGGCGCTAAACAAACGAAAAGAACAAAACAAAACATTCAATAACTAATTCCCCGCCCTCTAAACTAACTAAAAACAAAACCAGAAAATAAAGAAATCTTCGGCGTTCACGCCATAACTAAAGCTTCACTAACTATTAAACAAAACTTACATAAGGTTGCTCCCGCTCCTTCCCTAATGTGTCTAGACAGAGTCAATCCTGCGTGTTTGTAAGATGTAAGTCACGTGACATTCTTTCCTTTTCTTGATCTCCGGGCTGATGAAGTTTTCAGTTCAGATAAGGCATTCTCAGTAACAAACATTCAAGGAAGCAAACAAGCAAGCGAACCACCACTAAATCACAGCATTGAGCAACAAAATACTCCAAGCTCCTCCTCTTCCGTTCTCCACGGCGTCCTTTATCCCGTACCCGATAATGATTGGCTGGTGATTCATCATGACCGACAGATTATTTAACCAATCACGAAACCTGCAACAGAAAGACAGCAGAGAGCGGAAACACAAGAAACCAATAACAAGGGGGAGAAGAACAAATAACAAAAAGGGAGGGGGCAACAATCTGAACACGTAACACAGCCGCTTAAGTGCATTCTATTTGTAATTAATTTTAAATATATCACAGATTAAGTTCATATTAAATGCAATTAGTTGAATTTCTGAGTGATTTTTTTAAACTACTTAAGTGCGACTTTAATAAAAAATTGTATGTACTTTGAAATATGGTAAAAGTGTACTTCCGAATGTACTGACAAGCAATTAATGTGAACTAAAATATACTTAAATGTAATTTACATGTACACTGTTATATAATTTAATACATTTGTAATTACATTATTTACATACTTTATTTAATTTAATACATTTGTTATTACATTATTTGCAGTTACATATAATAATGAAGTTACAATTTAGTATATTTCAAAATATTACAATCAACACAAATGCAAATTGAAACCCTCTACATTTATTGACAAAACAATCTCTAAAACAAATACACAAAAACCTTTTTGTTGATGCACAAGAAAAACCCAAGAAACACTATACAAACACAAACAATTACAACACTTTAACTCTCATATAGAAAGAGTCTGGAGGACAGAGAGGCTTATATGCACTATCATTTTCTCCCTCACATAGAAAGGTACCTAAAGCTTAACCTACCCATCACTTTCTGCATTTTTACATTTTCAGTTTTTACATTTTTCAATCATTCGGTATGATCTATAAGATGATAAATAAGATACAAACAAAAATGTATACAAACAAAATGTAAAGAAAAGAAAAGATTCAAAACTTTGGGTAACACTTTATAATAACTTTTTATTAGTTAACTATTTTAGTTAACATGAACTATGAATAAAAAATACTTTAAAGCATTTATTAATCCTGGTTAATATTCATTTTAACATTTACTTATGCATGATTAAAATCAAAAGTTACATATGTTAATAGATAATGCACTGTAAACTAACATGAACAATGACTATACATTTTATTAACTAACTTGAAAAAACTATATTTTTTATTACCTAATGTTAACAAAAGATGAATAAATACTGTAAAAAAGTTAATGCACATAGTTAGATCATGTTGTCTAATATATTAATTGATGTTAACAAATGACACCTTATTGTAAAGTGTTATCGAACCTAGTTACTTATAAGCTCTGAAACCTTTACTAGCATCGAACATTAAACAGGACCAAAAGGTTTCTTCTAAAATCTTTCTCCAGCATTACAGTGAATGTAATTTTGAAAAGAAAAACAAAACAAAACAAAACAAAACAAAAAACTTGACGAATTCCAAAGGCACAAAAACAAGAAACCAAAATTGTCTATCACCAACTTTTTTGAAGTTGTAGGAAAAAGTGCTGTTTATGTCAATGTCCCAGAAGCTCTCCATCGGCAGAAAACCTCAAATGTCCATGAAGCTGCGCACCATCTCTACACAGTATGCGTAAATGGACATGTTCCAAAGAGGCAGGAAAGTAAAAAATAAAATAAAAAATACCTTGAGGAAAAAGATAAACAGAAGGAAAACAATTGTTTGTAAACAGAGTCAGTCCATTATTATAATTGGCTCAATTGAATGAAAGCAATAGATATAGATATATAGTTGCACTCCAAAGTTTATATACACCTTTGTAGTTTTGAAAATAATCAAAAATGAACAAAGACATTTGATGTCCTTTTCCACCACCCTCCTAGACCCATTTGGTATTCCTAAAGGCAAAGAGTTGCTGATAGTGATTGAAGCAAAGATGTGTACTGTGTAACGATCATCTCCTCCACTTTAATACCAGTTACAGTGTGAAATAAATATGAATGAACATCTGAAGGTATGTTACAAGATACAGTACAACTGATCCATAACATGTCACATTTAATCGCTCAGATCAGTGTTTCAACCGTGGAAAGACGTCAATAAAACAGCTTGTAAACAATGTCATGTAACGTCACATTTACTTCAGAAAAATCATATTCAGCATAAACTCATTAGTCAGCTATAGAGAGGAGCATTCTGCTAATTATATGCACCACGTTACATATTCATTATAATTTTATTTTAAATATTTATTTTATTTATAATTAATGTATTTAATGCATGTTTGAATAAATCATTTATGACAGCCATGATTTAAATGTTTATATTTCAAAAAACGAATTGGAGTAGAAATATGATTATATAATTCTAAAGTTAGTATTATAACTTTATTATAAAAAAAACTATTTATTGTAATTTAAGTGTTTGTATGTAAATAAGTTAATTTTAACCTTCAATATTATAGTAATATAGTACCAAGTGACTCCCTCGTCTAGTTTATAGCATTATTTGAGAGATTTTTGTTCCTCAAGAAATTTTGTCATTAACTGTATCTGATATACATCCAAAATAATCGATATTGAATCGAAATCGAATCGCAAGCTTGTGAATAGAAATCTAATCGAATCGTGAAAATTGTCAATACCCAGCCCTACTGAATACTGTTAGACTTAGCTGAAAAATATAAAGCACTATTTATTTCATTTGTATCTTTGTTCTATATTTATCTATGCTTACAATTTGTTCATTATTTTCTATGTGCATTCACTCACCTACAAAATCAACCCAATCCTCCTAGAATGATTACTTCTTTCCAAATAGAGCTATTTAAGTCATTTGGTGAATTTTTTTCATATCGCAATATATATTGCAGATTTTTTTTTTTTTTTTGCCAATATTGGTATAAGTGGCAGTGGGTGGTAATAGCAAGATGGTAGAAAACTATACGTTTCTTGTCTGATAACGTTTCTTTAGTCATTCGGCCATCCTGCAGCCTAAACCACTGTAGGCAAATCACCCTAACACCTTGCAGTATTCGCAAAATAATTTTAACAATAAAAGGGATCATAAAAATTTGCATGTTGTCTTTTTATTTAGTACTTCCCTGATGAAGCAGTTCATTCTGCAAGGTGTAAGTAAACTTTTGACCGCAACCGCATCACCTAAGATGAATTACCTCAGTCATCAGGACAACACTGTAGTAGAATCCTGGGAGAAGCTCCTTCACATTTCCCACAAACACCAGGATTCCAGTGACCACACCATCTTCACTGACACTGGCCTTTAAACAGAGAACATTTTTATAAACATTATTATTCCTACTTTACAGGGAATTAAACATAACTTTATCAATTACACAAATATAGATAAATAACCCAAGACCCAAGCAAATTGAGCGGGCGTTCACACAGAATGCGTTTTGCTTTGAAAATAATGATATAATATCATTATAAATATATAATGATGAGATGGGGATTTGTAAGTGCACAGGTGAGAATGTATTACTTGCAAATAGAAAAGATTCAAAGCATTTAAAAGCTATAAGGATAGTTGATGGCAGTGTTTAGCTTGTAATGTGTGATCAGGGTGTGCTGGCTGAATTAATGGCAGAATTAATGGCAAAACTTGTAACATCACCTCATCAATACGGGTCTTTGATTCCACACAGCTTGCACTGTATCTCCATTGACAGATCTGTACTGATCCTACAAAATGAATATATAACTAGATAAGCACAAAAATATTACATATTACAAACACAAACAGTAACTTTTCAAATGCAAAAAGAAAAATAGATTATAAGCAGTATTTCTAGAGGGGGTAATATATTGAACATTACTGGTGGTTATAATAGCGATTAGATGGATTAAATGTAAATGTCTTTGAATGTTACACGATCAGATCTTTGAATTTAGTTCTGCAAATTTAACCTTAAGTCATTTAAAATGATTTAAAAAGTCAGAGTTCAATTAAAATATTTTCAGCAACCAAATTCTTTGAACACGCCCACACACGCGATCACATTCATATATAAGAAATTATTATAATGCAATCATAAATAAATTATGTAAACATGAATAATTCACCTCCATATTGCGATTAAACTAAACAAGTTACACTCTTAATGGCAATAAGAACTGTTATGTTACGGTGAAAAAATAAAAATAAAGTGAGCATATATCAAGATACTTAGTTGCTTCTTTTTTTGTAGTACACATCTCATCTGTAGTCATCCAAACGTGCACCGTTTTTGTTTTCTTCTTCTTTGATCAGCAAAGTTGCCTCGCGCATCGCGATCACAGAAAGATGGCTGAAAGTGCATTTTTCAAACTTTGGTGAAGTAGTGCGCCGTCATGATGTAGTATTTTGGCGCATGCGCATTAAACAAAAAGTTTATAGGCTAATACATGCATGATTTAATTTCAAATTATGTTCAAATTGAAGTTTTTCTAGTTCATTGTTGTAGTTCGACTGTACGTTTAGAGAACTTGACTCATTCACCTAACTAAAAGTCAATCATTTTTACAGTTTAGTCTGATTAAAATTATTAATGTATTTTAACTGAATATGAATTCAAATTAATTTTGTTTAGATTTGTTAAACTTTTGCTTGCAACTAATGCAATTAAATATGTTTAATCAACTTAGAACAACATAATGATATTAAAATTATTAGACACATATGTAAAGTTCAGCACCATTGCATTAAGTATCACAAATTCAGCACTCCACAAATGACATTTTATGTCTAATATTATGTAGAAAACTGACACTAATTGAGTTTAGAGCAGGAGCTGGTGATAAAAATTTCAACAATAAGTTGTACTGGATTATACTGTATAAGCAAGTGTATTGAAATTCAAAAGAAAAATACATTTCTGGTGTATTAATGCACACAGTATATATTAAAGACTAAGCACATTTAAAATACATTTACAAATGTCATTTTGGACAACACACTTAAATTGAAATTAAAATAAATTTTTTTTTTATGTGCTTTAGCATATTAGTCAATACATCAAAATAAGTGTACTTATTTAAAACTCTATAAAGTCATAATTAAGTAAAAATTAAGTGCATTTTTTAAAAAGTGCACTTAAGTGTGTTTAGAAATATTGTCATGAAATTGTACTTTCTTTAAGTAAAACTTAATTAGACATTGTTCTAAAATGCATTTTTAAAATGTGCACTTAAGCGTGTTAGTAAATATTGTCATTAAAGTGTACTTTCTTTAAGTACAACTTAATTAGACATTAATACAAAGTGCATTTTTAAAAAGTGCACTTAAGCATGTTAATAAATATTGTCATTAAAGTGTACTTTCTTTAAGTAAAACTTAGAGATTATTAAAAAGTGCATTTTTTAAAAAGTGCACTTTAGCATATTTAGAAATATTGTCATTAAAGTGTACTTTCTGTAAGTAGAATTTAATTAGACATTATTACAAAGTGCATTTTTAAAAAGTGCACTTAAGCGTGTTAATAAATATTGTCATTAAAGTGTATTTTCTTTAAGTACAAATTAATTAGACATTATTACAAAGTGCATTTTTAAAAAGTGCACTTAAGCATGTTAATAAATATTGTCATTAAAGTGTACTTTCTGTAAGTAAAACTTAATTTGACATTATTACAAAGTTCATTTTTAAAAAGTGCACTTAAGCATGTTAATAAATATTGTCATTAAAGTGTACTTTCTTTAAGTACAAATTGATTAGACATTATTACAAAGTGCATTTTTAAAAAGTGCACTTAAGCATGTTAATAAATATTGTCATTAAAGTGTACTTTCTTTAAGTACAAATTAATTAGACATTATTACAAAGTTCATTTTTAAAAAGTGCACTTAAGCATGTTAATAAATATTGTCATTAAAGTGTACTTTCTGTAAGTAAAACTTAATTAGACATTATTACAAAGTGCATTTTTAAAAAGTGCACTTAAGCATGTTAATAAATATTGTCATTAAAGTGTAATTTCTTTAAGTACAACTTAATTAGACATTATTACAAAGTTCATTTTTAAAAAGTGCACTTAAGTGTGTTAATAAATATTGTCATTAAAGTATATTCTTTTTAAGTACAATTAAGTGGCCTTTAATTTTAATTATATTATATTATCTGCAAGTGCACTTTTTAAAAAGTATACTTTTAAGATTTGAAGTACACAAAAAGTACACTTTCAATACAATTAAGTGCACTTCTTTTTCACAAGGGTATTTATGCAGGCGCGTGTAAACTGCTTAACTGTGTCAACGCAAAGGCGTTCATTTTCAAGACGAACAGATCGCCGGCGCCGCCACTGTATGGAATTACATTTCTGCCACAATTCCGCGCGCACAAGATCATATTTTGAGCGCGCAAAAAGGTATTTCGCACGCGCGTGAACTGAGTTTTGCAGAGAAATGTTCGTCTCGCAAATAAAAATGTATTTTGAGCGAACGAAAATCAATTTTGCATTTAAAAGAAGTTCATTTGGATGTGTGCAGATGTTCTCTTTCGCGTGTGCAACGTCTCACTTGTTTGCTCTCCTGATATCCACGCTGAGCGCTCTCAGTCGCTGATGGCTCGCGTGCTCAACACAACAGGGCGTTACAATGTGCCACAATTCCGGCCAATCAGAGATGAGGCTGCTAAATTCTGATTGGCTGGCTTGAAAACCAATCACAAGACTCCCTGCTTTACCGACAGAGGAAGAGGCGTTTGTTCAATGGCTTGAACACTATCAAAGTCCCTTTAGGACTGAAGTCTTTGATACTATTTATTTTCAAATTCAAATGTCTACCACTCAAAGTAGATTATTTTTTTTAATCAAAAATCATATTGTATTATTACATAATGGCCTGTCCCTATGCAACGAAGCGTTCTTTAGAACTTCCGCAATAATATAGCTTGAAAACTTCCGGTGAGAGTCATGTGCTGGTGTATTGAGCATCAGTAGTTTAATACTTAGTTTATAATCAGAATATAGTCACTTAAATAGTCAGGCATAGCATTAATTTAGTTATTCAAACGTAAGAAATGATAAAAAATAAATAAATAATTTCGACCATCAGTTTTCACACTTTCGTGTGAAAAAAAAGCTTAAAAAGTTAAATATTTATTGTGCACTTTAGTTAGATTAATTGAATAAAATGTGTGTTTTCTCAAGTGTGCTGAAATCATTTATCTTGTGCTGCACTGACTGACAGCTGCTGTGATTATAAAAGGAGAGCGGTGCTCACTTTCTGTGTCATTCATTCACAAGAAAAGTTATTGTTTTTCATAAACTTTTGTGAGTATTTCATACTTCACACTGACAAAATGTATTTTTAAATCTAGTTATTTTATAATGTTTAATATTTAGTAAAAAACGAAACAAAGTGAAATATACTCAGCAAAAAAAGAAACGTCCCTTTTTTCAGGACTCTGCATTTCAACAATAATGTTGTAAAAATCCAAATAACTTTACAGATCTTCATTGTAAAGGGTTTAAACAATGTTTTCCATGCATGTTCAATTAACCATAATCAATTAATTAACATGCACCTCTGGAATGGTCGTTAAGACCTTAACAGCTTACAAAAAGTAGGCATTTAAGGTCACAGTTCTAAAAACGCAGGACACTAAAGAGACTTGTCTACCGACTGTGAAAAACACCCAAAGAAAGATGCCCAGGGTCCCTGCTCATCTGCGTGAACGTGCATTAGGCATGCTGCAGGGAGGCATGAGGACTGCTGATGTGGCTATAGGGCAATAAATTGCCATGTCCGCACTGTGAGACGCCTGAGACAGCGCTACAGGGAGACAGGAAGGACAGCTGATCAGCTGTTCATACAAATATTTACACATTAAGTTTACTGAAAGTAAAAACAGTTGAAAGTCAGAGGACGTTTCTTTTTTTGCTGAGTATATATGCGCAAATAAATGCTACTTTGCCGCCACCTGCTGGTTAAAGTGGTAATTGTGTTTTTTATTTTTAAAATAAGTTTTCTATCAAATGTTGAATTTTCTACATTTTGAAACGTTTGGTTTTACAGTGGGGACAATCTCAGAAGAATGAACAAGTAATGTTTGTGGTCATCACATTAAAAATAAGAAGTGCTGAAAAAAAAAGTGTGTGCGTGTCTAATTACAGACATGTCATTTTTAAACGATGCCAATAGCTTTGTCTTCATTGCAATCAATAAAACAATAAAATTAGGTAAATGTGATTAAAATATGAATACAATATTAAAAGGTCTACCACTGATGGTTTTCTGTCGATGTACAGCGACTGCAGAATGAACAGCTAACAGTTCACCGGAAATGCCTGAGCTGTCTTAATCACAACCAGGAAATAACCGTGCATATAGTCAATTAGCTGGTAAGTTAGTTAAATAACTGCAGGTTATGTAATTAGTGGAATTTAAAAGTCACTGAGCTGGGGTCTTTAATGTTACATGCTTTAAGAAATTAAGTTGGACAGACTTTTGCCCTTTTAATTAGTTAATATTATATTTTAAAATAAAACATCAAATAAATGCAAAAATGGAATGTAATAATGGTAAAGTAATTATCAAAATACTTTTATTATTTATATTTATTTAGGATGGGTAGTATGCACATTGGAATGCAGGCTTGTTCTCCCTGTGCAAAAAAAATCTAATTATGTGGGTAACAATGATATATGCAAATATAACAGTATAAATCTTGGGTGTGTGACCCACAAACTTACTGTTATATTTATATATGTCATTGTTACCTATATTTTTATTTTATTTATTTATTTATTTGCAGTGAGGGAGAACAAGCCTGCATCCCAATGTGCATACTACCCTTCCTAAATAGCGTGAAGTATTTTGATAATTACTTTACTGTTATTACATTGCATTTTTTATTTTTAAATATCCAGAGGCAAGTTTTGTTTGTACCTTGCTTACACACTTAACTAATTAAAAGGGCAAAAGTTCAGTAAGAAGTTACTTACCAGTTAACTAAGGTGTAGGAAACACTGGGACATGCCATTATGTAATAATGCGACATGATTTTGATAAAAATAACAATAATAATAATAATCTACTTTGAGTGGTAGACATTTGAACTTGAAAATAAATAGTATCAAAGACTATATATAGTCCTAAAGGGACTTTGATAGTGTTCAAGCCATTGAACAAACGCCTCTTCCTCTGTCTGTAAAGCAGGGAGTCTTGTGATTGGTTGTCAAGCCAGCCAATCAGAATTTAGCAGCCTCATCTCTGATTGGCCAGAATTGTAATTCCATACCACTGCGCAACCGCGGGTGTGCATTTCTCTGAACAATTGTATCTTATTTAATGTATAAATTAAGATATATGTCCATAAAAACGGTAAAGAAATGCTACATACTGTTGTCGTGGCGTAATAATCTGCTTGGTTGTAAAATGTCGGCTATTGGTTGTATGAATTGAAATCAAATGAAATCGATACCTGTGTGGAGTTGTTCACACACAGCATACGCAGTTCAGCTTATAAAGATCTTCATCGCTGGCAAACAATATGATGCATTTGCAGTTTTGCTTTTAATTGACTGTAGGTCCACTGCTAATCCAACACTCGAGTCAGAAACCGCTTCAGACGATTCAGCGCATGCAGGAACTGAACAAATCATTCAAACTGATTCGTGAACCAATTTAGTCAGTTTTGCCAACTTGTTTGATCAAGTCTTTGAACAGAATCGACTCAAAAGAGTGATTCATTTGTGAATGGGGCATCGTTCATGAAAAAACAGACAGCGTGCTTGGAATAAACTACGCATTTCTTAACATGTACAGCATTGCATTAAAATAAAGTAACGAGAGGAACGTCGCCAAATGTAGCGAAGTAAAAGTACAGATTTTTCATTAAAAATGTACTCAAGTTAAAGTAAAAGTACCCACATTTAAATCTACTCTTAAAAGTACAAATTTTCCAAAAAACTACTCAAGTAAATGTAACGAAGTAAATTTACTTCGTTACTACCCACCTCTGGTCAGGATACAGGCAATAGATCAGGACAGTATATCACTCACAGGTCAGAATACCAGGCAAGGGTCAAAGGCAGGCAGCAACGGGTCAATAACGGGTCAATAACGGGTCAATAATGGGTAACAGACAGGATAATAAACACTCAGAATTGTCACAGGGTGAATCAAGACTTCGCAATCAGGTGGTGTGTGTGTGAGTAGGCTTGTTTGAGATGTGCCTAGCCTCGCCTGAAGTTCAGCCGAGAGTAAGCGGCTGCAGTGAGGGGAGGAGTGAAAAAAGTGCAGGCAAGATGGACAATTCTCCGTTCTCGTAGTGCATCAGACACCTGCGAGATCAAAGGCGGATATCGCGGGATTCACACTTGTGCACTGTGTTGCTGATAAACTGGATGTAATTTACGTTCTGTTGCTTTTAAATGAAAATAAACATAATGAAAAATATACCTAAAGTACTTGATAGTTTTTCCATTCGAAGGATGTGTGTATCAATCATTTTTATTTTAATTACAGACATGTTTTTATATATTTTTATAAATATGATAACAATCGCATAACCCATAGAGAGATCACACTGTCAGAGACTTTTGGAATATTGACACATAATTTATACGCATAAAATCATGGTATTAGTGTTTCAAAATCAAACATTTTAAAACAGATCAATACATCACGGTTGTTTAAACCAATAAGCTTTAAGCTGTGTCGTCAGTAAGTCGTTTCCCATCGTGCTTTTGGTCAGCGCAGTCGGTGGAGAGCAACTGCGCTCGACTGCAGAATCCGATGAGGCCGCCTCGCCCTCGCGAGAGGTTTTTGACACACGTCAGCATGACATCAGAGCAAGGCGGACCACCCTCGGACACATTTCTAACCGGCATGCATCTCGCGGTGATCACCGGTGATCGGTTCTGCACAGAATTTGCTCATCTCAAACATGCCTAGTCTTTTATAGTCCAGGTAATGTGCTAAGTTGTATGTGGCAACAGGTGATTGGTGTGGAGTGTGCATGTGACTGGCAGGGAGGATTGTGGGAAATGTAGTCCGGGAACTGACAGGAACTGACGGTGATCATGACAGTTATCAAGTTATAGATATCTTGAAATGAATTTTGATTAGAGATATCTGAAATTTGAGATATCTGTAACTTTCATTCCGCCTAGTTAAAATGTAATTACAGATATCTTGAATTAGAGTTTTGACTAGGCGAAATGACGTTACAGATATCTTTATGCAAATTAGGCCTGCATTGCACTTTAGGCGGGAGCAGAGCGTGGTTGTTGTTCTAATCATTCAAATCGCACCTGTTAACTTGTAATTAGCACTGATTAGCGCCATGCCGTCACTAGTCATAATGACGTTTAAGATCTCTTTAACTTTCATTCTGCCTAGGCAAAACTGAATTACAGATATCTGCAATTGTCATTTAAGATGTGTGACGAGTTGAATGTCGTTTTCAATGACGTCATTGCAGATATCTGTAATTCAGTTTTGCCTAGTCAAAACTGCATTACAGATATCTCTATCTGTTGTTTCGACTAGTCACAATTACGTTACAGATATCTTGAATGACAATTCCAACTATCCAAAATGTAATTACGACTAGTCAGAAAGACATTGCTGATATCTACAATGTTAATTCCGGATAGTCGAACTTAACTTTTAAATGTTAAAATGGCTTGCCATACCGGCACGCCTGATTAACCGCTCTCATGTGACGCTCCATGAACGCAGAACACATCACTATTCTTAAGCGGTTGTTCATTCAGAAAACCCGTTATTCCGTTATAAAAATGAGACGCAGGCAGTGGAATGAGAAATCACAGGAATTGTTTTCTCAGAAGAAGAACTGAAACATCTACTGGAAAGTCATAAGCGTGCATCAGGCACATCTTACTCAGTCTGGTAATTTAACAGTCCATATATTTACTGCATGTTTTTCCCCTTATGAGAAATATTTTTGTACTTGTTTATGTATTATGGAAATATGTTGTGAACTTGATTTGCCATGTTTTAAGGAATTTATCTTGTTTCAGATATATTCACTACAGAAAACACATTAAAACAAATATAGTTTAATTCTGTATAGAGAAATATACAGTGTAGGAAGATAATAGGTAGCAGAGGGTAACACTTTACAATAAGGTCTCATTTAATAACAGTTAAAGCATTAACTAACAGTGAGCAATACATTTATTACAGTATTTATTCATGCTTTGCCTGTAATATAATTTTCTGTTTTTCTTTCATTTTTAATCTTTAATCTTTTTCCTCATAACAGGTCTGATGACAGTCACAAAAAACAGAAAGTGACACTATGATGTCTGTGGAAAGTGGAAGACTATTCAGAACATGCTCCACTCTCTGTGAAAAGAAGGGTGATATATGCTTGTCAGCATGGAAAGAACTACAAGAAGACAACCATAACAGATTATTTGGTATGTATCGCTACACATTTTGTTCACCACACTGGTTATGAATTCAGTGCGGAGGTGTCCAATTCTGTTCCTGGAGGGCCACTTTCTTACAGATTTGAGTGATTTTGAAAACCTTTATTAGCTGATTTTTCTTCCTTTTTTGGAAGGTGGCTGTCATGTTTCCGCCCACTGCTGCTTCCTTCCACTCCCCACCAGAGGTCTCCATTTCACAATTTAAGACTTTTTCATTGCATAAACGCTGTCACTTCACACTGGAATTTCCCACAATTCCCCAGCTAGGCACTAATCACACTCACACCTGTTTCTCATCAGGAACCCTTTATAAGCTGCACTCCCTCAGAAACACTGTCCCTGCGTCCCAATGTCCGTACTATCCATCCTAAATAGTATGTGAGATTAAAATAAGTGTGTCCCAAAGCATAGTATGTTGAAAAGAGTATGCCAAAAGTCCCCGGATGGTCTACTATTTCCGGTAGATTTTCGAAGTGTGGATCCGTGCACACTATAGAGGCTAATATTGCCCACAACCCATTGCGCGTTGTAGAGGATTCAGTTCAGAACTACAAACACGAGTAAAAAGTGTTAAAAACTACAAAACATGGCGAATATGCACGATCGACGCTGAGAGGTTGTTTGAGTGACTAATAATCAGTTCAAACTGATAGAAAATATTTATTTAATGTTATATGTGTTATTTTTCATCTGCAAATACCAATGTGGACTTTTATAAAGATCTGATTGGCCATTAACTTTTAAATGCATCATTATGCATTAATATGAGGAGAGTTCTCCACATGAAAGACTCGCGACTGCAGATCAACGTGTTGCATTTCTCTCCGATACGGTAGGAAATTAGCTAAATGAAATGTGGAGGATGTAAGATGATTGACAGGCCAGTTTACGGTGACTGGATGCGGCAGAGAGCAAAGACGCAATTGTATGACGTGATAGTATGTCCCAAAGCTTGTCTACTCTTCTGCTACACATTCAAAAGTAAGTACTTTTTTTCACAGAAAGAGTACATACTTTTAGGGCGTAGTATAAGTAGGCGAATTGGGACGCAGCATGAGTATTGTTTAGCCTTTGTTTTTCCTTAGCTGTGTCCCAATTCAGGGGCTGCGCACTTCGAAGTGCATGAAAGGGGTGGGGTTTTGGAGTGGAGGGTTGCTACGTCTGCGCAACCCTGTGTGTGCATTTTAAAGTTTTATGACTTTCTATTGGGTTTTGACATGCTTCACTGCCGAAGACGAAGGAAGACTGGACCAAAATATGTATGGTTAAACTA
The DNA here is from genome assembly GCA_036281575.1 of Ancherythroculter nigrocauda. Classification (NCBI taxonomy): domain Eukaryota; kingdom Metazoa; phylum Chordata; class Actinopteri; order Cypriniformes; family Xenocyprididae; genus Ancherythroculter; species Ancherythroculter nigrocauda. The sequence continues at coordinate 39,857,906 of VTFQ01000011.1, read as the reverse complement.
TGTAATGTTAGTTTTATATATTTAGCAAGTTAACCTTTGTTTGTTTGTTTGTTTTTTTTATGTTAAATGAAATGTTAATTTGGAAAATATTTACATTAATATTTGTACATTTACTCTGTATTTAAGTCTGAATTTAAAGTACAGTAGTTTAGGATTTTATTCAACTGCACTCCATCTCAGAGACAGATATTGCATTTATGAACTGGCTTGGACATTACGGATATTACAGTTTGATTGGTGAAACCGGGGCATTGCTTACATTTATTTGAATTCACACCTGAACTCCTGTCGTCACCGGCACGCAATGAACTGTGGGATAGTGTAGACCGCGAAGTGTCTTTAGATCGGTGCTTCATTCCCCTGGAAAAGGAGAGGGTGCACTTGAAGTCGCTCTCGAATTACGTCATCCCTCCTCGCGCCGCAGTGAATCGCACTTCAAAGGACGCTTTTCCCCCGTTTTCTCAAGAACAGAATACAGTGCATAAAAATGTGTCTATATAAATATTATTTAAATGTCACTTTGTCAATGAAACAGCCTAATTTCTGTACAGTTTATTTTTTTTACATTTAAGTTAGCAAATGCATAAGTTGTATACATATTTGTAATGTAATTTATTTGTAAATGAGTCGGAGTAATTTCTGTTGAACATTTTTTTTTTTTTACATACGTTCACATGTGTAAATGTGAAAAAGAGAATTGTTCTGTTCATTGTTTATTTCTTTTATGCAACTTGTAATTTTAAATGAAAAATTATAGGCCTATATAATTTTTTTTTCATCATGTAAATTAAATGTTTTTACATTAAATACATCGTTCTAAAGCTACATTACATAAAGTACCTTTTACAACTATATACAACAGAACTTAGATTTAACATCAGAAAAATAGCATCACATTTTAAATCATCAGTATATAAAACAGAACAAAACATATAATATTTGTGTACACTTTCATTCGGCTGAGAAGGCAGACGCTGGTGGAGTGTATTATATAAATATATAAAAATCAGAAATATTTGAACATACTAAAACAGTATTCAAATTTGGTCTTGGTGATCATAGCTTTAAAATTCTCGCCTGTTACAAATAGTCATGCTCAGGAGGTATATTTTAAGATGTCAGTGCAAGTTTCTTTTAGTTAAAACAACTGACACAGTTATCATTTCATTTTACATAAAAACAGACAAGGTTAACTAGTTGCTAACGATATAAAACTAACATTATAGTTTAACCATACATATTTTGGTCCAGTGTCCCGTCGTCGTCACCAGGAGTGAAGTGTGTCAAAACCCAATAGAAAGTAATAAAACTTTAAAATGCAACACAAACATCAACTGTCAGCTGTCTGTCACACAGCCGCTAGCCATGTAACGACGCTCGGCTCACTGTTGCCACGTCAGGGATTGGGATACTTTTACACTTGTGCTGTGATTACACTACTTTTGGGATGGTTTTGTTGCGCAGACCTGGCAACCCTCCACTCCAAAACCCCACCCCTTTCATGCACTCCGAAGTGCGCAGCCCCTGAATTGGGACACAGCTCTTGTCTCTGTTTTCCTTAGCTGTGTCCCAATTCAGGGGCCGCGCACTTCGGAGTGCATGAAAGGGGTGGGGTTTTGGAGTGGAGGGTTGCCAGGTCTGCGCAACAAAACCATCCCAAAAGTAGTCACAGCACAAGTGTAAAAGTATCCCAATTTTTTAGGTACAGGATAATGTTCATAGTCAAGTCATCTTCATTTATGTAACACTTTATACAAAACAGCTTCACAGTAATAAACATGAAATTAACAGAATTCAAAATTCAACATTTGAATTTAAATATAAAGGCCAAACTACAGATTTAAAAACAACAGTAGTCAACTTGACCCTAGTTGAAGTGAAACACTAGGTGTATGTTAGAAAAATACCAATATTTTTAGGTCTGTGCTTCCAAATGACTCCTCAAGCTTTAAAACACACATCACAAATTACAACATGTTGACTTTAAGCCCATATTGGACAGTTGGCAAATCTGTAGTGTAACAAATTTAACATAATAGTATTTTCCTCAAACGCACCTATTGTTTCACTTTAGAAGAAGTTGATTTGTCAATTAATTCAACATGTGGATTACCATCATGTTCATTTTGGTTTTTGAACTTCTTGCGTGAACACACAGAGATGGATTATTTTTCTAAATATCTCTGTTTGTATTACACAGAAAAAGAGAATGTCATAATCAACTGGAACAGCTTGAGGGTAAGTAAATGATGAGATAATTTCTGTTTTTGGGTGGATTATATAGTTAAGTTAGCTTAAATGAATGTGCCTTTGTGATATTCCACTATCCCTTCATTTGTAAAAGTGAAAATGCAGTGCAGAAGTGTAAAGAAAGGCTAATTCGACCTCCTCAATCATTCGTTTCTTTACTGTACTGTCCAAAAATATGCCCATTAAATATCTTTAAAATCCACTATACCTGTAATTGTTTTAGTTCCAGTGTAAACAAAAATATCAGGAAATCCTAAACTAGTCAGAAGACAAAGTGCATGCCCTCTGTACCTGTACAGATGTTCAGTTATTGTGTTTTGTCTTTTGTATGAGTACAGTGGTAGAGACAGAAGAAGTGCCCTTGACGAGGAAACCATGGCAGCCATATATACGGTAAGTCAATACTTGGTGAAAGGAAAATTTACTAGAAACATTAAGTTATAAAAAATAACTGATTTTTGTCTCACAGTCAAGAAGAGATCTCCAAATGTGTCCAAAGAGGCTTTGAGGATTTGAACTGGGGAAACTGAGACTTCTTGAAAGCAAAAAAAGTTATATTTGTTTGAATATTGTAATTTTTTAACATTGTAAAATATGTTCCTTGCTGATTTTTTTTATTCAAATGTTCATGTGTTATAGACAACAAATAAAAGTTTTTCAAATGTGACATGTGAATGTATTTTCGTGGGTTGAAATATATGTAGGGCAAAATATATTTTTAAATGCTTTTGTAAAATATATTTTTTAAAAATATATAAAAAATGGCCAAAAAATACATTTTTAGAAAATATATTTATGTAAATATATTTGAAAATATATTTTTAAAAAATATACAAAAAATGGCTAAAAAATATATTTTTAGAAAATATATTTATATTTGAAAATATATTTTTAGCGAATATATTTTTTGGCCATTTTTTGTATATTTTGAAATATATTTAAAAATATATTTGAAAATATATTTTTTTACCGTATGGTACTTGCTGACGACACAGCTTAAAGCTTATTGGTTTAAACAACCGTGATGTATTGATCTCTTTTAAAATGTTTGATTTTGAAACACTAATACCATGATTTTATGCGTATAAATTATGTGTCAATATTCCAAAAGTCTCTGACAGTGTGATCTCTCTATGGGTTATGTGATTGTTATCATATTTATAAAAATATATAAAAACATGTCTGTAATTAAAATAAAAATGATTGATACACATCCTTCGAATGGAAATAAATAACAAGTACTTTAGGTATATTGTTCATTATGTTTATTTTCATATAAAAGCAACAGAACGTAAATTACATCCAGTTTATCAGCAACACAGTGCACAAGTGTGAATCCCGCGATATCCGCCTTTGATCTCGCAGGTGTCTGATCCACTACGAGAACAGAATTGTCCGTCTTGCCTGCACTTTTTTCACTCCTCCCCTCACTGCAGCCGCTTACTCTCGGCTGAACTTCAGGCGAGGCTAGGCGCATCTCAAACAAGCCTTATATAGTGTTAGGGGTGGGGCTATGCTCGGGGGCTCCAGTGCGTCATCAGACCCCCGTTTTAGCTCTGCCCAAAAAATCCTGAGCAGAGACTTGGTGAAAAACTGTTTAACGCTCTAACTTCACATTTAAGCATTACACAATTCACAGTCTTTGTAATGTGTTTCAGCAATACATTTGTAACATTTATAAAGTGTTTAGAAAGAATTCTCAGAATTGACTTTACAGGGACTTTAAGACCAGAGCAACAGCTAGTAAGTCATCATTCATTCATAAAAACAGATTTACAGAATTAGAGCAAGCTGTAAGTGAATGTGTGATGATTATCAGGGCCAGTATAAATGCAGAAAAGCTGATAAAGACACAAAAGCTGCATTTATGTTTAATTCGGTGTCTTCATGGTTACTTTCCCTGTGCAGGCTACAGCTTTCTCTACAGTGAACGAGATTATAACGTTATCCTCTGAAGCTGGTGTACAGATCAAATGTTAAATCTGAGGTAGATATATATTTCTCTCTGTTGTTTAGTTTCCTTAACTTTATATCACTGCGCTGTGTTGTAATACTAGGGTTTCCCTCATCCGTCACAGGATTCCCCTGCCATCAGGACATATAAAACTCTTAACACAGCTTAATGGACTCGTACAGTGATATAAAAGACCAAACTCTCACCTCATTTGTGATGTACGTTATACTATAGAGGCTCCAAGAAAGCAGATACTGGCATGAAGTTGTTTTGACGCTGAAAATTTGATATTCGCAAATTTAGGGACCGTCTCTAAAGTTACACATTGGGATTAATGTTTCTACCTTCAATAGCGTTTAAAGAGAATGATTTACAGTCACAAAACCAACTTTAAAGTTTTCATATAGGTGTCCGGTATGATGCAAACCTTTTAGATTTTTGATGTTTATTAAAATAAAAGGTAACACTTTATATTAACTAGTTAATATGAACTAACAATGAACTGCACTTCTACAGCACTTATTAATCTATTCCCAGCAGGCACCGGACGTCAATATAACGTCAGATTGACGTTGGACCACTACGTCGGATAGACGTTGCATTTTGGTTGAAAATGAAAATCTGGTTGACGTCATAACCAAACGTCAGACTGACGTCAATCTCCAACGTTGGTATTACATTGTATTTTGGTTGAAAATGAAAATCTGGTTGACGTCATAACCAAACGTCAGACTGACGTCAATCTCCAACGTTGGTAATACATTGTATTTTGGTTGAAAATGAAAATCTGGTTGACGTCATAACCAAACGTCAGACTGACGTCAATCTCCAACGTTGGTCAGACGTTGCATTTTGGTTGAAAATTTAAATCGGGTTGATGTCAGAACCCAACGTCAGACTAACATCAATCTCCTACATCGGAGACATTGCGCTCTGATGGAAAATAAAATCAAAATCGGTATCTGTCAAAAACCAACAACAAATTGTCAAGCTGTCAAATTCCAACTTTAAAGAAAGATATGGTTAGTATGGATTTTGTTGGCATGACATTAAACCTTCAATTTTGTTGTAAAATAAAAATCAACATTCAGAGAGAAAAAACAACAACAAAAACATACCAAGAAACTCTAACAATAAGATCAGAGAGAGATCAAGATCCAATGTGAGACTACACCAAATTATTAAATTTTAAGACATTAGCAAAAAGAATAGTTTAACTTAATTTGAAAATGGAATTTACAAATGTTTGGTGGTTTTATCAGAAAAATGACAAAGAGATAAACTGGATTATAACAAATATGATTTATTTATTTGTTATATTATTAACATTATTGGAACAGAACATTTTCAAAATAATTTAATTTTAACACCAACCTTATTGGAACTGAATATTTTTCAAAACATTAACATCAGTTTTATTCACAGCTTTTTTTCCTGCCACCTCCATATTTTAAACAAAAGCGATGGCCGCTGCAATATTTGCCTCCGTCTCTTTTGATGTTTTCTGGACACTCTCTGTAAGAAACAGAGGTGGACATTCCAGGGGTCAGAAAGTAAAAGTCCTGCCATATTTTTATCTCATCCACTGAAGCATTAATGAGATAATTAAGTGATTAATTGAGTGATGATTGAGCATTATTGAAGACACCTGATGATAAAAAGCAGAATCACCAAAGGAGAAAATCACTATTTTAAAGTTACCATCATCAAGGTCAGGGTTTGTTTTAGTTGAGCTCTTGACCCTTGCCTTTTTAGTATTAGATTTTGTTTGGGCAGTTTTAACTGCATTAAAACTAACCAGACAAGCAAAGTTAAAAGATGATCAGGTGTTGTTGGTTATGTTTTCTCAAAATCATTATTTGATCTGAATCACTGAACTCATTTAGAGCTCAATCTCTGAGTTAGATTTACATTATTGGTTACAGCAGCACTGTGATTCTGCAGAAGATCAGCTTATACAATACAGAATTTTTTTTTTTTTTTTTTTTTTTAAAGTTGTCCTTATCACAAAAAAAAATATATATATATTTTAGGCACACACAGACATCAAGTATCAGCCTGTGAATCTCAACAACGGTGACAAGCAACATATTCTGATCAACAGATCAACTCTGAACATTAGAAAACAAGCTACTAAAAAGTCACAGAAAAACAGCAAAATTTTAATAGTGAGAATAAATGAAATTACTAAGACAATTTAGCTCATAATTTATTCATACAGCAATGCATGATGGGAGCCATGGATGAATTTTGATTGGTGGCTCCCAGAATGCACTGCAACATGCTTTATGATGGCCACCACTGTTGAGATTCACAGGATGATTCTTGATGTCTGTGTGTTTAAATGAGCGCTTTTTAAAAAAAAAATCAGAACTCTTAAAAAAAAAAAAAAAAATGTATTGATAAAGCTGATCTTGTGCTGTAGAATCACAGTGCTGCTGTAATCAATAATGTAAATCAAACTCAGAGATTGGGCTCTAAATGAGTTCAGTGATTCAGATTAAATAATGTTTATGTAAAAACATAACCAACACCTGATTGTCTTTTAACTTTGCTTGTCTGTTTGGTTTTAATGCAGTTAAAACTGCCCAAACAAAATCTAATACTAAAAAGTCAAGGGTCAAGAGCTCAACTAAAACAAACCCTGACCTCGATGATGGTAACTTAAAAATTGTGATTTTCTCCTTTGGTGATTCTGCTTTTTATCATCAGGTGTCTTCAATAATGCTCAATCATCACTCAATTTATCACTTAATTATCTCATTAATGCTTCAGTGGATGAGATAAAAAATATGGCAGGACTTTTACTTTCTGACCCCTGGAATGTCCACCTCTGGAACAGACCAAATTAAAGAGCAAAGGAATTAGTTATACATTGCATAAAACATTAATTACAAGACTGTACAATAAACAGTAGTAATGTTTGCATTGTCTTCATGCACTTACTGTACTTTCCAACACATATATCAACAAGTTTATGTTGTTATAAGCAATGTTTCCAGCCCAGAATCGACTAATCAATAATAACTGTTTTGATCATCTTGTCTTAACAGGTTTGGGCTAAGTGTTTGAATTGCATTATATTGTAAACAAGATTGGATATTAATTAATAATAAACATTATGGGTCAAAATAAATTCATAACACAAGATTACAAACACATTGTAGGGTATAGTGTCAGACAAAAAAAACAACAAAAAAACCCCCTTCTGTTTACTGTCAAAACTGCCAAGTGCCAATCCATTGACAACAACACAGTTAGAAATTCATGTATGTATTTCATTCCTGATAGCTGTTGTCAGCTATGACCATTGAAAATGACCATAAATTTCCTTTGTGCACAAAATTTCGTTTGTGCATAAATCCTGCCTCCAGAATCATTACCTGAAAGGTGAGGCTGTCCACAATTACAAATGTGATATTTATTTTATACAACAACCTCACTATAAATCTGAGCGGTCTTTATTTGATTTGATTTGATTTGATTTGATGAACAAACACTTTTCATCAACAAACAAAAAACTTCCATATAATCTTATGAACAAAAGTACACTGTAAATTGACATTGGTTAGAGACATTATGTTACGTCCACACAATTGTAAGTTAATGTTGGCTTGAGACATTGACTTGAAGTTGATTTTTTGTTACTTTACTTGATGACTAAATGTCAGTGTTTGACATTAATTTGATGTTGGCTTCAGATGTTGGCTTAAGTTTGAATTTCAGTTAGTTAATACTACAACCTAAAACCAACACGATGTCTAATGTCAAATGATTTTGGAATTTGAAATTGTTCGGGAATTACCATTATGATGGTAAGGAGACATTGGGTTTTGGTTGCCATACCTGATGACTAAATGTCAGTATTTGACGTCATTTTGACGTTGGTTTAAGACGTTGATTCGATGTTGGATTTTGGTTGGTTAAAACCACAACCTAAAATAACAAAAGATCAATGTCTAATGATGTTAGAGTTTGACGTTGAATAGACGTTACCACTATGACGTATAGAAGACGTTGGGTTTTGGTTGCCATACCTGACGACTAAATGTCAGTATTTGACGTCAAATTGACGTTGTCTTAAGACGTTGAGTCGATGTTGGATTTTAGTTAGTTAATGCCACAACCTAAACTAACAAAAGATCAACGTCTAATGATGTTAGAGTTTGACGTTGAATAGACGTTACCACTTTGACGTATAGAAGACGTTGGGTTTTGGTTGCCATACCTGACGACTAAATGTCAGTATTTGACGTCATTTTGACGTTGGTTTAAGATGTTGATTCGATGTTGGATTTTGGTTAGTTAAAACCACAACCTAAAACCAACAAAATATCAATGTCAAATGACGTCGGTATTGGACGTCAAATTAATGTTGTTATTAGACGTTGGTTTGACATTGAATTTTGGTTACCAGACGTCGCGACCTAAATTTAACCAAATACTAACGTCTTATGACGTTCTGTGCCTGCTGGGTTAATTATAAATCTGCTACTTACAAGCTGCATGTTATGTTTTTAGGAAAACATTAATAAACTCTTTGATGGATATCTGTGCCAAAACGAGCAAGCTAGAGTCAATGTGAGGATCTCTTGTCATCCCTCTCTGAGCCAATGACAGAAAAAGTCAAGCAGGGTTTCTATGCCAAACCTGGTGGATATGATCTCTTCTGCAAGGATCTGGGGGACATTGTGAAGAATTATAACAGCCAGGCCAATAAAGAAGTCAAGGTCCATTTTACACAACATCACTGGAATATGATCAATTTCATCCATCATCATTGTAATTATGCATTTTTTTGTGTGTATGTGTGTATTTCACAAGGCTGAAGAGGTCCTAGAGGAGTTTCTGAAGCAGAAGTCTGTGGAATCAGAAGCAATTCTGCAGGCTGACAAAAAACTGACTGAGAAGGACAAAAAGACTAAGAGTGAGTGTTAAACTATTAGATCACAGCTTCCCTGTTTGTTCATTCTTACCAGATTCCCTTTGAAAGAGGAACATCTGTTTCAAAGGTTCAAGAATTGCATCATGCAACTATTAATGCCATTATCATTATGAATCAAGATAAATGTGATCTAGATAATCACAAACTCTTCTGGTTCATGGTTCTAACTCATTTAAGGCCAGAACTGCATTAGCAAATGTGAAAAATGGACATTTGCAAAATTCAACATTATTATGTTATTGAAAGTGCACTAGATGAAAACTTCTTTAGTAAAATGTCCATCTGTTCTTCTTGAAGTGTCCATTAGTATGTTTAGAAGCATTTAAGTATTTTATTATAGGAGTGCACTTCATTATATCACAACAAATCATATTTAAAATATATTACCCTGCAGATTTTGTACCTTTACAGTAAAAAAGAGCCCTTAAATTCATAGTTTGTAAGGCTCCAGCTTGTAATGACTCTCCCATCCACTAGCTGGCCCCAGCTTCTGTAGAATACATTGTATTGCTACTCATTAGGACTTGATTTCTCCCACCTGTGGGTCATCATCTTGTTTGTGTTTGCCTATTTAAGCAAGCCTTTTTCTTTCAGTTGTGTTCAGTCTTGAGCCTACTATGCATGACATCAATCATTGATTTCATTCTATTTACACTTAAACTTTAGAAAGAGCCCTGATATGGTGAAATAGAAAATTTCAATTTCACTTCACAAGCATGTTTTGTGTCCAGTGCAAATGACCTATAACCTATCATAATTACGTTTAAGAGTGTTAATTAATTATAAACGGAGACAAATAAGGTTAATTAGTGATTCAACTCTTTCTCAAGTATTGCACTACATAAAGTGTAAATAAATAGATTCGAAAGAAAATTGTTTGTATTTTTTGTGTCAGAAGTAATTGAGACATAATGAGATTGTAACAAACCACAGGAAGGCATAAAATCCTAACGTGTTTCACACCCAATTTAAAAAATTTAAAAAATTATCAGTTGCATAATTACAGTAAATGTTAATGTGTTATTTTTAAGCATTCAACATTATTAGAAACCATAGACTTACACAACTTCAGTGGATCCTTCATACTTTGTCAAGTACACTTTATATTCACTTAGAGTCTCAGACAAATAATCAGTTTAATTTCATTTTCAAGCTGTAAACAATTGAACAGAAATTAAATAATGTAACCTTGCTCACTGAATGTGAAAGTCCTTGCATATGTTGGCAGGCTTAAATCAATGTAATGATACTTCACAGACAGGAATATAGTTAAACCCAGGAGTTTATTAGACAAATGGCACTGGAGAAACAGGCAAGTAGCATGAGATGAGTTTCACAGGTAAGTAAACACTTCCATTGTACAGTCTTTTAGTCTGTGGTAACAATTAAGGCACAAGGTAAAACTTTCATAACCTTCCTCTCATAAGATTGCGTAATGTTGAATTTTTGAATAGTTCACCCAAAAATGAAAATTTTATGTTTATTTGCTTACCCTCAGGGCATCCAAGATGTAGGTGACTTTGTTTCTTCAGTCGAACACAAATGATGATTTTTAACTCCAACCGCTGCCGTCTGTCAGTCTTATAATGGGAGTCAATGGGAACTTCTACTATAAGAGTAAATAAAACTTGCTTAGACAAATCCAAATTAAACCCTGCGGCTTGTGATGACACACTGATGTCCTAAGACATGAAACAATCAGTTTGTGCGAGAAACCGAACAGTATTTATATAATTTTTTACCTCTAATACACCACTATGTCCAACTGCGTTCAGCACTCGGTTAGTGATGTCTGATCGCGCTCTGACAACGGCAGTAATGTCTCGCTCTCATTGAAGTATATGCACGAGACATCAGACGCGATCAGACCTCACCAATCGATTGCTGAATGCAGTTGGACATAGTGGTGTTTTAGAGGTAAAAAATGATATAAATACTGTTCGGTTTCTCGCACAAACCGATCGTTTCGTGTCTTAGGACATGAACCTTGGATTGCTCCTGTCTGCTCGATTGCTCCTGTCTGCTCCTGTCTGCCTGTCTGCCTCGCTGCTGGTGTTTGCGTCTCAGTATAGCTTTGTTTTCTCTTATTTTTATTGAATCTTTTACTTTTATTCATTGTTGCTTATATTACTATTATTGCCTACCACATTAATCTGACGTCGCTAGCTTGCAATCTTTGAATCTAAATCCCTGTTACAGCGAATTTAACTTGTTATCAGTCTCGCGCGCTCCTTTTTCAACGCGTTCATCAAACAGCTGGTGTTTGCGTCTCCGTATAGCTTTGTTTTCTCTTACTTTTATTAATTTTTGCTTATATTATTATTACCTACCACATTAATCTGACGTCGCTAGCTTGTAATCTTTGAATCTAAATCACTGTAACGCGTTTGGATCTCGCTGGTTAACTTGTTATCAGTCTCGCGCGCTCCTTTTTTAACGTGTTCATCAAACAGCTGTGGTAACTTGGATCGGATCAGTCTACAAACACGGTGAGTCATGTCATCCTCTCCCTCTGTTATCTTGTGCACAGTCTCACATGTTCAGTGTAGCTCTCTCTGTCAGCGACGAGGGATTTACATGTCATAAATGTAGGGAAATAGTCAGGCTGACAGAGAGAATCTCAGAATTAGAGACACGCATCCAAACTTTAATCGAGGATAGTAAGAATGTAGGAGCCTCAGATACTGTTTTGGATGCGACTAGCTTAGTGAACTCTGTACATTGTTCGGTTCCGGCTGTAGAGCCCGCGCAGCAGGGCACTTGGGTAACGGTGAGGCGGCCTAGCCGTGGAAAAACACCACTCTTCTGTTCCAGTAAGAACATCAAACAGGTTCTCCCCACTCAGTGACGCACCCACTGAGAATTCTGTTGAAAGTGCCCTAGTCATTGGCGATTCTATTACACAGAACGTGAAAATAGTGACACCAGCCACCATAGTCACATGTTTGCCGGGAGCCAGAGCACCTGACATCAAAGCAAATTTAAAAGTGCTGGCTAATGCTAATCGTAAATACTCTAAAATTATTATTCACGTCGGCACAAATGATGTTCGACTTCGCCAGTCGGAGATCACTAAAATTAACATTAAAGAGGTGTGTGAACTCGCAAGTACAATGTCAGGAGAAGTAATTTGTTCTGGCCCTCTTCCTGTTCGTCGGAGTGATGAGATAGTTAGCAGATTATCATCACTCAATGGCTGGCTGTCTAAGTGGTGTCCACAGAATAATATAGGTTTCATAGACAATTGGAAAAGCTTTTGGGGCAGACCTGATCTGTTGAAAAGAGATGGTATTCATCCGTCCCGGGATGGTGCTGCTCTTCTCTCTAGTAATATGGCACATAGTCTTAGAACTAAAACATGACAAACTGGGGCCCAGGACAGGGAGCAGACAGACTGGCTAAACCGACCGTCTGCTAGCTGCCTCACATTACAGAAGTCAGATAAATCCCAACACATAGAAACTCTCGCACCTAGATATTATCACATAGAGACTGTGTCTGTACCCCGAATTAGTAAAAACAACAAACTTCCTAACCCATTTAATAGTAAAAATTTAATTGAGGTTCAACAAATAAAAAATAGAGATAATAATGATAAACAAATGATAAAGCTTGGGTTGTTAAATATTAGATCACTTTCTTCAAAAGCACTTATTGTAAACGATATTATCACAGACAATAATCAAGATGTGCTGTGTTTGACAGAAACTTGGCTAAAACCGGACGATTACATTACTTTAAATGAGTGTAGTCCTCAAGGTTATGATTATTGACACAATCCTCGTCAGAAAGGCAAAGGGGGAGGTGTCGCTGTAATTTATAGTAATATTTACAGTATCAGCCAGAAGTCTTTCAAATATAATTCCTTCGAAGTGATGGTGCTTTACGTAACATTATGTAAGTTGACATTTGTGTTGGCTACTGTATACAGGCCACCAGGGCACTATACAGACTTTATCAAAGAGACTGATCTGAATTAGTACTAGCTGCAGATAAAGTCCTTGTTGTTGGTGATTTTAATATCCACATAGATAATTAAAAAGATTCATTAGGATTGGCATTTACAGACATTCTAAACTCTATTGGTGTTAGACAACACGTGTCAGGACCCACTCATTGTCGTAATCATACTTTAGATTTAATATTGTCACATGGAATTGATATTGATGCCATTGAAATTCTGCAGCAGAGTGATGACATCTCAGATCATTATCTAGTCTTGTGTATTCTACATTTAGTCAAAGCGGCTAAACTGCCTCCCTGCCATAAATATGGTAGAACCATCACTTCTACCACTAAAGATCGCTTTATAAATAATCTTCCTGATCAGTTTCATCGCCTTAGCATACCAGACAGCTTAGAAGACCTCGATGTTGCAACAGAAACTATTGCCTCTGTCTTTTCCAGCACATTAGACTCAGTTGCTCCTTTGCGTTTAAAAAAGGTTAAAGAAATTAATCCAACACCATGGTACAATGAGCACACTCGGGCCCTAAAAACAACAGCTAGAAAAATGGAGCGCAGCTGGAAGAAAACAAAACTAGAAGTATTTCGCATTTCGTGGAGAGAGAAAATGATTGAGTACAGAAAGGCCTTAAAAACTGCTAGATCTGCGTATTTTTCAAAACTTTTAGAAGAAAATAAACACAACCCTAGGTATTTATTTGATACAGTGGCTAAATTAACTAGAAATAAAGCTTCAACTTCTGATGTTTCCAAAGAGCACAGCAGTAATGACTTTATGAACTTCTTTACTTGCAAGATTGATAATATTAGAGAAAAAATTATAACCATGCAACCGACTACTACAGTATTGTGTCAGACAGTGCATTGTAGTGTCCCTGAAGAAAAATTCAATTCATTTACTGCTTTAGGACAGGAAGAATTGTCTAAACTTGTTAATTCATCAAAATCATCCACATGTATGTTAGACCCTATTCCGACTAAGCTATTGAAAGAGATGCTTCCAGAGGTCATAGATCCTCTTCTTAATATTGTTAATTCATCTTTATCACTAGGATACGTACCAAAAACCTTTTAACTGGCTGTTATTAAACCTCTTTTTAAAAAAACGCAACTTGATCCTAGAGAATTAGTCAATTACAGGCCGATCTCAAATCTCACTTTTCTGTCAAAAATACTAGAAAAGGCAGTTTCATCACAACTATGTTCCTTTTTTAGAAAGAAATAGTATCTGTGAGGATTTCCAGTCAGGATTTAGACCATACCATAGTACTGAGACTGCTCTCATCAGAGTTACTAACGATTTGCTCTTATCATCAGATCGTGGTTGCATCTCTCTATTAGTGTTACTGGATCTTAGTGCTGCATTTGACACTATTGATCACAATATTCTTCTAAACAGACTCGAAAACTATGTTGGCATTAGTGGAATTGCATTGGCATGGTTCAAATCATACTTATCTGACCGTCATCAGTTTGTAGTAGTAAACGATGAGATGTCATATCAATCACAAGTTAAATATGGAGTACCGCAAGGCTCAGTACTAGGACCGTTGCTTTTCACTCTGTACATGCTACCCTTGGGAGATATCATTAGGAAGCATGGCGTTAGTTTTCATTGTTACGCTGATGATACTCAGCTCTATATTTCTTCGCGCCCTGACGAAACTTACCAATTCGCTAAATTAACAGAATGTATAGCTGATATAAAAAACTGGATGACCAGTAATTTCCTACTACTAAATTCATTTTTGGACCGAAAACTACTTCACGCAATAATCTAGAATACTGTCTAACACTTGATGGCTGCTCTGTTAAGTCTTCGTCGTCAGCTAGAAACCTGGGTGTGCTCTTTGATACCAATCTCTCATTTGAAGGCCATGTTACTAGCATCTGTAAAACCGCATTCTTCCATCTTAAAAATATATCTAAATTACGACATATGCTCTCAATGAAAAATGCAGAACAGTTAGTTCATGCGTTCATGACCTCAAGGCTAGATTACTGTAACGCTCTACTGGGTGGTTGTTCCTCCCGCTTGATAAATAAACTACAGCTCGTACAAAATGCAGCAGCTAGAGTTCTTACTAGAACTAGGAAGTATGACCATATTACCCCAGTTCTGTCAACACTGCATTGGCTTCCTGTTAAACATCGTATAGATTTTAAAATCTTGCTAATTACTTACAAAGCACTAAATGGTTTAGCTCCCCAGTACCTGAGCGAGCTCTTAATGCATTATAGTCCTTCACGTTTATTGCAATCTCAGAATTCAGGCCAGCTGATAATTCCTAGAATATCAAAATCATCCACAGGCGGTAGATCCTTCTCCTATTTGGCACCTAAACTCTGGAACAATCTTCCTAGCATTGTTCGGGATGCAGACACACTCTGTCAGTTTAAATCTAGACTAAAAACGCATCTCTTTAACCTGGCATACACATAACACATTATCAATTTATATTTTCAAATCTGTTAAAGGATTATTAGGCTGCATAATTTAGGTCAGCCGGAACCGGGAACACTTCCTATAACACCAGATGTACTCGTTACATCAGAAGAAGAATGGCATCTACGCTAATATTAGTCTTTCTGTTTATCCCGAGGTTTACCGTAGTCAACCGGATCCGGGCCATATCCAGCTGAGACCAAGGACCGGTGCCATGACACGACCACAACGCAGCCCTGAAGTATCAGCAGAGATTGAGTCAACTGGATCATCCATTGTGAAGGCCTCATCGACAGGACAGCCAGTGCCACAGTTCCTCAACAAACCGTCCATACTGGCGTGATGAATATGATCCTCAACTGGATGGAACTTAAATAAATACTTTGATTGTTGTGATCCTATTAGACTTATGATAGCAACCTGAATTGTAACAAAGCACTGTTTGCCAGAGGAGAACTGGCCCCCCGACTAAGCCTGGTTTCTCCCAAGGTTTTTTTCTCCATTTTAACAACTATTTGCCACTTGTCTGCAACCTGAAGTCACCTGATGGAGTTTGGGTTCCTTGCCGCTGTCGCCTTTGGCTTGCTTAGTTGGGGACACTTGACATTTGACTTGACATTTGATATTCAATAGTATTCCTGACATTTTTTCAACAGTGCTTCTGATCTGCCTGCATTGACACTATTCTTTAAGAGCTGCTGTGCAGCCAAATTATGTACCAGTTATCAATGTAAAGCTGCTTTGACACAATCTGCATTGTAAAAAGCGCTATATAAAAAAGGTGACTTGACTTGACTTGACAATGTGTCGTCACGAGCCGCAGGGTTAAATTTGGATTTGTCTGTCATGTTTTATTTACTCTTATAGTCCAAGTTCCCGCTGACTTGCATTATACCACTGACAGAC
The DNA here is from genome assembly GCA_036281575.1 of Ancherythroculter nigrocauda. Lineage (NCBI taxonomy): Eukaryota > Metazoa > Chordata > Actinopteri > Cypriniformes > Xenocyprididae > Ancherythroculter > Ancherythroculter nigrocauda. The sequence goes on along the minus strand of VTFQ01000011.1, from coordinate 39,841,439 downwards.
GGCAACGGTTGCAGTTAAAAATCATCATTTGTGTTCGACTGAAGAAACAAAGTCACCTACATCTTGGATGCGCTGAGGGTAAGCAGATAAACATCAAATTTACATTTTTGGGTGAACTATCCCTTCAAGAAGGAAAAAAAAATCTTCAGGGCAACAGTCTTGAAATTAAACACTCTTTAGCCCATTGTTTCAGTACATAATGAAACATATTTTATCCAAGTCAAAAAGTGCCATGATTAATGTGGATATACCTTTAACTTTGGGGGTCAAATTGTCTTTTTTATACTATTTTGTCAATTTATAAGTGAAAACCATCAGTAATTAAACATAATTACTAGCTTATTGTTCAGTTAACTTGACAGAATGGCACATAAATATAATTACATCACTACATAAAAATATAATGGCTTATAAGTTGGCTAAAATGCGTTTACTGTGCATTCAGTTAATCATTAATTACTAGGTTATTTTCATTTATTTATAGCATAAATGTGTATCTTTCAAATGTTTAATAATTTGTAAATAATGGTTAATATGCCCTACTATATGTTAAGTTACTCATTAATTACTATTGTGTCCATGACAAACACTGAGGATTCTACAAGCTTCCATTATCTGCTGTCACATGTTTTCTAGTAAGCAGTTGCTGATTTTGAAAGTGAAACTACTGAACATTGTTTTTGCTTAGTCATTGGAAGGGGGTGCAAGTCAGGCAGAGAGATGCTGAGATGCCAGTAACATCCTTTAAATCACTCTGCCTCAAGAGTCAGGGCCTAAAGGAGTGTTTAAGATATATGGTCAAAATGAACAAAATCACAAGAACCGTATAGAGGGAATCAATAAAATGTATGCAGTTTGACTTGCAAAACAGTCAAAATCATAACATAGAGGTTAGGGACAATAATATGAAACAAAAACTACACAAACACAAATAATACCAGCACAATCAAAAAAACAAACAAACAAACTTTCAAGCCCACTTGATGAGGATGTGACTGGACCCAAAGCAGCAGCGTGGTTTAAAGAGAGAGAAAGAGGATTGAGAGAAATATGCGTTATGGTGACTGCTCTCACTCAGCCTGCTTTAAAGGGTTAGTTCACCCAAAAATGAAAACTCTGCCATTTATTACCGTTCCACACCCGTAAGACCTTCGTTAATCTTCAGAACACAAATTAAGATATTTTAGTTGAAATCCGATGGCTCCGTGACGCCTGCATAACCAGCGATGACATTTCCTCTCTCAAGATCCATTAATGTACTAAAAACATATTTAAATCAGTTCATGTGAGTACAGTGGTTCAATATTAATATTATAAAGCGACGAGAATATTTTTGGTGCGCCAAAAAAACAAAATAACGACTTATTTAGTGATGGCCAATTTCGAAACACTGCTTCAGGAAGCATCGGAGCGTTATAAATCAGTGTGTCGAATCATGATTCGGATCGCGTGTCAAACTGCCAAATGGCTGAAATCACGTGACTTTGGCGCTCCGAACAGCAGATTCAGCACAGTGATTCATTTACGCTCCGAAGCTTCATGAAGCAGTGTTTTGAAATCGGCCATCACTAAAGTCGTTTTTTTTTTTTTTTTGGCGCTCCAAAAATATTCTTGTCGCTTTGATATTAATATTGAACCACTGTACTCACATGAACTTATTTAAATATGTTTTTAGTACATTAATAGATCTTGAGAGAGGAAATGTCATCGCTGGTTATGCAGGCCTCACGGAGCCATCGGATTTCAACTAAAATATCTTAATTTGTGTTCTGAAAATTAATGAAGGTCTTACGGTTGTGGTAATAAATGACATTATTTTCATTTTTGGGTGAACTAACCCTTTAATGCATTTAAAGGACCATGATCTGATGACGTAATACTCACGAAGGCACATAGAGATCATAGTAGCCTTTTATTTTAGTGGCTATAACAGCAATAGCTGGTACTCCAACCTGGCTACATTACGCTACCATGCTGCAAACAGCGCACCATACACAGCCAGCTTTGTTAGCAGTGTTGTCAATTGCTTGCAGTTGAAAGTAGATAAAACTGGTCACTAAATGTTGCTAGATGATGTCATACTGGTGAGTCCACCTATCTATATTAAAGGTGCTCTTGTCACGGTATTTGAATGCATTGTTTCCTGCTTGTCTCGTGTCATTGTTGTTGTGTGTGTTTGTGTGTGTTAGTGGGCGTGCCCGAGCCACGTGGATCATCAGCGCGTCCAGCTGACACCCATCACAGCACCAGCTGCAGCTCATTGACTCACCCTTTATATGCTCACTCAATTCTCATCTCATTTGTCAGATCGTTGTCGATGTCTCTGTGCTGTGTCTCCCACCCTGTTCCTGTTTGGCGTTCCAGTCTCGTGATTCCTGTTCCTGTTCGGTGTCTTCGTGGATTTCGTTCTATGTCTGGATTTGTCTGTCATCTTCACCAGCACACCTCATCTCGTCAACGCACCCTATCTTCACGCTGACCGTCTCCGTCCCTGCGCCACCCGTGAACTCGACGTTCAGTGACTGTTCTACATTTGATTTCAATAAACATGTTAACTTGCTATTGCTTCCTGTATTCTATCATGACAGAACGATCTGACCAAGCCATGGAAGCAGCGAGTAATCCGTCTTCAGCACTGGAGGACTTTATTAACAGCAGTCTTCATAGAATGGATTCACAGGAGAAAAACCTGAACGACACGGGTCGCACTGTTCAGGCATTGGTGGCGCAGGTGTCCGAGCTCACCCAACAACTCCAACTTCTGCGTGCTCCCACTGTGCCACCCACACCAGCCGTTCTCCCCACACCACCAGAAAGCGTCGCCCAGCCGGAGCCCCGACTACCAGTTCCTGAATCATATGCAGGTGAACCAAGTTACTGCAGATCTTTTCTAACACGATGCTCTATGAATTTTTCTCTTCAACCCAGAACTTTCAACACAGAACATGCCAAGGTTGCTTTTGTTCTGACTCTGCTGTCTGGGAGGGCAGCGCTATGGGGAACGGCGGTGTGGGAGAACCAAGATCCGTGCTGCGCTTCGTTCCAGACGCCGCTGAGATGAAACGCGTGTTCGACCGCGCGGTTGCCGGGAGAGAAGCGGCCAGAATGCTGGCGGAGCTACGTCAGGGAGAGAGGTCGGTTTCTGACTTTTCCATTGAATTTCGGACTTTAGCGGCAGAGTGTCAATGGAACGAAGAGGCGCAGTGGGACATGTTCCTGCATGGGTTGGCTGACCGCATCCATAAAGAGATTTACGCTCTGGATCTTCCCACATCACTTAACGGACTGATTGAAATGGCTTTGAGAGTGGATGCTCGACTGACCAGGGTCGAGCGACGAGTCCTGCCCAGCCGTGTTGCTGGAGGAATAGAGAGTTCACGTTCCAACGGTGGAGACGCGGTCAGCCCCGTTCAAGATCACGAACCTTTATTTATATAGCCCTTTTTACATTGTTTCAAAGCAGCTTTACAGTGATAACTGGTATATACAGGGTATCCGCGGGGCATTGAAAAGCATTAAAAGTCATTAAATGGATTTTGCGAAAATTAAGGCCTTAAATGGCATTGAAAAGCATTAAATTTCATTTCTGGAGGCATTCAATTTTTAGATAGTTTTGAAGAAAAAGAATACTACCAGTTTATTTTGAATAAAGCCTAAATAATTAATAACTTTGATTTGCTGTCGCAAAATATATACATTGGTGTGATACGCACACGGAACCAGTTTGGTCATTGTCTCCGGCCGGTGCAAAATTGCCGTAACGCCGGTTTGGACAGCCGCGGGCTGGGACCTGTAGACAGAAGGCTGCATCATTGTTGCCAACTTAGCAACTTTTCAGGCCCCTTTTGCGACTTTTTTCTAAGAAAGCTTGTTGTGACGAATATAGCGACTTGTTAACCTGATCCAGCTTCCGAGACTCCCCGGTACTGCCGCACGAGCGCAAGATATTGCTTTCCTGCCGCAGCCGTTCAGCCTCTCTGGTTCAGCGTTGAGGATGTGCGCTCGGAGAACAAATAAAATAGATACTATTGCTTCTAACTTGAGTGATCATTTTACGTGTACATATAGCCAAAATCACAGCAAATGTCTATCTTATGTGTATGGTGATTTTGTCAGACAACGTCTCGATTAAGTCAGGGCTCGAACTTTCCCGACCGCACAAGGACCTGATTAAAACATAAATACCAAAAAAACCAAACAAACAAACAAACAAAAAAAAAACAGCAACTTGGGAATCACCAAAACGCGAGTGACTGATTTTATTACATTTAGTGTTAGTGGCGATCGATAGTGGATCATAATAGGCTGTATAATGTAGTGACGATAACAATGTTGCGCTGTTGAGGCTCGCGCAGCATCTCGAGGAGAAATGGAATGAAGCACACACAAAAAGAAACTCAGTTAAACATACTGCGGTAAAAATTCAAAATGTGGAGTTTTTATAACTTGATACTGGTAAGCAAAACCACACAACAAAGAATGCTGTTTACAGGCTACCATCACGATTAAAACGTGACACTGATTTCATACAACTGTTCAATTAACAAGTAGTTAATATTAAGCCACTTACATTTTAGAAGGAACATCGACTGTTTTTGTTCTATTTTATCAGCAAAAATAGTTTCAAACAAAGATCACAGCAAAGCACAACACTCAGCCTTGTTTTCATTACTGAATCATTCAGCGTTTTGAATGAATCGGTGGAGTCAAAGATTAAATGACCCATTCATAAACAACTGCTACATTCTTGAATGAATCAGCCTTTGGAATTAATCGTTTGAATGATTCAATCAATGACCCACTCAATAAGACGGTTACTTGACGCCGCCTACTGGTGGTTTAGTTTAATTTTTAAAATATAATTTCCACTCCAACATTTCATATTTGTATTTTCAAAAAGTATTTAAAACAATCCCATAACATTAATTAATGCAGTTGTAATCAATCAAAAATATGCAGATTTACATATGTCAAAGCTGCAATATTCTGAAAGGATATTGCTTCAGAACAAATTTATATTTCTACCACACACAAAAAAAAAAAAAATTCCAGACAAGCTAATGTTTTACTCGTACAAGTGACTGATTTACTCTTGTCCACATGACGAGGCTTAATGTCGAGCCCTGTGTAATCTTAATGTGCCGCGTTTCAGTCACCATTTCATATTGTCTGACAACAAAAACAGAAAAAATATATGAAACAATTTTACTGGGAATTTGGCTGTGATAAAATATATTATGTGAGCAAAAGTGTAGCAGCAGAGAAGCAAACAAATGTAAAGGGCTGACACTTGGCAGAATGCGAATGCAACAATGACATGATGAATATTCTAATTGCCGTATGTCGTCATCTATTGACATTTAGCGGCATATATATGGCATTAAAAAATTTAAAATTGGCATTAAAAAGGCATTAAAAAGCATTAAATTAGATTTGATGAAACCTGTAGAAACCCTGATATAATTTTGGCTGCACAGCAGCTCTTAAAGAATGGTGTCAATGCAGGCAGATCAAAGCACTGTTGAATATCAAATGTCAAATCAAGTGTCCTCAACTAAGCAAGCCAAAGGCAACAGCAGCAAGGAACCCAAACTCCAACAGGTGACATCAGGTGGCAAACAGGTGGAAAATAGGTGTTAACTCCCTCGGGTCAGCAGTCACACCGGCGAGACCACCGCGTTTTTTTTTTAACCAGTGTGAAAGAGACTCAAAATACTCCGTCAATGTTGCACATACAATTAAGAGCTATACACCATTTTAATCTATTGAATATCTTCTTTTATTTGTGTACACAGAGTAAATACAAAATGTTGTGCTTTTTGTAAAATAAAGAAAACTAACATGATGCCTGATCTCTCGTCTCCCTCTGAAGGAAGTCCAATCTGATAGTTCTCAGAAAATGAACTGTAACTTAGTGAATACTGATCACAAAAAAACGAGACTTATGTCTAAAGAAACGTTGAAATGTCAGGTTTTAAATCGTGTAAGTCAAATCGAAAACAAAAATTCTGTTTATGTAATCTGTATGAAAATAGAGCCATGTCAGAAGTCTGTGATTCAGCTCATTATCCACTAATGCGGCCACGCCCACTGAGCCAGCGCTATTCAGAGGCAAATTCAGTCAATACATGCATACATCGTCTCAATCGTGTATTTATTGTCTTGAAAAGTGTTTATCTGCATGTTAAGGCCATGGTTAGCGACCTCTAGAAGACATGCCATTAGTTCCTGAATGTCCTGTTCTTTTTTAGATGAATTTGTGGACTAAAGGTGTACAGAGAAAATTGTAATAATAATATTTCACAGTATTGCTGTTTTTTTCTGTATGTTTGATATACACCATGATGAGCTTGAGACATGATCACAGAGGGTTTTTTTCACAGCCTACCTGACTGAAAGAGCTCATTATTTATGCAGGTCATTAGAGCTCTTTATGCGATTCTTTTGTCTTCTCAGGTGTTAATGACCCATTATTCATGATGATTCACGCCTCCACGCATACTGTGTTTCTTGACCAAAGATGTTTTAGAAAATTTAAATCTCTCTATTGTTTTATATGAACAAGCAGGCAACATAATTTTGACCTCATTTTGAAGCAAAAACTCTAGTCTACAACCTCCAATACCCAGAAGTCTTATAAACACAGATTTAATATATATTTTTTGGCCTTATTTCAGTGACTTAATTTTTTTGTTTTTTCAATAACCACGCATAAACGTTATTCCTTCAAAAACACAAACATGTACATACATGTTCCTCACATATTATTCTAGCCTAGTTTGTGCTGAATACAGTGTAATGACACTTTTTCCATTAATATGTTTATGAACAACTGAAAAAAGCACAAATGTCAGGGCATGTCAAAACTTCTCCAGGCCCCAAAAATCCTCAGAACCCTGAGGGTTAAAATGGAGAAAAAAACCTTGGGAGAAACCAGGCTTAGTTGCTCCACCCAGTAGAGCGTTACAGTAATCTAGCCTTGAGGTCATGAACGCATGAACTAACTGTTCTGCATTTTTCATTGAGAGAATATGTCGTAGTTTAGATCTATTTTTAAGATGGAAGAATGCGGTTTTACAGATGATAGTAGCATGGCCTTCAAATGAGAGATTGGTATCAAAGAGCACACCCAGGTTTCTAGCTGACGACGAAGACTTAACAGAGCAGCCATCAAGTGTTAGATAGTATTCTAGGTTAAGTAAAGAAGTTTTTGGTCCAAAAATTAGAATCTCTGTTTTTTCTGAATTTAGTAGTAGGAACCCATATGGAAAAGTTTTGTTAAAAACATTTGTGATTCTTATATGTTCCAACAGAATATTATAAGGGACATATATGCTGCAAAAAATGCATATACAAATTTTTTACAAATATTTTTGTATTTTCAATCCTATATGTCATATATGTCCCACATATATAATTAAAGTCTTATAGATTTTCATGACGTAAAAACATAGGAAAATAATGCAAATTTAATAGGCCTATGAATGTCCACCATAACTCTTTAGATGTGTATAAAACATCAGTATAAGGCTGTACTTCACTCATGCCCTCACTCTTATCTTGTCCTAAGTGGACAAGATAAGAGTGAGGGCAGTGTTCCTATAATGGGCCTATAATGCAGTGTTTCCCAACCCTGTTCCTGGAGGCACACTAAAGCCGAGTTCAGACTGCACGATTTTCAAAGTAGTCGGGTCACTGTTCTTTTCACACTGCATGACAATCTTGGCCAGCATTCAGTCGCTGCTGTGTTCACACTGCACGATGGATCGGTGACAGAGGGTTTCACATTGCATGACTTTACAATAGGAAGTATCGCCGACAACTCTGTCTGGCACACAAACTCCGTTTTACAACCAAACACACGCGAGATGTGACAAGGAAACAACGCGATATAACGCGTGCAAGAAGGGTGTTATTATTATTATTAAAAACGGTAGTGTGCAAGAAGCTTGCAATACGAATTGCCTATGCGCTGATTTGCAGCGAAAACAAGAAAAAGAAAAGAAGAATATGGAGGAGGAAATAGCTGGGAAGACGCGAGGAACAAGTATTGTGTGTTCTGCAACGAGAGTTGGAGGTAAATAAATAACTTTTCAAAGTGCTGCTGTTGCGGATGGTCAAGCAAATGTTTGTGCTTTGGTTCTGTTTGATAGAATTGTAATGTTTATGTGTACGAAGCTATGCTTGCTGATATTGTGGTCTATAACTCCTCCCTGAACTCCCGCTGCTCTGTATCTTGCTCTCTCATTGGCTGTCGGTCATTGCCGATGTAGTTTTCAGTCAGAACACTTTTCACACAGCAGGATTTTGAATCGCCGACAGGTCCAGATATTTAGCATGCCAAATATCTCACGGGCGTCAACGACTTGTCGGCGATTCTCTCAGATCACATCTTTGCTCATTCACACTGCGTGATTGTCACTCACGTGAACGAGCACCAATTTGCCTGTGATTTCGGGCATTTGTCGGCGATTTCTCAACCTGTCGGCGAGCCAAAATCGGGGCTAAAATCGTGCAGTCTGAATTTGGCTTTACAGTACACATTTTCCAAATCTTCTTAATCAAACACACACCTGATTCAACTCATCAGTTCGTTAGTAGAAACTCCAAGACCAGAAATATATGGTTCAGATAAGGGAGACATTCAAAATGTGTGCTGTTGGTGTCCCTCAAGGAACAGGGTTGGGAAACACTGATATAATGTATAATCATAGACTTTCAATCTTAGATGAAACACATATAAACTACACGCAACCACATATATTGATTACAAAATTAACATTTTAATTACAAAAGTAATTATTTAGATTAACATTTTAACGTGGGATGACACTTGGTGACTTAGTCGCATTAGCTGTAAACACAAAAATCATGGTCATGATTCAGATATGTTAAGGGGTCAGGAAAAAAAGTCACACTTTGCTCCTTCATGGTTAAAAATGACCGCCATAGGAAATTAATGGGAAATATGATAAAATCTGAAAACTCTGAGAATCTCCATTGCTGTGCAGAAAAAAGTGCTCAGCAATGAAGGGGTCGTGCTGTAAAATATCAAGAGTGCAAAACAGAAACATCCACCCCACACTAGTGTGACTATAAAAAAGAGCAAATTTTTGCAAATGTGAAATAATCAAGAATTCAGCCACTATGCAGGAAAAAACAGCAAGTAAGAAATGTACACACTCACACAAATGAACTGGTGTGGCTGTAACAGTGGTAACACTGAGCCAAAAGACTCAAAAAAGAGGTTGAAATCAGATCTGATTCTGACCCACATTGATTGATGTAACCTGGATAACCCAGGCTACCAGTAAAGAGAAAAAAAGTTAAGAAAAGGAAAAAAAAAATCTAGAAGAAAAGGAGATTCATCCCATCACTGATCGTGCTGCAGTGAGAGACACCCATAAGAGCCAATAGAGTGCCCCAGGGATGACGCGTTTTTGTAGGCCAACCCGGAAGTTAGCGGTGCATGGGTTCCCTCCAGTGCCCAAGGAAGTCGACCGGAAGTTGAAGTCGGCCGCGTGCCGCCATCTTGTAGCAGAACTTCACTTGCGTTAGCATCCCATTGACTCCCATTCATTTTGGCGTCACTTTGACAGCGAATAACTTTACATCTGAGGCGTTTAATGACTCCATTTGTCCATTATTTATTTCTAAAGATACACGACAATGTATAAAGGGCTCCATTACCTTCTATGTTACATTATGGCCCTGTAGAAACAGTTTTTGTAAAAATAGGCTAACGATTGCGTCATAACCACTCGACTCTCTGTCGCACAGTAGAGAAATTACCGTACAGACAGGAGGAGAAGCTCGCAGGCAATCGGGGAGATGTCAAGAGAGATGGCGTACTGGCGTTACATTTTAAAATACTATACAAAATAATTAATCAGAATACTTACTCCTGCTCACTCACGCCAAAGAACTCCCCGCTCAAGCTCGCCGTCTCTGCAAGATTAACGATGGCAGTTTGCACGCACAGCTACTAGAAGATTTACATCTGTCAGACAGGTTGCGGACGTCATCAAGCTTAGTGTGAGTCTGCGCGTCAGAAACGGAAGTGCTAAAAATCGCTAAAAATGGGCTTCACTTGACTCAATTGAGTTCCAATGGGGTCGCTGTGTCCATTTCTTTTACTGTCTATGGTTCCCTCGGTTGAAAGCCTATGCATTTTTCCCATAGACTTTTGGAAAATCGCAGAAAATAAGCTCTGTGTTTAACAAAGGGTTATGACACTTACATGTTTTGTCTATCAAGATAATCTTTACAAGTTAACACAACATTTATAGATTTTGAAGCCTAAATAAAGTCGTCAGATATAAAAGGCTAACAGTAGGCTATAAACGGACTACAGCACACCATGGTCGCGTATCAACGTCACCACCACCAAGCTTCCTCAAACTTTATTTAGAAAACAACTTCATTTAAAAACATGCTCGCTGATTGTGATCTGCGCTGTGTATGAATACTTATACACTTTTCCATGAGGAATGCTGTCCAAATGTCCCGTTTTTAATGATGACGTCTAAAGTCCCCGCCAAAGGAAGTAGTCCCTTTTAGCAATTTGTTAGCAACCGCCGATTTTAAGACACAGTAAAAGTTTTAAAAAATCAAGAGTGGGTTATAACTGGTGTGTTTTATGTCATAGATCAAAACGTGAAAGTATTTAGAGGCTTTGTTAACCACAGACCTTATTTCAGGCGATTTAGCAAAAACCCATTCAAAAAACCCATAGACTTTATGGCGTTGGAACCGGAAGTCCTAAAATGCTAACTCGCTTCCGGATTTTGCCTACAAAAACGCGTCATCCCTGGGGCACTCAATAGACCCCTTAAAAGTTTGTAAACATTGCAACGTTTCCTGGTGGGCGGGGCTTAGCTGGAGGCAAAAAGAGACGCTGGACTCAATGTTGACAAGCGTAAGCTAGCATGTTTTAGGAGGGATTTATTAAACATAGATGCAGAAGAAGGTTCAGAACTGTCCGAATATGTACAGTCACTGACTCTGTGGGACCGTGACAGCTATTTTTGTAAATTAACTTAAGTTTTGGATATTTCCTAGACAACATATGAATTACTTTCGGGTGGTTCTGGGAATTTTGTCAAGGCTTATTGTCTAATGTAACCTAACGCTGGGCTAACTATGATTATGGCTAGCAATGTGGATTATTTTAAGAGACCATTCAAAGGATGGCACTCACATCTATCGCTGTATGTTTGTTTAACATTTAAGCTAGCTAGTGCGCTGAAGGTTGGTGACTGTTAAGATTTATATGATTTATGCTCTCATTTGTATTCATTTGTATTTTATTTGTAACTTATTTTCCCAGCTTTGTTTTTTTCCCCTTGTAACAGGCATTCCAATCACAGTGCGAGTATATGTCATGTGACCTAATCATTGATTGAATGATTACACGTGCTTATGATTAATAAAAGTGTGCCAGTCAGAGCGACTGGAGGTATGGGAAAGAGTACACAGTTGTTTGTGTCTTATTTGCGCGTAGCCTACTCTGTTAACAGTGACTTTTCACCTATAAAACAGAAACTTGCTGATTTGTACTAGATAAAACCAACACACCATTACATATGCATCGATTATTTTACCTGATATGAAGTGTGCACTGCAAACACGAGTATTATTTATGATCGTCTCCGTCCAGTCTGTACGCCGTATTGCTTTCAACCACAATTATCTTTTTGATTTCTGTGAAGGAATGTCTGCCGGGATCTGGTAAAACTTTAGTTTTGAACCAAAAGTCCTGTTCCTTCTATTCTGGCAGCCAAAAACACAAGAAGACGACATTTTAAAGTCAAAACCTCAAACTTTTAGCGCGCCCACTATTAGTTCTTATTTATGTTTTGCCTCCAGCTAGAGCTGTGACGTCACAGTGACGTAGGCGATTAACGATCCGTTCCACCTGCACGATCCGTTCTACGCATGCGTAGTAGACTCTTTAGAAAACGCACATGCGCAAATGATAATTCTGTTTTGCGACTGCCTGCACGATCCGTTTTGTGTGCGTGTGAGGGAGAGAGAGTGTGTGTGTGTGTGTGTGTGTGTGTGGGAGAGGGAGGGAGAGAGAGAGAGAGAATTTTTACTCTTAAATAAAACTTCTGTGTGCACACATGCTTCTTTCAAGTCATTTCCATTGTCAGTTTGAAATACTCTATAATGTTTCCCCACACTTGTTTGTAGTTCTTTCTTTATGTAAGTGCAGTCTTGGCAGAAATGCATATTATATTGTCTTCTGTAAACAACATTGAAGGGGTTATTTTCCTCATTTAGATTATATAGATATATTAGCCTATATAGACCCATACTAATACAAAATTACTTAACTTAAAAGTTAACTATTAGCAGCTTTTAATAAAAAAAAATGACACAAACCGTCTTTGACAATAATACTGACCTCAGACCAAAACACGGCAAGTTAAGTAAGTTAAGCCTTATACCAGCAATGAATCGCAAAGGAGAGTATAGAGGAAACTGATCATGTACAGGGACGTGCACAGACATTTTGGGGGGCAGGGGCTCAAGTGGAAAAAAGGGCACTTTTCATAATTATTTATTTAAAAAATAACGAACCCTTAAATATATTAAGACAACTTTGACTTCACTTACACTCATGCAATTGTTTTATACTCCACAGATTTCTACAAAATAATCAGTTCACACAGAGACCATGGTCTTCTTTAGTATTCACTAGGTTTATCACAAGAGAAGTCAACAGCAACTATTTTCAAGTAGCCTATATATTTAGAATAAATGACTGCACCAAGAAGAGGGACATAGTTTCACTAATTATTTGTTTATTTTGCACAAATCAATAAATCGTTTTAATTTTTTGGTGTTATTGGAATACTTCTTTCATGAAGTGGACAATTTTAAGATTTTACAATTTTACAATTTTAAGGTCCATTTTTGCTGCCATGTCTTTTACTCTAATGGAAAGAAAACTTAACCATAACCCTACACATTTAGATGGAGTTTGTTTTAAGCCTACTACCCTCCATCTGTTTGCATCTGTAGATTTCTTCTAAATTAACCAAAATAAGCTAATCTGCATATTTAAACACATCAAAAAAAAATTTCCTGAACTGTTAATACATTATATGTTATAACAAATGCCTGCAGAAGGCGCCAAAAGCCTGCTGATTTTTGTTGTTAGACAGCACAGCACGATCAAATCCACGATCAAAGCCAACCATGATAGAAATGCTACAGTCACTGTAATTTCTTCAACAAGAATATGTGGACATCAAACATGCAAAGACAGAGCGAGGGTTTAAACTTGTATTGATGTATTATCATGTGTAAGCGTAGATTTAAGAATAGCATTATGTAGCTGATGCTGTATTATGATTTTTAAATGGTTTTAATAAACCATGCATCCTTAGAAAACTGTCTAATAATGTGGTTCATGGATGTGCGTCCATGGAATGCTTCTCTTCTGGTATTGACAGCCCAACCTATCGGTCAAGTGTTTACCATGGTTCAAAACGCAATGCATAGCACAATACAATAATTTAAATTATAATATGACATATATTTCATTAGTATCAAATCAGGCAGATGTGTTGATTGTGGTCAAACTATTAATGCAACGTTAAATGTATAAATAGCCCTTAAATAGACAAAACTTTCAGGTTTGTGAACAATGGCTAGCCTACCTGAAAGAAATGCACGGGATGCATCCATCTAGGGCCTTTTTTCTTTTTCGCTTCTTATCGCCAGGCAGCAGTTGCATTTTCGCGGGAATAGTTGTCACAAGTTTTCAGCCAGCAGCAAACTCGAGGTGAGGTGAGGTGAGGTGAGGTGAGGTGGGGCGCGCGTGCGTGCGTGCGTGCGGGCATGAATGGCGTGTCGCGGAGTGAGGGCATCTGAACTCGACAAAGCCGACCTGATATAGTATTTTTTTTATTTGTTTTATACAGTAAATATATTTGTTTGACAGGGAAGCTGTGCGCAAACAGGAATATATATATTCATTTATTAAAAAAAAAAAAAAAAAGCACCCCAGAAAAAAGGGCACTTTCTCTCCAGGAAGAAAAAGGGCAGGTGCTCAAGCCCCTTTTTTGTCTATGTGTGCACGTGCCTGATCATGTATGTTCATGTAACGACTCACAACTCCTTTATTATTTTGGATTGGCAACCACGTAAACACATCGTAATGCATAGCGTAAGCTACATTTAAAAGCATCGAAATAGACCCGCTGTTAAATGTTAAACAATACAACTAACGTTACACAAATATGCCGCAAGTTATGCCGCCTTGCCGTCAAGTGTTTCATTAGGGTAGGTACCGATAGTGTAGGAAAACGTGACGTTTTCTACTACGTAATTACGCGCATGCGTGAAACGGATCGTGCAGGTGGAACGGATCGTGTACCGACAGGTTCTATAGTAGCGGCGCATTCATAAGTCCCGCCCACTGGTCGCGTCGGCGCTGCTTTCAGTGTGAGATGAGAGAGAATCAGAGCAGATCAGCACAGAGCGTTTATTAATTTAACTGGAAATGTGATTGAAACAGAGCGTTTCTCCAGAAAATCCACTGATCTAACTGGAAATGTGATTGAGTGCGCTGAAAGCGAAACTTTTGAAGCGTCAGCCTGAAGTTTTGAAGTGACCGAGACAGAGAAGAGAGAGACGGAGCGGATCCCAGAGTGTTGAAGCACTGTGAGTAATCTTCCTTGTGTGAATAAAGGTATGATTCTGTTTTGCTTTAGTGAGTGAAATTCCAGATATTAATCCGAATATAATGTAAATAACATGTCGAAGTTTCTAAAATGAATCATTCTGTGCCGTTTTGAGTAGGCCGCGTGCACACAACGCGAGCTGAACTAACTAGCACATGGGCTAAAGCTAAAATTGGGCTAAAAATAGGTCAAGTTGGGCTAAAGCTAAAATAGGTCAAATTTTGTTACACTTTTATAAATAAAATGTGTAAATAAAACCAGCACTAATTAAACAATAAGAAGCTAGTAACTATGTTCAGTTTATTTAATTGAAGTATGTTACTACACAAAAATTAATTACTAACTTATTTTTGTTTATTTATGCATTATTGTGGATCCTTCAAATGTTTAATAAACTTTAAATAATGGCTAATATGCCCTTACTAGCCTATATGTTAAGTTAATCACTAATTACTAGTGTGTATGTGCATAACACATGCATAATTGTGGACCCTTAAAATAAAGTATTAACATATCTCCTTTGAGATCTGCCTCCCTCGCCTTCAGGTACAGTCATGTTCATCTGTTTACATTTATTGAGGTAAGAAGACAAATATCTAAGAAGATGAGAGCGTATCATTTCCATTGTTTCTTGTTTCTTGACAGACGTCAAGGAAAAGGACAGTGATTCTTAAACCACAGAGAAATGAATGGCTGTTGATGAGTATTAAGCACAACCTCGACAGAGACTGTGTGTGTGTGTGTGTGTGTGTGTGTGTGTGAAAAGAGACTGAAAAAAAATGGAGGAAAACGAAAAATTGAGAAATGACGACAAAAAAGTAAGAAAAATGCTCAGAGACGTACTAGTTATTTTACTGTTGTGGTGAATCAGCAGCCAGCTATCAAACTGTGTGGTGGTTTATTTTAGTAGTTTTTACTGTCTTTGCACTTCAAACTTTCAAAATTATTGTAGAACTGCTATTGTTCAATATTATTATTCAACTTGCTATGTAAAGTTAAGACACAGAATTTAATAATTACTGGTAATTATTTAATTGCATTATCAAGTATATGGCAAGAAACCTGAAAGTTATCCAACCTCAAACATCTGGCATTATGGCTTTGCAAAATGCATCATTAACATTAAATTCATCAGCTTAGATGACCATATGTACCCAGGAGGTAGTGTTGGAAATCTCAGAAGCATAGACCAGGACCAGGTGCGTCGCTGTAGTCATCCAAAATCTAACTAAGGCATTGTACTTGGTAGTTCATATACATTCAAGGGGGAGGGATACATAGAGTAGAGGTGGAGAAAACCTAAACAACGCATGCAAATGCAGTACAGGAAATCAGCTCATTCCCCACATTTCTCAGCCATGATCTAATCAGCTGTGTCATACAAATGCATAGGTGCTAATCCAATCAGTCTGACAGTGTCGCCCATACCTTTACATTATCATAGAGACAAAAGCACCGCTGTAACTTGAGCTTGTCCTGCCAAATGACAAAAGGTTAATTTCACAGACATCTGGGCTGCCTGCCTTGATCTGCTTATGTCATTATCTTTACCAAAAAATGTTAAATACAATATACTTCACCTTAGTAATTCATGTGAGGTTATGTCAGGATGTAGGATCAACAGATTATTAAATTTGTAATCCCATAGTAGTTAAGTTGGTAAATGGGTGTAAAAGATTGCTTTATCATATTTTATTTTGCTATATTCTGATGCATCCAAGCTTTATAATGGCAGTGAACGGGAGTATGAGCTGAAGAAAGTGATTCCATTCATCATAAACATACTCCACACAGCTCCAGGAGGGTTAATAAAGGCCTTCTGAAGCGAAGCGATGCATTTTTGTAAAAAAAAAAAAAAAAAAAAATCCATATTTAACAAGTTATGAAGTAAAATATTTAGCTTCCGCCAGATCACAATCCATATTCAAGTTACGAAGAAAGTGTAAATTGTGATGATGTCAGTTACACTTTTTCCGTAAGTTGAATAGGGAAGGTGTAGGACGTAGTGTAAGCTTTGTGAACTGCAAGAGTTTTACACTTTCTTCGTACATTGAATACAGAAGGCAGAAGCTAGATATTTTACTTAATAACTTGTTTAAATATAGATATTTTTTTACACAAATGCATCACTTCAGAAGGCCTTTATTAAACCCTAGAGTCGTGTGGAGTGTGTTTATGATGGATGGATGTGGATGGAGACACTTTCTTCAGCTCATACTCATTGGTCACTATTACTGCCATTATAAAGCTCGAATTCGTCAGGATATTTCTCAGATTATGTTCATCAGAAAGAAGAAAGACACCTAGGACGGCTTGAGGGTGAGTAAAGCTTGGGCTAATTTTCATTTCAAAGTGAACAAATCCTTTTAAGTTTCTTGCTCAGTGCCACAATAGTGACAATTCCTGTCAAACTTTCTGGTTCCATTTGGAAGTCCAGATCCCCAAACATGTTGCTGCTGTTTTGTCTAACTTGATTTGTAGTCATGGACTGTGGGCAACTTTGCTTACTAACAGCAATGTTTTGCCTTTTATTTGTTTGTCTCACAGGAGCAGCGTTGCAGAAAGTGTCCTCATGTGGTGCCTGCCAGCATTGGTACAGCATATAATGCCAAACTTGCTGAAATTAGAGGGAAGAGAAAACAAACATCTGAAAACCTTAATAGTGTTTGATGATTGATAGCCGTGACAGTGTGTTCAAGGTATTTTGTTTTTTTTTGTTGGTGTGTGTGTGTTTTGCCTTCACAAAGTTCAGTTTGATATTGAGTTGTAATTTTAAATTACTCTCGTGGAGTATAATTTGATTGTGTCTCTTTGATTGTTGAAATAAAAGTATTTCTGATACAATTTTGTGCAAGTAATTTACTGAAATCATATATGATTTGTATATGCAGATATTGTAATATTTACTGAAATCATATAAGATAATTATATGTAGAGATATGAGGAATTAGGTGGAAACATATAAAGCGTAAAGAAAAGCCACACAGTTTACCTATTAAAAACATATAAAATCTCTATAAAATTCAAATGAGCAAATGATGCAAAATTTAAATAAATCCTATGACTCGCATATGATCCAATCAAGAATTTTAAATGATTTGTATAGGAAATTTACTGATATTCTTACACATTTTCTACTAAAATCATACACTATTGCAAACTGTTGTCATGTAAAACTCATAAGAATTTTACAGTATTCATATATGACCTAAAAAAATCCCATAAAAGTTGTATGTGTGCTTTTTAGTAAGAAAGTGGCCATAATCGGTCTGATGCTGGTGCTGGTGATATAATTAGAATATCATCAAAAAATGGATTTATTTCACTAATTCCATTCAAAAAGTGAAACTTGTATATATTCATTCATTCATTATATTCATTCATTCAAATTCCACTCCTATCAGAGCAACCCATCAAAAGCCTGAGGAGGCAGTACACTGCAGACCTATCTGACGAACAGATGGGGAAAACCGTCATGAAACAGCTCTCTGACGGACTGGCAAGGATCGATCAAAGCCAACTCCCTGGGAAGTATAAGGTCTGGTGCTACCAGTTTACACTCTACAGGAGGGTAATGTGGCCCCTGAAAATGAGTGAAATTCCCTCATCAACCGTAAGTAAGATGGATGGAAAAGCCAACTCATTCATCCGAAAGTGGTTGGGGTTGCCACGGTGCTCATCTGAAACCGGTCTCTTTGGAAAAAACATGCTGCAACTGACATTACAGTCCATACAGTTGGGCTACATGCAGGAAAAGACCAGGTTGGTTCTCGAGCTGAGGGAGTCCACAGACGAGTCAGTGAGGAACGCAAATGTTAAGGTTCCTACCGGCCGCAAGTGGAATGCCCAAACTGAGGTCGATCAAGCTGTCGGTCGGCTTCAACACTGGGAAATCATGGGCAGAGTTCAGGCAGGAAGAGCAGGGCTAGGATGGGAGAGACGCCATGCTTTTGGTCCAAGGCCAATCGCAAGCAAAGGAAGGAGATGGTGGTAGCAGAGGTGACGAGGATGGAGGAAGATCGCTACAAAATCAAGGCCGTGTCGCAGGGTCGACAAGGAAGCTGGACAACCTGGGAGGGAGTAATGAACCGGAACATCAGTTGGTCAGACGTGTGGAAGATCCCACAGGCAAGACTTAGCTTCCTCATCCGTTCAACCTACGACACGCTTCCCTGCCCTCGGAACCTCCAACAGTGGTTTGGGAACGAAGAATCTTGTGTACTCTACAATGCCCCCAAAGCAAGTCTCCAGCACATTTTGTCAGGTTGTAAGATCGCTCTCTCACAGGGACGCTACAGATGGCGCCAACGATCAGGTCCTGAGAAAGCTAGCCGAAGTACTGGAGGAGTGCCGACAGGGTAGTAAACAACCACCAGCAGAGCACCCCACCATCTTTGTGTCGGAAGGAGGGGTAAGGAGAAGCACCAGATCAAGAGAAACAGCAAGGCCCTTCTCCCCCAACCAGGAATGGAATATGAGGGTCGACCTGGATAGGCAGCTCCAGTTCCCAACAGAGATAACCACCACATCTCTCCAGCCAGACATAGTGGTGTGGTCAACCAAGACAAGGTCGATACACCTCATTGAGCTTACTGTACCAATGGAGGAGGGAATCGAGGCCGCCTTCGAACGGAAGAAGGCCAGGTACTCAGAACTTGCTGCTGAGTGCCGGGAGGCTGGCTGGAAGACGAACATCTACCCAGTGGAGGTCGGATGCCGAGGTTTCCTTGGGTTGTCAACCATACGCCTCTTGAGGGAAGCAGGAGTGACTGGAAGGAGGTTAAGGAGGGCAACAAAGGATCTGGCAGAGGAGGCAGAGAAAGGTAGCTTTTGGCTCTGGCTGAGGAGGAACAATAGGTGTTGGGGGAAGAACACCTAACCCCAGACAACAGCTGCAGGGAGAACAGCGATCAGCTGCAGGGGGTGACAGGGAGACGTCCCTGTCACTGCTCCGCCACCAGGAGACGTTCCAGAATTAAAGGAGCGAAACGTTGGTGAATGGTGGTTTCTGGCTGATGACCCTGCAGCTGACCCATGGGCACTGGAGGAGGTGCGACAGGCAGCAATGCCCAGCAGGTGGTAACATCTTCCTGTGTATTTTACATTAAACACAGACTGATTTCAGACTATTTCAAATGTTTATTTCTTTTAATTTTGATGATTATAACTGACAACAAAGGAAAATCCCAAATTCAGTATCTCAGAAAATTAGGATATTACTTAAGACCAATACAAAGAAAGGATTTTTAGAAATCTTGGCCAACTGAAAAGTATGAACATGAAAAGTATGAGCATGTACAGCACTCAATACTTAGTTGGGGCTCCTTTTGCCGATCAGTCTGTGGCACTGCTCAGGTGTTATGAGAGCCCAGGTTGCTCTGATAGTGGCCTTCAGCTCTTCTGCATTGTTGGGTCTGGCATATGGCATCTTCCTCTTCACAATACCCCATAGATTTTCTATGGGGTTGAGGTCAGGCGAGTTTGCTGGCCAATTAAGAACAGGGATACCATGGTCCTTCAACCAGGTACTGGTAGCTTTGGCACTGTGTGCAGGTGCCAAGTCCTGTTGGAAAATGAAATCTGCATCTCCATAAAGTTGGTCAGCAGCAGGAAGCATGAAGTGCTCTAAAACTTACTGGTATACGGCTGGGTTGACCTTGGACCTCAGAAAACACAGTGGACCAACACCAGCAGATGACATGGCACCCCACTCACATGGCAGTCCACTCTTTCTGAATCTCCCCCACATTTTTGAATGGGTTTTGTTTCACAATCCTCTCCAGGGTGCGGTTATCCCTATTGCTTGTACACTTTTTTTCTACCACATCTTTTCCTTCCCTTCGCCTCTCTGTTAATGTGCTTGGACACAGAGCTCTGTGAACAGCCAGCCTCTTTTGCAATGACCTTTTGTGTCTTGCCCTCCTTGTGCAAGGTGTCAATGGTCGTCTTTTGGACAACTGTCAAGTCAGCAGTCTTCCCCATGATTGTGTAGCTTACAGAACTAGAGTGAGAGACCATTTAAAGGCCTTTGCAGGTGTTTTGAGTTAATTAGCTGATTAGAGCGTGGCACCAGGTGTCTTCAATATTGAACCTTTTCACAATATTCCAATTTTCTGAGATACTGAATTTGGGATTTTCCTTAGTTGTCAGTTATAATCATCAAAATTAAAAGAAATAAACATTTTAAATATATCAGTCTGTGTGTAATGAATGAATATAATATACAAGTTTCACTTTTTGAATAGAATTAGTGAAATCAACTTTTTGATGTTATTCTAATTATATGACCAGCACCTGTACGTTTTAAAGTCATGCGCCCTCTTGCGGGCGTAAAAATAATGACAGTGTCGTGTTATGTCTGTCATCATGAAATGACGTATGACTGTCCTTACCAATCAAAATGCATGTTCATTTAAATGCAACGTGTGGAGTTTTTACACCATTTCTCCTATTTTCATTTAAAGGTCCCCTAGAACATGTTTTTAAAAGATGTAATATAACTCTAAGCTGTCTCCTGAATGTGTCTGTGAAGTTTCAGCTCAAAATACCCCATAGTTTTTTTTTTATTAATTTTTTTAACTGCCTATTTTGGGGCATCATTAACAATGCACTGATTTACACTCGACCACGCCCCCTTAAATCGCGTCTTCCCTGCCGCACGAGCTCTCGACTATATTACAGTCCATTTACAAAGTTCACACAGCTAATATCACCCTCAAATGGATCTTTACAAGATGTTCGTCATGCATGCTGTATGCATGCTTCGAATTATGTGAGTAAATTACTTATTTGGATGTTAACGTTTGATTCTGCATGAGTTTGAGGCTGTGCTCCGTGGCTAACGGCTAATGCTACACTGTTGGAGAGATTTATAAAGAATGAAGTTGTGTTTATGAATTATACAGACTGCAAGTGTTTAAAAATTAAAATAGCGACGGCTCTTGTCTCCGTGAATACAGTAATAAACGATGGTAACTTTAACCACATTTAACAGTACATTAGCAACATGCTAACGAAACATATAGAAAGACAATTTACAAATATCACTAAAAATATCATGTTATCATGGATCATGTCAGTTATTATTGCTCCATCTGCCCTTTTTTGCTATTGTCCTCGCTTGCTTACCTAGTCTGTTGATTCTGCTGTGCAGATCCAGACGTTCTGCCTGCCCTTGTCTAATGCCTTGAACATGGGCTGGTATATGCAAATATTGGGGGCATACATATTAATGATCCCGACTGTTACGTAACAGTCAGTGTTATGTTGAGATTCGCCTGTTCTTCGGAGGTTTAAACAAATGAGATTTATATAAGAAGGAGGAAACAATGGAGTTTGAGACTCACTGTATGTCTTTTCCATGTACTGAACTCTTGTTATTCAACTATGCCAAGATAAATTCAATTTTTGAATCAAGGGCACCTTTAACAAAAATAATTTTTTATTAACAACTACACCCACCCCCATTCCTAAACCTACCCTTAGTGATTTATAGTGCATTTACACTTTATGAGCACATGTGTTTCCTGTGATCGAACCCACAATCGCATGATCACATGATTGCACAGTTATTGCAATGCTCTGCCAATTGAGTTACGCAAAACCTGAAATATGACTCAGATAAAAGGGAACAATGCATTAAAATGAAAGTGTCCTGTTGTCGATAGGGGCGCCACTTTAGTAAATGCTCCTATGGGTCGTATTTCAGGGAAGTGACAAACGACCTATATGATCGTATTGGTTGGGGAACATGTTGGCATGTGGAGTTTGCCCAGAACAGATCCATACCACCAACACTAACTGTATGCATTTATCATTGTAATAAATATACATTTGATGAAAGTGGCCTGACTGAAACTCATTTACTGGTGGTGGCGTTTTACATGTGTCACTAACCTCACTTTATTAATTATATATATATGTCAGGGGTATGCGACCCATATAAACTGTGAATGCTCTGCATACCCAAGTCATTTATGGACTCAGCAATTAGCATTAACATTATAAATTTCCTTGTCTGATGTGTACCATAATGCATATGTTCATCTTCAGAACACAAATTAAGATATTTTTGATAACAGAATGCTGTCAGATTTCGGTCCGTGTACTTTTGCATCCATTCCTTTTTCGTTTTTAACCATGTCAAGAAAAACAAAAAAACGAACAGTTGATGTATTTTTAAATGCTATGGTGAATACCAACATTTAAATTAAAACCGCATACTCAAATTTCATGTGCACAAAATAAATATTGACTTCTTTTCAGATTTTTGTTTATTACGTTTAGCATCTTTATGAACCAAAATTAAAAAAGGACAGATTAAAGGCGAAGAAATGTCAATTTACAAGTTCTTTTGTAAAATTGTTGTTTCTCCCACACTTTCGAGAGCCATGTCTCTGAAACATGATAATACTTTGATTTCCACCCCATTCTCACTCACGAGGGGTCCAATACTGCCGCATGTCCAAGAGATGCTTTACTGGCGGCAAACGCGTTCGAAGCGGGACATTATAAGTGCTTGAAAAATGCTTAATGTAGGTGATATTGGAGGAGCAACTTCACTACACGTTATAAGCAGCCCACTATGAACACAATAACACATTAAGCATTTTCCTAAAAGACACTGATATTAAATGACCAATAAAGATATGCAGACAAGCAGGTCGAATATGAAGGCAACGCGCTTTCAACGTTCAGTGTTTTCCACTTATAGAAAACCATTATAAACGCTTAACATAAAAATATTGTCATTCCACTTGTTTATGTTGCCTTATCAGATGCTGTTGATGACGAGAAAATGTAGTTTCTCCCTGGTTGATATTTTAGTAGGATTAAGCCACAAGCGTTAATGTCCAGCGAGGCGGCCGTAACGCATTGCTGTCGATGAGAATTGAGAAATATTTCATATCAAACCTCCACTGAGGCAAAGGGTATGGGAATTTTGTCTTCATAAAAATCACATATTGGGGTATAATTTTGTCACGGTTTTGGCGCGGTTTGATCTTTGGTTGACCAATCAGCGCAAAGGGGCGTTTTATTCCCACCCATGTAGAGATCGAATATTCAAGCTGTTTATCAATTTTGGTTTTATTGTTTTTCCGTTTGGCGGATTAGAACAAAGTGTGATTAAAACAAATATTAAAAAACGACTCGAGATTTGTTTATTTATGCTCATGAGGAGGGTCGAATATGTGATAAATGAATGCTTTCTTTGTTTTTCTGTTTATAGGACAAAAACAAGAAAATAAATTAACCAAAGGTACACAGACTGATTTCCTTCCATTGGCTGCCTTTGTAACTTTGTGATTTTCATCTTGGGGTGAACTAACCCTTTAATTGAAAATATTTAATTTAAAAGTCACCATCAATATTAACTACAGCTAAACCTCTGTTGATTCTCTTTAAGAACTTTTGTAGACGTATGAAAGAAATAAAGTCAAACTAGTTTGTAATAAGTGAAGATGGTAATGCTGTTTTTGGAGTTTAATCATCCTCCTGTGAAATCTTGAGATATTTAATATCTTCTTTTTTTGCAGTTGATTTAATCCAAGGTTGCATTGCTATAATTAAGGTTTAGTTGTTTTGTTTCTGCTAATCTCTTCTTTTTTCTCTTCTTGCTACTCTTTCCTTTATCACTAATGGCCAATCATCATTTAATTAATCACTTATCTCACTAACTTCAACACTGCTTCATTGTTATTTTTTTACACTCTGTATGGACTCGTACAAACACTGAGGATTCTACAAGCTTCCATTATCTGCTGTCACATGTTTTCAAGTAAGCAGTTGCTGATTTTGAAAGTGAAACCACTGAACATTGTTTTTGCTTAGTCATTGGAAGGGGGTGCAAGTCAGAGAGAGAGAATAGCCAGAGAGATGCTGAGAGACCAATAGCATCCCCAAACTCGCTCTAGACCAATAAGCATCAAGTAAAAGTGTGTCTAAGATATATGGGTATATAAGACTCTACATCATATATGCATTACAGCTTGGAGACTGAAGTGACTGAAGCAGAGTTAGAAGCTAAGGGAAATTAGAGCTTGTATAAATTAACTGAATAAGGTAAAGTAATCAACTAAGCAAGTGAGGTTATCAACTACTGCACTGCAGTTACTTAAAGGATTTTAAATGTGCATATGTTTGACAGATGTGTTCTTCGGTGACCATGGACAAACCAGTATGTTTGATTGACACGGAGTCAGATGGGAAGCTGTATGTGCCGCTGCCAGCTCTACAGATCCTGGAGCAGATCGAGCAGCCAGTGGTGGTGGTGGCCGTGGTGGGTCTCTACCGCACCGGGAAGTCCTACCTGATGAATCGCCTCGCACGACAACAAACAGGTTAGATCTATACAGGCAAATTTGATAACATCCAAAAGCTTAAGACCTCATTTGAACGCATGCATATAAGCCATGATGTGTGTGTGCTGTCGGACAGGGTTTGCATTGGGTAGCACTGTTGAGTCCAAGACGAAGGGCATTTGGATGTGGTGTGTGCCCCACCCTGATAAAGCAGAAACTACTCTGGTGCTGCTGGACACTGAGGGACTCGGAGACGTGGAGAAGGTGATGTAACCACTACCAAAACACAATAATAACTGTCTGAGTAGATGCCCTTATTCAGATAATATTGCTTTGTTAGCTATTGTGATCTGTAGCAGACCCCGTCCGAATGATGGCCAAAACTTTACTGATGATTTGCAGCTTTAATGATTATCAACAACGATGAAATTGCCTTTTTAACTTCAGAAATCACTGTAAGAGCTGAATAAAGTACCATAAAAATATGTATTAAAGTCTAATCCGTATCTCTCTTTTCACATCATTATCTGCATACACAATGAATCAAAAAATATATAAGTAACAGCAAACAAATATACACTCCTTATGCCTTTTCGGGAGGTGCTTAATAAACTGGAAAACTTAAGCTACGATGAACCATAACAATGAACGCACGCTCCTGTCAATACTGCTGGATCTGGGATTTTAATGCAATATAATATAATACAGGCGTATGTCAAAAAAGCTGTTCTCATATATATATATTAGAGGTGGGCATAGATTAATTTTTTTAATCTAGATTAATCTAGATTAATTTTGGAATTAATCTAGATTAATCTAGATTAAAATGGCTCATTTGAATTCTGCCGAAGACATTCAGAATATGTGAGATACCCAAATTGTCCCTGCGTCCCAATGTCCATACTATCCATCCTAAATAGTATGTGAGATTAAAATAAGTGTGTCCCAAAGCATATTATGTTGAAAGGAGTATGCCAAAAGTCCCCGGATGGTCTACTATTTCCGGTAGATTTTCGAAGTGTGGATCCGTGCACACTATAAAGGCTAATATTGCCCACAACCCATTGCGCTTTGGATGAGGATTCAGTTCAGAACTACAAACACGAGTAAAAAGTGTTAAAAACTACAAAACATGACGAATATGCAAGATAGAGGCTGAGAGGCTGTTTGAGTGACTAATAATCAGTTCAGACTGATAGAAAATATTTATTTAATGTTATATGTGTTATTTTTCATCTGCAAATACCAATGTGGACTTTTATAAAGATCTGATTGGCCATTAACTTTTAAATGCATCATTATGCATTAATATGAGGAGAGTTCTCCACATGAAAGACTTGCGACTGCAGATCAAAGTGCTGCATTTCTCTCCAATACGGTAGGAAATTAACTAAATGAAATGTGGACTATGTAAGATGATTGACAGGGCAGTTTACGGTGACTGGATGCGACAGAGAGCAAAGACGCAATTGTATGACGTGATAGTATGTCCCAAAGCTTGTCTACTCTTCTGCTACACACTCAAAAGTAAGTACTTTTTGTTCACAGAAAGAGTACATACTTTTAGGGCGTAGTATAAGTAGGCGAATTGGGACGCAGCAAATGACTAAAAGTAATCTGCCATTTTGTCCGACAAAGCAGAGTTAGAAGATTAACCTCGGTGGAGTTAAACTTTTGTATATTATATTTTGTATATTGACATCTTTCCGCGTTTGAAACAACATTGATTCTCATGTTCATTCATGTTTATTTGATGCTATAAATGGACTCGTAGTAAGAGATGATCAGTTTACGAGCCTCTTGAGCTGAGGCGCTACAGCATCTGTCACGACCATGGTCACAACACATTAAAGAAAACGGGTTTTATTGTTTGAATTTCTTAAACTACACAGTTTTAAAGCTGGGAGTTTGTTAAATATCATAAGTTACCTGCTTTGTCTTGTCAGTGTCCTCTTTGCTCCGTGATGCATTTATCACTGTGTGTGACGTGACGGGCGTCACAGCGCCACAGCTTGTCGACCAAAGCAACAGTAACTAAGGGGGGCGGGGGGTCTTTGCGAAGGGTCAATTCGGCTAGGTATACATCCGCGCTAAAATATCAAGGTGAAAGTCGTCATAGCTTGCGTAGTATAGACCCAGCTCCCAACCCAACTTTGAGAATAGATTAACGGCGATATTTTTTTAATCGCCCGATAAGAGTCTCGCGTTAACGCAGCACGTTAACGCCGTTAACGGCCCACCACTAATATATATACAGGTCCTTCTCAAAAAATTAGCATATTGTGATAAAAGTTCATTATTTTTCATAATGTAATGATAAAAATTAAACTTTCATATATTTTAGATTCATTGCACACCAACTGAAATATTTCAGGTCTTTTATTGTTTTAATACTGATGATTTTGGCATACAGCTCATGAAAACCCAAAATTCCTATCTCAAAAAATTAGCATATTTCATCCGACCAATAAAAGAAAAGTGTTTTTAATACAAAAAAAAGTCAACCTTCAAATAATTATGTTCAGTTATGCACTCAATACTTGGTCAGGAATCCTTTTGCAGAAATGACTGCTTCAATGCGGCGTGGCATGGAGGCAATCAGCCTGTGGCACTGCTGAGGTGTTATGGAGGCCCAGGATGCTTCGATAGCGGCCTTAAGCTCATCCAGAGTGTTGGGTCTTGCGTCTCTCAACTTTCTCTTCACAATATCCCACAGATTCTCTATGGGTTTCAGGTCAGGAGAGTTGGCAGGCCAATTGAGCACAGTAATACCATGGTCAGTAAACCATTTACCAGTGGTTTTGGCACTGTGAGCAGGTGCCAGGTCGTGCTGAAAAACGAAATCTTCATCTCCATAAAGCTTTTCAGCAGATGGAAGCATGAAGTGCTCCAAAATCTCCTGATAGCTAGCTGCATTGACCCTGCCCTTGATAAAACACAGTGGACCAACACCAGCAGCTGACATGGCACCCCAGACCATCACTGACTGTGGGTACTTGACACTGGACTTCAGGCATTTTGGCATTTCCTTCTCCCCAGTCTTCCTCCAGACAATGGCACCTTGATTTCCGAATGACATGCAAAATTTGCTTCTCTGTAGCCCAGGTCAGGCGCTTCTGCCGCTGTTTCTGGTTCAAAAGCGGCTTGACCTGGGGAATGCGGCACCTGTAGCCCATTTCCTGCACACGCCTGTGCACGGTGGCTCTGGATGTTTCTACTCCAGACTCAGTCCACTGCTTCCGCAGGTCCCCCAAGGTCTGGAATCGGTTCTTCTCCACAATCTTCCTCAGGGTCCGGTCACCTCTTCTCGTTGAGCAGCGTTTTTTGCCACACTTTTTCCTTCCCACAGACTTCCCACTGAGGTGCCTTGATACAGCACTCTGGGAACAGCCTATTCGTTCAGAAATTTCTTTCTGTGTCTTACCCTCTCGCTTGAGGGTGTCAATGATGGCCTTCTGGACAGCAGTCAGGTCGGCAGTCTTACCCATGATTGCGGTTTTGAGTAATGAACCAGGCTGGGAGTTTTTAAAAGCCTCAGGAATCTTTTGCAGGTGTTTAGAGTTAATTAGTTGATTCAGATGATTAGGTTAATAGCTCGTTTAGAGAACCTTTTCATGATATGCTAATTTTTTGAGATAGGAATTTTGGGTTTTCATGAGCTGTATGCCAAAATCATCAGTATTAAAACAATAAAAGACCTGAAATATTTCAGTTGGTGTGCAATGAATCTAAAATATATGAAAGTTTAAATTTATCATTACATTATGGAAAATAATGAACTTTTATCACAATATGCTAATTTTTTGAGAAGGACCTGTGTGTATATATATATATATATATATATATACAATATATCTTATTGTTCTTTATATATATATATATATATATATATATATATATATATATATACACACACACACACACAATATATATACAATATATATCTTACTATATAGGCTATATATTGTCAGTGAACAAAACGAGTATGATATTGAATGACTACATTTTTTATTATATTAATTCAGAAAGTTCGGAAACTTGATAAAGTTTCTTCGATAAACTAAAGCTCTGTAATTTTTAGTATAAGTGATCACCACACGATAATAATAAGAATCAAAACAATCAAACTAAATTCTTTGAAGGGTTAGTTTACCCAAAAATGAAAATTATGTCATTAATGACTCACCCTCATGTCGTTCCAAACCCGTAAGACCTCCGTTCATCTTCGGAACACAATTTAAGATATTTTAGATTCAGTCCGAGAGCTGAAAGTGTTCCCTCCATTGAAAGTGTTTGTACGGTATACTGTCCATGTCCAGAAAGATAATAAAAACATCATCAAAGTAGTCCATGTGACATCAGTGGGTTAGTTAGAAGTTTTTGAAGCATCGAAAATACATTTTGGTCCAAAAATAACAAAAACTACGACTTTATTCAGCATTGTCTTCTCTTCCGGGTCTGTTATCAATCCGTGTTCACGACTCCGCAGTGACACTGCTGACGTAAGACGCTGCTGACGTGTTATCCGTGCGCCAGAGTTTCGTTTACAGTCTGAGGGAGACACGCTGTAAACAAAACAACCTTCGCAAACATGTCTCAGGATTTCGACACAGACGAAGACTTGCAATTTTTTGCTCATCCATTTTTATTTTAATCTGAATACACAGACGAAGAACTAAGAGCGGCGTCACTGCGGAGTCGTGAACGCGGATTGACAACAGACCCGGAAGGGAAGACAATGCTGAATAAAGTCGTAGTTTTTGTAATTTTTGGACCAAAATGTATTTTCGATGCTTCAAAAACTTCTAACTAACCCACTGATGTCACATGGACTACTTTGATGATGTTTTTATTACCTTTCTGGACATGGACAGTATACCGTACAAACACTTTCAATGGAGGGACAGAAAGCTCTCGGACTAAATCTAAAATATCTTAAACTGTGTTCCGAAGATGAATGGAAGTTTGGAACGACATGAGGGTGAGTCATTAATGGCATAATTTTCATTTTTGGGTGAACTAACCCTTTAAATATATAACAAAGGAGAATCAGATATAGTGTTTGGTCCGTTGCAACACTGTGTGCTCATGCAACTCGCTTATTCACGTCTGTCAGATGCCATACACTCAACGGAATGTGCTGCTGCTGCTCCTCTCAGCCAATGAACAGAGTAAAGCCCCCGATATATCTTTTTCGTTCTTCGTTTAAGGGTAAAATGAAGTTCGAAATGCGTTACCAGCGATATCTTGTAAACGAACATCTGACGCCGCCCACACTGCTGAGAGTGACGGTTAGATGTTTATTTATAGCTATAGCACTTTATTCAATTGCTTAAAAGCAAGCAGTTTTACACTGATGCAAAAACTTGAGAAAATGAGATCCAAGCAGTCCAGCAATGATTATGTTAGAGATTAAATTTGAATAAGGAATAACAAATTTATTAATTAAAAATTAAAATTAAAAAAAATAAATAAATAAATTAAAAAAGCTAAACTATCAAAGACCCAGTCCGTTTTATAGAATAAACATAGGAAAACTTACATCCCACTCAAACTTATGTTTTGGTCTAATAAGAAAAAGGTCAAATGGACATATCCATTATGTCATAGACCGGATAAATGTCAAAAAAAAATAAAAATAAAAATAAAAATAAAAATAGATGAGAATAGATATAGGGGTTGCTCTGAGACCCTTTATGGAATTTTGCAGATCTGGCATTATCACATGTCTGAAGAAATAGAAACAGACATATTTTGATTATTAAATGTACAAGATCAAATGAGCAACTAATTCCGAAAACACCAGCAATTCTGCAGTACTTGGCAGGAGTCCAATATCTAACCACAAACATGTCAACATGACCTGTCACTAGGGCTGCCCTCGACTAAAGATATTCCTAGTCGACTAACACTCCTGCATTTTAGCGATTAGTCGAATAATCGTTCATTTATGATATTAATATAAAAACTTGCGTATATACAAGGAAAGGTATAAGTTGAAGTTTAACACTTCCATATGACAGAAAATGCTAAAGCATGATATTAGCGCGTTCAAAATGAAAATGAAGCGCTTAAAACAGAATAGTAAAGCGTTTAAAGTATACAGCACTTACGGACACAAAAATCAGTGGCCGGAACGTTATAGGCTAATTATAACATAAAAACAGCAATCAGACTGCCTGTGCATTTTAATAATTTATTATCAAAAATACAAACTGTAACAGTTACATGTCAAAAAAAAAACAAACAAACAGTTTTGAATAAAATAAACTAAAATTTGTTCTTTAAAATAAATTAAATAAACTTATTAGTAACTTAGGCCTAATACAAAACAAGGCAAAAAAAAAACAAATAAATACTGTAGCTAAAGTACTGTACTGTAGTAAATAAATACTATAAAAATAGTAAAATACAGTGGAAAATTAATATAATTTTTATATTGTTCAAAAGGAAAATTAACAAAAACGAACAATTTAATAAATGCACATCGCACAATGCCAAAACTTAGAATAAAAAAG
Source organism: Ancherythroculter nigrocauda (assembly GCA_036281575.1). Classification (NCBI taxonomy): domain Eukaryota; kingdom Metazoa; phylum Chordata; class Actinopteri; order Cypriniformes; family Xenocyprididae; genus Ancherythroculter; species Ancherythroculter nigrocauda. The sequence goes on along the minus strand of VTFQ01000011.1, from coordinate 39,809,924 downwards.
AAGGCGGCAGACAAATCAACAGCCTAAGTATTTGATTAAATTGTTTAGAACAACTATATTTAAGACAAAATGTGGAACAAATAATTTAAAGAACACTAATACAAATCAAAAATATCAGAGCAAAGCCGCAAACTGCCATTAAGACGACGGATGAGTCTTGACCTGAAACAACAAATTGCAAACATCAGACTAATTTTTCTTACAGAAGAAAAAACAACTTCTGCATTAAATAAAAACAAATAAATAAAAATAATATGTATTTATTTATTTGTATAGCCTACCCGTCATAAAAATACCCGTTTTTTTTTTATATAGCCTAACAGATAGCAAACAGAAACACTACAAAAAGGAAATTAAGCATTCTTACCTAAGCTTTCAATTTGATTTTATTTTTTTCATATTATGTGAGAGGAACACCAGCTTGTCCACATTGTTGGGAAGAAGGGAGCTTCTCGACTTGTTCACAATGAAGCCGGCCTTTGAAAAGATGCGCTCTGATGGAGTGGATGTGGAAGGGATACAGTGGAGGCGTTTAGCTGCTTTAGCGAGCTTTGGATATCGATGTTCATTTTTTTGCCACCATGCCAATGGTCCCGAATCAACCTTTGTTTTATCTGCCAAGTACATTTTTAGTTCATCCTTCTCTTCTGCATGCTCCTCCTCATCAATGGCCATCAGCATGGATATCTCGGCCTGCTTTTCCTTTTTCGGTTCGGGCTCACCCTCCTCTGCAGGGCTAATGCTGTCATGATCACTTTCTGGTGCAGCTTCTGTAGATAAACTTTCTGCCAGATCCGACACTGTGGAGTACGCATCTTCTCATTCGTGTTGGTCAAAGAATGACAAGCTCTTAAAACGTGGGTCTTAGACAGCAGCTTGAATATAAATGCTGGTCGCGATATTTTCCGTCAGTTGCCATCTCGTGTCAATTTCTTTTGCTAGTTCTGTCTTTAGTGCTTTTGTGGTGGGACTGTCTTCGTTGCGCAGCACCAAATGGTGTCTCTTCATGTTTATTAACATGGGCAGTGTGGCAGATAGGGATGCGTTTAAATCCTGAGAAAGCAGCTCAGTGAGAGTGATCATAGGCTTTAGCACTGCGACCGTGTCCTCCGCTGTCAGCCAATGTGCTGTTGTGAGATCTAGACCTCGTTCAGACCGTTTGGTAATTTCAGGGTCGACAGCACAGCTGTAACCGGCCATCTCTGTTCCAAGAGTCTCTCCAGCATGAAGTACGCGGAGTTCCATCTTGTGGAGACATCTTGGATAAGTTTGTGTTCTGCAACATTCTGCTGCTTCTGTTTATGAGTCAGAGCTGTTGTAGCCTTGGTACTTTTCTTGAAATGCCCCACAAGGCGTCTAGCAGCAGCGATGCATCGACATATGGGGTCAGTTTTAAGAGCCGTGTTTATGCATAACTGTAACGTGTGCCCCGCACAATGGACGCCCTTCGCATTACCCCAGGATAGATCATTAGAAATCAGTTCTGTGCTCAACACCATATTAGCGGCATTGTCATGTACGACTGCTACCCTCTTTTCTGCAGGTATTTTAAATTCTTCCATCACTTCACTGAGTCACTCTTTTATGTTGGTAGCTGTGTGGCTCTCCTCCAGCACTTTTGTTTCCAACACAAAAGAATGTAGTTGCCAATCTTCAGACATGAAGTGTGCAGTAACGGTCATGTAACCCTCACTCTTGATAGAGGTCCATGTGTCTGTTGTAAAGCTGACTGCTGTACAACTTTGAATTTTCTTAACAAGAATTTCTTTAGTCGTGTTGAACTTGCTTGCTAAGCCATGCATTATTGTGTCGCGTTTGGGAATGGTGTAGCCTGGTTCGAGGAATTCAAACATTTCTTTCAACCCGTCACCACGGACAACGTTGATTGGTCTCATATCAAGCGCAGTGAAATCAACAATTTTCTCTGTGATTTCTCGCTTTCTTTTCTCACTTAGAGGGGGTCTCAAAACTAATCTCTGCTGCATCATTGTTTACTGCGAAGTCGAAGCGCACAACGCCACATCATCGCTGCTATATTGTGGATGAGCGTAGAGACAAATGCATGTCAAAAACCATGAATATGATTTAACTTAACAGCGCAAATGTGTTTATATCCTTATTGTTAAAACGAGGGGCCATGTGGTGGTTAACGTTACTACTTACATGTTTTAAATGATAAGACATATTCGATGTTGACGAGTGATAGGCAAATGTTTGCCTGCAGAGTTTGCAAACAGCCTTTTTAGGGTCGTCCTTCGACTTTTTAAAATGATCCCACACTTTGGACTTTTTTCCTGACATAATTGTTATTAACATCAGCCAGACACCTCTCCCACAAGTGCGCTTTGGTATACCGCAAGGCACGAGATCTCGTTGATCTCTCGTTGCTTTGATGTCATGTCATACACTGACTGCGCAGCCCCTGATTGCGTAATTTTTTGCAGGTGATGAGTGTTGATGGGGAGATGACGAGGGAAGTGAGTGCAGGTGAGGAGACAGGAGGATCTTGGGAAATGGAGTCTGGGAAATGAGGGAACTGTGACAAATCATAAGCCATACTAATTTATTTAGAAGCCATTCTAAGCTATTTTATTGATAAGTCACAGAACAGTGTTGACTACATTTCAGCGCTCCTGAATGATTGTTTTCACGCTATCTGCACGTTGATGTGAGCGCGACTGTCTGTATGTGTGTGTATGTGTAATACAGTGTGCATTAGAATGTCGATTAACTTACCGGTACAATAAGCTGTTTAAAACATGCATTCACCTAATCAATATTGATCATCCAGATGGTATAATCAAACATATCAGGTGGAGTGCTCTCGAAGTATGCATTTATTTGTCATTTACTGTTAGATACGGAGCATCAATGTGGACTTCAACGATTTTTTATCCTGTTGTGCCCTTAATAGGTGACTAGTCAACATCAAGCTTAAAGCGTCATGGCAGAGCATTAAAGTGGACTAGTCGATTAGTCGGAGCAACCCCTAGTTGTGACTAATTATCACTGTCACAACCGGCTCACAGCCGTGACAAATAAAAATGGAGGACATAGTCGGATGGTTTGGTTGCAACAAAAGATTTATTTAGTCAAGTCAAGTCACCTTTATTTATATAGCGCTTTTTTACAATGCGGATTGTGTCAAAGCAGCTTTACATTGATAACTGGTACATAATTTGGAGAATAGTGTCAATGCAGGCAGATCAGAAGCACTGTTGAAAAAATGTCAATAATATTATTGAATATCAAATGTCAAGTCAAATGTCAAGTGTCCCCAACTAAGCAAGCCAAAGGCGACAGCGGCAAGGAACCCAAACTCCATCAGGTGACATCAGGTTGCAAACAAGTGGCAAATAGTTGTTAAAATGGAGAAAAAAACCTTGGGAGAAACCAGGCTTAGTCGGGGGCCAGTTCTCCTCTGGCAAACAGTGCTTTGTTACAATTCAGGTTGCTATCATAGGTCTGATAGGATCACAACAATCAAAGTATTTATTTAAGTTCCATCCAGTTGAGGATCGTATTCATCACGCCAGTATGGACGGTTTGTTGAGGAACTGTGGCATTGGCTGTCGTGTCGATGAGGCCTTCACAATGGATGATCCGGTTGACTCGATCTCTGCTGATACTTCAGGGCTGCGTTGTGGTCGTGTCCAGTTGAGGATTCTTATTTAACATAAATAAGAAAATATATAAAACAGGAAATCAACAAAACCAACAACTTCTGTCAGACACATGATCAGGGTGTCAGACAGAACTAATTTCAAATTAATAACAACATGAAAATAAACAAACCAAAGTCAGGGGAAAAACAACCAAGAGCAAGTTCGAGCCCACAGCACACCAAAACAAAACCCAAACTTTATAGGGGAAGAACAGGTGGAAATAGTTCCGCTGATGAGTCTCCCAGCCACACCCACTCTGCTGTGGAAGAGTATCTCTTCCACAGCAGGAAGGAGAGACTCGTCACGTCACTGATGTATCTGTTAAAGTAGATGATTATATCTTGTAGTTATTTGAGCAGCATTTATTGAGATTAACATCCAGTTTGGTCACTAACTCCATGATTGTCTTTCTCTTTCTCAGGGAGACTCAAAGCATGACACCAACCTCTTCTGTCTGGCTGTGTTACTGAGCAGCACTCTGGTCTTCAACAGTCGAGGGACGATTGACAACAGGGCTGTAGAGGAACTGCAGTATCCTTCTGACAATCTAGACAACTATCAAGTAATTTAGCTGACACAGCTAAATTATTGCATAAAAAAACTTCATATAAAGACTTTATATGAAGTCTTTTACAATTGAATACAAATACGACACCGTTTTGTAGTGGTTTTGTGCTTTACTGCTATGTCATGGTACACAGCAAAATAACCAGTGTTAAAATAAACACTGCTCGGTGTATATACACTGCCCAGCCAAAAAAAAAAAAAAAAAAAAGACACTTTTTGGATTTAAAGGTCCCCTTGAACATGTTTTTAAAAGATGTAATATAAGTCTAAAGTGTCTCCTGAATGTGTCTGTGAAGTTTCAGCTCAAAATATCCCATAGTTTTTTTTTTATTAATTTTTTTAACTGCCTATTTTGGGGCATCATTAACAATGCACTGATTTACACTCGACCCCGCCCCCTGCCAATCGAGTCTTCCCTGCCACACGAGCTCTGGACTATATTACAGCGCATTTACAAAGTTCACACAGCTAATATAACCCTCAAATGGATCTTTACAAGATGTTCGTCATGCACGCTGTATGCATGCTTCGAATTATGTGAGTAAATGATTTATTTTGGATGTTAACGGTTGTTTCTCTATGAGTTTGAGGCTGTGCTCCATGGCTAACGGCTAATGCTACACTGTTGGAGAGATTTATAAAGAATGAAGTTGTGTTTATGCATTATACAGACTGCAAGTGTTTAAAAATGAAAATAACGACGGCTCTTGTCTCCGTGAATACAGTAAGAAACGATGGTAACTTTAACCACATTTAACAGTACATTAGCAACATGCTAACGAAACATTTAGAAAGACTATTTACAAATATCACTAAAAATATCATGATATCATGGATCATGTCAGTTATTATTGCTCCATCTGCCCTTTTTTGCTATTGTCCTTGCTTGCTTACCTAGTCTGTTGATTCTGCTGTGCACATCCAGACATTCTGCCCTTTCTAATGGCTTGAATATGAGCTGGCAATGGCATATGCAAATATTGGGGGCGGAGCCCCCGACTGTTACGTAACAGTCGGTGTTATGTTGAGATTCGCCTGTTCTTCGGAGGTTGTTTAAACAAATGAGATTTATAAAAGAAGGAGGAAACAATGGAGTTTGAGACCCACTGTATGTCTTTTCCATGTACTGAACTCTTGTTATTTAACTATGCCAAGGTAAATTCAATTTTTGAATCAAGGGCACCTTTAAATAGGCAAATACTTTAGAGTCTATGACTGGATCATTACTGGATCGTTTCTAGCATGCTATATGTTTGGGAAAAGTTCTTTTAAAGTAGTAGTTGATCAGCTATTTTTGAAGGTTTGATTGTGTTTATAGGGTGCACTGTAATGTGTTCATGCTTCGTTCTTAAAAAAACAAGATTATTTTTCCACATATTTTATCTTTATTCTACCCTGATGTTTTCGTTATCCTAAAAACACTCTGTTGAGTTCCTGGTTCTATGAAGCTCCTCCCTCAGAAATGTGCAATGGGCTCAGATTGGTTAGTTGGCCCAGTGTGTTGTGATTCCCTAACCATCTAGTGCACAATGTCCAGAAATGTCACGGCCCTTACCATTTGTCACTTTTATTTATATAGTGCTTTTGACTAGGACTGGGTATCGAATTCAATATTTTTTAGGTACCGACCAAATTGTCTCGATGCTAATGAGTTTTGAAAAGTGTCTTGTCATTCGGTACCAAATTTCGATACCTCCAAACAGAGCAGGGGAGTGTGGGCGGAGAAATGTTGTCGCTGTCTCGTTGAGCAATGTAATAATGTTGCACTACATTGTTATTTATATCTAAATCTAACAATTCTGGTGTAAAAAGGGGTATCGGCATCCTCCTGATACTGCCATTGTGTGCAAGCATCAACCACACCCTCAGAGCGAACATTTTCAAACGGTTGTCTCCTGAAAAAGAATATAGCCTATATATAATGTTTATGATCCATGGGTCAGGCCAAGTAATAAAAAATATCATTCCAATTAATTGCAGGTGGATGAGTATTAAAATCAACACATTAATGATTTACAGAACTATAATTTCACGGCAAGACGCAACAAACGTATATCACTCTTTTACTTATGTTTTCAACTGAACATATTTCTCTTTAGAGAAAACCAATCAAGGAAAGTATGTGCCTAGAGCACCTCCTTTTGGTCATTATATAAAACACAAAGGAAAATGTCTCAGGTTACTTATGTAACCATGGTTCCCTGAGAGGGAAAGAGACGCTGCGTCAAGGGCTTTGGGAACGCCTCTGCGTGATTGTGTCATGAAGGACATGTGAAATCAGTCCAATGGTGTGACAGAACGTCATAGTTGGGTGACGTCATGACCAGGAAACTATAAAGCACACCCGAACCAAACAGTGTTAGCGTCTAAAAAAGTCAAAGTAAGTCGGTCACAGACATGCTGGGAGTATGACAACATGATACAGCATCTCGTTCCCTCTCAGGGAACCATGGTTACATAGGTAACCTGAGACGTTCCCTTTCAAGGGAACTCGCGCTGCGTCAAGTGCTTTGGGAACGAGATACCCACGCCGCCATAAAACCAAGTGCCTGTCTGTGTGAAACTGGAAGCACACACTAAGACACCAGCACCGTGACCCCGGGGTCGAGGCCACATCTAGGTTACAGAACCTAACGAAAGTGTGAGGTGAGGACCACCCCGCTGCATCACAAACTTCCTGGAGGGACACTCCAGATTATTATGCCAAAGAGGCATCCATTCTTCAGATAGAGTGAGCACAGACCTTAATAGGATAAGGATGACCAACCAACTCATACGCAAGTAAGATAGCCTCAACTACCTACTTGCTCAATGTTTGCTTGGATGTGGGGTGCCTCTTATGTGGGGCCCCAAAACAAACAAACAACTGATCCATCTTACGCCACAGGGCAGCTCTGTGGATGTAAGCATCAAAAGCCCTGACAGGGCACAGCAAATTAAGTTTGTCCTGGTCTGGATCCAGAAATGGAGGAGGACAGAAGGCCTGCAGCATAATTGGGCCCGCCACATTAGTGGGAACCTTAGGAACATATCCTTCCCGCAGGAAGAGGAAAGCTTTAACCATGCCTGGCGCGAAGTCCAGGCAAGAGGGAGAGACCGAAGGGGCTTGTAGGTCTCCAATTCTCTTAAGAGACGAAATAGCGAGGAGGAATAAAGTTTTGAATGTGAGCAACTTTTCATGAACCTCTTCAATGGGCTCAAATGAAGCTGTAGACAGGCCATCCAACACTATGGCCAAGTCCCAGGTCGGAACTCTCTTTGAGGCCTCAACCTCAAAATACCATGAAGGATGCGAGTAACCCATGGGTGCCTACCAAGAGAAGCACACTCTAAAGGAATGTGGTAAGCCGCAATGGCCGCCACGTAAACCTTTAGCATAGATGGGAATAACCCTGAAGAGAACTTTTCTTGTAAGAATTCCAGAACTGTACCAATTGGGCAGTTTACAGGATCAAATGTGTGCGCTCTACACCTTGAAGAGAAGACGTCCCACTTCAAGGAATACAGCCTCCTTGTGGAGGGAGCTCTGGACTGGAGTATGGTCTCCACTACCTCGGTACGGAGACACGAATCTCAAGGGGAGATCCGTCGAGGTGAGACATAAGGTCCGAAAACCAAACTCGGCCCAGCCAAAACGGGGCTACCAGTAGCAACTGGACCCCATCCTGGCGCACTCTTTCCAAAACTCCCGGAAGCAAAGCAATCAGGGAAAAGGCATACAGAAGCAGCCTCGGCCACGTCTGTATCATAGCGTCAAACTCTGAGGTGCTGGATGTGTGAGGCAGAAATATAGAGGACAGTGAGTCGTTTTCTAGAGATGCAAATAAGTTCACATCTGCTTTCCCAAAGCGCTCCCAAAGGAGCTCCACCACCTCGGGGTGAAGTCTCCACTCCCCGGGCCTCACCCCCTGCCTCGACAGGATGTCTGCTTCCTGATTCAGACGCCCTGGGATGTATACTGCCCTGACTGACAGTAACTTCCCCCAGGCCCACAGGAGGATCTGTTGTGCCAACTTGCATAAGGGGCATGACCACAGACCCCCCTGATGGTGTATATAGGAAACCACCGCTGTGTTGTCCGTGTGGACCAACTCATGATGGCCCCTGAGATCTGGGAGGGAGTGTTTGAGTTCAGGAACACGGCCATCATTTCCAACTGGTTTATGTGCCTGGAAAGATAATGACTCCTCCACAGACCCTGCGCTGAGCGGCCACTCATGATCGCCCCCCCAGCCGGTGAGGGATGCATCCATCGTTAGCGTTACACAACGACAAGGAGCCCCCAATACAGGGCCATGGGAAAGAAATGAATCAAGAATGAATTTGGACATCCCTACTATAAACGGAGTTATATAGTATTCTATGAGGAGTTATATATATAGAGAGATGATCAAAGAATGGCAAATTACAACAGTTAACCCTTTGAGAGCCAGCACAGAAATCAGTTTAACGAATTTCAAAGAAATTAATACATATAGGTTCACGTCAGTATGCAGTAGAGTTTCAGCGCGCGGCTTGTATTGTTAGGTCCTTTCCGAGAGAGTTTCCTCCAGCAGGTTTTTCACACAAGGTTTATTGAAGAGTAATATAACCGGAAAATAAAGAAGAGAGTCCGTCTCCGGGGGATGGAGCGTGTCGAAAACTTGGCGACAGGAAAACTTGTGCAACCAAGAGACGTGTGTCATGGTGTTTTAAAGACAACAGACCAGAACGCCTCCTTGATAACGTCCGCCAATAATAGCGTTGCAATTTTGGCGGTTTTCCACTTTCCTTTGTCCTGTCTCGCAGCTTGATTTGCATAATTTATGGTATATCAAATCGGGTGTACTTTCTTCATAGTACTATTTAAAATTGAACGATGCATGTGACAGCAGTGCAACATACATTAGTGAATAGCTCGGACCCAGAGCTTTACGGAGAGTTCAAACTCGACAGGTGTCTCACATCATCTAAAGAAAATACACTTTATACTCTAATACTATCGTGTAACATGAAAACTAACCTACTACAGTCATTTCTATGCTTCTACACTAATAACACATAAATGCAACAAGCACTACAATGGGAGATACATTCATATTTGCAGGTACAATCATATTTGTGCATAGAGTCTTTATGCAGGTCTTTGTGTGTGTGTCTGTGGGTATGTGTATTTTCTCTTTTATTGCTGTTTGGAATGCGGCCCTGGCTCGTAGTAACCCGATCCGTGGTGTCCGCATCCCCTTTGAAGTCGTGAAGGAAATGTTCAGGAATCTATCGAAATAGTCATAAAAAGAGTCTCGTGATCCATTAGTGTCCGCCAGGCCGGAGCCAAGGTGAGATTTACAAACCAAAGTTTCCTAAATTGCGTCTTAAACGCAGTTTATGGTGGGATCTGCTCATTTTCGAAACTGTGCAGACCCTACAGTTCCCCTTTTCGGCCAGTGAGGTCCCCGTGCGGATCTCATTGGACGGTAGCGAGGTCGGATGGCACAGATGCCGAACAGCAGGTGGTCCCTACTGGTCCTCGGCCTTCGGGTCTTTAAAGGGAGAGTCCATTTCGATGAGATTTGGTATATTCTCCGTGTTGGTGCCTCCTCTCCTTGGTTTCCTTTTGAAACCCCGGGGAAGGGCAGGCAGGCACTTGTCCATGGACTCTTGCATCCCCTTCATCGTTTTGAATAGGATGAAGGCTAGGCCCAGGGTCAGTATGTACCTGATTGCCATGGAGAGGCAAAGGGCTGTGTCGACAGCAGTCCAAGCTTGGGCTATAGGTGAGCTGGTCAGGATGGGCAGTCGGGAGAGTGTTTGGAGGGCGGTGTCGACAGGAGTAATGTCAATTAACTGGGACCCCCCCATTCCTCAATCCTCAGTTCCAGCTCTGGGGCCAAGGTGAGGTTGTGGTTTCTGAAAAAGGATGGGATCTCCAGTTCCGTACTCTTCACTTGAGATGTTCCGTACTCTTCACTTGAGATTCAGCTTGTGTTCCGATGACTTGGGTGTGAGGCTTGGCCTCGGCAGGGCAGCGTGTGTCGCTGATCATGGGCTGCAACCCACAGATTCCTTCAATATTGTCTCTGAGGAAAGGTTTGCTAGGACAGAGGTAATGAATGTCTTTGGTCAAAACACACATGCGCAAATTGGGAGCCAGGTACAGCTGGGGATTGCTGTCGTGGTATGCTACCACAGCTGGCGTGTGTATCTTGATGTGGGTGTTACCCTTCCAAAACCCGACATTGACAATGTCTTTGAGTCGGTAGATGTTATCTGATTCAATGATGGGTAGGTTTAGGAAAAAGGCCACCTCACTTTGCTCTGGGTCGACGTGCAGTGGGATGGCACTACCCAGAGAGTAGGCAAGGTGGGTTTGGATAGGGTCCATGGGTCTGGCAAAAGCAGAGGTCAGCGCAGTTTGTACAAGGCTCAGGGGTACAATATTTGGGGGAATCCTCTCTATAGCCAAGCTGTCCATGGAGGAGCTCACTTCCCGGAGCATGTCTGTCATTAGAGCTGTGATGAGTTGAGTTTGGGCAAAGTCATTTTGGAAGACAGTAAACAGTTGCTTCATTGAGATCACTGTCTGGTTCAGCAGGACACTGTGGATGTTGAGAATCACTACGGTGCCTTTCAGAGGTTTTCCGATGCTTTGAAGGGTTTGACTCTGTGTGTTGAGTTGTTCTCTCAGCTGGGGAATCTCGGTTTGAATTTCAGCCACATGCCACCTTATGGTGGCTAGGCTCACCGCGTTGACACTTGACATGCCTAGGTTAAATAGGGTCCCGACGGCAGTGGCGGCTCCGAGCAAAGCTCCCAAGAACCGTTTGATGCGTTGGTTGTGTCCACTTAACTCGGCTTGTGTGACAGTCATTTTCTCCAGTTGGGCAAGCATGTGCTGGACATCGGTCTCCGCGTGAGTGAGGGCGTTCTCCGTCCATCGAGCCCCTGCCCAGCTGTATTGGGCAACATGGCTGGGATAGTGTGCTTTGTAGACAGTGCGGGGGTCCAGCCGCATGTACACTTTCTGAGTGTAAGTCCGGCAGTTGGTGATGAGAAGTCCTGGTTGTTCCCTCAGTACGATACCGGATGCGGGACCTGATGATGTGATGTCTGATTGCGGCTGTCCTCTGGTTGGCAGGAGGCACACGAGGGTGAACCACAGCAGCATCCTGTTACAGAGAAGAGGGGAAGAGTGAGGGAGAGAGGGGGAGAGAGAGCCATGGTTGGTCAGCGAGGGATATCCGTGGTTGGTGAGGACAGTTTTCCGAGGATTGCGACTGGGTTTAGCTTGCATTGTTCCCTCTCTGCCTTTCTCTGTCAACAGCGACATGTCTCTTAATCTGGTTACAGTGGACCCATTTGAAAATCGGTGACAAGGTTGATACAGCAGGTGCAAAGGCAGGGTCTGTCGCCCAGTCATTAGTTCGAAGGGAGACACCTGAGCTGACTCCTGCAGAGTGGCTCTAATGGCCAACAGTACCAGGGGAAGTTTCCCATCCCAGTCTTTCTGGTTGGCTGGTACATATTTTCTCAGCATGCTAACCACAGTTTTATTGGTCCGTTCCACTTGCCCTGAGGAGATTGGATGATGGCTGATGTGCAATTGGCTTTGTACGCCCAGAAGTCTCCAAATTTGCTGCATGATCTCGGCGGTAAAGTGAGTACCTCTGTCGGAGTTGACTCTCAGTGGCAGCCCGAACCTGCTGAAAATGTGGTTCATCAGGAGGTATGTTGTAGTCTGGGCCGTGTTGTTAGGTGCTGGAAGACACTCTACCCACTTGGTAAATTGGCACACAACCGTGAAGAAATACCTGTTTCCTCTCATCGATCTGGTCAGGGGCCCCACCCAGTCTATCTAGAGGTCCGACCACGGGAATGTGACTCCTCTGCGTTGCAGTGGAGCTCTGTGGGTTAGGTTTGCTGGTTGGAATTGACAGCAAACCAGGCATCCCTTTAACGTACTCTGCCACATCTTGCTGCATGCCGAGCCAGTATGCCACTTGTTTAAGTGTCTCGTAAGTGGCTCTGGTACCATGGTATCCAGCACATGGTGCGTCATGGGCATACATGGGCATACACGTCGTTTAACCATAACACCCCTGCACCTGCCTTTAGGATGCCCTTATGGTTGTAGGAACATCCATCAACGTAGGCAGTGGGCATACCTTGGCACGCATTCTCTTCAAAGTACCGGTGGCAGGTCGGTTGCTGTTTTTGGGGTACTTCCATCTCCAGTGTCAAAGCTGGTGTGTCATCGGAGCCATTGCCCAGAGCAGATTTGTGATTTTGGGCATATCGTGCCTCAACGTTGTGCCCCTGGAGGGCCATCAGCCACGTGGCTATGCGTGAGTTGGTGACTACGCCATCTCGGATGCGTTGGCTGTTGAGGAAAGTGACAGGCTGGTGACAGGTCTCTATGATAACCTTTTGTGCCCCAATGTAGTTGAAAAATCTTTGGATGGCCCATACAGTGCAGAGCAAAGCCTTTTCACAGTCTGAGTGTTTGCATTCCGGTGACAGGAGTGTTTTGCTGGCATACACTATGACTCTTTTGTCTTGATCATATCGTTGGTAGAGACCAACGCTCAGGCAGTTCTTGGAGAATCCGGCTTCCAAGTAGAACTCCTTTTTTGGATCGGGGTAAGCCAGACATGGGGCTGTACACAAATGTTGTTTCAGTTCATTCATTGCATTTGTTTGGGCTTCCGTCCAGACAAATGGGCAGTCCTTTTTCAACAGAGCAGTTAGAGGACTTGCAATGTCCGACTAGTTCTCTATGAACCTGCCATGAGTAGTTGCACACACCTAGAAAACTGCGCAGCTCTGAGACGTTAGTGGGAGGTTTGATGGTTTGAATAGCTTGAATGCGACTGGACTGCGGTTCAATGCCCTGTGCATTGACACCCACGTAGTACACCTACGTAGTTGACCTTGGTTCGACACCATTGTCCTTTGTGGAGGGCAATTTTGGCACCGACAGTGGTCAGTTGGGTCAAAACATGGTCTATTTCTATCAGGCGGTCCGCCACAGTCGTACTTTTCATGAGCACATCGTCCACATAGATGAGGTTCCCTCTCATCCTGGCATCTGGACATGCTTTGTTCAGGAAGATGTTGAATTCAGCTGGTGAGTTGGCATAACCAAATGGGCACCACGTGAAAGTGTACTGTCAGTTGCCGGAGGTAAAAGCCAGCTTGTGTTGATCCGCTGGGTGTACAGGTATGGTCCAGAATCCTGATGCCATATCCAGCGTAGAGAAGATAGTGGCCCCTTTGATTCTGGGTAGTTATTGTTCCAGCTGTGTCATGGGCCACTGTGACAGCGGCATTTGCTGGTTCAACTTTCTGTAGTCAATGGTGGGTCACTACTTGCCGTTTGGTTTGAGAACGGGCCAGATGGGGGCTGAATAGTGCTGTTGCATGGTCGGATGACACCTTTTTCCTCCATGGCGCAAATGATCTCCTGCACTGGTTCGTGTGAGGCGATGGGGATCTTGTACTGCCTGACGAAGGTGGGCGGGGCATTTGGGTGTGTTGGAATACGCACCATGTGAAGGCTGGTGAGGCCACAGTCTAAAGAGTCTTTGGCAAACGACGCTTTGAATTTGTACAGGACCTGTCTGAGTTTTTGGTGGTCTGCATCATTCTTTATGTTGTCTGCAGCCTTCAGAATTTGTTGGATTTGAGACTCAAACCCTGGGAATGGCTCCTCCATTGTGGTGTCAGCTGTCAGGTTGGCTGTCAGAGGTGCGGTGCTTTCCTGAGTGTCACCGGCAGGCTGGCTAGAGACTGTGTATACTGCAAGATGCTGGTCCTCCATCAGCTCCGTTCTGCACACCTGTTCTATGGGTACCGGCATGATGGAAGTGATGGAGATGATCTTGAAGGGTGCGGTGTATACTGTGTTGTCTGTGCTCCCTTCCGGGATCATTGCAGCTGGTATTGAATCAATGACTGGTAACGTGAGTTTGAAGTCATGGAAGTCTTGGCTTACTAGCCATCCCAGCTGGTAGGCCTTGGGAATTCTGATGGGGGTAGCCGTGCAGTTGTTGAGCAAGATGTAGATTACACGAGATGACACTTCAGTGAGGGGTGTGGCTTCCAAAGTGAGTCCAAGTTCCACGCTTTCAGGTGAGAGTTGTAAGAAACCCAGCATGTTGTTCAGGTTTTGGCCACGTCTCATGTTGAGCCGAACAACGACCCCTTTGGTGTAAGCGGGTACTACAGTTTCCTGTTCGTTGACCAGGAAGCAGACTTCTGGAATGGTCTAGCCAGACATGAGGTTCTCAATGTCGACCGGAACAACAGGGGGCTGTACAGTCATTGGGGCCCACACTACCTGATTAATAATTTCCACGTGAGCTTTAAAGCGAATCAGGAGGTCTGCTCCAACGTAGATGTCATGCGTTAGGTCCGGAAGGACCAAGAAGTAATGGGTTAGAAACCGGCCGTTCCATTTTAAGTTCAGAGCGAGACAGGCGAGAGTCTAAAGGGAAACGTGTGCGCTTGCTGGCAAATGGGAGGTCCGGGGTGTTTTCCTTGTGAGCATTGAACAGGTTATGGCTGATGGCTGAATTGTCTGTCCACACAACAATGTCTGTTGTTGTTAAGCCATTCAGCTGCAGGTCTGGTACGACTTTGGGGCAGAAGGAGTCAGAGTCTGTGGTGAGTTGAAGGGTGCAGAGCAGTGAACTTGAACTTTGCCCTGGTGCTGAGACGGGGTTCCCGTGGCTAGCTGCGAGGTTTCCCATGACCTCGGTGACCAGACAGTCTGGGTCAGGTGACCTGGGTGACTGGAAGGGCAGTGGTTCTCGTACTTGAGCCCAAATTTTCAGCTGTCTGAAGTCCAGTAAGGGCTCAAAGCGATCTAGCAAGTCTTTGCCAATGAGCAGGGGAAACGTGTCCATTGGTGAAATGTACACGGGGTGTACCAAGCTCATTGGACCGATGGTTAGATGAATGGGAGATATTTGTTCAAGTTGGACCTCATTTTGGCTGTATGACTGCACATTTAGCTCACATTTTTGTGACTTGAGAGTCCAATTTTGTCTCTTTGCTTCATCTCTAAGTCTTTCAAAGAGGTTAGCTGACATTAAAGTTAGGTCTGCCCCAGTGACTACCAGGGCTTCAATCCTCAAGTCATTTTCCACAGTGATGGCTATGTACAGCTTTCAGGCCACCCCCTTTTCGATCAGGTTTCCCAGTAATCTTGGTACCGGAGCTTGGGTGCTAACCGATAAGCAAGTGGGGCTGGTGTCATGTGATTTGTTTGGGAGGCAGACAACCAAAACAGCACTTTCTGGTACCGTGGAGTCCTGGCCATCGGTGGGTTGATGTGAGTTAGTTTGCTCTGAGTGTGCAGTCGTCGGCTGAGGTGACTGGGTGGTGAGGTCACTCAGTGATGCACTAACTGACTGTGTGGTAAGTCTCTGGTCAGCCGTGGTTTGGGTGTGAGGTTCTGTTAAAGGGCTGTCAGGGCAGATGTTGGGGGCAGACCTTTCACCTAGTCATAAGGAGTCTGACTTGTCCTTCTTGTCTTCTTTTTTGGGCTTTTTCTGAATCACTTCTCTCAGAACCTTCAGAATCTCTGCAGACTCGGACATAACTGCATTGCTCAGCTCCTGTGAGGGCTTGGACTTAGACTTGTTCGATGCATGTCGAGAGGCGTTCTGTCTTTGGCGGTTGTGGCTTGAAGCTCTGGCCGATGAAGGCCTGCCATTTCTGGGTCGCCGGCTGGCTTCCCATGTGACGCCGCCCTTTTGGTTGCTGGATGGATGTGGCTTGTCCCAGAATCTTTCAGAGCACCCAGCCTGGTGCTTGGGACGGGCACCCTCGCGGTGAGGCTGCCCTCTGCTGGCTGGGAACTGTCTTGCCTCTTTGTTAAACGGTCTTTCACTGTGGTGTGTGTGTGCGCCCTCTAGGGCCAGTTCCGGGCAGTGATCAGAGACCGGGCAGATGGTTGGATTTTTAACAGTCTTTTCAGATACAGCCCTTTGCTTGGAATAAGCTTTGTGGGCTAAATCTCGCAGCTGCTGAGTAGACATATTCCGTGGGCAGGCCAGGACTCCCAGATGATGACTTACTGCAGAGTGCAAGTTTCTGAGAAACAAAGTCTTAAAGTTGAAATTTTCCTCCATTCCTGGCTCGTTACATGCTCCGAAGTAGGCGTTTTGTATGCGGCTGTAGTATGCTTGTGGTGTTTCCAGCCGGCCCTGTTTAAGGTCCATGGCCGCGAGGAGCCCTTGGTCCGACTCAGGGTCAGAAAACTCTTTGATCAGAGCCTGTCGCAGCTGCTGGACGTGATCCGGAGTAGATACAATCTGTCCCATGCATTCACGTTGGCCACATTTTGCAACAGGAAGTCAATGTCTTGCAAATACGCGTGCATGTCAGCACCCCCTGCAGGGTTTGGAGTGAAAGTGGGGATATTCTTTGCTAGCTTGTCCAGCTCTTTGGGAGCCATGCCGTGGCTCGTGGCGCAGCTTTTCTGGGGCGGCTCCCATCCCTTTGCTCCCGACCAAGGTTCTTGGATGCTGAACGTCTTGGGCAGTGGGCTTTCACCCCCTTCATGATTTTCACAGGCCCAAGCTTTAGCATCTGTTTCTTTCAGTTCGATCTCTGCTCTTGCTAAGAGAGCTTCGCCATGCTGGAGCGTTCCAGTTAGTTCCTCTCTGGATTGCTTCTCCATCTGCTCTCTGTAGCCTGTCTCCAAGTGGAGCTCTTCGAGGGCCTTTTGGAGTCTCTCGACTTCCTCCTGTAGCTCAGGGTCAGATTCCTCCGCCGTCCCACGCCGATCTGGGGTCTTGAGGAGTAGCTGATCAAGACGATGTTGGGTCTGAGCCTGATTCCTCTGGGCTTCCTCAGCCTGGAGCTTGAGCGCTGCTACTTCCTGCTCCAGAAGTGCGTTGCTCTTTTCGTTGAGCCTCGCCTGTGCGATGAGGTTGTGGCAATGGGTTTCGCCCATTCTTTATGGCTGTAGCTCTGCATTGGATCGTGGGCCATCAGCCAATTCAAGTCCATGTCCAGCTGCTCGCCGGCGGCGTTGGGCAGGAACGGGTTGGTCATGTCGCCCAACCAAGTCTCGAGGTGGTCCCAGTGGGTGTCAGGGCTGGATGCTCGTGACATAGTGGCTTTTACTGTTGACAAGAGAAAGACAGCACAACAAAGACAAGAACCAATGCAAGCTTGTGCATAGACTAGCGGTTACGTAACACGTAATTAGATAATTCTTTGCTGTGATTCCAGTTAACTGGTACAGACAGTTAGTGGAATGTAGGCCAGACACTTATCGTCAATAGCCAGGGGGGCACGTGGGCCAGTTTGTGTGGGTGAGTGCCGGACTTAAATAAAGATTTTGACAGGCGGTAGCTCTACGAGTCTTCTGATGACTCTTGGCTGCTCGGTCGTCTCTCTATTATTCAGCTTTCCGTGGTGGCTCTCACAGGCTTTGCTTTTACGTGAACTGAAAGAAACAAGGCAAGGCAAGGCAATTTTATTTGTATAGCACATTTCATACACAATGGTAATTCAAAGTGCTTTACATAAAGAAGAATAATAAAAAATAGAACATAAGGAATAGAAATAACAGTAAAAACAGAGAATTTTGCTATCTGGATAGAAGAGCTAGGAAGTCTTAGGGAGTTTTTTGTTGTTGTTTTTGTCCGTCAGAGTGGATCTAAATGGATCTATCCATCAGAGAGGATCTGAATGGATCTTCCTCACACAACAGGACTGCTACCTGTTAAGGCACTTCAAACTGATAAACAAAGTTTCAATCTCCCCTTTTGCCAAGGCACCTCAAACTGCACCACACAGCCCTAATCCCCCTTCCGGAGATATCTTATCTACGCAACACAGTTCAAATTTCCCCTTTGGAAATTTCCCCCTTTGGAAAGTGTCCTGACTGTAATCCAGAGATATCTTAAACATGCACCACAGTTCAAATTTCCCCATGGTTTGTCCCCTTATCCAAATTTACCAAATTTTTAACCTAATCACTTTCTTCCTAATTCTCCCAGCTCTTTCAACCAGACAGCAATATTTAAAATGCATTAAAAGTCAGAATCAAGATGATACATAAAAGATATAAAATACATTAAAAATGAAATAAAAACAGGAAAAGGAATTTAAAGAATAAAAAGATAATACGTATAAAATAAAGTGCAAACAGTTCAGACATAGCACATTGCTCAATCAGCAAATGCATAGGTAAAAAGATGTGTTTTGAGCCTGGATTTGAATGTGGCTACTGTTGGAGCACACCTGATCTCTTCTGGAAGCTGGTTCCAGCTGCGGCTGGCGTAACAGCTAAAAGCAGACTCTCCCTGCTTTGAGTGAACCCTTGGTATTTCTAAGTGAGTTGATCCTGATGATCTGAGTGATCTGTTAGGTTTATATTCTATGAGCATATCTGCAATGTATTGAGGTCCTAGGCCATTGAGTGATTTATAAACAAGCAACAGTACTTTAAAATCAATTCTAAATGCAACTGGAAGCCAGTGCAAGGACCTGAGGACTGGTGTGATGTGTTCATGTTTTCGGGTTCTGCTCAGAATCCTGGCAGCAGCATTCTGTACGAGCAGCAGCTGTCTTATGGTCTTTTTGGGGAGACCAGTGAGTTTCTCCAAGTCTTGACTGGAGACAAAGCATCTGATTCTTGCAATATTTTTGAGATGATAATATGCTGATTTAGTTATTGTCTTTACATGGCTACTGAAACTCAGGTCTGACTCCAAAATCACACCAAGATTCCTGACTTGATTTTTAGTTGTTTGACCCCTAGAGTGAAGGTACATGTTCACTTTGAGAACTTCATCTTTGTTTCCAAACGCAAAGACTTCAGTTTTGTCTTTGTTTAACTGTAGGAAGTTTATGCACATCCAATTTTTAAGTTCATCAATGCATTGGCACAGGGAGTCAATGGGGCTGTAGTCGTTAGGTGAGAGGGCTAGGTAAATCTGGGTGTCATCTGCATAGCTGTGATATGCAATTTGGTTCTTTCTCATTATTTGGCTCAGTGGTAGCATATATAGGTTGAACAGGAGGGGTGCAAGTATTGAACCTTGAGGGACTCCGCATGTCATGGATGTCCACTCAGACTTATGGTCACCGATACTCACATAATAACCTCTCCCTTCTAAGTATGACCTGAACCATTCAAGGACCATCCCAGAAAGCCCAACCCAGTTTTTGAACCTGTCAAGAAGAATGTTGTGATCGACAGTGTCAAACGCAGCACTGAGGTCGAGTAGAACCAGCACTGATAATTTACCCGAATCTGTGTTTAGGCGAATATCATTTATTATCTTTATGAGTGCTGTCTCTGTGCAGTGATGCGGTCGGAAACCAGATTGAAAGTTGTCAAAGTATCCATTCAAGCTTAAGAACTTGTTCAGCTGATTGAAAACAACATTTTCAATGATCTTGCCTATGAAAGGAAGATTTGAGATTGGCCTGTAGTTGCTCAATAGGGTGTTATCCAGATTGCTCTTTTTCAGGAGGGGCTTAACAACTGCAGTTTTCAGGGATTTTGGAAAAGTCCCAGAGAGAAGTGATGCATTTACCACTTCTAGGAGATCTGCTTCTAAACAGTTAAACACTCTTTTGAAAAAAGATGTGGGAAGTGTGTCAAGGGCGCAGGTTGATGTTTTAAGGTGCTGTACTGTTTCTTCCAATATTTTAGCATCAATTGCTTCGAAATCAGACATAATAGCTACTTTCTGAGGTTGTGATCTGATCTGTTTTACCCCAGTGCAGCTCAAGGATGTGCTGATCGCTTTTCTGATATTATTAATTTTCTCAGAGAAGAAGGAAGCAAACTCGCAACATTTGCTGTCTGAGAGCATTTCACTGGGAATCTGACTTGGGGGGTTTGTTAGTCTCTCTACTGTAGCAAAAAGAGTGCGGGTGTTGTTTAAGTTTCTGTTTATTATATTTGAGAAGAAGTTCTGTCTAGCTTTGCCTAATTCCACATTGAAAGCATGAAGAATATCTTTATAGATGTTATAATGGATTTCAAGTTTTGTCTTTCGCCACATGCGCTCAGCTTTTCTGCATTGTCTTTTCATATTTTGCACTGCTGTTGAGTTTCTCCACCGTGCTTTTTGTCTGCCACTTTTCTTCCTGACTTTCACAGGAGCAATGTTATCAATAACATTGTGTACTTTTGAGTTAAAAGAATCAAGGAGAAAATCAACAGAGTCTGCGGATATGCTTGGTGTTAAAGATTTCAAAGAAAATGCAGAAATGATCAGATAGCGCTACATTCTTAATGACAATGGATGAAATGTTTAGACCCTTACTAATAATTAAATCTAGAGTGTGTCAATGATTGTGTGTAGGTCCATGTCAGTGTTAATTTTGACAGCAAATTTTGATTTAGTTTTAGTCATAGTCTTTTGACTAAAATGCCGTTTAGTTTTAGTCATATTTTAGTCATTGGAAATTGTTTTAGTTTTAGTCTAGTTTTAGTCGACTAAATATCATAAGATTTTAGTCGACTAAATCTACAGTAGAATTAGTCGACTAAAATCTAATTTAGTTCAATTGTAAGCATTAAGCATTTCCAATAAAAATGCTTCCACAGATCCAATACACTGATATAGGTACATCTGATATTCCCCAAACTGTTTATGTTCACCCAACTGTACTTTGCTCACCAAAGCGGACGGTTTTTGACCGTTCAAGTGCAAAAACACGTGAAAGAGCAAAATTCAGTACTTTTCAGGGATTGACACACTTATCATTGAGGTAGGCTACTATTATAGATTTCATTTAAAAAAAAATATTAGATTTGATTTTTAGTTTTTCCTGCTTTCATTGTAATTTTAGTTAAAAGTTTTAGTAATTTTTGTTTATGTCTTTTAGTTTTTGCTTTTAAATGTCTATAACTTTTTATTTTTTGTTTATTTTAATACCTCAGGTTAAGCTAAAGCTTAGAAACTATTAAGTTTACATTTTTATAAGTTTACATTTTTATATATTTATCTTTTATTTCAGTTAATGTTTATTTAAAGTAATGAAGATTTCTTTGGTTTTAGGTTTAGTTAACTATAATAACTACTTTAATAACTATAATACTTGTAAAATATATTGAATAATGTGTCAAATAATGTTCTTAGTCTTTCCTTTCTGTGACAGAAGATACAGTAGTTTACTATGAATTAAACAGAAAATAAATTAAATACAGTTTATTGTTTAAACAAAATAACAATAATGACCAGGAAAAAAATAATAATTATAAACCATCCCGAAATACACCGTGACTCTTATTCTGAAATGTCTGCAGTCTGCACTGTAGCAGGCTGCTCATGAGGGAGATAAATATGCATTCTTTCAACCGTCTAAAACATGCTACCATATAAACATCGTGTAGTAAACATTGTCATAATTCATCAACATTAGCTTATAAGCAATCGGATGGCATAAATGTGCGCTATTCATTAATTGCGCAGCAGTCCAATGTGCTGCTGCACGAGCCTGTAGAGCGCGCAACAGCGCCGCGTTTCCCGCGGTTAGATCAGCACATTACAATTCAAATGTGCGCATCTTCCACACAGGACAGCAGTCCTGACTGGATATCTTCCCAAATCGTCCCTCTCTTTTATTTTCGTTTCGTTTTTATTCGTTGACGAAAATTAGAGTAGATTTTAGTCATAGTTTTAGTCATTCAAAACGCATTTTTATTTAGTCATCATCTCGTTTTCGTCCGTGAAAAAATGTCGTTGACGAAAATTATGACGAAAATTATTCGTCAACGAAATTAACACTGGTCCATGTCCATGCTGAGTCAGATCAAAAGTATTCAAAACAGTTATGATTTCTTTTGCTATATTGGATTCTGCATTTTCTATGTGGATGTTAAAGTCCCCAGTAATAGCAAAACAGTCAAACTCTGAGGAAATTGCTGATAACAGTTCTGTAAAGTCCTCCACAAAGGCTGGAGAGTATTTTGGAGGCCTGTAAATAACTATTAGTAGAATGCGAGGAGCACCTTTTAACACAATACCTAAATATTCGAAAGACAAGTAATCATCAAATGACACTTGCTTGCATTGATAGACATCTTTAAATAGAGCAGCAACACCTCCACCTCTCCTAACAGCTCTGCAGACACTCATAAAAGTAAAGTTAGGAGGGGCTGTTTCATTCAGGATTGTTGCACTGCAGCTGTCTTCAAGCCATGTTTCATTTAGAAGCATAAAATCTAGGTTGTTTGTGGTTATTAAGTCATTGACTAGAAGTGATTTATTTTTAAGTGAGCGGATGTTTAAAAGTGGTAACTTAACAGTCTTACTTTCTGTCTCTACAGTAATCTTAGTTTGACGTGTAATAGGTAGCAGATTAAATGGCTTTGCCAAACGGTTTGAAAAGGCCTTAGGCTTTCTATAACGTAATAAAACAGAAATAGAGAAAGCTACAGGCACACTGGGTTCCCGCTTGTTCTGTAAACATTTGATAAAGTCACTGTTATCATAGCGGGGACCCGACACACATCACTGAGAGCTGTTATCGGTTGTTTTTGGTTCACCTAGAACAGATGGAGGAGGGTGAGGGCCCTGGCGTTGTGGCAGGGGTCGAAGA
This sequence comes from Ancherythroculter nigrocauda, assembly GCA_036281575.1. Taxonomy (NCBI): domain Eukaryota; kingdom Metazoa; phylum Chordata; class Actinopteri; order Cypriniformes; family Xenocyprididae; genus Ancherythroculter; species Ancherythroculter nigrocauda. The sequence goes on along the minus strand of VTFQ01000011.1, from coordinate 39,787,134 downwards.
GCTCTCGTAGGAGGAGGGGGAGATCGAGCTGGGCCCACAGGCTTTGGTGGTTTCGGGGCTTGACGCTTTTTTGTTGATATCTGGGGGCTCGCAGCAAAAGAGTGGGAGAGTTTGGTTCCAGCATACACCAGTTCCTCCATTTTCTCTGAAAAGCACAGAAGAGGGGATGCTGGAGAGAGGGATAACGTGTCCGGTGAGAGGGGTTGTTGCTCTGGTGTTACCGGAGGCTGTAATATGTTGTCCTGGCTTCCCTGGCTGTTTTCCCGAAAGTCGTCCTTGGGTGCTGAATCTTGGAGAAGTTCTAACACGTCACTGTCTCTCGGTGAGCTCTGTGGGCAGGGCTCAGTCAGGATTGTGTCCGTGAGCAGTGGTTGTTGTGGCTGCGTGGTGTTATCATTGTCCTTGTGGGATGCGTCAACCGCATGTCCATTCAGCTGCAGAGATGAAGTCCTGTGGTCAGTTGTACTCTGTCCAGGTGTGTTTGTGCCATTCAGGTTGAGTGGATTTGCACACACTGCTGAAGGATGATGGAGGCAGAAGTAGATATTGTCCTTTAGCACTCTTGAGCCCAGTTTGTTTGGGTGCAGGACAGAACAGGATGGTTGCAATTACATGAAATAGAACAGTAAGCAAATAGAAAGGAGTAAAAATAGAATATCAATAAAATAAGACAAGAAGGGCTAGAGGGGTGAAGCGAAACTTAAGCTTCTTATCACAGCGGGGTTTATGACGGGGCCAGGCGAGGGCACTGTCGCGTCATATAACCTAGAGGGATGGTATGGCTTAAGAGTATAAGGGTTGACCAGCACCTAAATGATCAAAGAATATGTAATATTCTGTGGTTTTCACTAAGGGAAGGGACTGTATGTTGTTACTCTAGGCCTGGGGTGAATTGCGAGTGCCCAGATGAGAACTCAATGACGGGGCAGCCTCTCCTAGATGTTCTCACACCCGACTGCGGTGTCCACGGATGCCCTGTCCCCCTTGCACCATGACGCAGCTTCTCAAACAGGGACTCTCAGCACAGTTGCGTTTTCAAGCGAGGTATTTGCACCAACGGCCAGATTGACAGGTCAAAATTGAATTTTTCCCAACCCCAGAGTCTGACCCCGCAGGCAGTTACTCAAAGGGCAGTTCTGTCGAGCAGAAACAGGGAAATTAAACAAAATTGCCTTTGTTGTCAACCTGGACTCGTTGCCTCCCTGCACCTGACACACCCAACCTGCTGGTGTCCCTGCGTGTTGCCCGTGGTACGAGGCCAGAAACCTCCTGCGATTCACGCACAGCCACGTGCAAGATCTGACAGGCCAGGCAACTCCACTTCACTGGAACTCACTGGAGTAACCATCAACTCACCACTGAGCACTGGAGGGGTCCTGCAAATACACAAATGGTCACGCAGACACAGCTTAACTGTAAATTTAAATGTTAATTTAAATCTTGTTTAAACTGATAATAACAATAATCAAGTGTGTAGGACAAAAAGAAAAGTGTCTAAAATGACAGTCAGAATGAACTAGCTAAACTAGAACAGAAATGAGCAGAAGGGGTAAAGTAAAAACAACATAATTCAGATGCACTTGATTCAAATTTGAATTAAACTCTGTTTAATTGAATTTAAACAAGTGTATAGAATAACAGGATGGGAAAAAGAGGAGCAAGCCTTCCCTATTTGAGAATTCCCGAGGGGGAGTGCTTCTTGATGAGCAAAATGACAGCTGATTGACACTACTTAATTTTAAATTTCAATTAAATGTTGTTTAATTAAATTTAAAATAGGTGTATAAAATAAGGGAGGTCTGAGTGTGTGAATGTTATTGCCTGCCAATAACAAACAGGACATAGCACTAAGAGTAAAATAACAACAAAAGTAAAAGGAAAGATAATAATAAAAAATAAAAATAAATAAAAATAAATAAAACGTTAGGTATTAAAAGAAATAATTTCCAAAATAACAATAACTCGAGAGAGAGAAAGAGAGAAGAAAGAACTGGACTAGATGGATAGATGAAATAAAACAAAGTAGAATAAAGTAGACAAAAGTGAAACAGGAGACCGAGAGAAGAATGCACAGAGTGGGGAATTGACTTCTGGATGGTGTCCACAAGGGGGAGCACTTCCAGTAAGTGAATTCTCTGGTTGGAAGGGCAACTTAATTTTAAATAAAAAATGTAAGCGTGTTTAAGCCAAATTTAAATCAGTAAACCACATTCTGAAAACGATTGAAAAGGATAACCATCAAAACCAATTACTTTTACAACAGCAAGCAGATTAAAGCAGCAAAAGAGAATTTGGAAACAATTCAGGTCAAAGTATGGAGAGCAGCTTTAACTCAGAACATCCACACGATGGCGTTAATGAGTCCACACAACAAGGAAGTAGGGAGGGGTGCCACACCTGAACAGACTGCCCTCTGGTGTCTGGTCAGAGTTACTGCATCCACCTTCTTTAATTTGTGATATTTTTAAATGAGCATTTACGGCTGAATTAACTGCACTTATCACGGATACAAACTTTTTAGAATCTCGGCGGATTCTTTGGTGCCAGTTCACTCGACACTAATATGCCCCTTTATTACGGGTACACAATTTCTAGGGATCAGTGGGTCCCCTTTTGTGCAAACTTTAGTGCACACGAATATGTAACATTTGCAGGATTCCTTCGCCACTGTTACGGGTCAAGCTGGATCAGGACGTGGACCAAAGCTCCAAATTTTGCGCATCAATCGGACAAATCAAATAAACTGTTTGCAGATTAGATTTGCATTAGGTAACGTATTTGGTTAGCTAAGCCAATTATGTTACCAAGGGAGCGAGTGAGACGCTATTTTTGACTTATTGGACAACACAGTAATTCAAATTTAATAGCGCTACAAGTTATAAGGCCTTCTGAGAGATTAGTGGGAATCTTGCCACAAAATCTCCTTTCAAAACATGTTGAATAACGATTCAATTCGTTTTATTCAAGTGGAAATTAATATTAGAACTGTGTTGCAAAAAGATTGCTGCCTTTTGCAGATATGAGTTTGAAAAATTAATTGGACTGCAGTTTATTTCACGGTCAACAACTGACTACAGTGTTTTCAGACACAAATAGCAGCTTGTTAACTTTTCTTTTTTAAAATGAGGACGCGGTGTCGGCTCACTCGATAAGGTGCGCATATACACATTAAATCACACATAAATTGTTCTAGATGGCTCATACACCAAAAACCAAGTTTAAAACGTTGCTCGCGAATTCTCCACCAAATATAATATGTAGCAATTCTGTACAGTTATTAATCAATTTATGGGTTAGATATATGAATATAATAAATCATATAGCTTTATGATTAATTATGATGCATATACCAACCCAAGGGGGAATTAAACATATATTGTGAATTAATTACAACAAATTATAATCAAGTACATATATGATTAGTTCTGTTTTAATAATTATTTAGAGAAACTATCAGTTTGTCCATCAAACCGTAGCTCCTCATAGAATACTATAAACGGAGTTATTCTCTGGCCACGAGAACAAATTCCTATTATAGCATCAAGCGTGAAGCGTTAAATTGATTTGCGTGTTATTTGAGAATGGTTGAGTTTATCAGAAAGCTTTGGATAACTTTTTGCCAGAATGGACTGAAGATGATCTGATTTGATTTTCATGACAATCAAACAAAGCGTCTAGGACTAGTTCGAAAAAGTAGGTTTTACGCAAAATTCAACATGGCGGACAAACCATAAGTCGAAACCTAGCATGTTTGGTATCTTTGGACTCAGCAGGGATTCAGGAGTCTAAGGACATCATATGCAGTAAAAGACAACAATACTCAAGCACTGTAAAACGTTTTGCCACAAACTCAACTGACTGATTTATCTTCTGTATGATTTCAGTCTCTTCAGACCTTACTGTACATGATTTATGAGCTTCTACAACCTTTGACCTCCTAACTGAACTCCTTTCCACAAACTGATCATAGAAATAAAAACAGTATAAATAAAAATGGTAACACTTTACAATAAGGTCTCATTTATCAACATTAATGTATTAACCAACATCAACTAACAATGAGCAATATATTTGCTACAGTATTTATTAATCTTTATGTTAGTTAATAAAAACAGTCATTCATTGTTAGTTCATGATAGTTTACAGTGCATTAACTAATGTTAACAAATGAAACCTTACTGTTTGTGCTTAATAAGATTAAGAGAAAACTGTTATTCATTTTTTATGGTAACACTTTACAATATGTGCAACCATAATCGTACTCTCTCAATATTCAAAGTGCAAATAAGACCAAATTTTTCTTTGATACAGAGCTAAGAGATGGTTACAACTACACTGGCCAGCCTAAAATAGCTTCCATTTTGAGAGATATTTGCATTCATCAGGGAGCCGCTTTCAAAATGCGGGGTATTTATATCACGTTTGAATGCACCCTCAAGTTTACTTTCACTTTCGTGATTGTGCGTAACTCTGTAAATATGTAGCCAATATGTTATCCAACTGAATTAAATGTTTTTTATTTAAATACAAGGCAAAATGACAGTGGAGGCGAAATGTAGACGTAGCGGTGGCATATTCTTTCCTAATCATCCTAACACTCTGTCATGGCAATATCACGAGACTACTTTTCACCTCGTCGAGAAATCTCGTCACATATTAGTCTCGCAAGATCTCGTGACACGAGATCTCGTCACACCCCTATTGAATATACAACAAAGATGTACAACAAAAGTTACAAAACCATTTACCCATATCCTCCCATTCACATCTGCAGGTTTTTGTTTGATGAATTTTTGTTGTTTGCTTCAATATTTGCTAGATTGTGTCCTTCACATTGACCGTCAGCCCCTTTCCTTCACATTGACCGTCAGTACCTGAAATATTTTAAAACATGGTCTGTCAACATACAATGATGTACTTTACCTAATGCCTTACCTAAGACTTCTATTACCAGTAAATATAATAATTGCTAGACTACCAAATCAAAGTCTGAATGCTCATATCTTTCCCATTACATCTTTATGAATTACTGAAATATTATTATTTAAAGCTGCAGTCCGCGATTTTTCCTCTTTGTCGCCATCCTTTGTTTGAAACCTGCAATTGCAGTCATATGCAGAACAGTTATCTGTACGTGCGTTAGTGCCTCGGCACAGCTGTCAGCGCGGATGAATCTAATGCTTGCTGTCAGTCACTGCACCGGTGTGGATACTGTACTTCAGAATCACAGATTCTACGTCTTGAAAGTATGACCAATATAAGAATTTTCACTGGAAAATATCATCTGAACAAGTCAGTAACATGTCTGCCACTTTTGTTCTGACCAACTGAGGAAAAAAGCATCAGGCCTACAATAAATCGCACTGCCAATGATGATTAAATCTAATGATCGCTTAGCTCGGATCACGTGCAAATTATTATTACTGTTATATTGTTAATGTTAACAACATCCGCCATCAAAATGACAAGTTTAATTATTTCAGCTGCTGTGAGAAAAGGCTATAAATGATCCTCTACCAGCAGCATCCTCACGTGATAAAACTGAGCCTCTCGACGGGACTCCTTTCTGTTTACGGATGTGACGTAATGACGCACAGAGGAACTGCTGCATGCTCGAAAACATTATTACTAGGGATGAGCGAGTACAGCATTATCTGTATCTGTATCTGTTAACCATATGAATTATCTGTATCTGTATCTGTACTCGGAGTGGGTGGGGCCTAACCCGGAAGTAGGCGGGCTGGTCTTGAAATGGGCGGGGCTTTAACCGGTATGTTATTTTAAGCATGCAATTGATATGGGTTGATCAGAAATTGTTTGATTTATTGCTGATTAGAAAAATATTTACAGGACAGCATCAGGATTGAGCTTCAGATCAATGGTTTTGATCACGATAGCAAACAAACTATATTACAGAACAAGTTTTGCAACAATGAAAACAAAACAATGCAGTGCAATTATGAAGTAAAATGTAATGAACAACATAACTTTCTTTTTTAACTTTTAATTTTTTTATGATCAGTGTGATTTGTTTTTTTTTGTTTTTTTTTGGTTCTTTTTTATTTTTTTATTTCCACACCAGGTGTGTGTGTGTGAGAGAGTGAGTAGGAGGGAGAGAGAGAGAGAGAGAGAGAGCGGGCCTCCTAGTGATGTGAAATATGAGCGGGAGTTTACACAGGGTGATTATTTTGACTTTATTTTGTATTTGAGCTGCGTGTCTTGGACGCGGCGTCTGTCCAAAATAGGCGAGGTGCCTATCTTTAGCGAAGCGCTGCGTCGAGCCGCTTCTGGGACGCTTCTCAAACGCGCCGCGGCGCGGCTGGTGTAAACACAAGCATTGACTAGAGTGGCCGTGCATCAGCTCCGGTAGCCGCGTCGCAGCCGTAACGCGCCGCACACGCGTGCAGTGTAAACGAGGCTTCACTGTGAGTGAGCAGAGCGATACACAGCAACAAAATACATCTGTATGTGTGTAGGGGAGTGGCGCTGTGACTAGCCTATCACAGAACGCTGACACAATCAGCTACCCAATGATGATTTTCATTCAATCCGAGCACAGATATTGACTCGTATTACTCGTATAATACTCGTACTCGGCAGAAGTGCTTTATCCGTACCGGATACTCGTTTCAGCCGAGTATCCGGCTCATCTCTAATTATTACAAGCTTACCGTTGTGAATCGAGCTAAGATAATGAGATAGTTTTAAACACTGGCTGGTTATGTACTTGCTCAAAAGTTTATTTTGGATAATTTTTAACCTAAAAAAGTTACAGACTGCAGCTTTAAGTTCAAAAGACATAAACAGATTAACACTTTTAAGTAGCACATGTACAGTATTCGTATGCATATAGAATAAAATATTACCTATCAACGGATTAAAGTACCTTGTTGTAAATGGAGACGTGTCATCAGTGCTCATTTTCAAGTAGGCAGTTTGGACTCTGGATTCAAAAGCAGCAAAGACCCACAATTAATGCAATTGTCATGTCATTCTAAGAAAGTAAGATCTAATACTGATTAAAATGAATTTTTGTGTATGCAAATATGTAAAGGATAAATGAAAGACGCAAACTGAAAAAGACATTAAAAAACTTACAGTCCAGTAATTATTGTGGAAGGGAGAGTTTCGTTGACCAGAAGACAGTTCTGTTGTTTGGACCACAAACTGTACCAGCGGGAAAACATCCTCCAGCACAACTCTATATCTGCTGTGTCTGTTTGTGAACTAGTCCGTACTCACTTATTTCCCTCAAATAGACAATCAGACCAGGGACATCTTGCACCAATTTCTTCTACAACCATTTGCGCCGTCAGTTTCAAATGTTCTTACATCACGAGAAAAGCACGCTATGATTGGTTGTTTTATGCATCGATCTACCGTGGCCCAATAAGCGCCTTTCATCTCCTGTAAACATGTTCACGTGACAGTTCAGCGAAATGCGAGACTTTTCCTTCCCCAGAATTCAAGCCAGTGTTCAGCCAAAATAATGCATTTCATCTTATGTTTCTTATGTCTGACCAGACTAGGAGTTCAGCCCTATGCTGTTTCACACAAGGGTGTTAAAAACATGATGTCATGCCCAGAACCAAACCAGAAGTGCCAAATGTAACCCAGATCTGGCCCAAACTTGAATAATATCCTCAAAACATTTTACAAATGTTGTTTTGATAATTTTACTCCTTTATTGTGAAACATTGTGCCAATATTGTATAGGTTAAAAAGAACATTCTCCAATCCATAAAAAAACATCCCATAATATCCTCAAAACATTTTGAGGATATTATGGGATGTTTTTTTTTCATTTGTAAAATGTTGCTTTGATTTTTTCCTTCTTTGTTATTATGGAACATTGTGCCAATTTGTTTTACTAAAAATCATACACACTTTTACCCCAACAACATCCTCAAAATGTTGCAGGTAAAATGTTCTAGCTTTGATAACGTCACATTACAAAATCTCAGGCTTCAATAATATCCTCATAACATTTTCTTAATGTGACTGATAGTATGTGCTTCTTTGTTATTATGGAACATTGTGCCAATGTTTTATTGAGAACATTTTATAATCCGTTATCTCAGCAACATCCTCAAAATGTTACTAGTAAAATGATATATCCTAGTTTGCATTTAACCTTATATAAACATTATTTGAAATGATAAAGCATCCTTAAAACATTCTCAGAACATTACTTTCAAAGGTTTTCTTTAAAACATTAAACAAACTTGTAGGGAATGTTAGCCAAGCTTCTATGAATACTTCTCCGTGTCAGAGTGCATAAAGAGAGAACTCAAAAGCAGAGGATAGTGCAACAGTTTATTGGACACTTCTGGGTATAACAAATAATCCAAGTGTAGTGACACACAAATGGGCAACAAAGGGAGGTGGGAGTTCCAGAGCCATCTGTACAGAAACCTGCGGATACAGGCTGTGGAGACCACCTTAGGTGAGATACCCAAAGTGACGGGTAGGGATCAGTAGCGTGCAGTGGTGTTCTGAAATGAGGAGGCACTTTTTTTTTTTTTTATGAATCAATGTAAATTCATATGCATCACTCTTAAAGTTGACACATCAGAGTGGATCTTAAGAGCGACGTAGATGAATTTCGTTTTGCTCTTCGGGAAGATATGCAGAAGGAGTTGAACGAGTTCAAGGAAGAAATTAACCAGAAAATGAAAGAATTTTCAGGCGACCTGCAAGCTACCACAGTTAGAGTGACGGAGATGGAACAACGTATCGCTGATACCGAGGAATGGAATGAAGTGGCGGATGATGCACTTCTGGACGTGTTGGAGAAACAAAGAGATGCAGACAAAGTTAACCGATTTGGAAGCTCGCTCCAGATGGAACAACCTCCGCATATATGGAATCCAAGAGGGAACTGAGGGGAGTAATCTGGTGGAGTTTGTGGCGGGCCTTATAAAATCGGAGTTGGGACTGCTGCTAGCGGTTACGGAGTTCGGTATACAGCGCTGCCATAGAGCGCTCGCTCCAAAGCCCCCCCGCGACGCACCACCTAGATCATTGGTGCTCTGTTTTTTAGAGCACAGAGTGAAAGAGCAGGTGCTATTTACAGCATGGAGGAAAAAGGGAGTGTGATTTGAAGGAAAGAGGATTTACTTTGACCATGACTACCCATCAGAGATTTTAAAGAGAAGAAAGGCATATGTGGGGATACTGAAGGAGCTCAAATCTAAGGGGATTCGCTTCCAAACGCCTCATCCAGCTAGGCTAAAAGTGTTCTTCGAAAATGGCATACAAACCTACGAGAGTGCGGCTGAGGCAGCTGAAGACATGAAGAAAAAAGGATTTTCTCTGGAAAATGTTAAAGATCTGGACTCGCCACGCTGGAACAAGCAGAGCAAAGCAACGTGGAAGAGAGCAGGTGCAGATCGGCGGCGCACGAGAGTGGATCAAGAATGGATACAGGAAAAGTTGCAGAGCTTCCAACGTGTCTCGCCGGGATCTTCGGAAACTGATAAGTGAAATTAAATGCCTTTGTCCCTAACGAGACCGTGGAGTAAATGACGGAAGTCATAATCCTCCATGAGAAGAATCTTTGACTGATAATATCAACTCGGTCTTTAAGATTTTGAGATAACATGGAGAAACCAGATAAGTTAATCTATTTAGGACAAATGGTGCGGTAACGAATCTTCGATATTGATCACTCGACAATAGATGGTAGCTATCACAGTAATTTAGGTAAAGGGGATCATATTTGTTTACTTTAACTACTATTGGATAACTAAAGTTTGGTTAAGGTTATTAACAATATCTCCTTTTGCAATGAACTTTCAGCGCTGTAACTTTGCAGATACTGTTTATGCTCAAGCAGCAACATTACACACTAACTAAAGTTAAAAAAAGTGAAATCTCAATGAACCACCCCTTTAAACCACAACATTACAAGAACGTTTTATAAAACATTCCATCACCTCAGGCCTCAATGATGTTCTTATAATGTTCTCCTAATGTGACTGAGAGAATGCTCTTGCTTTGTTGTATTGAAACATTGTGAGAATGTTTTATTGACAACATTATATAATCTGTTCCCTTAACATCCTCAAAATATCCTCAAAATGTTGCAGGTAAAATGTTCTAGATTTGTTTACGCTTAACATTATTTTCTGAAATTATAAACATTCTTAAAACATTTTTTTTTAACATTACATTCCAGTGTTTTCTTTAAAACATTAAAAAGAAACTTTTACGGAATGTTAGCCAAAGTTCTGAGAACGTTCCCTGCTAGCTGGAATAGTTGTGACAATACTGTCTTTTCTAGTATTTTTGACAGAAAAAGTAGATTTGTAATTGACTAATTCTCTAGGATCAAGTTGTGTTTTTAAAAGAGGTTTAATAATAGACATCTCAAAGGTTTTTGGTACGTATCTTAGTGACAAAGATGAATAGATATTAAGAAGAAGAACTATGACCTCTGGAAGCATCTCTTTCAATAGCTTAGTCGGTATAGGGTCTAACATACATGTTGTTGATTTTGATGATTTAACGAGTTTAGACAATTCTCCCCCTCCTATAGCAATGAATGAATGGAATTTCCTCAGGGACACTATAATGCACTGATGTGATACTGTAGTAGACGGTTACATGGTTCTAATTATTCTCTCTAATATTATCAATCTTGCATGTCAAGTCAAGTCAAGTCAAGTCAAATTTATTTATATAGCGCTTTTACAATTGGTAATTGTTTCAAAGCAGCTTTACATATTAGAAGCACAGAAAAAAGGGAAGTGGTTAAAAATAAGCTGTACAAACAAGCGTGGTAATATGTAACATATACAAGATGGTGCTACATTAAGCCAATGTCGGCTGACTCCCAGGGGTGGAAAAAACCCCCTAGGAGAAAAACCCAGCGTGCTAACACTGGGAAAAAAGTCCTAGGAGGGAAAAAACCCCTTGGAAGATATATATAATATATGTAAATGGATATGGAGATCAAAATCTGAATTATACATTTTTATTATAGAGATTAAAAATAGATTATATATAAATATATGTAAGCGGATACGGGGATTAAAAATCTGAATTATAGATGCAGCCAGAACTGGATCTGTAGGCCCATTGTCTCCTGGGTTACGTTGTAGTCAGGTCCAGACACAGGTTCTCCATCTGATCTGGATACGGCCTGGATCCAGCACCCGGCAAACCTCAGGATAAGCAGAGAGACAGATATTAGCGTAGATGGCATTCTTATTCTGATGTACAGGTATATCTAGTGTTATAGGAAATGTTCTCGGTTCCGGCCGACCTAATTATTGCAGCGTAACAATCCTTTAACGGATTTGAAAAATGTTAATGTATTGATAATGTGTTATGTGTATGCAAGAGCAAAGAGATGTGTTTTTAGTCTAGATTTAAACTGACAGAGTGTGTCTGCTTCCCGAACAATGCTAGGAAGATTGTTCCAGAGTTTAGGTGCTAAATAGGAAAAGGATCTGCCGCCTTCAGTTGATTTTGATATTCTGGGTATTATCAACTGGCCTGAATTCTGAGATCGCAATAAACGTGAAGGACTATAATGCATTAAGAGCTCACTTAGGTACTGGGGAGCTAAACCATTTAGAGCTTTATAAGTAAGTAGCAAGATTTTAAAATCTATACGATGTTTAATAGGGAGCCAATGTAATGTTGACAGAACTGGGCTAATATGGTCATACTTTCTGGTTCTAGTAAGAACTCTAGCTGCCGCATTTTGGACCAACTGTAGTCTGTTTAAAAGCCGAGCAGAACAACCACCCAGTAGAGCGTTTCAGTAATCTAGTCTTGAGGTCATGAATGCATGAACCAACTGTTCCGCATTTGTCATTGAGAGCATATGTCGTAATTTAGATATATTTTTTAGATGGAAGAAGGCGGTTTTACAGATACTAGAAACATGACTTTCAAATGAAAGATTGGTATCAAAGAGCACACCCAGGTTCCTAACTGAGGACGAAGGTTTAATGGAGCACCCGTCAAGTGTTAGAGAGTATTCAAGGTTTTTTCGTGAGGAAGTTTTTGGTCCGAAGATTAGGATATCAGTTTTTTCTGAATTTAATAATAAGAAATTTCTTGTCATCCAGTTTTTAATGTCAGCTATGCATTCTGTTAGTTTTGTGAATTTGTAGGTTTCGTCAGGGCGCGAGGAAATATAGAGCTGAGTATCGTCAGCGTAGCAGTGAAAACTAACACCATGCTTCCTAATTATCTCTCCTAAGGGCAGCATGTACAGAGTGAAAAGCAACGGTCCTAGTACTGAGCCTTGTGGTACTCCATATTGAACCTGTGATCGATACGACATCTCTTCATTAACTACTACAGACTGATAACGGTCAGATAAGTACGATTTGAACCATGCCAAAGCAATTCCACTAATGCCAATATAGTTTTCAAGTCTTTTTAAAAGAATGTTGTGATCGATAGTGTCAAAAGCAGCACTGAGATCTAATAACACTAATAGAGAAATACAGCCACGATCGGATGATAAGAGTAGATCGTTTGTAACTCTAACGAGTGCAGTCTCAGTACTATGGTATGGTCTAAATCCTGACTGGAAATCCTCACAGATTCCATTTCTTTCTAAAAAGGAGCACAGTTGTGTTGAAACTGCCTTTTCTAGTATCTTTGACAGAAAAGGTAGATTCGAGATTGGCCTGTAATTTACTAAATCTCTCGGATCTAGTTGAGGTTTTTTAATAAGAGGTTTAATAATAGCCTGCTTAAAGGTTTTTGGCACGTATCCTAGTGTTAAGGATGAATTAATTATATCAAGAAGTGGACCTACGACCTCTGGAAGCATTTCTTTCAGTAGTTTAGTCGGCATTGGGTCTAACATACATATCGTTGATTTTGATGATTTGATAAGTTTAGATAATTCTTCCTCTCCTATAGCGGCGAATGATTCTAGTTTTACCTCAGGGACACTACAGTGCACTGTCTGAAGCGAAACTGTAGACGGTTGCATGTTTATAATTTTCTCTCTAATATTATCAATCTTGCAAGTAAAGAAGTTCATAAAGTCATTACTGCTGTGCTCTATGGAAACGTCAGCAGTTGAATCTCTGTTTCTAGTTAATTTAGCCACTGTGTCAAATAAATACCTAGGATTATGTTTGTTTTCTATTAAGAGATTTGAAAAATAAGTAGATCTAGCATTTCTTATAGCCGTTCTGTACACAATCATTTTTTCTTTCCACGAAAGGCGAAAAACTTCTAGTTTTGTTTTCTTCCAACTACGTTCAGCTTTTCTAACAGCTCGTTTTAGAGCCCGCTCATCATACCACGGCGTTGGATTAGTTTCCTTAATCTTCTTTAGACGTAAAGGAGCGACTGCATCTAATGTGCTGGAAAAGAGAGAGCCAATAGTTTCTGTTGCAGCATCGAGTTCTTCTAAGTTGTCAGGTATATTAAGGCGATGAAACTGCTCGGGGAGATTATTTATAAAGCAATCTTTAGTGGTAGACGTGATGGTTCTACAATATTTATGGCTGGGTGGTGGTTTTATAGCCTTGGCTAATTGTATTATACACAAGACTAAATAATGATCTGATATATCATCGCTCTGCTGTAGAATTTCAACAGCATCAATATCAATTCCATGCGACAGTATTAGATCTAGGGTATGATTACGACAATGAGTGGGTCCTGCCACGTGTTGTCTAACTCCAATAGAGTTTAAAATGTCTGCAAATGCCAATCCAAATGCGTCTTTATTATTATCTACATGGATATTAAAATCACCAACAACAAGGACTTTATCCGCAGCCAGTACTAACTCTGATAGAAAATCAGCAAATTCTTTGATAAAGTCAGTATGGTGCCCTGGTGGCCTGTATACAGTAGCCAGCACAAATGTCAACTTACATAATGTTACATAAAGCACCATCACTTCAAAGGAATTATATTTGAAATTCTTTTGAATGATTCTGAATATATTACTATAAATTACAGCAACACCTCCCCCTTTGCCTTTCTGTCGAGGATTGTGTCGATAGTCATAACCTTGAGGACTAGACTCATTTAAAGTAATGTAATCGTCTGGTTTTAGCCAGGTTTCTGTCAAACACAGCAAGTCTAGTTTATTGTCTGTGATAATTTCATTTACAATAAGTGCTTTTGAAGAAATAGATCTAATATTCAGTAACCCAAGCTTTATCATTTGTTTATCTGATTTATCTGTGATTTTAATTTTTTGAACATCAATTAAATTTTTACCCTTAAAAGGTTTCGGAAGTTTTTTGTATTTACTAGTTCGAGGTACAGACACAGTCTCTATGTGATAATATCTAGGTGAGAGAGTTTCTATGTGCTGTGAATTATTTGAGTTCTGTGACGTGAGGCGGCTAGCAGACGGTCGGTTTAGCCAGTTTGTCTGCGTCCTGATCTGGGCCCTGGTTTGTCATGTTTCAGCTCTAAGACTATTTGCCAAATTTCTAGATAGAAGAGCAGCACCATCCCGGGAGGGATGAATACCATCTCTTTTCAACAGATCAGGTCTGCCCCAAAAGCTTTTCCAATTGTCTATGAAACCTATATTATTCTGCGGACACCACTTAGACAGCCAGCCATTGAGTGATGATAACCTGCTAACTATCTCATCACTCTGACGAACAGGAAGAGGGCCAGAACAAATTACTTCTGCTGACATTGAATTTGCGAGTTCACACACCTCTTTAATGTTAATTTTAGTGATCTCCGACTGGCGAAGTCGAACATCATTTGTGCCGACGTGGATAATGATTTTAGAATATTTACGTTTAGCATTAGCCAGCACTTTGAGCACACTGTAAAGAAGTTCATAAAGTCATTACTGCTGCGTTGTTTGGAAACATCAGAAGTTGAAGCTTTATTTCTCGTTAATTTATCCACTGACTCAAATAACTACCTAGGGTTGTGTTTTTTTTTTTTTTGAAGAGATTTGAAAAATAAGCATATCTAGCAGTTTTTAAGGCATTTCTGTACATAAAAATGTTTTCTTCCAGCTACACTCCATTTTTCTGGCTGCTCTCTTAAGGGCCCGAGTGTGCTCATTGTATCATGGCATTGGACTATTTTCAGTGGTAGAAGTGATGGTTCTACTATTTTTGTAACAGGGAGGTGGTTTTGCAGCTTTGTTAAATGGAGTACACACAAGACTAGATCATTTCAAATCTATATGATGTTTAAAAGGGAGCCAATGCAGTGTTGACAGAACCTGGCTAATATGGTCATACCTCCTGGTTCTAGTAAGAACTCTAGCTGCTGAGTTTTGGGCCAGCTGGTTGTTTATTAGGTGTGCAGGGCAACCCAGTAGAGCGTTACAGTAATCTAGCCTTGAGGTCATGAACGCATGAACTGTTCCACATTTGTCATTGAGAGCATATGTCATAGTTTAAATATATTTTTAAGATGGAAGAATGTGATTTTACAGATGCTAGAAACATGGCCTTCAAATGAAAGATTGGTATCAAAGAGCACACCCAGGTTCCTAACTGACGACGAAGACTTAACAGAGCAGCCATCAAGTGTTAGACAGTATTCACACTCGTTGGAACCAACAACCGGCTTTGAAGATGCCCAACTCTCTCACAGTGCTGTGAAAACAGCAGGTTTTGAGCTTGTGAGCTTGTGACTACCGTTGCAAGCGGTGTCACACCAAGAAAGAGGCTTCTTACTGAAGAACTCTCGTTTTAAAGTCAACACACTTAAGACACTGTAAAAGCAGAAAAACACCTCAAGTAGTCTAGTGATCTAGCTTCTGCATAGGTGCTGCATAGGGTTTTTCTGCGCTTTGGCTGTTCATTTACATGATAATGGTGTTTGGGAGCCTGAAAATGCAAACTTTTGAAAATGGGTTTCAAAGTGGGTTTTCAAAGATCATAATTATTGTCACCATGTGTATTACATGTTCAGTCTATAGGTGCATAGTGTTTATTTACAAAATGATCGCCAACTACTGGCCTGGCATAAATAATATAGTGTTTTTAGTCATTTTCATGAATCCGCATGAACGAGGATCATTTTGACAGTGAGTGAGTTTACATGCATATTCTTAAGCCGACAACGAATGTGGTCATGTAAACGCAGTAACCCGTTTTCATTTATCGGAGTAAGGTCATAAAGGGCTTAAGCATAAACCGGTCAGAGCAGGTAGTTTGTTTTGCCTCTTACCCCGATTTCGCGTGGCATGTAAACACATTAACCAGCTTTCTGTGCGCATGTGTGATACGTGACAGAAACGCATCCTTAGTGCAGATTTAAATGCATCCAGACAGAGTGAGCATTTTGCAGGAAAGGAATAAGGAAATATTTCGCAAATGCAAATTCAAGACACAGAAAATTGTAAAAATGTGTTTTCATCTCTTGTGCAGCAGAAGTAGAAGAGGTTCATTAAAAACATTGGATCTGTAACTGCATGAGAGAATAATATGAGCTGTAAGTTTCTCTCTGACATTTTGGAAGCTTTATTTAACATCACAACTGACAGAACATATGGAATACTCAGAGTCAGATACTACAGCGAAATAAACCAATTTATTAATAAAGTCATGTAAACATGGTTTATTTGCGTTAGTTTACTAGTTTGCATCTAAACAGGGAAAACTGGTTATTTTAATAAGCTGATATTTGTGAGTTATCAGCTTACTCTTGTGCATGTAAATGTGCTCAATGTTGTCGTCTGTACGGAAAATACACAAAGGAAAAAAAAACCTTTTGATTTTAGTACATTCTTTGAATCCCGTTTTCTTGATTTACAGTGAGTAACATGTTTATACCATGTCTCAGACGCAACACTATTTTGTCAAGTGGCTAACATAGCATAATCAGAAACAGCTTTTTTGTAGTAATAGTAATATAGCATTTTCTTTACTATACAGTATATTTTAAAATTAATTGTGTGCCATTTAGCTACACAATAAGCATAATAAAAACAGCAAGGTAAAATGTACCAGGCTCTCGGCCCTGCCTGGCTTCATACCACAGTAACATTAATAAAACTTGTAACACTTTAGTATAGGGAACACATATAAACTATTAACTATGACTTTTCCCTCAATAAACTCCTAATTTACTGCTAATAGTTAGTAAGGTAGTTGTTAAGTTTAGGTGTTGGGTAGGATTAAGAATGTAGAATAAGGTCATGCAGAATAAGGCATTAATATGTGCTTAATAAATACTAATAAACAGCCAATATTCTAGTAATATACATACTAATAAGCAACTAGTTAAAAGACCCTAAAATAAAGTGTTACCTAAAACTTTAATACATTAGCTCATCCATAAACATGATTTCTGCCTAAGTCCCATCAGATTGCTTTCCATCAGCTGTGGGAACTGGGGATGAAGACGACAACTACCGTGATCAAGCTATGCCTTTGCTATTGTTTTGAGAAAGTGGCCTCTAGCAGCGAAACTTACAACTTATCCATTTTCAAGATTTGGAAACCAATAAGACTGTACCTACAGTAGGATTGAACAAAGTTTATACTTATTTGCTGCATGTCTCCTATAATTATATTGTCTGATTACACTTAATTTCAATTTCCATTGTTGTTGTTTACCATTTTGTTTGTTTGTTTGTTTGCTTTTTCTTTTGTAGAGCTTTTAAAGAAAGCTTTTACAATTATTGTAATAATGTGCTCCCTTCATGGTGAGACTGAAAAGTATTTAAAACTGATGTTATGAATTTGTGTAGTACTTCATGAAATGACATTTGTGTTGTTAGATTATGGATCATGCGTTGTTGACAGACACTTTGTGTTCATGCCTGAACAAACTGTCAGATACGTCACTGAACTAACAGAGTGCATTAAGGTGAAATCACCAGATGAGGATGAAGACGATTCAAGCGAGTTTGTGAAGTTCTTCCCTAGTTTCATCTGGGCTGTGAGGGACTTCACTCTTGAGCGAAATATTGATGGCAATGATGCAACAGAGGATGAGTACCTAGAGTTTGCTCTGAAGCTGAAAAAAGGTAATTTAAAAAAAGTTTGTCTGACTAATTTGTACAGATCTTTCGCGTTTGTGACAGAGTGACCTGTCCCTGTTGGATAGCGCAGCACACACACACACACACACTCAGCCCAACTTACCTCATCCTCCGTTCCCTGCTGGGGCGTTGTGGGTGCACACGCACGCCATTTGCACGCTGGTCGTCATACACACAAACATATCCACTCCATTTCCATCACCGCCAGAAACCACGCTGCGCATAACAACATGCATACATGCCTGAGTTGTTTTTCGTTTCTGTTTCTATGTTTTGTCATGTTGTCGTGTCAGTTAACCTGGTGAGCAAGCGAGCAAATGTGGTGCCGTGAGCAATTTATTTGACATTGAGGAAGTTTGTGTGTATATATCTATATATACATTTTTTTTTTCCTTCCCTTTCTTTGTTCTTTTTGTGAGTATTGCCATTTTTTTTTTTTTTTTGGATTTTTTTTTTTTTTTGGGGGGGGCAAACCCAGTTTCGCCTGACAGCGGGCCTGCGAAGACCCGTTGTCCCACATATGGTGTCAGAAGTGGGATGGCTACTCGCAAAACTGCACCGAGAGGCAGGAAGCCTAGGACGGGGCTTCGGTCCCAGACCCAAGCTGTTGCTGATTCGGATGTGGCCTGGGACACTGCTGAGTCGACAGAGGAGGAGAGAGAGGAGAACCCTCCACCAGTTCGTCCCAAGTCCACATCACCTCAAGAAACCATTTCTTCTGCTCCAACATCTAGTGGTGGGATGTTTGCAGTGATGTGCGACTTCCTGAGCGCACAGGAACAGAGAGAGCAGCGGTATGTAATGGAGCTACTGAGTCTACGCGAGTCGATTATGCAAGCTGTCCGGCCAGCCGAGGTGTCGAGTGAGGCCGAAAGTCCACGGATGGAGCTTCCAACACCAGCTCAACGTAGAAGCGCAGCTTGTCAAAGAGATCAAGACTCACCGACCGACATGGGATACTACCGCCAGCCGACACCGCGAATGGAGCCGAGGTTGCCAGTCCTCCAGCAGGGGGAGGACATTGAGAATTTCTTGCGCCGTTTCGAGCGTCTAGCTAGAACCTGGAGGTGGCCAGAGGATGAATGAAGTTATCATCTGGTTCCACTGCTGTCTGGGCAAGCGCTGGAGGCCTATTTGGCCATGGACGAGGACCAAGCGGAGGTTTACAATGACCTGAAGGAGGCGCTTTTGGAAAAGTTTAATATCTCGCCAGAGACTTACCGCCAGCGGTTCCGGGCCACATCTACTCCAGCTGGAGAGTCACCAACGGAAACGTACAATCGACTGCGGAATTTGTACCGACGCTGGGTGAGACCTGAGCTGCGCACAAAGGAGGAGATCGGTGAGACAATAGTCCTGGAACAGTTTCTGCGTGTTCTGCCTTATGAGATTCGAGTCTGGGTCAAAGAACATGAGCCCACAACTGGACTGGGTGCTGCTAAACTGGCTCAGCAGTACATCAACGCTCACCGTGGCAGTCAGCGCTCTCAACCAGTGAAAGGTAACTTTAAAACCCCTCCCAGTAGTTCTGGGGAACCTAATACTGACTCTAATGTTACTCAGGCACAGAAAGTGGCTCCTGAGAAAAAACTTGTTTGCTTTTACTGCCAACAACTGGGTCACAAAGCAACAGTGTGTCCAGTGCGTAAAGCTAAACTAACTGGCTTTTGTTATGTCCCAAGAGAAGAGGACAGTGTGAACAATGTGCGCAAAGCCCAGAATGTGCAAGTGACTGTAAATGGACAATGTATGAATGCTTTGATGGACACTGGAAGCTCCTTGTCACTGCTAAAAAAAAGTCATATGTCACATGTTCCATTTGATAATTTGGTCAGTGTACAATGTGTTCACGGGGATGTCAAGCAGTACCCCCAAACAGAAGTTAATGTATGCGTGCAAGACCAAACTTACCTGTTGAATGTGGCAATTGTAGATGACTTACCTGCTGATATGATTTTTGGAAGAGACTTACCAGTGCTCACTGAATTGTTGCATTCTGTTGAAACTTGTGTGTCCACCTCTAATGCTGTCAATGTTGCTTGTCCGGTAATGACACGAGCCCAGGTTAAAGCTGGTCTGCAGCCATTGCCAGACTTCCATCATAGTCTGCTGCAAGGCGGGACCAAGGGCCCCAGGAAGACACGTCGTCAACGGCGACGTGAAAAAGGCCTGGGTACACCAGCTCCTAAGATCCAAACCGAGGGTCTGGGAATTCATGACTGGCAGGTCCCAGAGAATATTGCAGAACTGCAAAAAGCTGACGAGTCTTTGAAACCTCTGTTTACTAAAGTGTTGGAGGGAAAACAAGCTGACTTGTGTGGGGAAAAATATGTTGTTGTCAATGATATATTGTACATGCAAACACCTGATTCTACCCGTTTGGTTGTCCCTACATGTTGTCGTCCCCTTGTATTACACCTAGCACACAGTGTTCCATGGGCAGGGCACATGGCACTCCAAAAGACCTATGCACGCATTAGTTCACGATTCGTTTGGCCTTCCATGTACACTGATGTACAAACATACTGCACCACATGCCATACATGTCAAAAGACCAGTGCTGTGCGCCAACGAGATAGGGCACCGTTACATCCTCTGCCTGTGTTATCTGTCCCCTTTCAGCGCATCGCCATGGACATTGTGGGGCCACTGGAAAGAAGCAGTGCAGGGCACCAATATATCCTGGTCATCAGTGACTACGCAACAAGGTATCCCGAGGCTTTCCCTCTCCGTTCCATCACTACACCGTCATCAATGCTCTCGTCCAGCTGTTCTCCCGAGTGGGGATACCCAAGGAGATCCTCACAGATCAAGGGACTAACTTTACGTCACGGCTGATGAAGTTACTGCACCGACAGCTGGGCATCACCGCTATAAAGACTAGTCCATACCATCCACAGACCGACGGGCTGGTGGAGCGTTTTAACCAGACGCTCAAGAACATGCTTCGCAAGTTTGTGTCAGACACTGGAAGGGACTGGGACAAATGGCTACCATTCGTGCTGTTCGCCTACAGGGAGGTACCACAAGCATCAACGGGCTTCTCTCCATTTGAGCTCTTGTATGGATGGCGGGTTCAAGGACCACTGGATCTCCTACGTAAAAGTTGGGAGACCACTTCGTCTGGAGATGTGACAAAGTCCGAGAAGGGCATTGTCCAGTACGTCCTTGAGATGAGAGACCGCCTAGAGAGCTACAGGGAGCAAGCCCAAGAAAACCTCAGACTGGCACAAAAGGCACAGAAGACATGGTACGACCAACACGCCAGAGGCCGAGAACTAAAACCTGGACAAAAGGTTTTGTTACTGCTCCCGACATCGACGAACAAACTACTGATGAAGTGGCAAGGCCCATACACTGTAGTTCGTAAGATGGGACCAGTAACATATGAAATTCATCACCCTGACAAGGGCAAGAGTGTACAAACCTATCATATCAACCTCCTGAAGGAGTGGAAAGAACCACCCAGCAAGCCAGAAACATCGCTGCTGATTCGTGAGGTGGAGGATGATCAGGAGGATGAACAGCCAGAGCCGAAGGTGAGAGAGCCAGCAGAAGTTGATCTCCGTCATCTGGGAGAGGATAAACAGGCTGAGCTGCACCACCTTCTGGGTCGATATCCCTCGTTGTTCCGTCAGAGGCCTGGGCGGACCAACTTGGTACAACACCAGATCCACCTGCTCAATCAGAACCCTTCACGACAGCGACCATATCGGGTTCCAGAGAGGCTGGTGGCACCTCTGAAAGCAGAGATTGGGACGATGCTGGAGTTGGGAGTCATTGAGCCCTCTAAGAGCGAGTGGAGCAGCCCCATAGTTATCGTCCCGAAGAAGGATGATACATTACGTATCTGTATTGACTTTCGAAAGCTGAATGCTCAGTCAAGGTTTGATGCCTATCCGATGCCACGCATTGACGACCTGCTGGAACGTATCGGCCAAGCCAGGTACATTACCACTTTGGATTTATGTAAAGGATACTGGCAAGTCCCCCTGGAGGAGGCGTCCAGACCCTACACGGCGTTCCGGACCCCACTGGGACTATACCAGTTCACCGTTCTACCATTCGGGCTGCATGGAGCACCCGCAACGTTCCAGCGACTAATGGACCAAGTCCTCAGAGGCTGTGAAGAGTGGTCAGCTGCATATCTGGATGACGTTGTCATATACAGTGCAACTTGGGAGGACCATCTTATACACCTCAAAGAAACCCTGAGTAAGATCCAGGAGGCTGGACTGACTTTAAATGTGGCAAAATGTGAATGGGCGAAGTCTGAGACCAACTACCTTGGTTACCACCTAGGAAACGGAGCGCTAAAGCCTCAAGTGGACAAGGTAGAAGCTGTTCGACGCAGCCCAAGACCAAGGACAAAAAAAGAGGTCAGATCCTTCTTAGGACTGGTGGGGTGGTATCGACGGTTCATCCCCAACTTCTCTACCACCGCCGTCCCATTGACCAACCTACTCTGTAAGAACGTGAAGAACCCGATTGTCTGGACTGAGGAATGTGAAATGGCCTTCAACACCCTAAAGAGGCAGATGTGTTCTGGCCCAGTCCTCATAAGTCCCGACTTCACAAAGGCGTTTATTGTTCAAGTAGATGCTTCGGCTGTGGGGACTGGAGCAGTCCTGGCCCAAGGAGATGTGGGTGAAGAGAGGCCCATAGCGTTCCTGAGCAGGAAACTGCTACCCAGAGAAAGCTGATACTCTACAGTGGAGAAGGAAGGTCTGGCGATCAAGTGGGCCTTGGAGAGCCTCAGGTACTACCTGCTAGGAAGGGAGTTTGTCCTGGAGACAGATCACCGAGCCCTGACGTGGATCCACACCATGAAGGACCACAACTCCCGGGTGACTAGGTGGTACCTCTCCCTGCAACCCTACCAGTTTAAGGTCAGACATCGACCTGGACCCCAAAACAAAATTGCCGACTACCTGTCCCGAAATCCGGTCAGTTTGCAGCCTGGAGAGGGGGGAGGTGATGTGACAGAGTGACCTGTCCCTGTTGGATAGCGCAGCACACACACACACACACTCAGCCCAACTTACCTCATCCTCCGTTCCCTGCTGGGGCGTTGTGGGTGCACACGCACGCCATTAGCACGCTGGTCGTCATACACACAAACATATCCACTCCATTTCCATCACCGCCAGAAACCACGCTGCGCATAACAACATGCATACATGCCTGAGTTGTTTTTCGTTTCTGTTTCTATGTTTTGTCATGTTGTCGTGTCAGTTAACCTGGCGAGCAAGCGAGCAAGTGTGGTGCCGTGAGCAATTTATTTGACATTGAGGAAGTTTGTGTGTATATATCTATATATACATTTTTTTTTCCTTCCCTTTCTTTGTTCTTTTTGTGAAGTTTTTTTTTTTATTTGTGTTAGTTACTTTTGTATCCAGCTTTGGTCGGTTGTCTACTGGGACTGTTTCACCTCTTGAGCACTGTAAATAAACATCACGTTACACTTTACATCTCTGCGAGTATTGCCATATTTTTTTTTTTTGGATTTTTTTTTTTTTTTTTTTTTTGGGGGGGCAAACCCAGTTTCGCCTGACAGCGGGCCTGCGAAGACCCGTTGTCCCACAGCGTTACTATTTTAAAATTCATAATTTATTGAAGTAGTATGCTTTAATAATATTTGTATTCAGAGGATCTACAGCATGTGCTCATTTGTTTTAGGCACATCAAAAAAAGTGATGGAGTACAACTTGCCCAGGGAGTGCATCCAAAAATTCTTCCCTTCCAGAACGTGCTTCACTTTCCCATTCCCAACTGCCCCAGTGAATGTGTCTCGTTTGGAGAGTTTGGATCCTACTGATCTTTGCTCTGAATTCCTGGAGGTCACAGATCGTTTCTGCAAGTTTGTCTTTAACGAGAGCCATGTGAAGAAGCTGAAAGATGGAATCACAGTCACTGGCAGAGGTGATTCAAAATTAAACCTGAAGAGTTTGCATGTACTGACAGATGACTGTTGTTCTATCCCTTTCCCTAATCATTTTGTTTGATTTCTTTCCTTTTCTGAAGTTCTGGGTCACTTGGCGAAAACATACGTGGACACCATCTCCAGTGGGGCTGTGCCGTGTCTGGAGAATGCTGTGATTGCTATGGCATTGTTTGAGAATGAGGCTGCAGTGAAGGATGGGCTTGAGGTTTACCAGAGGGGAATGGACAAGCTGAAGGACTCCTTCCCTCTGGAACTGAAGTATGTGTCCTCAGAACACCAACATCTCAGCAGCATGGCGACACAAGCCTTCATGAAGCGTTCCTTCAGGGACACTGATGGGAAGTACCTGAAATCTCTAGAGGTAGGCTGGATCTTTTCACAGTTATTCAGTTTCAGTTTTTTTAGAATGATGCGGTAAAAAAATACCATGAAAACCACCAGGAGACCAAAGACAGTTGTTCTGACAAATGTGCCAAAACTGCAACACAGATTCCCAATAGTGTGCAAAAGTACAGCAAAACCGATTGTCGGTGAGTGTGATGGCAATGGCTTAATGGCGTGTTCAAAACATATCAATCATTGTGATTCAACCGATAGTAAGACGTTGGGGCAGGCCAATGGGGGTCAAAGGTTAGCAGTGTTTTCAAGTCATGTCAGAAAGAATGTATTTAAAATGCTCATGAACATCAGCACAACTCATAATTATGAGATTAGGTAACTCTGGTAATTTCCTTAAGAGTTTCCAAGTTAAGTACCTGATGGTGAGAAAACATGTCAGAGGCAATGGATGCAGAGTCTGCCCTAGTGAAAAAACCCTACACTCTAAAAATGCTAGGTTAAAAACAGCCTGAGTTGGGATGAAAATGGACAAACCCAGCAGTTGGATTAAGCCGCGCACACACTTAACGTTTGTAAGGCCGATTATGAATGTAAATTGATACTTATGACTGATCGCGCTCAAACGCGTCCAGTCGTGTTCAGTCTGCGATTATAGTCGGTGTTCAAATTCCATGTGTAAGTATATAAATCTGCTTCAGTCGCAGGAAACAATCGGTATGTGTGTTCAGTTCAGTCTTAGAATGTTTCAGCTAATCGTTAGGTGTGTCCCCGGCTTTAACCAACGTCCAGCTTTAAATGTTTGCCCAACGTTTTATTTAACCCACCTATTGTTTAAAAAATTACTGTATGGCTGGCTTAAATTGAAGAACCCAAAATTTAAAATTTAAAAATCAGACACATAATTACTAGACAACAATAATAATCAAAATCAATTTAATAAATGTTAATTGTTTAATTATTATTCTTTAAACTTATTAATAAATTATCATTTATTAAACATCTTAATAAATGTTAATTTCCAACATATTTTGGGTTCTTTTTAAGGAAGCAATACAGTAATTTTTAAACAATAGTTGAGGTAAATAAAATTACCCAGCAGGTTGGGCAAACATTAAACCCAACCACTGGATTTGTCCATTTTCAACCCAACTTGTTTTTAACCCAGCATTTTTTAGAGTGTACCAAAATGTATTTAAAATAGGCCTACTTTTCTTTCACACTAACTAAAAACCCATTAATATACTGTAGTCGGCATTTGAAGTGGATCAAAAAAGTTCATCGAAGTTGTCCTTATGCCTTGTTTCCACTGAGCGGTACAGTACGCAATTTTTGCCGTTTCCATTGTCAAAAGTTGTGAATGGTACCCTAATTCCGAACCGTATTTCCAGCCTCAAGCCGCAAAGCGAGAGCAAGATCTGCTGTATGTCCTCCATTGTTGTTTACTGTGTCGTTTTCTTCTTCGCGCAAGAATGATGTTGATCACTATTTTCCGGCTACACCACGCCTATCAAGTGAGGGTACTATTGGCGGTGGAAACGCAAACCTGATCAAGGTGTACCGTTCCGAACCGTACTGATCAGTGGAAACGAGGCATTAGAAGAAGGTTTTAGGACAACTTTGAAAAAGGGTTTTGATCCGCTTTAAAATGCTGACTAATTACAGACATATTGACATAAATTTTTTAATTAAACTTTATTTGCAATTCTTCTTTATTGCATAATGCATATTTCTAAATATTGAGCCTAAAATATGTTTAATATATCACTGTTAGTAAGGATAGTATGATCACTGTATAATTTGAATGCAAGATATATAAAGTGTACCAAAAGTATACTTGCAATAGTTCCACTTTAGCACAATCAAATATACTTCAGTATATCTTTAGTTGGACCTCAACACAAAAATACTTGTTCCAGTTTAGACTTTAAGTATACCAATTTAGTTTACTAAAAGTACAATTGCAGGGTATTTATACTAATTACATGCAAATGTAAATGCAGTTGTAGTATACATAGCATAAAATAAATGTATTCCAGATTTTAGTATATTTATTTTTCACTAGAGTAGTGCATTTTGAATAGAATAAATAATAAACATGGTTCATCAATCAGTACATTAAAGGTGCCCTCGAATGAAAAATTGAATTTATCTCGGCATAGTTAAATAACAAGAGTTCAGTACATGGAAATGACATACAGTGAGTCTCAAACTCCATTGTTTCCTCCTTATTATATAAATCTCATTTGTTTAAAAGACCTCCGAAGAACAGGCGAATCTCAACATAACACCGACTGTTACGTAACAGTCGGGATCATTAATATGTACGCCCCCAATATTTGCATATGCCAGCCCATGTTCAATGCATTAGACAAGGGCTGGCAGTAGTAACGTCTGAATGTCCATAGCTGAATCATCAGATTAGGTAAGCAAGCAAGAACAATAGTGAAAAATGGCAGATGGAGCAATAATAACTGACATGATCCATGATATCATGATATTTTTAGTGATATTTGTAAATTGTTTTTCTAAATGTTTCGTTAGCATGTTGCTAATGTACTGTTAAATGTGGTTAAAGTTACCATCGTTTCTTACTATATTCACAGAGACAAGACTGTCGTTATTTTAATTTTTAAACACTTGCAGTCTGTATAATTCATAAACACAACTTCATTCTTTATAAATCTCTCCAACAGTGTGTAATGTTAGCTTTAGCCACGGAACACCATCAAACTCATTCAGAATCAAATGTAAACATCCAAATAAACACCATACTTATGCGATTAGACATGCTGCATGACGAACACTTTGTAAAGATCCATTTTGAGGGTTATATTAGCTGTGTGAACTTTGTTTATGCTGTTTAAGGCAAGCACAAGCTCCAGGGGTGGGGAGCGCGAGGAATTAAAGGGGCCGCAGCCTGAATCGGCGCATTTTTAATGATGCCCCAAAATAGGCAGTTAAAAAAATGAATTAAAAAAAAATCTATGGGCTATTTTGAGCTGAAACTTCACAGACACATTCAGGGGACACCTTAGACTTATATTACATCTTTTGAAATTACGTTCTTCTGCACCTTTAAGTCTCATGCTTAAGGGAAAAACGCGAGGTTGCTTTATGCAACCGGACACTGGAGAAGTTGCTTACCATCTCAATGAAATATTCAAATTCAGTAGAAAAATCGCTCCTTTTTAAAGAGTTTATACCTTTTATAACGTTTTCTGTTTATACCTTTCTTGTAACAATGTCTAAACCAGTACATTAAAGGATTAGTTCATTTTTAAATAAACTTTTCCTGATAATTTACTCACCCCCATGTCATCCAAGATGTCCATGTCTTTCTTTCTTCAGTCGAAAAGAAATTAAAGTTTTTGATGAAAACATTCCAGGATTTTTCTCCTTATAGTGGACTTGAATGGGCACCAAACAGTTGAAGGTCAAAATTAGTTTCACTGCAGCTTCAAATTGTTCTACACGATTCCAGATGAGAAATAAGAGTCTTATCTAGTGAAACCATCACTCATTTTCTGAAAAAATTTGAAATTATATAAGTTTTAACCTTAAATGCTCATCTTGAACTAGCTCTCTTCTTCTTCTCCTCTATTAGAATTCCAGCAGTGTAGACACTGCTAAGTGTATTACTGCCCTCCACAGGTCAAAGTTTGAACTAGTGCTAGTTCAATAGTATAACAGTCTCTTTGCCCTGGTCTAATTCCTTGAACATGGGCTGGCATATGCAAATATTGGGGTGTACATATTAATGATCCCGACTGTTACGTAACAGTCAGTGTTATGTTGAAATTTGCCTGTTCTTCGGAGGTCTTTTAAACAAATGAGACTTATATAAGAAGGAGGAGACAATGGTGTTATTCAGCTATGCCAAGGTAAATTCAATTTTTGATTCTAGGGCACCCTTAAAAGCATAATTTCCCCTTACCTATCGGAATGACTTAAGGGTGTTGCATATAAAATCTTTGATATAATCCCTTATACAGTTCTCTAAACCACTAAGGGCCAGATTTAATAAACGGGGCAAATTAGCCTGAGAGTGCAATTCTAGAAATCACCGATGGGAATATCAGTTTTGTGCGTGATCTACTGCTGAAGCACAAATTAAAGAACACAGACACAGTCGAATCATTTATATAATGACCAACGCAATCTAACAAGAGTAATGCAAATTGCTCTTGCAAAATGCAAAATGACCAGGAAAAAATAATAGGCCAATTATAAACCATCCCAAAATACACCGTGACTCTTATTCTGAAATGTCTGCAGTCTGCTGATTTAAGTTCAGATGAGGCAGATAAAATATGCATTCTTACAACCGTCTAAAACATATTACCATTAGTGGTGGGCCGTTATCGGCGTTAACGTGCTGCGTTAACGCGAGACTCTTATCGGGCGATAAAAAAAATATCGCCGTTAATCTATTCTCAAAGTTGGGTTGGGAGCTGGGTCTACACTACGCAAGCTATGATGACTTTCACCTTGATATTTTAGCGCAGATGTATACCTAGCCGAATTGACCCTTCACAAAGACCCGCCCCCCTTAGTTACTGTTGCTTTGTCCGACAAGCTGTGGCGCTGTGACGCCCGTCACGCCACACACAGTGATAAATGCATCACGGAGCAAAGAGGACACTGACAACACGTCGACAGACAAGACAGAGCAGGTAACTTATGATATTTAACAAAGTCCCAACTTTAAAACTGTGTAGTTTTTTAAGAAATTCAAACAATAAAACCCGTTTTCTTTAATGTGTCGTGACCATGGTCGTGACAGATGCTGTAGCGCCTCAACTCAAGAGGCTCGTAAACCGATCATCTCTTACTACGAGTCCATTTATAGCATCAAATAAACATGAATGAACATGAGAATCAATGTTGTTTAAAACGCGGAAAGATGTCAATATACAAAATATAATATACAAAAGTTCAACTCCACCGAGGTTAATCTTCTAACTCCTATCTGCTTTGTCGGACAAAATGGCGGATTACTTTTAGTCATTTGCTGCGTCCCATTTCGCCTACTTATACTACGCCCTAAAAGTATGTACTTTTTCTGTGAACAAATAGTACTTACTTTTGAGTGTGCAGCAAAAGAGTAGACAAGCTTTGGGACATACTATCACGTCATACAATTGTGTCTTTGCTCTCTGTCGCGTCACCGTAAACTGCCCTGTCAATCATCTTACATCCTCCACATTTCATCTAGCTAATTTCCTACCGTATCGGAGAGAAATGCAACACGTTGATCTGCAGTCGCGAGTCTTTCATGTGGAGAACTCCTCATATTAATGCATAATGATGCATTTAAAAGTTAATGGCCAATCGGATCTTTATAAAAAAGTCCACATTGGTATTTGCAGATGAAAAATAACACAGATAACATTAAATATATATTTTCTATCAGGTTGAACTGATTATTAGTCACTCAGATCTCTGAGCATCGATCGCGCATATCCGCCATGTTTTGTAGTTTTAAACACTTTTTACTCGTGTTTGTAGTTCTGAACTGAATCCTTGTACAACGCGCAATGGGCTGTGGGCAATATTAGCCTCTATAGTGTGCACGGATCCACACTTCGAAAATCTACCGGAAATAGTAGACCATCCGGGGACTTTTGTCATACTCTTTTCAACATACTATGCTTTGGCACACACTTATTTTAATCTCACATACTATTTAGGATGGATAGTACGGACATTGGGACGCAGGGACAATTTGGGTATCTCACATATTCTGAATGTCTTCGGCAGAATTCAATTGAGCCATTTTAATCTAGATTAATCTAGATTAATTCCGAAATTAATCTAGATTAAAAAAATTAATCTATGCCCACCTCTAATTACCATATAAACATTGTGTAGGAAACAGTCATAATTCATAAACATTAGCTTATAACCAATCGCTTGGCATAAATGTGTGCTATTTATTAATTGTGAAGCAGTCTGAACTTGAAATGCTGTTGCGCGAGCCTGTAGAGCGCACAACAGCGCTGCATTTTCCTGCTGTTAGAATAGCACGTTACACTTAAAATGTGCGCACCTTCCACAGGACAGCAGTCCTGACTGGATATTGTCCTAAATCATCCCTCTCTATCATTTTCGTCTCATTCTTATTTGTTGACGAAAATTATAGTACATTTTTCATCATAGTTTTAGTAATTCAAAACACATTTTTATTTAGTCATCGACTCGTTTTCGTCTGTGAAAAAATGTAGTTGACGAAAATTATGGTCGAAAATTATTCGTCAATGAAATTAACACTGGTGCAGAGTGAGAAAGAGTTCCTTTCACTGGAACTAAGGGGCCAAGCCCAACCCCTGAAAACAACCACACACCATAATCCCCCTCCACCAAACTTTACACAGACATTATGGAGTCTGCATGTTGTGAAGATTGATTTTTACAATTGTGTGTTTGTTTGATCGATCCAGACGATACAAACTGTTACTTACAAACTTCATGTTATGTTTTTAGGAAAACATTAATAAACTCTTTGATGGATATCTGTGCCAAAACGGACAAGCTTCAAAGAGACGATGTGAGGATCTCTTGTCATACCTCTCTGCAACAATGATGGAAAATCTCAAGCAGGGTTTCTATGCCAAACCTGGTGGATATGATCTCTTCTGCAAGGATCTGGAGGATATTGTGAAGAAATATTATAGCCAGGCCAATAAAGAAGTCAAGGTCCATATTACACAACATTACAGAACATGATCAATTTAATCCATCATCATTGTAATTATCCAATTGTTTTCTGTGTGTGTCTGTTTTTCTCAAGGCTGAAGAGGTTCTTAAGCTTTTTATGAAGCAGAAGTCTGTGGAATCAGAAGCTATTCTGCAGGCTGACAAAGAACTGACTAAGAAAGACAAAAAGATTAAGAGTGAGTTTTAAACCTTTAGATCACAGCTTCCCTGTTTGTAAATACCAGACTCCTTTGAAAGAGGTGCTGAAGGGTTTTATAGTCCTTTAGGACACTTAAGAACGTGGAACAAGAACAAGATGATGTAACAACTGTTTTTAAAGGACCAAGAATATGCCATTATCATTGTGAATTAAGATAAATGTGATCAAAATAATCACTTTTCTGGCTTTATTTTAATGGTTCTAACTCATATAAGGCCACAATTACTTTAGCAAATGCATGGGTGTCGGAAGCAAAAAAATGTCGGTAGGTCCTCTCCCAGAATAATTTCACTGGAGTAGTATTTTGTATTCTGGTGCCTTTTAATTAAAAGGAAAAGGAAGGCCACAATACACACCTTTTGGGTAGATTTGGCTGTTGCAGACAGATTTCCAAGGTCTGCGACAAAACCCTGGATCTCTGCCAAATCAGTGCTCGTTGCAGTCACTGATATGAGCATGAGCGTGTCAGTGACAAGCAGGTCAGTGACGTGATCTGAGCCTGTCTCCAGCCATCACAGATGCTGCAACATTTTCAAAGCAGTTTGATATTCTCGCCACGTGATCTTGTGTGAGCGATGAAACAGCATAAACTGCTCATGCACCTTAATGTACATGAAGGCAACAATTTGATCATAATTGTTGTTTACTAATAATTGTTTTATACTAATAACAAAAACCTTTTAAAATGTAAGTGTGGTCTTTGCTCTATATTTAACATTATGATATATTTTATTTACCATCAGTTTTTGATGAACAGACATGGACAGCCAGCCCGCATGTATTTCTGCCCATTTTTTTTTTTGTCTAAACTTTTTCTGTACATATGACTTGGGCAGCGCTTGAGTGCGTCTCTAATGTCTCGCACAAATTCATGTAAGAAAACGTTTTTTCATTGTTGGTCAGGGGTTGCCAAAGATCTTGTAGGGTGTGCACCTTATCAGCATCGTGTTGTGTAGTATGAGCGCTGCTAAGACAAGAAGACAACAGACGACAAGAAAACTTACTGTGTAGTGTGAGCACCATGCCTATTTGTGTAGTCTCATAGATGTGTAGTGTGTCCTTGCCTTAAGGGATAAGAGAGAAAGAGAGTTTGAGTTTTGACAAAACTTTATTTTACCTTATTTAAAGGGTCACCAATAAAAATAAAACATATACATTGTCCAAAATTCTCTGAAAATGACAAATTTTCACCAAAAACAGTACATATTTTTCCTCTAAATCTCTTTAACCCTCAAGCTACCTTTGGGACAAATGTGGGCAAAATCTTTTTTTTCTTTTTCTTTTTCTTTTTTTTTTTTAAATACTTTCCTTAATCTGAGCGGTGCAAGACTTGGCTACGTTTCCTAAGTTTGCCACCTGAACACACTAAAAAAATTTGACTCGATTTAACAATGTTATGTGGTTGGGAAAAAAACTCCTTAAATTTGCCTTTGTGGACAAAAATGGGCACCCATAGGAATGAATGTGAAATATTGTAATTCAGAGTAAAAAAAATTATTTGTCCAATAGAAATCAATAAATTCAACACAATGCAGATCATACATAGACACAAATGAAGGGGTGAACCTATACAACATTCTCAATGTGGCAAACACTCACACTCTCTCACACACACATCCACAAAAGCATTGCATTGAAAGTCATTGAATGAGACTTGACTTGAGACTTCAAATTCAGATCAAAGTCCTACTGCAAGATTTATGCTTCCAAACAACATTCACTTTTTCACATTATTCATTATTCACATTGTTACATTCACTTTTTTTATTTTTTTTTTTTATTTTTTTTTTAGATTTTTTTGAGTTTTTGTTGGGTTTATCATTTATTGAGTTATTGAAATTTGATATTTCTTGTAAAAAAAAAAAATTATGCCCTTTCCCCTACTTTGTCGTTTTCATATAGTCTTATACAGGTCCTTCTCAAAAAATTTGCATATTGTGATAAAAGTTCATTATTTTCCATAATGTAATGATAAAAATTAAACTTTCATATTTTTGGATTCATTGCACACCAACTGAAATATTTCAGGTCTTTTATTGTTTTAATACTGATGATTTTGGCATACAGCTCATGAAAACCCAAATAATTAGCATATCATGAAAAGGTTCTCTAAACGAGCTATTAACCTAATCATCTGAATCAACTAATTAACTCTAAACACCTGCAAAAGATTCCTGAGGCTTTTAAAAACTCCCAGCCTGGTTCATTACTCAAAACCGCAATCATGGGTAAGACTGCCGACCTGACTGCTGTCCAGAAGGCCATCATTGACACCCTCAAGCGAGAGGGTAAGACACAGAAAGAAATTTCTGAACGAATAGGCTGTTCCCAGAGTGCTGTATCAAGGCACCTCAGTGGGAAGTCTGTGGGAAGGAAAAAGTGTGGCAAAAAACGCTGCACAACGAGAAGAGGTGACCGGACCCTGAGGAAGATTGTGGAGAAGGACCGATTCCAGACCTTGGGGGACCTGCGGAAGCAGTGGACTGAGTCTGGAGTAGAAACATCCAGAGCCACCGGTCACAGGCGTGTGCAGGAAATGGGCTACAGGTGCCGCATTCGCCAGGTCAAGCCACTTTTGAACCAGAAACAGCGGCAGAAGCGCCTGACCTGGGCTACAGAGAAGCAGCACTGGACTGTTGCTCAGTTTTGCATGTCATTCGGAAATCAAGGTGCCAGAGTCTGGAGGAAGACTGGGGAGAAGGAAATGCCAAAATGCCTGAAGTCCAGTGTCAAGTACCCACAGTCAGTGATGGTCTGGGGTGCCAT
Source organism: Ancherythroculter nigrocauda (assembly GCA_036281575.1). NCBI lineage: Eukaryota > Metazoa > Chordata > Actinopteri > Cypriniformes > Xenocyprididae > Ancherythroculter > Ancherythroculter nigrocauda. Next base: position 39,753,201 of record VTFQ01000011.1, on the reverse strand, counting down.
GTCAGCTGCTGGTGTTGGTCCACTGTGTTTTATCAAGGGCAGGGTCAATGCAGCTAGCTATCAGGAGATTTTGGAGCACTTCATGCTTCCATCTGCTGAAAAGCTTTATGGAGATGAAGATTTTGTTTTTCAGCACGACCTGGCACCTGCTCACAGTGCCAAAACCACTGGTAAATGGTTTACTGACCATGGTATTACTGTGCTCAATTGGCCTGCCAACTCTCCTGACCTGAACCCCATAGAGAATCTGTGGGATATTGTGAAGAGAAAGTTGAGAGACGCAAGACCCAACACTCTGGATGAGCTTAAGGCCGCTATCGAAGCATCCTGGGCCTCCATAACACCTCAGCAGTGCCACAGGCTGATTGCCTCCATGCCACGCCGCATTGAAGCAGTCATTTCTGTAAAAGGATTCCCGACCAAGTATTGAGTGCATAACTGAACATAATTATTTGAAGGTTAACTTTTTTTGTATTAAAAACACTTTTCTTTTATTGGTCGGATGAAATATGCTAATTTTTTTAGATGGCTGTATGCCAAAATCATCAGTATTAAAACAATAAAAGACCTGAAATATTTTAGTTGGTGTGCAATGAATCTAAAATATATGAAAGTTTAATTTTTATCATTACATTATGGAAAATAATGAACTTTTATCACAATATGCTAATTTTTTGAGAAGGACCTGTATGTCTGTAAGCATATTTTAGCATCTATGTATAGTCTCACTCAACTCAAATGGTTTTTAAAACATTCTACAATTTTAACTTGTGATAAAATGTAAAACTTAAAAGAGGTTAAGTTCTTTAAAACATTGGTTTGTAGAGTTATGCCTATATGCAGCCATTGAGTACTACTGCCATATCGTGGCCACTGATATTTTAGCTTTTTTTGTTGTTGCAATTTTTATACCATTATATATCAGCAGAGGTCACCAGATTTTTAGGTTTTGGCTGTCTGAACGTAATGAAATTATTTGTTTTAGTAAAGTAAAAGAAATATTAAATATAACATAAAAATAAGCATATTTTACATTAAAAAATATGGTACTTTTAGAGGTAAATAAATTCAAAAATAACAAAAAATTATAAATAAATTGATAAATATAAATTGATTGTTTTTATTTTCTTGACGACAGTGATTATAGCATTTATTAAAAAAAAAAAAAAAAGGGATCACACCTGGGACCTTCGTGCCCACATTTGTCCACGAAGATATAATTTAGGGCTACTATGCAAAGGTAGCTTGAGGGTTAAAACCCTCTATATTAGCCATAAAACTCTATTAAAATATCCCAGCTCTGACAATGCATTTAAAAAACACAAGATAATCAATATTATTGTTGTCAATTTACCTTGTTTGTGTTGCAAAAATTGCCATTTTAGCTTGACCCAATTTAAAAATCCAAGATAACACTTGAAAGTCCACTTCATCCATTTTGTTCTCACACCCATGCTCTGAAAATTATCAGCATGATCAGGTGTTTCACACCCTTTTGTCCAATTTTTTAACCGCAATTTTCTTCTTCTGTTAATGAATCTCAAAAACTTTGTAAGATTTGTCCAACTTTCCAAACCGAATGAACACCAAGTCCTCTAGCCACAGCGTACACATAGTCCAATTCTTGGCATGCTAATAATGTCAGATGTTTCAATGTAACAACTTTAGCTTTGATGAAGGCATCATCCATGCCTGGAGCTTCATTTCTCTTAAAGGGTCATGAAACCCCCCTGTTTTACCCTGGTCGTTCACACCTCTGAGGTGGAAAAACTCGGTTAAAATGGGCGTGTAAAGCTCTGGAAAAGTGGGAGTGTAGAGGGGGAGAAGAGGGGAGAGAACAACCAATGAAGCACAGACATACAACACACTCATTATACACAATAATGAATATTAATATATGAGCACGGAGAAAATGACAACAAACTCCCAAGCATAAGGGAGAAATGCGAAAGAATATTTAATAGGGCTAATAATAGGCTACTTTGATTACGTTTACGAGCACTGCAGTCTCATTAAAAACGACACGTAGTTGTAGTAACACAGTTTAAGACATAATTTTTGTTCATTCTCTAAGTCTTTTGTTCATCAGAATAATCATGTCATTGTGTTCAGATACACCACTGTATCAGTGTCCACTTTTTTGCACATATATTTCATTTGAAGAAGAGATGATGAAATATGTGTTCATACACCGCGCTGGTTCACGTTTGTTGCAGGAGAATGTGTTAAATATGTCTATAAAATTTTTAAAAATGGATCCTTTATTCTGCTCCGTGCTGAAACTGATCGTATGTGCGCTCCACGTGCATATCATAACAATCGTATTTTTCATGTGTTCATATTCAAACTCCAGTTCTGACCGCATCATGGACAAAATACAAACAACACTCATGTTCTGCTGTGCTGAGAGAAACATACACACGGCTCGTGTGTCCAAACGCAAAAGTGAATGAACAGCAGGTTTGTGACATTGGAATTAATTGTCACAAACCTGAATTAATGCAATCTCATGCGAACATATTTTCCATTTTGCTCCGACTTTGCCTTTCAAACCGGAAGACAGAAATCACTCTGAAAAATGCAAAAATAACTAATTTCAAATTATAAATAACATTTAACATTAATGAGTACCTTTAGTGTTTTCAATGATATGCAGCCTATACATATCCGTTCACAGCTCAAAAAATGTGTTCTGGGGTTTCATGACCCTTTAAAGTCCATTCTTGACCCATAAACAATTGGTTCTTCTAATAGCCAATATATAGAGGATTTTTGTGTGAAAAGTTTTCTGCATTCTAGTTTGTCCCAAGCTTTAAAAACACTATAATAAAAAGGAACAATTCCTCTCATGTTTAAAACATTGCTATCCAAAAGAAAAACAGTTTGTTCCAATCCTAGATTTCCAACCTGCTTTAGAATACGCCCAGTTAATAAGTTGCCATTTAAAAACATTTGCACAAATTGAATTCAAAAGCAGATTTTCTACTGGCCAAATGAATCAAACATTGACCCCCAAACTCTTTTGATAGATATAAAACACTCTGTGGTATCCAGTGTATTTTCCCCCCCAAAAAATCAACAACCATTCTTTGCACTCTCATTAATATACCAACTGGAGGTTTTAAAACTGATTTATGTTATAATGCAGACACTATTAAATTGACAATTAATATAAGATTATAATAATATAATCTTCCTTCTACAATATTTAAAATGACCTCCCTATTTATCTTTTCCATAAAACCATTTCCTAAATAAACACCCAAATATTTAAAACCTCCACTACTCCAACTTAGACCACGTGGCAATTGGGGCCTCTCCTCCCTCCAGTCTCCTACTAGCATACCAGAACTCTTTTTCCAAATGACTTTAGCAGATATTACCAAAATCATGTACTATTGAAGTTATTTTACATCATCTTCATTTTTAATAATAACCACAACATCAAGCTGATGTATACACAGGTGCAAATTCATCAGCAATTTTAAGCCCCATTAACTCAGTATGGAATCTGTTTAATAAAGGTTCAATAGCTAATTTATATAACATGCCCGATTAAAGAGCAACCTTATCTTATACCTCTTTTCACCTTAAAAGATGCACTTAAGCCTCCATTGACTTTTTAAAACACTCTCAATACCTCCATAAAGAATTTTGATCATATTCAGAAAACCTGAAGAAAAATTAAAAGCCTCCATTGCGCTCCATAAATATTTGTGCTCCACACGATCAAAAGCCTTCTCTTGATCCATTGAAAACAAGGCAAATTTAAAAACCAAAACAGATTAGAAGTATTGAAGTAAATCCCTTATAAAAGATATCAAAGATTGATCTACCGGGAATACAATAAGACTGATCTTTATCATATACTCCATTGCCTTGTTTAACCTATTTGTCAAAGCTTTAGAGAGAGCCTTGTAATCAGCACATAACAGAGCAACAGGTCTTCAGTCAGTTATATCTCTCAAATCCCCTCTTTTGGTAGCAATGTCAGAACTGCCCTTCTACAGCTCAGTGGGAGTTGCTCTTTGGCAAAGCTCTCATGAAAGACTGCTAACAAGTCTGACCCATTATGCTCCAAAAAGTTTTATAAAACTATGGGGATTCATCAATTCCTGGAGCTTTACCATCTCGTTTAAATTCTGAAAACGAGATCTCAGTAATGCTCATTGCCCTGTGATTCCTAATAAATCTGTTAAAACATTTTTCTTTTTTTCTTTATAGTAGATGTAACATGACTTTGATCTTGAGTGGAATCACTTAGAAACTGAAGTTAAATTATTTCATATTCAAGATCAATTTACTTGTTAACCTTCATGAAAATTCAGATGCACTGAAGTTTAAATTAAAGTTAAAAAACTAATTCTTTGTTTAAATTAGCTCAAATTTACTTTTAGGTGTAATGTAACCTAACAACAACCTTGACAAACTATACATCATTAAAAAGATCTAAGACTCGAGCATAAATTTTTGTCCTCTGGTTTTTTCTAAAAATCTTATAGTGACCGTAATTTGTAAATATGCATAAGGAGTTATTAATATGAAAAACAGAGTCGATACCTTTTCAGTGAAATATGAGCATCAGCCACATTGACTGAAAAACAAACCCTGTATGGTCATCATGAAAACAATTCAAAAAACAACATCCTTCAGGGCTTTTAGCTCAAAAACATGCACATTTAGATAAATATTGATGGATCCTCATGTTTATGTCAAGTAAACGTCGAGTAATATTTATTGAATTTTTACCCAAAATGAACCACTGTAATTATTATGAGCGCTGGCTACTCTGATGTACTGAGTTTTCAATTCATACTTCCAGCTTGAGGGCGCTCTATAAACATTTTGTCCACAAATGGCACACGGTGAACAACAGGCATACCATGTGACATTCCAGGAACTAACAGAGGCTTCCAGAGATCGCTAAAACCATGGATATAACATGCAGATAGACACTTTTGAAGACAATAAATAACTACGATGATATATTTGTATCCTTGATTTATCTGTGTTATTCATGCCATGTCGGGTATTTTCATAATAATAGATCATATTTATAGTGCAATGCTAATCGAGATAGCTTTTATCATTGTGCAGAATACCATAAAAGTGTGACTTGTAAGTTTGGAGCAAAAACTCTAAAATCTAAATTTTCGTGTTTTGTTGGTGTGCTAAGCTAACATGCTAGCTAGCCCATAGAAGCACCTGTTTTGAGTAAATGTAATGCAAATATATAACTGAATTGTAAAGCTCACTGATTTTTTTTTGATACACTTTCAAAGAAGGTGAAGTAAGAAGTTTGATGAAAGGAATGAGGGATTAAATCTTCTTGAATAGAACATCAGTAATTATAATATAGACAAAAGAAAAGAATATTTAGAGCCATAAGCAGGCCGGAGAGGTGTGAATGTGTTCAGGGGAGACTGAAACTGAATGGGGCAGTTAGCACCACAAAACAATATAGACAATACACTTGAATAGATGCTTAGATTATGACAATAAACATCAGTTAGCATTTAAGGATCTTCTCAAAATAAAATCACATGATATTATCTTGAAAAACATTTAATAAAAGTTTTAGATGTGTCATCTTCAGATTTGAAATATAACATGGTCAGACATGTGGCTTTAGCTGCAGTGCATTTCTACATTGCTACAAGGTCAACTTCACTTTTATTTCCATAAAGATATTCCATAAAAAATAAATTTCTAATAACTTTACAAAACTTTGAAGCTATTTATAACTATTTTTTTTATTATGACAATTATTAATTATGACTTTAAAATTGACGACAAAGTGTCTGCTTTCAAATGAGACCATATGTATGCTTTTAGTGCAAAGGGTTCATGGACTATCTTTTTTAGTTTGGGTATGTCATTTCTTTGTTTTTTTTTTTCAAAAGGTGCTGGCTAACATGTTAATTTAACAATACTCCCAGAGGTATTAAGAGTGTATTGTTTACAAATTTGTTGAATCTGAACCTTTCCTACATCCCATCATTGTTGAATTGATTCAAATTGCTGTAAATTTGTATTTACCCCCCAAAAAAACAAACAAAACAAAAACGAACATAGAACCATTCTTAAAACAAGTATCATTTAACAATGAAGCATTGACATGCAAATAAACTTAACTTTACTTTGATAAACTTTACTTTGATAAAATTAATAAAAACAACTCCACAAACCAAACTGTGATCTGAAAAACTAACTGGAGTTATAGCACAGGATTTAAAGATCTGTAAATGATATTTATAACAATATATTCTATCCATCCTTGCCATGGAAATAGAATTTTCTTGATAATGTGCCCAAAGATACTATCTAAAAACTCCATGATTATCACAACATACATCTACTAAATCAAAAGTTTTCACAATACTTAAAGCTTATTTTTTGAAGCCACACGTGGCTCAGCATGATTTCAATCCAAGTTACTGATCGTACAATTAAAGTCTCCAGTTAAAAAAAGAAAATCAACAGATTCACATCCTGCCAATGTATCAGACAATTTTCCAAAAAAAGCATTCTTTCTTTTGCATTAACAGGAGCATATACATTAATAAAAATCATTGTTTTTCTTACATACTTTACAATGACTTCTTCCACTTCATATGACAGGGGTATAAAAGATCTTAAAAAAATGGCCACTCCAGCATTCATTGAACTTTTATGACTCAATATGACAGTGCCATCCCATTTCCTCTGCCAATCAACTTCATTATCAATACATGAGTGAGTTTCTTGTACAAATAAAATGTCAATATTTTTTTTAATTTCATCAACTCATAAAAATACATTTTTTTATCATCTTGTGCTCCATTCAAATTTAGTGAGGAAATCTTAAACTCAGCCATAAAGAAAATAGTTATGCCTATCAAGACAAACCTCATAATAAAACATTTCCATAAATTATTGTGATCCTTCCAATTCGTCCTGTGTTATTTGTACACGTGCCTTTTGCACTAATTTCTTAAGATGATAAACTTCAGTTCCCTTTCGAAAGGAAAATGAACTCTGCATTTACCGCATTTGGGGAACGTCACTCGTGAACTGATGTCTGAAAGCCAAGAATCAAACCACTTCAATACCATTGGCCGGCGACAGCCTATGACGTCATCATAGCGTAACCCGGAAGTATAAAAGGAGCGCCTAGAGAATCAGTCAGTATCTTTTCATCTTTCGGGACTGTTCTGTCTGGTCGCGATTGTATCAAATCCGGTAAGGGAATCTATATTATGCCTTACAAATGTTCAAGAGAGTGTGCTCATCTGTGTCCCAGGTTTTGACACTTGATATACACACCTGATACACATTTCTGTTTGGAGAGGAACGCGCATAGACAGTGCTTGAGGGTGCCATCTGTGTGTTTGTCTGTTGTTTACTGTGAGTGTCTCCCTATTGGGACGCTCCGTTCTTGATCGGCACTCTTCTCGAGGGGAGAGGTATCCGCATCTGTGCCTGGTGATCCTGGCCCCCTTTGTGCTGAGGCAAAATGGCGGCTGCAATCATGGGGCTTGCAGGTCAGCTCGTTGGGAAGTTTGAGAGAGCTGTATTCTCTCTTAGCTCCCCCGGGGCTGACGAGGATGAGTTGTTGGATGACGATGACGTCTGTGTTTGATGTCATTGCATCTGGCAGCGAGCGCTCCTCTGGCTGCTGTATGTGTGGAGCTGCTGGTGTTTGTGGGACGCACTTCTGGCAGGCTGTGGCTGCCGTGAGTGTGAGTTAAGAAAGGGGCCACAGCCGGACAGCTTGACGAGCGGATCCTTTCTGTCCATAAGCTCTGCAGCTCCCGTAGGCTTTTCATTCCTTGCTGATCTCCATGTTTGAGATCGGGAGGGCATGGTAAAACCCCTAGCTGTTCAGATTTTTATCTGAAGCTCAGATAGATGGGAGGGAAAAGAAGCGAGAGTGAGATGGGTGATTGATTGTAAACACTGCTGCGTTTGAAATCGATCCCCCAACTGCAGGGTGATTTACATCTACAGTACAGAGACATCTACCTCTTCTTCCATCTCCTATATATGTATATACATATATTTTATAAACATATATAATGCTCAGATGCTTCTTATGGTTAGACTGATGGCTGGGCCCATAGTGATTATTTTCTGAGGATATTTTAGGCTTAAAAGAACCCTAGATTCCACATCATATACGCCAATAGCGTCGGTAATCAATTCCCTCTCGTTGCGAGGGCAACTTTACATTTGCCCTCACCCCTTCTTCCTCCGTCTCCTGGTTTTTGGATTTATTTAACATAATAAGGCTCTTTTTTAACAGTCAGGCTGACGGTTGGGCCTTTGATAATATTTTTTCCAAAGGCCCGCGTTCTGGCTTGATAGTGTAAGAGGCTTGAGTTTGTAGTTTGAGTTAGCACTCGTCACTTTGGTTAGTATCTATATTTAGGTCGGCCTTCATTGGCCACCTAACATTGTTTGATTGTTGAGCTTTGCTTTATTTCCTCTTTATCTATGGAGATTCCAAGGTGAAGCCCCGTAGGCCCACAGCTTAGCGGCCCAGGCTAGGACTATTGTTATAAACCACCCTTTGTATTACTATCCCTTGTTAGGTTGTATAGTTCCTAGTTCTGGCCTCCTCCTGAGGGAGTTGTTAGGCCGTATGCCCATTTCCCCTTGTTTATGTAGGTGCAATGGCTGAGGTTAACAGCTAAGGTAGTAGGCTGCTATTAGCCTCCCTGGTGTTGTTTTCTCAGGGTGGCAGGCCCTTATCTTTGAGTAGATAAGTGTATGCTAGGCCCACTATCTAGAACTTTATTCATGCTATGAATTTGTCTTTCTCCTGAGCCCCTTGAATTTACATTCAGTTTTGAGTTACGGTGCTAGCTTTTTAGCTTCCATCCTCTAGGGTTCAGTACTAGTGATGCGCAGGTCGTCTCATAATCCACGGGTCGGGTTGGGGCAGGTCATTAAAAACAATTAAAAAAAAAATTAATGTATGTTGCGTGCAATTTCCTGTAGCCTATATTACATATTTGGGAATATCTATTTTCATATTTTATTAGGTTCTTTGATAAGGTTACAATATGAAGGCCATAGCAAAGTAACTTATGTCCTCAAACCTTTGGCATCACGTGACACGTCACAAAAGCAGCGCGCCAAGCAGCTCCTGTCAAGTCCGAGGTCACAGACTCTTGTGTTGAATTGTGCTGTCGAGATCTGCGGTCCTTCGACATAGTATCTGGAGATGGATTTCAAACCGTAGCCCAGTGTCTAATTAACACTGGTTCACGTTACAGACTTGTGGATGCCAGCAGTGTACTCCCTCACAGGCAAACTGTTTGCGACAGGGCCAAAGCCACCGCGCAATAAAAAAAATCCTCTCAAAGAAGATAAATAAAGCTGTGGATTGTGGCATAGCTATTACCACTGACATGTGGACTGATGAGTTCAACAAACGAGCATACACGACATTTACTGGTCACTTCATTAATGACGACTGGAAATTGGAGAGCCGTGTCATAAGCACAGCTGAATTTGACTCTACTCTCTAAAAGACAGCACACAACATCCACGAGCAAATGACTAAGGAGCTGCATGACTTTGGCACTGAACCTGCTCGCATATCAAAAGTAATGTTTGCTAATGACCAGGGCACAAACATAAAAGCTGCCCTTCGTAGCTACAAGTGGATGCCGTGCACAGCACGTCATTAACATTGTTCTCAAACACACATTTGATGTAAAGGAGAACACGCCAACATACATGCGCGAAGCCTCGTGACATACCTGAAAAAATCTGGCACTTGTAGTACAGCTCCCACACACAGTGACACAGGTATGCAAAACCCGATGGAATAGTAAAGTTGCAATGATGCAATCAGTCAGTAAACAGTACCGTGAAATCCAACAGGCCTTGCAGGAGAAAGATCAGCTCCACAGAATGGATGGCATTCAGCTGGATGTCTTAAACACAGTTATTGAGTTTTTGTTGCCTTTTAAAACTGCAAGTGAAGAGATGGAGGGTGACATGTATCCAATTATTCAGCTGGTCGTGCTTTGGTTTTTTAAACTAAAGAAACACTGCGAGCCCCAATACGGTGATCCGGAGTACGTGGTTTATATTCGAGCACAGGCAACGCAGCTGCTGAACGAGAAAATGTCCATCAGCGTCACCCACAAGCTTGGAACGTTTCTTTGTCCCCGTTTTAAGTCCCTGAAGATGTTTCAAGTGGAGGAGAGAAATGCTGTGTACGACCAAGCCAGAAGACTTGTCAGGGAATTTGACAGTGCGCCGCTTACACATCCAGCAAGTGTAGGGGAGCCAGAGCCAATGCCCCGACTCCCCCGAGTTGAGTAGCACCAGCAAATAGATAGACCCTATAGGCCCGGGTCTTACGTTTCAGCTACAGTGTTCTAATGTATGTTTAAATGGTTAAATATTGTTACGTTTTATTTTTAGTTGACGAAGCCGAGCGAGTCAAAAGAAAAAGAGATGAGGTAAGTGAGTGGGAGGATGATAGTGAAGAAGTTGCCGAGAGAGACGAGGTTCAGTGCTACATTGTTGGCCAGTTCTTCTGGGACGCAGTCAATCGGCTTTCCTGTGCTTGTCTCTCTCTTTCTCTCTTTTCTTTTTTCCTTTTAATATTGGACCTTGAGTCACTGAAAAAGTTCAGTAGTTATATAGCTGTAAACTGTTAGCCTCATACAAATCTAAAAAAAAAAAAAAAAAAAAAAAAAAAAATGTTTAGCCCATTAGATGAATAGGCTGCTTTCTAAATGCTGAAAATATTTACCATTATCTTGTTATTAATATGACCTGGTTTATGGTTCATATTCAATTTCATGTTGTTGCCAGTTTACAGGGCGATGTTTCCAAGCACTTTCAGACTGAAATAAAGGCTGTTTTTATTTAACATTACAATGCCTAGTATGTCTGTTTAATGGTCGCGGGTGTGGGGCGGGTTGTAAAAATAGATACAGTGGTGCGGGGTGGGCTGGGGCGGGCCATATAATTTCATAAAAGCAGGACCTGCGGGTTGGAAAAAAAGCCGACCCGCGCATCACTATTCAGTACAGATCTATAATTCTGTTTGGTGAGAGCATTTATCCTCTTTGGATGGCATATATTTACAAAGCATTCATTTGCTTTAGGTTATAAGCTTTTGCCCTACATGTATGTGAGCTTTACTAACTGGTCCTGCCACAGGTTAGCGCCTGTTCTCATAATAGTAGGCTGTTTTGGCCTCTATTTAAGGACGTGGTGACTTTTGTACTCCCCAGTTAGGGTTTGTGTTTCACTGGGTGCATCACCTGTTGGATTGCACACTTGCGTGTAGAGAGTCTTACTTTTAGTTTGGTCTCTGTTAGCTCCCGCTATGTGATCATTGCCACAGCAGCTATATTGCATATAACTGTAGAAGTTGTTGGCTCTATTGTCTCTAGCCTCCTTCTAGTTTGCAGCTTTACAGAGTAGAGGGCTGCATTGGGTTTGGGCTCCCGCGGGACCCAACGCAAATCTCGCGGGAGCGGGCGGTTTTACCTTTCCTGCGGGCGGGAGTGGGCGGTCAGAAAACTTTGCGGGAGACCCGCGGGGAATGGTGGGATTTGCCGTGTAATAGAAATGAAGTCAACAAATGAAGTTGAGAAGAAAATTAAAGCGGCTCTTTACTTGACAAAAGCAAAGCAAGACAAATCAGACACTTGGAAATAATTCTTAAAATTTGCGCGTTTTATTTTGAGCATTCTCGCATCTAGTGCACCGTCAGAGAGGGCATTCAATGTGTGTGTGTGGGCGGATCATGGAAGAAAAGGTGCGTTCATGCGGCCTCGTAATTCCTGTAGTTACAAGATTCTAGCTAGTAAAAAGCGTTCACGTCCGCATAGAGCTCGTAATTACAGCTTGTAAGCTGGGAGTTTTCTGAAAACTCCCAGATGTACCACGTAGCCGCTGTACCACCTGACCGCTGTAGATTGATTTGGTGCCATGGAAACGCATAATTCCCAGTCCAAGGATCAAAAGGACGTGAACAGCTCCGAATATAACGTCACGTGTTGTCATTTCAAGATTCCGGTAAATACGAGGTGACGTGAATGCAGATAAAGATGCACAAATCTGCGACCGCAGTCAGTCAGCAATATACATTTCCTTCATAGTAATATGGAGTAAGCAATGCAAGGCCAAGTGATCATTCATTTAAGTAGGCTACGTTATTTTTATTTATTTATTAGTATTATTTATATTCTTTTTTGCAATAGCCTGTTAAGCAATACATTCTATTTTATTTATTTCGTTTTGTATTTAATTTGTTTAAGGTATATCCAGTCTACTTTAAGTCCTATGTAGGTGTTTATTTAATAAGTTAAAGTTATTTCATATTGTTCTTTGGCTTATTTACTTAAACTGTTATTTAAACTGTTTGTTTAGTTAATCGTTCGGTGAGTGTGTATGCAATAGCCTGCGTTTAAAAACTGAGGTGCAGCTATAGTTGTGGTTTTGTTTTAACGGTTAATGTTTTATAACGCTAATAAAAAAATAAAAAAAAATACCCAATGTTGTTTTTATCTCGTGTGGTGCTTTGGTTTTGCTGCTACTTCATCTTATTTAAACGCAATCATGTTTAAAGTCTGTTATTCTGGATGTTAACTTGAACGAATTTAGTCTGAGAGTCTTTGTTTAGGCCTATTTTCACAAGCTCTGAGAGAAAGGCCACGGGAGCGGGCGGGAGTGGACGCAAACATTGCGGGCGCAGGCGGGAGTGGAACACGCGGGTTGCGGGAGCGGGCGGGTGCGGGTTAAGGAAATCAGTCCCGCGCAGGGCTCTATTACAGAGTATGTTTCTGAGTGGCTTGCCTCTCAGGGTGAGTTTTTGTGTTAAACCGCACTGCTTTTCGGTTTTTCTGCATTTGCTTCCTTGAGCATGGTTTCGCCTTTAGCTCTAGTTGAGCTAAGTAGCTACTACGCAAGTAACTTGGTTCTAATTTTTGCTCCTAGAACTTTAGTGGCCACTAGCTAGTGCCGTGTGTTGACAGGTAGGCTCTCTGGGCCTCCTTTGAGAACATGCTGGTGTATGTTGTAGTGTACTTCTCTCGCTAAGAGAATAGAGCTGCTTTACCGAGTATACTGCTGGTTGGCCAGGGCCCCAGGTGACTTATTAATCTCCTTGAAGTTCGGTTATTTGTTCCTCCTGGAGCTTGAAAACACTGCCACGGGCTGATGCCACGTGTCTGACTGAGGTTATAGGATCGTTTTGGGGCCTTCCTTAGCGCGTGATGGCATATGTTGTACTCCTCTTGCTTTAAAGAGTAAAAGGTTAATTTACTGAGTGCACTGCTCGTTGGGTTGTGTTGGATGGACTGTTATGTGGGCACTCACAATCTTATCTGCTGTTACTGAAGTCATGTGGTTTGTTCTTGCTCCTAGCAAGTTAGACGTTCAGGTTTGCGGCCTTGTCAGGCTGATCTTGGACTTCCCACTATGTGACTAAGTATACTAGTGTGATATGTAGTTCTTTATGCAGAACTTTTGGTCATGTTGTAGGCCCCTTTCTGGCCTCCATGATTATGTGCCTACAGTATGATCTATCTGTTACGTTGAACCCTGTACTCCCCTTTTAGGGTTGGTTTTGTAATTGTGCTTAGCTCCCTAAGCTGATCATTGCTTGAAGACTTCTATGAAGCCTCCCGTTGAAATCAGCCCCCACGCTAGTTTGTGCTCCCCTGTATCAGGGTTGCTTAGCGCACAGCCTCCTCAGTGCAAATAATCAGGCGCTGAGTAGATCCTAGGATTGAGCAGAGTATACTCCCCTCAGTAAGAGGGTTCATAGCATTCAGCTGAGTTCTGCTCTCCAGGATGCCCGTCTCTACGCGTGGGTTTGAGTTGCTTACTGCTATTTTGCAGTCGCTCTTACTTGCTGTCTTCTATGAAGAATGCATTTGTGAAGATTCTGTTTACTGACAGGGTTGGCCAAGACTGAGTTTGTTCCATGTCACATTAAGTTGGCCTCCCTGGTGGCCTTTTAGTGACTGGCTGGGGTTCCCTTCGGTTCCCTGGCCACATTCCCTTTAAGGCAGTGTTTCTCAACTCCAGTCCTTGGGACCCACTGCTCTGCACATTTTGTATGTATCCCTTATTTAACGCACCTGATTTAGATCATCAGCTCGTTAGGAGAGGCTGCATGAACTGAACTGAGATTGTTAGATAAGAGAGACATACAAAATGTGCAGAGCAGTGGGTCCCGAGGACTGGAGTTGAGAACCACTGCTTTAAGGGACCTCTTTCCTCTGAATGTTGGTCCCTGAAGCTATGAGCAGCCTTGGTAGGCTTTCTACAGAAGGCCTCTTTGAGGCTCAGCTTGGGCTGTTGGCCGTAGGGAATGCTGTCTCTGACAGCCTTGCATGACCCGAGGATGAACTGCTTCTGGCATTTCTCTCGAAACTGCTGGACGTTTGTCTAGCCATCTTTGGCATGCACTCTCCTCGAGCATGGCGGCGTGGGTATATCGTTCCCCAAATGCGGTAAATGCAGAGTTGAGTTCACTTTCGAAAGGGAATGTCTCAGGTTACGTATGTAACCATGGTTCCCTGAGAACAGGGAACGAGACTCTGCGTTGCCATGCCATGCCTCAGGCATTTCAAAAACATTTGTCAAAATAACAAATGAAGTGGTAAACATTGACAAAATGTGATTTGTAATAGTTTAAAATGGATTTTAAATGACAAAACCTTGAAAAACCTTGAAACTATATTAGTGGCCTCCTACTTCCATCTGGCGGCATCAAATGACAGTTTCAGGTAATTTACTAAGGAAAAATATGGTTTTTAAAGGTTTTTTGACAGTTATAGCACCACCTATTGCTCAGTATCCACCACTTTTTTTTGAGTGTCCTCAGAGTGTGCCCATATATATGCGTGTTAATTTTGGTGAAAATATCTAATTTCGTTTTCAAATTATAGACACTTATATATACGAGAACATCAAAAATGACCCATGAGTGTCTTTGATTGGATTTGTTTTGCTACTTCCTTTTAATATTTTGACTTTTGGGCTTAAACATTTTGTTAAACTTAGGTTCTGTATTTCCTGGTTTTGACTCGAACAGGCTAACTGTTTCGTAGATATTTACAAAAGTTTTTTAAGTGCTAAATCACAATGTAGCACAAACCATAAACCGAAACAGAGTTTGTTATCGTTGGTCGTGGCAAGGTTTCAGGAGTCTAAGGACGTGACTCCCTTGAATATAAGTTGACCACACACAAAGTTATACACATTTTCAGCCAAAACCATTAAAAATGTTTTTTTTTTAAGTTTTTTAACTCCGTCTGAACTCCATAAAAGTTGACATGCTTCTTTAGAGTCATATGCTGCATGTGCTCAGTTAATTTCGTTAAGTTCTGAGTTTTCGTTTAAGATTTATAGGCTTTTGAGTATATTTTGCCACGCCCCCTTTTCTAAAAGATAGTGTTATAGCGACCCAAAAGGCAAACTTTTTTTGATAATTATTGATCTAGAGAGTCCAGAGAATTGTCCTACACTGGTTTTGTTCCGATTGGGCGAAAAACCTGGGACTAGTTCTCAAATGTAGGTTTTTCACATAATCATGAATATTAAATGAACGATCTGATTGACAGCATTGGTTCTTGAGGCGAAGTTGTTAAGCATGAGGAGATCTATCAAAATTATATGCATATTGTGTGGATCTGTGAAACACTACGTGGCCTAGTTTCAAGTCTCTAGCACTAACTGTTTGGTCAGCACAATCAGTTTTAGGGGAGAATAATAAGAATTTTGAAAAAATCCTTACAATTACAATAGGGTTTCAGCACTATGTGCTTGAACCCCTAAAAAACACACAAACCATGAAAGTTGGAAAAACCACAGTCACTCTCACAGCCACGCTCCACAAGCTCCGCCACACTTGCGCATGCGCACAAAGACAGAGGCTGTGAGAGAGAGATTCGTATCTGGATCTGTTCAGGTTCTCTCTCTATTAACAATGAAGCTGTGAGGTTTTTTTAAGGCACTTTTATAAAACTTAAATGTCCTAATTGAACTAAGGTTTAATCCTGGCTTAATCTAAGCCCTCTCTGTGAAACCAGGCCATAATTACTCTTTGTACGACTGATGTGTGTGTTCGCACTTCAATGAAAACTGCGCATTAATAAACAATGGTGATTAAACTGACTTGGAACTACCTGGACTCTGAATGAGCCAAGTTTGTCTATGCATTTGCTGATTGAGCACTGTGCAATGTCCGAACTGTTTGCATTTTATTTTATACATATTATCTTTTTATTCTTTTAATTCCTTTTCCTTTTTTTATTTCATGTTTAATGTATTTTATATCTTTTATGTATCATCTTGTTATTCTGACTTTTAATGCATTTTAAATATTGCTGTCTGGTTGAAAGAGCTGGGAGAATTAGGAAGAAAGCATTTGTGATTAGGTTAAAATTTGGTAAATTTGGATAAGGGGACAAACTATGATGGTTGGGCTATCTGACTCTGTGGTATGTGGAAGGGGTTTCTAAGGGGAATTGCGATCACTTGCAAAGGCAATGTGATTAACATATTCTGGAAATCAAAACACGTTGGTTGGGGCACTTTTTAAAGGGGAAGTTTACAAAGGGGAAATTTGAGCTGTGGTGCATAGTTAAGATATCTCCGGAAGGGGGATTGGGGCTGTGTGGTGCAGTTTGAGGTCTCTTGGCAAAAGGGGAGATTGAAACTTTGTGCATCAGTTCGAAGTTCCTTAACAGTGTTTTGCGTTGTGTATTTTGATCTTAACACCTTTTAACCTTATTATTTATTATTCTCAGGTTAGGTAAAGTAAGTCAAGTTTGGCCTAAATTATAAGCATTTTAAATTACTTACAATTTCATCAGAAGACTCCTCTGTGGTACGTTCTTGTTCAAAGTCAGCTTTTGTACTCAATTAAACTTCTTTTAATTGGTTACTTTACTTTTTATAATAAACAAAAATGTAAAGGCAAATAAAACTTCATCATTAAAATATAAAATACAGTACTCACTCTTGAGTCAAAGGTGTAGTCAGCTCTGGGCTTCCCATCTTCAGCCTGGGGTTTCTTGTCCTCAGCTCTGGGTTCTAGGCATCGGGGGTACTGACGTATCAGTATCCGAAGAGGCAATCAGCTCATCAGTCTTTTATACTCGTGTTGTTTATTGCAGACGTTTGGTTATCTTCTTGATTGACGTACGTTGTAACTTTCCCAAAGTTTCCAGACACTTCTCAAGGCCTCGCAGATGCAAGCTGTCTAGCTTTTGTGTCCTTGAACTCCAGTAAACTCAGCCAAGATGGCTGATGTCCTCATAAGGTTCTTGGAGTAGAACCACAGTTCTGTGTCCTTGAGCACATAGAAGCACACACACTTCTGTGTGCTGCAGTCCAGTTCTGCTCCTCCTTCTCATGGACAGGCACACACACACACACACACACACACACATCTCTATCAATAACTGTACATCTCTGGCCATACAGTATAATACATTTCTTAGAAACAAACAAATATAAGTAACAATAATATTGTAAGCAATGCCTAATATTTAATACATTGGTCAAATGTGTAACAACAGACATCCAAAATCTTAACAAGGAGGCAGGGTAATTGCATTTTCTTGATATAATACAACAACAGGTAGAGCTAGACAGTGTGAGGAAGATCCATTTACATCCGCTCTGATGGATAGATCCACTCTGACAGACAATAATAATAAAAAAACTCCCTGAAACTTCCTAGCTCTCCCATCCAGTGAAATTTTTACTGTTGTTTCTATTTCTTATGTGTTCCATTTTCAGAATCAGAATGAGCTTTATTGCCAGGTATGTTGTTTACACATACTAGGAATTTGTTTTAGTGACAGTTTTTTTATGTAGTTGACTCTTCTTTATGTAAAGCACTTTGAATTACCATTGTGCATGAAATGTGCTATACAAATGGATTTGTGGATGTCAAGGCTACCTGTAGCTAAAATGTGGAAAGCAGTTTAATTTATTAGGGGCATTCCTTAAGTGGAATGGATTTGACTGGCGGCACTCTGAAAAGTGAACAGTCATATGCACGGTAAAAGTGAGTGGGTCCAATATCATTGGTCTTAAAAAGTGGGTGGGTCTTCTTGTCCAACCTATATACAATGGTTCCGACACCCATGAGCAAATGTCAAAAATGTACATTAGCAAAATTCTGTTATGTTACTGAAAGTGCACCACTGTCTGTTGGTATGTTTAGAAGCATTTACAGAGTATTTTATTATAGCTGTGTATTTCATTATAGGACAATGAATCATATTTTATATCATATATTACCCTGCTCATCTTATCCTTTAGAGTAAAACATTGCCCTTAAATTCATAGTTAAGAGTCTCTTCTCTATCTCTGAAGCATCTGTTTCCCTCCTTCTCTTTTTTGTCAATGAATGACCAGAGGAAATAGAGAAAGCAGCCCTCCTGCAGCAGGAAATCAAAGCTAAAGAGGAGAAGCAGCGACAACTCGAACAGAAGATGGAAGCAGAGAAACAGAGTAATGAAGAGAGGATGAGACAGATGAAGGAGAAGATGGATGAGGAGCTGAGACTCCAGAGAGAGGAGGCTGATCGTGCCATGGACAGTAAACTGAGGGAGCTGGCTGCTCTGATGGAGAAAGGATTTAAGGATAAGGCAGACATGATGAGACAGGAGATGGAAGACTTCAAGAGACGGAATGCTGAAGCCGAGAGTGATAAAACTAGAGAGTTTGCAGTGATGATAGAGAACTCCAACAGGAGACATGAGGAGACTATGGCTATGATGATGCAGCAACACAGAGAACAGATGCAGGCCATTCAGAAGGCTCCACATCAGAAAGAATGTTGCATGATGTAAATGCTTAAATTCAGTAATATATGAATTAAACAAATACAAATGTGATATTGCATTTATACAACAGTTCGACGGCACGAGTAAATAAATAAGAAATAACAACGGATTGTCTTCACACTCTTTTGTGAGGAACTACTTCCTTCCGCCACGGATTCAAATCTCAAGTTGAGCTCAAGCCTCCGTTACTAGTTTAAAGTGAAATTTTAGAATTAGTAACAGATCTTGAGCTCAACTGTTAAACTGTCAACTTGAGATTTGAATCCGTGGCAGAACGAAGTAGTTCCTCACAAAAGAGTATGAAGACAATCCATAGCTGGATGGCTTTTGTTGATAAATGGCATGCAATTTATTTTAAAGCGTATTGTATGATGGAGAAAATGCTGTATTACTGTTACTAAAAATAAAGCTGCATCTGATTATGCTATGTTAGCTACTTCACAAAATAGTGTTTTTGAGGCATGGTAAAGCATGGTACTCGCAAAAAAAAAATCAAGAAAATTAGATTTAAACTATAAGACTAAACATGTTGAGCTATATAACACTAATTAGTTTTCTGTCTATAAATATATCAAGTTATTATATATATATTGTTATATATCAGTTGTTCCGTTGTCTATTAAAACATGTAATATATTAAAGTGTCTTTGGTGTTTCCATGGTTTCTACAAAATAAAACCGGAAACCGAGGGTAACTCTGGTATGACACAATTGACAGGCGACTCCTCACACGTCCCGGAGCCTTGGTTAAAAGCAAGGCGAGGATTTGTGCTTATATATATGTAAACTTAAACTTTTTATTTTTTTTAAATGGTCAATCGTTTCACTAGATAAGACCCTTATTCATAGTCTGGTATCATCAGGAATTGTTTAAAGCCCTTTGAAGCTGCATTGAAACTGTCATCTGGACCTTGAACCGTTTGATGCCCATTGAAGTCCACTATATGGAGAATAATCCTGGAATTTTTTCATCACAAACCTCAATTTCTTTTCGACTTATGAAACAAAGACATGGACATCTTGGATGACATGGGGCTGAGTAAAAGTATCAGGAAAAGTTTATTTAAAAGTGAACTAATCCTTTAAAAGGGTGGTTCATTGCGATTTCACTTTTTTAACTTTAGTTAGTGTGTAATGTTGCTGCGTTAACATAAACAGTATCTGCAAAGTTACAGCACTGAAAGTTCAATACAAACGAAGATATTGTCTTTTAAAGTTATGGCAGTTTAATGCCTACAAAAATGACCAGTTTGGACTACAGCGAGCTTCTTCCTGGGTTGGTGACATCATAAACCTAGTGAAAAAAAAGTATACTTTATTGTATTTTAAATATATTCCCTTTTTCTATAGCACATTGCAAATATACTAACAAAAAATCTACTATCTTTAAATGTATAAAAAGTATATTAGTATCATTTTTCACAATACAACTTTTAACACACTTTGAAATAATTGTACTTTAGCATATTTTCTAAAAATGTATTTTAGAAAAATATACTTGAAGTGCAAGTTCAGTTTATTTTTTAAAAGTGTATTTATTTGCACTTTATAAAAATATATTCAAGGTATATTTTAACTGTGTGCTGAAAATGATCATTGTAACAATGCACTGAAAGTATATTTAAAAAATACATTATTTAATATCCTGAAGTTGCACTGTATCTAAACTTAAATTTGAGTATATTTTTTAAGTTTACTTATTCATCCTTGGAATTCATTTTATTACTTGTGCTTATTTAAGTTAAAGCTGCAGTCCGCGATTTTTCCTCTGTCACCATCTCTTGTTTGAAACCTGCAATTGCAGTCATATGCGGAATAGATATCTGTACGTGCGCTGTGTGTCTTGACAGCTCATCAGCGCTCATGAATCTAACGCTTGCTGTCAGTCACCGCACCGGTGTGGATACTGTACTTCAGAATCACAGATTTTAGTCTTGAACGTATGACCAATATAAGAATTTTCACTGGAAAATATCATCTGAACAAGTAACATGTCTGCCACTTTTGTTCTGACCAACTGAGGAAAAAAGCATCAGGCCTACAATAAATTGCACTGTCAATGATGATTAAATCTAACGATCGCTTAGCTCGGATCATGCCAAACCGTGCAAATTATTATTACTGTTATATTGTTCTCAAATTGTAAATGTTTACAACATCAGCATTGCGTGACTGTGTGTATATTAGCGTTACCTGTAGATTTCAATTTCTGTAGCCACTCCACAGTCCGAAGTCTTTTGCTTTTGACTACGATTGAATCTCCAGTTGTCACTGATGATTGTCATTTCGATCTTTCTGGATTACAATCCTCCATCAAAATGATAAGTTTAATTATTTCAGCTGCTGTGAGAAAAGGCTATAAATGATTCGCTACCAGCAGCATCTTCACATGATAAAACCGACTAGCCTGGACTCCTTCCTTTCTGTTTACGGACGTGACATAATGACGCACAGACAAACTGCTGCATGCTTGAATTTCCCGTGGAAATCCGCCATGTCGCTCTTATTATAAAACATTATTACAAGCTTACCATTGTGAATGGACCCTTCGCTAAGCCCCGCCCTCCTTAGTTACTGTTGCTACGCCTGTCAAGCTTTTGAGTCTGGCAAGTCATTTACAGTATGTATGCACCGATGTCAGACATTTTCAAGGAGATAATTCATTATTGGCGAACGGGTGAAATATCTGAGAGAGCAAGACAAAAGGGACTGCAGTATGCATTCAAGGGATATATCCACGACATAATATGCAACCGATTACAAAATAATTTGATCAAAATTGAAGCTAAAGCTCCGAGCGCGAGCAGCAGCCGCCTCATACGCACACCATTCAAGTGGGAAACACAAAAGTTATTGAGGAAAAGCTTTGTTCATCCACAGCAGGTTAAGTGAAAATTGTGAAAATAACCTAATAATTGTAAATCAAACAGCTTATCCATAAGTCTTGTGGAATAAACACATGACGTTAGCCTGACCACTTTGCAATGATAACATTCTCCCGCTTATAATTTTAGCACGCCAGGCTAAAGTTACTCCGTCTTGCCTTTATTCATTTTATTTTACGTTCAAATATATGCATTATGAACAAAGAACCGTCATTATTTCCAAGCAATGATGTGCTGAGTTAGCTAGCTAACCTACCCGGACTTACTGCATATGCATACATCAATATTACATCATTGCCGTCATGATAAATAACACAATTACTGTACTTGCATTATTGTTAAGGGTATGTTTAGTAGGGATGTCCAGATCCGATCAGGTGATCGGAAATCGGGCCCGATCACGTGGTTTCAGACTCGATCGGAATCGGACGTTACCTCCCGATCAGGACTCGGATATATATATGAATATATATACTCATTATTTTTTAACACATCTATAGTTATGCGGTGGCACAGAGTTAGACCCTTTTGACTCCACACAGAAACAGCAACGCGTGCGGCATGACATCACTTTGTTGCAGAGACGCTATTGGTTAAATGCCGGCCGGCAAAGTAGAACACAGAAGCAGCTTGAAGCGGAAAGCGCGAGTATCGGTGCGTTCCAAACGGGATATATCGCCCTCCGAAGGGCACTTCGGAGTGAAAATAATCATGGCCGCCATGTTGAAGGGTCGTTCCAAACCGAAGTGCTCAAAACTGGCCACTTCAAAGGGCCCTTCAGAATGAAGGATTTCAAAGGGTACAACTGATGGACACTTCGGGCACCTATGATCCTTTGCACAGGGAAGTTCTTTGACGTCACAGAAGGGGTACAGGAGGTTATAGGAGTTCGATTTTACCTATAAATGTATATAGTATTTTTCTATACTACTGTAATATTTATGCGAGTTAGATTTGGTACATTATTATGGTCAAAACGACATTGTACAGTGTCTGCTGTCTGGAGTAGGGTGACCACCTGGCTATTGATCTGTTGCAGGACAATAGATGTGACTTTGCGGGACAATGCGGGACACGTGAGACAGATAAATTTACTACTATTACGCAATGTAAATAGTGATTTACACTTGTTGGCAAACTTGGCATATGCGCCGATTAATGTTTCTGCTGGTGGGTTCTATAATGTTGCGCTTATGGCAACATTAAATCCTGGAGAGAAGAAAATTCTAGATTCACGGCTGCGCATGCAGGAGGACAAAGTTTGAGCGCGCAGATGTAATATCTGAGCAAGAGCGCGGGCGCGTCCAGTTTTGTGCAAAGGAAACTGCCTGTGAGCGGAGAGATTGCTCGCGCATTTGATGCGCTCTCGTGATACAATAATGCGCTCTCGTCATTTTTCATTATAATAACGCCATAGAACCGGCATTAAATGAACTATAAACGTGAGTAGAAAGTCGTGTCTGAACGTCGCAATTTTGTATTGGTTAAAACAAATGGAGAATATCTCGTTTTTCCTTAGGTGCAGCTCGACCATTTCCGTGTGTGGCGCTTGATCGCCGCCGTTCGATGGAAATATTTGCCATCAGAATGGATGATTACATGCTTTAAATCATCGATTTTTGCAGCTTTGAGCAGCTCTTGAGGTTTTTATCTAGTGTGTGAGATGAAATCCTTGCTGGTGTAGTTGTGTTTACCGACTTTGATGAGGCCCGCTCTTATCCCTTTGCGCTGTCCACCCAGTTGATGTCCACTCTCTCTATGATTGCATTGGTTGGTTATTTTCACAGCTAGAATATGACGGCTGCACAAATAGATTTTTAAATGCCATTCACAGTTTTTATTATATTTCTTACTGTTGTATTGTAATTTCAGGTATGAAAAAAAAAAAAATTACAGACATAAATTAAATGCGGGACACTACTTAAGTCTTGCGGGTACGTGGGACAAAGCTCCCAATTTTGGGAGTGTTCCGCAAAATGCGGGGCGGTAGTCTGGAGAATAAGGTGAATTAAAAAAAAAATAAGGAACATCCTGGATCTGTTTTTTCACTCTTCTTTATTCTTTTTTTTTTTAATGTATTATAGAAGTATCGGATCAGGACTCGGTATCGGTAGATACTCAAAATCAAATGACTCGGACTCGGACTCGAGGGCAAAAAAACCTGATCGGGACATCCCTAATGTTTAGGGTTGGGCAAAGTGTAGATGTTAATAAAGCCATAAACAATGTTAATATCACGCTGGAAGCACAATCTGATAGGTAACATTAGCATTTTTCAGATTTTGCTAACGTTACCCACTGTTTCAATGGGAGGTAGTAAAATCTGACAGGGTAGCACAAATTGTCAGAACACCGGCACTTCTCCCCTTGGGTTTTAGGTTTCGAGAAGGGAGAAAAAATTCCACCACCCCGTCTAAAGCGTTAGGATACCGGGTATCAGATTAACACAATCCATAAGCACAATGCTTCGGCATGTTCCCTCGCTCGAAAGCTTGACAGACCTCCCGCGCCTAGTAATGGTTGGTAAACCACGATTGGCCTGTATCGGTTTTCGGGTGTGGCTTAGCGAAGGGTCCATTGAGCTAAGATAATGAGATGGTTTTGAACACTGGCTGGTTATGTACTTGCTCAAAAATTGATTTTGGATAATTTTTAACCCAAAAAAGTTGCGGACTGCAGCTTTAAATTTGAGTATATTTTTTAAGTTTACTTATTCATCCTTAATTCATTATATTACTTGTGCTTATTTATTTCAGTATGACTAATGCATTAAAAGCCCATTTAGTATGCAGTGTAGCCTATACAATTTCCAAATATGTGTAAATGCTTAAGTTTACACTGGCAGAATCATTTTACAATCGTACACAAAAATCTATATTAAACAACAGCAGCACAAGTAACGTTACATGCGAAAAAAATATGTTGTTTGGTTGAACTTGAGACTTTTCAGAATTCAAATGTTTCTTCAACTTGGTCTGTGACCAATCATATTTTGTTGCTCACCGCCTTCAGCCAATCAGAGCTGCTGACGTCACGGTACTCGTCCGAATCCACCTCATTCAGTCACTCAGGTGAAGTATAATGTTGCAATGTATAATTTATTTAAAGGGGTGGTTCAGTGGTTTTTTTCTAGGCTTGATTGTGTTTTTGAGGGGCACAGTTTAACATATCTTAATGCTTAGTTTTTTTTTTTTTTAAAAATGTATTTTTCATATATTTTACCTTTATTCTACACCTCTGTTTCCACTGTCATATGAACGGCTCGTTTGACTTCCTGGTTCTATGAAGCCACTCCCTCCGACCCACGCAGTGTGCTCAGATTGGTCAGCAGGTTGGTAGCTGGCCCAGTGTATAGTGATTCGCTGAAGCGTCCGGAAACGCCACGCCCCTTACCATCGCTTCAGAGGAAACGTAAATAATAGCGCCTATATTGCTGTATCAAACTGAGCCGAATCAGACCCAGATGAAGAGGGTAAAGCAGAACCTCTGCAATCGCGGCTTTTAAAGGACGTTTATGAATGGTATTTCATTTAGTATTTGTGTCAAAGTGTTTAGATATGCTGTCACTGCTGCTTGTTAGCTTTCAATATACAGTTTTATCCTGATTAAAGCTTTACTGTAGCTGAATACATGACTGAGTAGTCACATTTTTGTAAAAGTAGCGTTTAATTTACAGCATGAACAACTGTTTGTCTATGAACATAGAAATTTGTTGGTGTTTGTTGCACTAGAACTTAGCTAACTGGCTAGCAAAAACGAGTTGCTCTTATGTTCTTGATGCATTAAAAATAGCAACAGAACTATAACATTATGTTTAAAAGACATGTACAAACAATAAAACGTACTTACAGTTTGAAGCCAATAAACAGGGCTTCTGCTTTTAAAGTGGGAACTGCTCCATCTTTCAGTAAAAGCCTTTGTGTAAATCCAGCACTGAACTCGTGTAGATTCTGGAATCTGTCTTCAGCGCAGCATCCAGTGTAGAAAATATCACAGATTATAATGGGTTCTATATCTTTTAACACGTCACGCCGCGCGTGTCTGGTGTACACAACTCTTCTGCGCCACATGGCCTCGCCCACTTTGTTGCATGATCCCGGGGGCAGTGTTTATGTTAATAGCAAGGGTTTATGATGTCACCAACCCGGGAAGAAGCTCGTTGTAGTCCAAACTAGCTGTTTTTGTAGGCATTAAACTGCCATAACTTTAAAAGACAATATCTCCGTTTGCATTGAACTTTCAGCGCTGTAACTTTGCAGATACTGTTTATGCTCAAGCAGCAACATTACACACTAACTAAAGTTAAAAAAGTGAAATTTCATTGAACCACCACTTTAATAAAACACTGAAAGCGCAATACATTGCTCAATCTTGGGTATTCCCCACATGGAAAAAATCTATATAAACATATGTTTCAATACAGGTTTTTAATATATGTGACATATATAAAATTGGCCGTTTTCCTATATTATATGTACATATATGCACACACATATATATATATATATATACACATATATGTACACATAAGTAAACCTTACTTAAAAAAAAAACATGCAAACCGATTGCCTTGAAAAAACCAAGTAAGGTGAAATAGGAATAGTATGTAGAACTAACAAGTGCCCGTCTAGTATTGTACACTTATAAGAGTAAGTGTACAATACTATATAACACTTATAACAGTAACTTAATCATTTACTTTAGATGTACTTGTCTTAGTATAGACTACTCAGAATTACTATTTTAAACAACTAAATCATTTCAAGTAAAATACACTTTGTGAGTATTCCTAACTCAAGGTGTGCTAAGGTGATGTTTTCTGCATACAACTTAGAATTACCAAGTTTACTTTACTTCAAAGGCAATCCAGTTTACTTGTTAAAACCATGCAAACCGATTGCCTTAAAAAAAACCAAGTAACCGTTACTCAAATAACTTAAGTGCTAACAATCATCTATTATAAATCAGAGAGAATAGGTTCACAAAGATAACATTTGCAACTGGACAAATAAATTTAAGGCAATGATACAATTCAAAGGTAAATGTATTGTATTTGTGTTCTTAACAACTGACTCAAGGATGGTACACACAAGTTTGCACTGGGGTAAAAAAAAAAATGCTTATGCATATAATAGTCACTTTAGGTTTTTAAAATGTTTAAAACAAAAATCTTTTACAGTACAACAATCTAAATAAATGTATAAAATCTATATAGAAGTAAATGTTTTTTCTGAGGCCATACCTTGACTCTTAACATATTTAAATCAATAACACTTCAGAGACCAAACTTGATAGAAACAACAAGTTGACAAGTGACAAATTTAAATCATAAGACAGACCAAACAAGACGCAAATTGCCTGAGGCAGATTCTGCAGTTTATTTGGAATGAGAGGTTCTTCATCAATAACAGTCAGCACCCCAATGGACACTTGTGGCCAACCATCAACATCACATGCCTGAATAAAAACCAAACAATAAAAATATTACAACAGGGAAATGTGAAAATCCACAGTTTTACATCACCTTAAAGTTTTCCTGATTTATTTTCTCTGATCACCCTTCTGGCTTACACAAAAGTTTTTTAGTAACTAGTAGAGTTTTTGGTAAAACAACTTTCGGAGCACAGAAGTGCAATTGATGACAATTCTTATTTTTTGGGAGAAGTAACTCTTTTAAATTTTTTTACAATGAGAACTTACATTGCAGGTGTTGTAGAAGTTACTGGCATCATCACCAAGCAGGATAGGTAAGCCCTGGAGCACAAGAGTGCGCATTGCTGTCACATCTGCTTCTTTCTGGAAGTAGATGAAAAAAAAAAGATCAAGTTTAAGATCATGAAACTTTAAAGCTACAGTAAAAATAAATTTGCTTACTTCACCCAAAGATTTAAATTCTGTCAATTAAATATACTAATTCTGTCACAGAATAATAAACAAAAATAAGGCTGCAGTAAACTCACCCTTGTATTCATTTGCTGCATAAGCTCATCCAATTTCTCTCCAACGGTCCCTTTCTTGGACTTGAAGATTATGACAAAGCGTGGTGTGTAGCAATCCACAGCACCATAAAAGTTACTCTGCAGATCTGTGGTGACTATCCTGTTAAACCCCGCAAACACCTACAACACATGAAAAAAAAAAAAAAAAGACTGAGAGTTTGGGACAGTGTGGACATTTGTTAATGCATGGTCAGGCCTACAGGCCAATTCTAAAGACAAACCTAAGCAGAATGCAGTTGCTCATGGTCGAAAAAGGAATATGAATAAGTACTTACTTGTCTCTCTGTAAAAAGTGCTGTGCGTTAAAAGACTTGAAAGAGCACAAGCAATCCATATGAAAACATGGCATTGGCTGTTGCCGAGTGAAGCCTCCATGTTTTAGACGATGTTTTAACAAAAGTCCTCTTTTGTTTGCAGAAAAAATACAGTGCTTACAGTTCCACTGCATCTGCAAGAAATTATTTGAAGTGGACATATATTTTAAGTTGGTTTAGTCAACAAAATATTAACAAAATATAAAGTGCAGCATAGTGAACACTGTCACAAACTATTTCTTCAAAGGAAAAGTCCTCACCAGTGTATCAAGACCTGTGCGTTGAAGACCAATCAGGAAGCAGCTGCCAGAAGGACGACTTCTTCTAAAAAAAAAAAAGACAACAAAATTTAACAGGATGTTCTGCTTTACAAAATTAAAGACACATTCCTTGATGTGTGCATGTTCTACAAGCATTACAGAAAATATACCTTTAAATACGCAGTTCTATTAATGTGTATCTGTGACTTCAGTACAGACAATTTTAAAACAGTGTTTCCTCTGATTACTTTCAGTAATATTGTGCCAGTACGAAAAAAAATATTGGAAAAGAAAACGTTCATTTGATATTAAGATTGCTTAGTTTAACATCACTTAACATTACTAAGTGTCTTATCTTGTTAGAAGATGGCTCATTATATCAGCAGTGATATAAAGCAGTTTGAGTAAAGAAGTAAGTTTGAGTTTGAGTAAAGAAACATTTTACAGTGTTTGCATTATATTCTTAACTTACTGAATTTAAAAATAATACTATACTGCTACTGTGAAATCACAAAACGTCAAAAATAATCACGAATCTCTGCATAAGCTGCAGGTTACATATAACTGTAAATTTCGCCATTTCAACATATTTATAACGTTAATCATTTATAAACCAAAGCCAACAGAGGAGAATGCATCAGGGAAAATGGTAAAATAGAAAACCATAATTCATATTGTATTTGGGACAATTAAAACTATTTTTTAGTCAATCCAGGAACCGTTTTGGTAACGGATAGTTTTATATGCAAAAAAAAAAAAAAACAGGTCAAACCATATTCTTCAAGATCTGAATAATATCAAAATTATTTGGTACACATTAAGAAGATCAGCAAAAATTAGCAACAGACAGTAAATAAAAACCATTCACTCAAATGGTGCATGCTTGATTACTTACCTTATTATTATTATTATTCTTGCAAAAAAGTAACGAAGCTCCGGATAAAAACGTAGGCAGCCTGTCAACGTCTTTCCACATCTGCAAAATTGGCGCCGAGATACATGCTGCGTCCCAATTCGCATACTACGCCCTAAAAGTATGTACTCTTTCTGTGAACAAAAAGTACTTACTTTTGAGTGTGTAGCAAAAGAGTAGACAAGCTTTGGGACATACTATCACGTCATACTATTGCGTCTTTGCTCTCTGTCGCATCCAGTCACCGTAAACTGCCCTGTCAATCATCTTACATCCTCCACATTTCATTTAGTTAATTTCCTACCGTATCGGAGAGAAATGCAGCACGTTGATCTGCAGTCGCGAGTCTTTCATGTGGAGAACTCTCCTCATATTAATGCATAATGATGCATTTAAAAGTTAATGGCCAATCAGATCTTTATAAAAGTCCACATTGGTATTTGCAGATGAAAAATAACACATATAACATTAAATATTTTCTATCAGTTTGAACTGATTATTAGTCACTCAAACAACCTCTCAGCGTCGATCGTGCATATTCGCCATGTTTTGTAGTTTTAAACACTTTTTACTCGTGTTTGTAGTTCTGAACTGAATCCTCGTACAACGCGCAATGGGTTGTGGGCAATATTAGCCTCTATAGTGTGCACGGATCCACACTTTGAAAATCTACCGGAAATAGTAGACCATCCGGGGACTTTTGGCATACTCTTTTCAACATACTATGCTTTGGGACACACTTATTTTAATCTCACATACTATTTAGGATGGATAGTATGGACATTGGGATGCAGGGACAGATTCAATCGCGCATGCTCTTGCAAGTGCCGCTTCTTCTTCGTTTTTTCTGCACATTAGGCACGCTTTAACGCACTGTTGCCTCTCAGTGGTGTAATAACGTCATTGCATCCTTTGTTGCTACTTGCTTGTTTCAAGTAAGCGTCACTCAAACAATTAAGTAAATTGTTATTTTTAACCTGTAATATGAAACCTATATGCAGTATGCACATATATGCACATATATCCACATATAGGTTCTTTCCATGTGGGTCTGACCAGTTCAATCAAGTGACATCACAGACTGACAGATGGCGATCGAATAGCCTACGTGATCCTGAAAGAACCGGAGAAAAGTGCTGCTATTTGGAGGTGAGTTTTAGTCTACCAGCTACCAAACTTTATTTTATTTTCTTTAACAAACAGAGAGCGATATTTCGGCTTGATATCTCCTTTTTGAGTTTTTGTGTGGTGGTTTATGGCACGTTTGTATGATTGGTCAAATCGGCCCGTATTCTGGACGATATGAATTCATAAAGTGTTGTATGCTTGACTATGTACCAAAAAAAATATCGACATGCCATACTGATACAGTTCCTGCTGCTAATCCTCAGACTTCCTGTCTGACCTTCTATCTTTGATATATTCTGTTAACAGATGCTGTTCTTCTCGAGCTTCTGCGTTCTCTGTGTAAGCGGCCATCAGACTCAATAATGAGAAGCTCATCAGAAAATGGAATATAATGTGTCATTTGTATTTGTGTATAGAGGGTCACCATTGGTCCAATCATTTTTTTTTCCTTTAATGAAAAACTTGGTAAATTTTGCTGAATCTATGTTAAGTTTAAAGCTGCAGTACGCAACTTTTGTGTTAAAAATTTACAAAAATTATATAATGAGAATATACAACATGAATCCATTTTCCAAACCGTGTTTTTGTCTTATCCTGAATCATTATGGTACACTTATAATAAGTGTTTATATTCGGACTATTTCAGACCGGACTGGTAGGACCCGCCGCAGAGTATCACAGTAACTGCGTGACTCGCCATAGACATACATGGAGAAAAGTAGCTCCGGCTACAATGTTCCTCCGCAAGACGCGTGCAGTTCTGTTTATTAACCGCTAGAGGGCCAAAAATCGCAGACAGCAGCTTTAAATAAAAACTACTGGATTTGTTAATGGAGTATGTCTCTTCATTAGTGATGTTGTTACATTTTATTTATTTGAATGGCCTTGAAAACAAATGCATTCAACTTTGGGAAAATGTGTTAAACTGTATTTAAATAGTAGCACAATTATAATCCTGTATTGTGTGAGATTATGTAATTCAATGTACAGAAGTCAACATTTGAAGTGCATCAAAAAATTCAGCAAAGTTGTCCTAAGAAGAAGGTTTTAGGACAACTTTGATTAAAGGTTTTGATCCGCTTCAAATGTTGACTATATTATACAAAGTATAAGTAATAACAAAGTGTATTGTTATTGACTGCAAAGTGTGTAATGTTTAATATTTGGAATAAGCCAAAGGTACTGAGCATACAGTATATACTATTACCTGTAAAATAATATATTCAGTGTATATTGCTTGTGTTTTCTGAAGACACTCGTAATTATTTTATAACACAAATAAAATATACTTATAACACAAATAAAGTATACTGATAACACAAATTAAGTACACTTTAATATCACTAATCAAGCAAGTAATTAGTCCCTACACAGGCATATACTTAAAGTGTACTAAGTATACTTGAAGTTCCAATTTAGTACACAAAAGTACACTAAATATACTTAAAGTTGTAATACAACTTAATTACAACTAAAATATACTTAGTACAAAATTAGTTGTTTCAAAATAGCACACTTTAAGTTAACTATATCATTAACAGACTGGAAATATACTAATAATTAGTCTTGCTGCAAGTATACTTAGCATACTTTTTTTTCACTAGGATTAAGTAGCAGAATACATGACTGAGTAGTAGCTTTTTTGTAAAGGTGGTGTTTAAAGGTGCCCTTGATTCAAAAATTGAATTTACCTCGGCATAGTTAAATAACAAGAGTTCAGTACATGGAAAAGACATACAGTGAGTCTCAAACCCCATTGTTTCCTCCTTCTTATATAAATCTCATTTGTTTAAAAGACTTCCGGAAAACACACGGATCTCAACATAACACCGACTGTTACGCAACAGTCGGGGGCTCCGCCCTCAATATTTGCATAATGCCATTGCCAGCTCATATTCAAGCCATTAGTCATTAAAGAGGGCAAAACGTCTGGATCTGTGCACAGCAGAATCAACAGACTAGGTAAGCAAGCGAGGACAATAGCAAAAAAGGGCAGATGGAGCAATAATAACTGACATGATCCATGATAACATGATATTTTTAGTGATATTTGTAAATTGTCTTTCTAAATGTTTTGTTAGCATGTTGCTAATATACTGTTAAATGTGGTTAAAGTTACCATCGTTTCTTACTGTATTCACGGAGACAAGAGCCGTCGTTATTTTCATTTTTAAACACTTGCAGTCTGTATAATGCATAAACACAACTTCATTCTTTATAAATCTCTCCAACAGTGTAGCATTAGCCGTTAGCCACGGAGCACAGCCTCAAACTCATAGAGAAACAACCGTAACATCCAAAATAAATAATTTACTCACATAATTCGAAGCATGCATACAGCGTGCATGACGAACATCTTGTAAAGATCCATTTGAGGGTTATATTAGCTGTGTGAACTTTGTAAATGCGCTGTAATATAGTCCAGAGCTCGTGTGGCAGAGAAGACACGATTGGCAGGGGGCGGGGTCGAGTGTAAATCAGTGCATTGTTAATGATGCCCCAAAATAGGCAGTTAAAAAAATTAAAAAAAAAAACAAACTATGGGGTATTTTGAGCTGAAACTTCACAGACACATTCAGGAGACACTTTAGACTTATATTACATCTTTTAAAAACATGTTCAAGGGGACCTTTAATGTATAACATGAACAACTGTTTGTTCTATAAACATAGAAGTTTGTTGGTGTTTGTAGAATTTAGCTAACTGGCTAGCGAAGCAAAAATGCGTTGGTCTTTGTTTACGTCCTTGATGCAACCAAAAATAGCAACAGAACTATATGTTTAAAAGACATGTGCAAACAATAAAACGTACTTACAGTTTGAAGCCAATAAACAGGGCTTCTGCTTTTAAAGTGGGAACTGCTCCATCTTTCAGTAAAAGCCTTTGTGTAAATCCAGCATTGAACTCGTGTAGATTCTGGAAGCTGTTTTCAGCGCCGCATCCAGTGTAGAAAATATCACTGATTATAATGGGCTCTATTATCTTTTGACGAGTTGCTCGCGTCCGGTGTACGCAACTCTTCCACTTCCTTAGAGGAGCCAGCTGCAAGTGGGTGGAACCTGGGACATTAAGCCACAAGTGGGCGGTACAAACTAATAGAAGATTTTGATTGGTTTGTTTAATGTCATGTAATATTGTTCATGCTCCTTGTGGCGGTGGCGTGAATTTGGTTGCGAATCCGTCAAACAGAAGAAGAAGAAGAAGAAAAAGAAGACGAAGAAGAAGCTGTCTGACAATATGGCTGCGTCCGAAAACTGGAAAATGCTGCCTTCTGAGGACACATTTCAAGGTAGGAAGGCATCAAGGCACGTCCGAATCCAATGTTAGCTTCACTTCCTGTCTCATGAGATACCTTCCTCAGATCGATTTTTGAAGGAAGCATAGATGTATCCTTAGCTGCCTTTGATATCCCAGAATCCTGTGCTTTCCATTCTGTGACAGTTGAGCTAGAAAAATAAAGATGGCGTCCGGAATTTGCGTTTGCTGCTTAGTTTGTGTATAAATGTACGATTTTGACCAGCATATTTCAATTTTGATATCATTTCTATTGAGAAATTACTACTGTAATAATTAAATATTTGTTTAGTTCTCACCAAAGCTCGCGCTATATTGCTGTAGATCATTAAACTGTTACGCTGCCTCAGAAGTCTGTCCGAAATCAGTTTCGTGAGGTGCCTTTATGCACAAACGCTGCCGTACAAGTCATTCTCTTATAAGACAGGGAGGCAGCAAGACAGCTACCTAGGTTTTCGGACGCAGCCTATGTTTTTTCAAACAACTATAGACATCATATAGGTAGACGCCCTATCGGCCACTGAGATTTGCGGCCGCCATCTTAGACCGGTCGTACTCCTACGCTGCGTCCCAATTCGCCTACTTATACTACGTCCTAAAAGCATTTACTGTTTTTGTAAAGAAAAAGTACATACTTTTGAGTGTAGCAGAAGAGTAGACAAGCTTTGGGACATACTACCTCGTCATAATTGCGTCTTTTACAGAAGTTCTGTCGCTTATTCACGCAACCTGTAACTGTTCAAACTACCCTGTCAATCATCTTGTCACAGTTAAAATCCTCCACATTGAATTAAGTTTATTTTCCTACCGTTTCGGAGAGAAATGTAGTCGCACGTTGATCTGCCAGTCATGGGTCTTTCATGCAGAGAACTCTCCTCATCTTTGCATAATGATGCATTTAAAAGTTAATGACCAAACACATCGTTATAAAAGTTCACAATGCTGTTGCAGATGAAATATAATGTGGATAACATTTAATAAATATCTTTTCGTCAGGTTATATTGATTATTAATTATTCAAGCCCCTTTATCTTAACCGCTCTGCTTAACCGTCGGACCTCGCAAGTGTTTTCCACATAACTTACTATTCAGATCAGAAAGAAGTTCGAAAGCACTTGTTAGAATGCGCTCAAAGCACGAAACTTACTTTTAGCGTTAGGTAATGTTAAGTGCCTATTACCAACACAATCCAATCTGAATTTAATACATACATTGTTCGACCGGACATAATAACTGTTATTTGTGTTTGTGCACGTGATATCAGGAAGCAATGTATACACACATGACGGCAAAGTGCAAATCGAGTTACCCCTCCCACTTCTGCTAGTACTGAGATATCTTATTTTACTGCTTCTTTATCATATTTATAGTGTGTGATTTATAAATTACCCTATATCCTACATCACATATTTTGATTTGACGTCTGCTCACTTCATATCTTATATCAGAATATTATATAACTGTTAAGCCTACTATGAATATTAAAATATGCTGAACCATGTGTCCTGTATCATAGCTACATGAATGACCTTTGCAGCAAAAAACCCGCGTCAAAATCAGTTAGGTATTCAGTGAGATATGATTAATTAAATGCGCTGACAGCTCATTGCACCTGTCAAACAAGTTACACTGAGTGGATCTGGCGACCGATCCAAGATGGCGGCTAATATATTTTCAAATATATTAGAACACATCTTCTAACCTCCTAATCCACAATGTAACATAATTAAAGCATGGTACATTTTTATTTAAAAGTAATAGTCTGTAAAAAAAGAAAAAAAAAAGTGTGATGTTTAAAGATGTTATTGTGTTTTAGGTTCACTCTTCAGTAAAAAATTTTACTGACACTCTTTAGGCATACCAGTGCACAAAATTTCACTGTCCACTTTGTCCCAGGGACAATATAAAATTTGAGGACAGCTTACAGGCAACTGGCCACCTTCAGTCTCATTTATCTTGGGTGGTAGTACATGAGAGTAAGTCACATTATTGTTGTTATGTTTACTACAATTAAGTATGCATTAACATTTGTTAACATTATTGTAAAATACATATTTCAGGTTTCAAAATCTATAAATGTCATCATTCGTGTCACAAAACAGCGCATTACCACTGTTTTTATTGTGACAAAACAATGATACGTCGCACTGACTTTAAAAAACACCTGCTGAAGCATGTAAGTGCAGGTGGACAGCTGTCAGCAATAGCCAATATACTACCTGTAGTCCAGAAGCAGGAGCTTAGACCAAGTAAATCTAGTCCCAAAAAAGTTTTCTGTCCAAAATGTAATGTGAGTATTTACTTGAAAATATTTACAACGACACATTAAAAAGAAAGCATGGAACTGAAAATGTGGATATATGTGCAGATTACCATCTTGCCAGCCAGTGTGTAGATGCAAGTAATGGCATTTTTTCAGTTGCCCAACATTTCCGTGGGCCACCTGTTCCTATCCATGTAAAGCAAAAACTGAGAGGACCATGTGAATGTGAGGTGGATGATTGCTCTTTGTTTTATGATGTAGCAGCCAGGAGTGGGCATCAAGCATTTAGATGTTTTCATCTAAGGTCACTTGACTATTGTTCAACTCCATCAAACACATGTCATCTTGAGGAAGACACGCTGACTGAGCTTGTAAAACAGAGATGGTTTACAGAAAACAAGAAAGAGATATGTCTTGCACGACTAAAGGAGGCAACAAAACAAAGTGCCCCACTTGCTGTGGGTGTTCAAATTGGACCACCCAAAAAGCATTATGTGTCTGTCTTGGAGAACAAACCTTCATATTATAGTCGATTGGGAAGGGTGATGGTTATGTATGATGCCCAGAAAAACAGCTGGCATTGTCCCTGTGTTAAAGGACGAATTTCTTGTCCACATAAATATATCGCTAAGTGGTTTCTCTTTCAAACTAATAGACTTCTTTTCAAATCTGTCAAATCAACTGGAACAGAAGAGGACAACTTGGATGGTCATCAAGAAAGTGAGAAGGAAAGTCTGGAAAAGCCATTTGGACTTGGGAAGGAACTTCTGCAGAGAATTTTAAAGTACATCTTGGATAAAAAACGCTATCCAACAAACTTTCCTGAAAATCATTGCAGAGCAGACTTTAATTTCCCCCCACCAAAGCATGTTGTGCCATCAGAAAAGTTTTGCTCTGAATGTGGTTATAACTTGCCTCTAAGTGAACCCATCCTGATCACATCAAAAGCTAAGATTGTGACACTGACATGTGTCTATGAAGGTAAGTGTTCTAATAAAATATTACAGCATGTTGCTATATTTATATTCATGTATCTAATCATATAATTTAATTCAGGAATAAACACATACTTCAAGAAATGTCAAAGATGTGGAATGGAGTACCGCTACCAAGACTGGGAACATGGAATTCACAACTTTGACAATCACATTCTCATGAGTTTCCACTTATGTTTGTATTTAAGGGCTTCACTCCAGGTATGTTCCCTGTACATTTATATATACTGTATATGATCTGAAATTAGGGAACACTTTAACTATTAACTAGGTATGAACTCCAAATGTATGCCTATTGTATGTATGCTTAAGTAAGGTAGCTGAAGTAATATAATAATATGCAGGCTAAGCAACTATTAATAGTTAATATTAATAATAATATTAGTTAATAATTGTGTGTTCCCTAAAAACAGGGACCAATATGTATTTAGAAACACTTTACAGTATGTTGAAATATTGATTTTCAACTTTGATTCGTCTTTGTTGTGTTAACTTCTGTGGAAATGCATTTTTAGTTTTAGCTTATCAAGAAATAGCTTTTTAATTTTGTCCTGCAACAAAGTATATCACTAGTTTATATCTGTTTATAGACTCATAATGCAGCAGGCAGAGTTTTCAAAGCAATGGAACTTGCATCTGGTTTAAAGCTACCTCCACATAACCATCTGTTTCATGGCTACCTACAATTTGAAGCATTGGTACAACATGACTACAAATATTCATGCATCAATTGTGGCTCTCATCCTCCTGTAATTATTATGGATCTTCATAAAAAGGGAGTGTTTAGTATGCCAGGTAACAGTACATACATTAAACCTATTCTGAAAACGTTTGTTTTTGTCTTTGTTTGTAATGTGAGTGTATGTAAAGTATGTTGGTTTCCTTCTGCAGTGAGTGAGGTGCCAGATCCAACCGAGTATACTGGCGAAGTTAATATAAAAGACTTCTGGGAGTCAGTGTCCTTGAATATTATTTCCCTTGGGTTTGTGAAGGGTAAGACATGGAATTTCTTTCCCATGGAAGTAAATTGTACCCAGCTCTTTTGAATGATGACCCCCTTTTCAGACATACTGTCTTTACTGTTAAAATGTCAGCAAATTGCAGGTAACAGGTAACCTTTTAGGTAAATCACTACTGCCAATTTACCAGTAAAAGAAGTTGCAACATAACCAGCAAATTACAAGGTCAATTACTGGTAAAGTCATTCTGGTAAATTACTGGTAATTTACCAGTATTAATTTGTAAAAAGGACTACTGATAAACAAACTTAAAATATGTTCTAATATTTATTTCGTTTGTATGACATTAGTTGGTTCTGGCCGTTCTTTTCTATGTTGTAGCTCTTATAGTCCAGGGGGTGTTGATTTATTCAGTCATCTATAAACCTGGCATAAACTACACTCAGAATAAACTATTTGCTGGTCTACATTCTGATGGACTACATTTGTTTAGCTCAGTACTTGAAAACCATAACATCTCTGCCACTTGACAGCAATCGCTCAAGTTACCTTACCAAAAATTGTCCAAAACACATGGAATACCTCTAAAATATATTTTGATTTTTTTTTTTTTTTTTCCATGCAGTTGGAGAGGAGAATAAATTCATTGTTAAACCAAACTTTGGTTTTTGGGCACCATGGATTGGACCAGAAACACGAAAATCTGATCTGGTTTTAAACACTGAGTGGGAAAAAGTACATCGCCCAGCAAAAAAAAAAGAGCAGGCAGAGCTAGACATTGCTGAAGATAGACTTCTTGAGGAAGTCATGAAAATGAAGGTAGGGATTAATTATGATACAGTATGTGTTGTCTGTGAAACTATTAGAAAAATTGTTTTAACTTTACAGGTTGATGATGTCAAGAAACTGTGCAAAGCTTGTGGGGTCGATCCATGTGGTTCAAAAACAGACCTTATTCTCAGGCTTCATAAAGAAATAAGGAGTAGGAGCACCTATGATAAAATCTTTGAGAAAGTTTGGGGTGCATCAGGTATGGAACCATACTCTTGAGTATGTTAATCCATCAGTTCTTTTCAAATCAAATTTTGTTAATCAGTCAAATCAAAAGTATTTAGCTTTTTTATTGTTGATGATTTTAGGAGGCTGGTCTACCATTATGTGCCCATGTGGAGTGGTGTACAGTCTGAAATTCAACATGAGAGCAGAAAGTCCAAGAGACTATGTTGATATTTTACTCTCATGGCAACATTTACCAAATGTTACCATTTATGATTTTGCCAGAGGTCTGGCAACTCATCGAAATCTGAGGGATCCGTTGGTGCTGCCATTTTCTCCACATGACGGAAGACTAATTAGCCCTACAGAAGAAAACATTGCTTTAGCAAAAGAAGGAAAGGTCAAGGTTAATCTTCCCTGGTTAAGAGAGCCACGAAATCCCCCAGATATCAATGGGCATCCTACAACAGGTAGTTCAGAGCATTATGTCCTATACGACAAACTGCATGAAACAAATGCTAAAGATCCCAAGGATTTTCTAAGAAGAACCGCCCTTGTGCCAGAATTGGCTGGGATGGTTAACACCCAAGTGGTAGAACAATTTTTTGCCCAAATGTAGAAAAACAACTACTTTCTTAACATGATGTCTCCCAGCTCTCAGATCTTTCTAATTCGAAATATAGTCCACCATCACAACACGCTGCTTAACAGATCAAGGCTGGAGAAAATACAGAAGTCAATGGGAACCGGACAAACCTCCATTAACAAGAATGGGCAGCTTGTCATTGGTAACATATGTTGGTGTTTGTAACATGATATTTTATTATATTTATGCTCAAGCATCAACTATGATTATACTAATTCTTTTCCTTTTAGGTCATTCTCAAGATAGCTCAAACCTTGACCTTGTTAAGGCTCTGCAAAAAGACGAGAGTGTTAAGGTTCTGCAAAAAGACGAGAGTGTTACTAAACTACAGAATGTGAGTGCTGACTTCAGTTGTTGGCAACATCCATTGAGTGCAGAACTACAGGAAAAGGTATCAAATCAGGTTTATTGGTATAGTCTTTTTTACAATACTGTACAACATTTCAGAGCAGCTTTTCTGAAAATCATACTGTTAGGTCTAAAATATTTCATAATTTTGAAGCATATTTTGTCAGACATTGATATACATTATTAATGATATAATCCAACAAGATTTAAAATAGTAATGACAATAATAATAAAAAATAGTTAATATAATGAATGTTTTATTTGTGTTTTTCCTTTTTTATGTTCAGGTTTCGTGTGTGCTGGCTGAAACCAATGATCCTAAGGAGCACATTGTACGTGTTTATGGTAACATGCTTACTCGTGAGGACTTCTTGACATTAGGACTACAGAATGACGTAGAGGCCATGGTAAAACAATAAATTAATGTGAACTCACATATTAGATGAGTAATTTGCACAGTCATATATATATATATATTTTTTGTGCCTCCTATACAGATTCTGAATTCCTGTCAAAGGGTTATTGCAGAAATTGGATCTTTGAGGGTAACAATAGTGTTCGCTACCAAAACACCACATCTAAACAGTAAAAGTGTACATTGTGTTGCTTTTGTCATTGTGAAAAAAACAATGTGTAAATATCGTAAAAATATACTTTGTTACAGAACATTGACGTCTGGGTGACCAGCAGTTACATTTCTGTGACCTGGTTATCACCTCTGTCTGCAAATCCACTGAATCATTTTCCTGTAAGCTTTTTTTCTGTGCATATACTTTGTGTTATTGAACATTTATGACAATTATGTGTGTAGATTCATTATATTCATACTTTAAAGGTGGACATTTGCAACAAAGATGTCATTTTACTTCCATCCTGGACACCAGGACATTGGATGATTGCTGTAAGTTAATATGTTCAAATTATTATTTAAAGCCGTGTTGTTATGTGGATCTCATTAACAGTTGTCGCTATGCTATTTCTGTCCATTTCAAGTTGTCTTATTGAAACATTGCACAATAATAGGCATTTTGGGGCATTTTTCAGATTATGAAGCCAAAGCAGACACAGCTGTTCTTTCTTGATTCTCTCTGTGGTTCTGGTTTAAGTGATACCAGATACATGCAATTATACAGGTCTTTCAAATGTTCAACAGCAGTATGGTTGTTCTGTTTCAAACCATACTGCTTGTTTGTTTTTTGTTTGTTCGAATTAATACCTAAGAGGTTAATCAATGTTATTGTTTTTTTCTTTGCTTTCTTTAAGGTGAACATGAAACTAAAATTCCAACTCATTCTACTTTTGCAATGCAAGTTACACACACACACACTCTCGCATACAGCACTGTTGTTAAATTCTATTGTTGTTGTTGTTGTTGTTTGTCATTAATCCAACCTGCCAGCCATGACACTGCCTTGCAGTCCTGCTTTTAATATGTAAGCCCCAAATGCATATGTTGTGTGTTTATCACAGCAGTTAATTTATTGTATGTTTGATTTCATCACTAGGATTATGGAAGACAAAGGATGTCAAATAACTGTGGAGTATTTGTCTTGATGGCAAGTATATGTAAATGAGGAGCAGAGAAGTGTAATCACTTGCAGTCCTTTACCCATTTGATTTTTTTTTTATTGTTTCTTTGAATATTACAGTATGCACTGTATGTTACTCTGGGGAATAAGTTTGACTTCACTGAAGTAAGTTTTTTTTTGTTTTTTTAGGTTTAGCTTGTTTTTGTAGTTATATATTTTAAATACAATTCAACATTATACTAATTTATGTACACAGCCGAACATGAAGAACATAAGGAAATGGTGGTGTGCTGTCCTGCTTGACAATTTCTCTTTAGAGTAAGTGTTTTTGTGGTGTTTTTAAGAAACCTTTAAAGAAAAGAAAAATTCTTGTTCACTTGTATGCTGTCAACAGTTAATTCTGTTCAACAAGTCACTGAACAGAATGATACAGTGAATCACTCATAATACTCAGTAAAACTATATTCTGCAAACCCTGGGTGAAAGAAATAGCAAAGTGTTTCAGATAAAAATCATAATAATAATTATGATGATTTTTTTATGAATAAATTCTTTAATTGATTTAAAATATAGCAATAATTGTAAATTGTATTAATGTAGTCTTAATGTGACTTCTGTTGCTTACTGTTTGCTTTTGTTGCATGACAATTAATTGTGGAAGACATGGGAAAAAGAGAAAAAGAGCTGTTGCTGCTGGTATTGTCAGCTTTTTATATTTTGCAGATTTTTGGTTAAACTTTAATGGATACTTTAATAATTGTATCACTTTTTAAAAAAATTCTAATCCCCTTTTAGAAGAAGAATGCTCTACCTTTCTGCCTGAAACCACTGGCAAGAAAAAGGCGAAAAAAGGAGAACTTTGATATGAGGGTAAGAACTCTGATATGAAGCAAAGTACACAAACCATACTGTGTGTTAAATTACGTAACTCTAATATTTACATAGCTATAATAACTATTAACAACTTCATTTCAGCAGATCAAACACTAATTGGGCATTCTGCTTTCAACAATGTAAGTACAATCAGTTTTGATGATTTAAAATGCATGTGCTAGAATTGTTTGAATTCACTTATATTTTTCTTTAAGGAAAAGCTGTTTAGAGATGATGACCCTCCTACATGTTTTATCTTCAAGGTGATAAAAAATATATATATTTTCATGGTTGTTATTTAACAGACTGAGTTAACTGTTGCTATTCTATCAGTTATCAGGAGATTTGCTAAAAAAATATTGATTGAAGTTGTCCTTGAAGAAGGAGATGCTGCCTACATGCCCCTGTCTCCGGTTTGCGCTAGATTCAGAAATTTAGTTGGAGAACAAAGCTTCAGGAGCCAGGCACACTTCTTGTGGCTGGAAAGTAAGTGTTGACATTATTTGTGTGTTTTTTAGTGTTTTGTTTTTTTAATGCTCTTTTTTTCTCCCTTAGGTGTTGCATGTTGGGAAAACAAAAGTCATGACTACTTCACTGACTTCTGGAAAATGTACTCCATCTCCACTTGTTTGGAGTGCCATGTGGAGTACAAAAGCTGCACACCTGG
Source organism: Ancherythroculter nigrocauda (assembly GCA_036281575.1). Classification (NCBI taxonomy): domain Eukaryota; kingdom Metazoa; phylum Chordata; class Actinopteri; order Cypriniformes; family Xenocyprididae; genus Ancherythroculter; species Ancherythroculter nigrocauda. The sequence goes on along the minus strand of VTFQ01000011.1, from coordinate 39,710,302 downwards.
TAAAGTATGTCTTGTGTAAATTAATGGTGAATAAACTAGTGTTTAGTCTAGTTGTGGTTTTTAAAAAGAATATTTTGTTCTAAAAATAGTAGTAAAGTGTAATTTACTTGGCCTCATGTCATCCCTTGGGGCCTAAAATTTCTGAATACCATTTACTTGTATAGCATAGATCTACAGAGCTGAGAAATTGTTCTTGAAATGTTTGTGCATGTTAAACAATATATATAAAGTCATGCATATCTTGGATAGCATGGGGAAAGTTTTAATTCGTTCAACCCTAGTGCTCATTGTGGTTTTTGTGCACCCACCAGGTTATGCTGGGAAGGGCAAGCGAGGTGAGCTTTCAGGAATTTACAGCGACACCATGCATCCAGGATTTTGCAGTGTCCACTGCATGCAGGTTTATTGTTCATAATTTGTTTCAGAAATAAAATAATTGACCCACCCTGACACTGATTTGTGATTTAAGAATACATTTATTTGTGTAATGTTTTGAAGAACATTAGTTGGTCATTTGCTGTAATTTGAGTAAAAACAAATATGAAAAATAAAAAATGTGAGCTTTCAGGGATTTACAGCAAAGCCATGCATCCAGGATTTTGCATTGTCCACTGTATGCAGGATTATTGTTCATAATTTGTTTCAGAAATAAAATAATTTACCCACCCTGACACTGATTAGTGATTTGAGAATACATTTATTTGTGTAATGTTCTGAAGAACATTAGTTGGTCATTTGCTGTAATTTGAGTAAAAACAAATATGAAAAATAAAAAATGTTCAGTACAGGTGAATAGTAAGTAAGTAACAGTATTCAACATTTTCTTTATGCATCACACATTTATTTCCTGAGTGCAATTGCATCTCACTTTAATATGTTCTTTGGTAGGCTACTGTAGAAGAATTGTAAAATACAATATCCAGAAATATGCTTGAATTACATTACAGCTAAAAGGATTTAAAATAGCATCATCACAAAGTATGACAAACGGTGTAAAAACGTGATTCAGTGTTGACAATGAATGGTATTTGGATACAAACAATAATTACAAAAATGTAAGAATTTCAATTCAAACTATGAAAATGCGTTATATATACATTTTTTAAGATACTATGAACTCCAGCCTACTTGCGGCATAAGCTCCACCCACTTGCTGTTGTTGGTGTAAGCTCCTCCCACTTGCAGGTCTCCGGGCTGCAGCAATATCTACTTGCTGTTTTCCGCGAGAACAAATTCAGGCAGTTCAGCACCGACTGTGCACGCTCGTTAGTGAGACGTGCTGTCAGGTTGACCGAGTCCAGCTCCACACCGAGAAAACAGATGATCTGCACGGGGCAGAGCTTGCTCTTTTCCCAGTTGACCCGAGCCCCAACTGGCTGAGGTGACTGAGCACCAGGTCCCTGTGTTCGCACAACTGCTCTCGGGACTGGGCCAGAATGAGCTAGTTGTCGAGGTAGTTGAGGATGCGAACGCCCACTTCCCTGAGCGGGGCAAGGGCCCCCTCTGCGACTTTGGTAAAGACGCGAGCGGGACACTGTACGAGCGGGACCATCCGGACAGCAGAAGTACCCACGGGGGGGCAGCATGGAGCACTGTGGCCCAACCCGGGAGGCAGTGCGTCCCGAAGTTTGAGCTGTGAGTGGAGTCCACTCACATGGCTCCGAGTGGGCAGGGTGGCGTGGGGAGGCTGTGCGTCCCCGGGGTGCCAAGACCCTGCCCGTGGCGAAGGAAGGAGTGGCTGAGAGAGAGGGAGCGGAAGCTCGCTCACCTTCAGCGCAGACCTTCTTATATGACCCAGAGGATTTGGAAATTGCTCTGTTGTTTTCTTTCTGCTCTGTAACGGTGGCGGTCAGTTCTCTGATGTTTTCTTTCTGCTCTGTAACGGTGGCGGTCAGTTCTCTGATGTTTTCTTTCTGCTCTGTAACGGTGGCGGTCAGTTCTTATCAGGTCAGTTTTTATAATGTTTCCTGGGGTGCACTTATAATGGTAGTGTGCTTTTTACATCCAAAATTGTCATAATTTACAAATAAAAGGCATTTTTCCTATCCTGATTTTAGCCCTCTGGTTTGAACGCTCTGTTTTAAGGGGTGTGTCTGCTGAGAGTCTTCAGTGTAAGCGTCCACTGCTGTGATTGGCTGACATCTTTATATGAAATAATTACTCTCTTGAAAACTTTTAGCACATTTTTACTGTTACAGCTCTCAAGGATAAATAATTGTGAAAAGTGTTGCATTATATTTAGATCGTGGCATGAAAGGTTGCAGTGATGAACATTGTAGTCGATCACAGACATGTTGTTGAGTGCATGAAAGCAGTGATCTCCTCATTGCAACTCAACTTCGACAAACTAATGAATACTTTCATCATAACTAACAGTGCAAACACATTTTAACTAAGAAATATGTTGAATAAAATGGGAGATTTGACGCAAGTCCAGAACTCAGTCACTGATAAACTTGCACTGTTTGATTGACAGCTCCAGTGTTCTTTGATTGTGTTCTTTATATAATTTAATCACAGTTTAAATAACTTTAAACTAAAGTTTAAAATGCGGTTGCGAGTCCTGAAAATATACGGATGTGAGTTCAGTTATAGAATGCGGTTGTCACTCCCGTGAATAACCGTATCATGTGGACGTAACCAAAAATGTCTTAATTTGTGTACCGAAGATGAACAAAGGTCTAACGGGTGTAGATCAACATGAGGTCAGTAATAAATTACATTATTTTCATTTTTGGGTGAACTAACTCTTTCATATCTGATTTATTTCCACATATGAATGTGAACTGAAATCGATTGGAAATGATTTTCCATGCGCTTTTTTCCTGCTTACACGGTTCTGGCTCATATGTGATCTGTGCCACATGGGAGGAAAAAAATCGGAATGATTGAACCATGCAGTGTATATGTGGTAAATGTAATTATTAACCTGATTTACAACTTTCCACAAGCAAGAATGCCCTTGATTTTGGGAAAGTGGAATTATGCACTAATGATAACCTTGACATTGGCTTGTTTTACAGTACCATAATTTGAGCTGTTGTTTTTACATTTGTTAATTATTACTTACTCATACGTTCTGTCAGAGAGTGAAATTAATTTTACATTTACACATTTGGCAGATGCTTTAATCCAAAGTATTTTATATTACAATTCAATTTCAATTTATTTGTACATCACCTTTTACAATGCACACTGTTGCACACCTTTACAGAACACAGAGAAGAAAATATAAAGAAAAGAAAATAGTCTTTTAAACTCAAGCACCCAATGGAAATGTGCCAAGGAAAAACCTTAAGATTTTTACAAAATTACTTCTAGTTTCTGACCAAGGCTGTGTCTCAATCAAGCGGCAACCTCCCCCAGTTTCTCGTGAAGCCAATACGGAAGTAATTTAAACTGCGATTCATCGACTGGCCGCTAGGGACAGGCTGCAAAAGGGAGCAGAATCTCATTGACCATAATGTTAAAACAGCCAAGTTTACAGCAGAAAAAAACATGTTTACACTCTGGTTCAAATTGAGTTTTGGTCTATACTGCTAATTTTGCTCTTCATGACAACTCTGAGGGGGGTGAATTTTTTTATAACTCATCCGTTTAAATTATATTAAGCCTTAAAGTTCTGCATAATTAAGGGCGTGGTCACTTGAGTGACAGGTGGATTGGCGCTGCTGTCTGTGAGCCGTCATGTCATCTCAGCAGCTAATTTCAGCCACTGAATTTGGCATCTCAGCCGTATTTGTGCCTTTTTTCTGGATTATTTTATGCAATATATGGCTTGCTGCATACTCGAGACAGATATCAGTCTGTGTACATGTGCTTGCATGCGGAACACACGTTGTTGGATCGTCGTGGCATTGGCTAAAAGTTTTGTTCCTGAGATTTAACGTTACTACAATGACAACCCTTGTGAAAAAAAAGTGCACTTTAGTATACTTTTATAAAGTGTACTTATTGCACAAATAATATACTTAAAAAGAACACACTTAAGTGTGAATTAAATGTAATGTTTTCAGCGCTTAAGTGCATTCTATTTGTAATTAATTTCAAATGTATCACAGATTAAGTTCATATTAAATGCAATAAGTTGAACTTTAGAGTGATTTTTTTGAACAACTTAAGTGGTACTTTAATACAACTTTATGATAACCTTCATAATTACGTCTAGTATGTTTAAAATATAGTTGAAGTGCACTGCTTAATGTACTGACAAGCAATTAATGTGAAATAAAATATATTTTAATATCAGTTATAAATACACTCAAGTGTGAATTAAATGTAATGTTTTCAGCGCTTAAGTGCATTCTATTTGTAATTAATTTCAAATGTATCACAGATTAAGTTCATATTAAATGCAATAAGTTGAACTTTTGAGTGATTTTTTTGAACAACTTAAGTGGTACTTTAATACAACTTTATGATAACCTTCATAATTACGTCTAGTATGTTTAAAATATAGTTGAAGTGCACTGTTCAATGTACTGACAAGCAATTAATGTGAAATAAAATATATTTTAATATCAGTTATTAATACACTTAAGTGTGAATTAAATGTAATGTTTTCAGCCGCTTAAGTGCATTCTATTTGTAATTAATTTTAAATATACTCAGCAAAAAAAGAAACGTCCCTTTTTTCAGGACTCTGCATTTCAACAATAATGTTGTAAAAATCCAAATAACTTTACAGATCTTCATTGTAAAGGGTTTAAACAATGTTTTCCATGCATGTTCAATTAACCATAATCAATTAATTAACATGCACCTCTGGAATGGTCGTTAAGACCTTAACAGCTTACAAAAAGTAGGCATTTAAGGTCACAGTTCTAAAAACGCAGGACACTAAAGAGACTTGTCTACCGACTGTGAAAAACACCCAAAGAAAGATGCCCAGGGTCCCTGCTCATCTGCGTGAACGTGCATTAGGCATGCTGCAGGGAGGCATGAGGACTGCTGATGTGGCTATAGGGCAATAAATTGCCATGTCCGCACTGTGAGACGCCTGAGACAGCGCTACAGGGAGACAGGAAGGACAGCTGATCAGCTGTTCATACAAATATTTACACATTAAGTTTACTGAAAGTAAAAACAGTTGAAAGTCAGAGGACGTTTCTTTTTTTGCTGAGTATATATCACAGATTAAGTTCATATTAAATGCAATAAGTTGAATTTCTGAGTGATTTTTTTAAAACTACTTAAGTGCGAATTTAATACAATTTTTTATGTACTTTGAAATATGGTAAAAGTGTACTTCCGAATGTACTGACAAGCAATTAATGTGAACTAAAATATACTTCAATGTAATTTACATGTACACTGTTATATCATTTAATACATTTGTAATTACATTATTTACATTTGTTATTACATTATTTGTAGTTACATATAATAATGAAGTTACAATTTAGTATATTTCAAAATATTGCAATCAACACAAATGCAAATTGAAACCCTCTACATTTATTGACAAAACAATCTCTAAAACAAATACACAAAAACCTTTTTGTTGATGCACAAGAAAAACCCAAGAAACACTATACAAACACAAACAATTACAACACTTTACCTCTTATAGAAAAAGTCTGGAGGACAGAGAGGCTTATATGCATCATTTTCTCCCTCACATACAAAGGTACCTAAAACCTATCCACCTTTCTGCATTTTTACATTTTCAGATAAAATCATTCGGTATGATCTATAAGATGATAAATAAGATACAAACAAAAATGTATACAAACAAAATGTAAAGAAAAGAAAAGATTCAAAACTTTGGGTAACACTTTACAATAACTTTTTATTAGTTAACTATTTTAGTTAACATGAACTATGAATGAAAAATACTTTAAAGCATTTATTAATCCTGGTTAATATTCATTTTAACATTTACTTATGTAACTTTTGATTTTAATCATGCATATGTTAATAGATAATGCACTGTAAACTAACATGAACAATGACTATACATTTTATTAACTAACTTGAAAAAACTATATTTTTTATTACCTAATGTTAACAAAAGATGAATAAATACTGTAAAAAGTTAATGCACATAGTTAGATCATGTTGTCTAATATATTAATTGATGTTAACAAATGAGACCTTATTGTAAAGTGTTATCGAACCTAGTTACTTATAAGCTCTGAAACCTTTACTAGCATCGAACATTAAACAGGACCAAAAGGTTTCTTCTAAAATCTTTCTCCAGCATTACAGTGAATGTAATTTTGAAAAGAAAAACAAAACAAAACAAAAAACTTGACAAATTCCAAAGGCACAAAAACAAGAAACCAAAATTGTCTATCACCAACTTTTTTGAAGTTGTAGGAAAAAGTGCTGTTTATGTCAATGTCCCAGAAGCTCTCCATCGGCAGAAAACCTCAAATGTCCATGAAGCTGCGCACCATCTCTACACAGTATGCGTAAATGGACATGTTCCAAAGAGGCAGGAAAAAAAATACCTTGAGGAAAAAGATAAACAGAAGGAAAACAATTGTTTGTAAACAGAGTCAGTCCATTATTATAATTGGCTCAATTGAATGAAAGCAATATAGAGATATAGTTGCACTCCAAAGTTTATATACACCTTTGTAGTTTTGAAAATAATCAAAAATGAACAAAGACATTTGATGTCCTTTTCCACCACCCTCCTAGACCCATTTGGTATTCCTAAAGGCAAAGAGTTGCTGATAGTGATTGAAGCCAAGATGTGTACTGTGTAACGATCATCTCCTCCACTTTAATACCAGTTACAGTGTGAAATAAATATGAATGAACATCTGAAGGTGTGTTACAACATACAGTACAACTGATCCATAACATGTCACATTTAATCGCTCAGATCAGTGTTTCAACCGTGGAAAGACGTCAATAAAACAGCTTGTAAACAATGTCATGTAATGTCACATTTACTTCAGAAAAATCATATTCAGCATAAACTCATTAGTCAGCTATAGAGAGGAGCATTCTGCTAATTATATGCACCACATTACATATTCATTATAATTTTATTTTAAATATTTATTTTATTTATAATTAATTTATGTATTTAATGCATGTTTGAATAAATTATTTATGACAGCCATGATTTAAATGTTTATATTTCAAAAAACGAATTGGAGTAGAAATATGATTATGTAATTCTAAAGTTAGTATTATAACTTTATTATAAAAAAAACCTATTTATTGTAATTTAAGTGTTTGTATGTAATAAGTTAATTTTAACCTTCAATATTATAGTAATATAGTACCAAGTGACTTCCTCGTCTAGTTTATAGCATTATTTGAGAGATATTTTTCCTCAAGAAAATTTGTCATTAACTGTATCTGATATACATCCAAAATAAACGATATTGAATCGAAATCGAATTGCAAGCTTGTGAATAGAAATCTAATCGAATCGTGAACATTGTCAAAACCCAGCCCTACTGAATACTGTTAGACTTAGCTGAAAAATATAAAGCACTATTTATTTCATTTGTATCTTTGTTCTATATTTATCTATGCTTATAATTTGTTCATTATTTTCTATGTGCATTCACTCACCTACAAAATCAACCCAATCCTCCTAGAATGATTACTTCTTTCCAAATAGAGCTATTTAAGTCATCTGGTGAATTTTTTTCATATCGCAATATATATATTGCAGAATTTTTTTTTTGCCAATATCGTGCAGTCCTAAACCAAATATTATTAAACTATTTCAATTATAAATTATGTGCTAACTAGTTTTGATTAGGTATTAACTTTGATGTGGGTGGTAATAGCAAGATGGTGGGTGGTAATAGCAAGATGGTAGAAAACTATAAGTTTCTTGTCTGATAACGTTTCTTTAGTCATTCGGCCATCCTGCAGCCTAAACCACTGTAGGCAAATCACCCTAACACCTTGCAGTATTCGCAAAATAATTTTAACAATAAAAGGGATCATAAAAATTTGCATGTTGTCTTTTTATTTAGTACTTCCCTGATGAAGCAGTTCATTCTGCAAGGTGTAAGTAAACTTTTGACCGCAACCGCATCACCTAAGATGAATTACCTCAGTCATCAGGACAACACTGTAGTAGAATCCTGGGAGAAGCTCCTTCACATTTCCCACAAACACCAGGATTCCAGTGACCACACCATCTTCACTGACACTGGCCTTTAAACAGAGAACATTTTTATAAACATTTTATTCCTACTTTACAGGGACTTAAACATAACTTTATCAATTACACAAATATAGATAAATAACCCAAGATCCAAGCAAATTGAGCGGGCGTTCACACAGAATGCGTTTTGCTTTGAAAATAATGATATAATATCATTATAAATATATAATGATGAGATGGGGATTTGTAAGTGCACATGTGAGAATGTATTACTTGCAAATAGAAAAGATTCAAAGCATTTAAAAGCTATAAGGATAGTTGATGGCAGTGTTTAGCTTGTAATGTGTGATCAGGGTGTGCTGGCTGAATTAATGGCAGAATTAATGGCAAAACTTGTAACATCACCTCATCAATACGGGTCTTTGATTCCACACAGCTTGCACTGTATCTCCATTGACAGATCTGTACTGATCCTACAAAATGAATATATAACTAGATAAGCACAAAAATATTATATATTACAAACACAAATAGTAATTGAACACCTCACTTTTCAAATGCAAAAAGAAAAATAGATTATAAGCAGTATTTCTAGAGGGGGTGATATATTGAACATTACTGGTGGTTATATTAGCATTTAGATGGATTAAATGTAAATGTCTTTGAATTTTACAAGATCAGATCTTTGAATTTAGTTCTGCAAATTTAACCTTAAGTCATTTCAAATGATTTAAAAAGTCAGAGTTCAATTAAAATATTTTCAGCAACCAAATTCTTTAAACACGCCCACACACGCGATCACATTCATATATAAGAAATTATTATAATGCAATCATTAAAAAAAATATAGTAAACATGATTAATTCACCTCCATATTGCGATTAAACTAAACAAGTTACACTCTTAATGGCAATAAGAACTGCTATGTTACGGTGAAAAAATAAAAATGAAGAGAGCATATATCAAGATACTTACTTGCTTCTTTATTTGTAGTACATAACGTCTCATCTGTAGTCATCCAAACGTGCACTCCTTTGTTTTCTTCTTCTTTGATCAGCAGAGTTGCCTCGCGCATCGCGATCACAGAAAGATGGCTGAAAGTGCATTTTTCAAACTCTGGTGAAGTGCGCCGTCATGACGTAGTATTTTGGCGCATGCGCATTAAACAAAAAGTTTATAGGCTATGTGCATGATTTAATTTCTGTTCAAATTGAAGTTTTTCTAGTTCATTGTTGTAGTTCGACTGTACGTTTAGGGAACTTGACTCATTCACCTAACTAAAAGTCAATCATTTTTACAGTTTAGTCTGATTAAAATTATTAATGTATTTTAACTGAATATGAATTCAAATTAATTTTGTTTAGATTTGTTAAACCTTTGCTTGCAACTAATGCAATTAAATATGTTTAATCGACTTAGAACAACATAATGATATTAAAATTATTAGACACATATGTAAAGTTCAGCACTATTGCATTAAGTATCACAAATTCAGCACTCCACAAATGACATTTTATGTCAAATATTATGTAGAAAACTGACACTAATTGAGTTTAGAGCAGGAGCTAGTGATAAAAATTTCAACAATAAGTTGTACTGGATTATACTGTATAAGCAAGTGTATTGAAATTCAAAAGAAAAATACATTTCAGGTGTATTAATGCACACAGTATACTATATATTAAAGACTAAGCACATTTAAAATACATTAACAAATGTCATTTTGGACAACACACTTAAATTGAAATTAAAATAAATTATTTTTTCATGTGCTTTAGCATATTAGTCAATACATCAAAATAAGTGTACTTATTTAAAACACTATAAAGTCATAATTAAGTAAAAATTAAGTGCATTTTTAAAAAAGTTTAGAAATATTGTCATTAAAGTGTACTTTCTTTAAGTACAACTTAATTAGACATTAATACAAAGTGCATTTTTTAAAAGTGCACTTAAGCATGTTAATAAATATTGTCATTAAAGTGTACTTTCTTTAAGTAAAACTTAGAGATCATTAAAAATTGCATTTTTAAAAAGTGCACTAGCATATTTAGAAATATTGTCATTAAAGTGTACTTTCTGTAAGTAAAATTTAATTAGACATTATTACAAAGTGCATTTTTTAAAAGTGCACTTAAGCGTGTTAATAAATATTGTCATTAAAATGTACTTTCTTTAAGTACAAATTAATTAGACATTATTACAAAGTGCATTTTTAAAAAGTGCACTTAAGCATGTTTATAAATTTTGTCATTAAAGTGTACTTTCTGTAAGTAAAACTTAATTTGACATTATTACAAAGTGCATTTTTAAAAAGTGCACTTAAGCGTGTTAATAAATATTGTCATTAAAGTGTACTTTCTTTAAGTACAAATTAATTAGACATTATTACAAAGTGCATTTTTAAAAAGTGCACTTAAGCATGTTAATAAATATTGTCATTAAAGTGTACTTTCTGTAAGTAAAACTTAATTTGACATTATTACAAAGTGCATTTTTAAAAAGTGCACTTAAGCATGTTAATAAATATTGTCATTAAAGTGTAATTTCTTTAAGTACAACTTAATTAGACATTATTACAAAGTTCATTTTTAAAAAGTGCACTTAAGTGTGTTAATAAATATTGTCATTAAAGTATATTCTTTTTAAGTACAATTAAGTGGCCTTTAATTTTAATTATATTATATTATCTGCAAGTGCACTTTTTAAAAAGTATACTTTTAAGACTTGAAGTACACAAAAAGTACACTTTCAATACAATTAAGTGCACTTCTTTTTCACAAGGGGTGCCTTCAGGGCCGATGAACAAAGAAATGTTTTGCCACATTCATTACATATGAACGGCTTCTCTCCAGTGTGGATCCTCATGTGAATCTTAAGATTATCTTTGAATGGGAAACTCTTCCCACATTGATCACACAAAAATGGCTTCTTTCCAGAGTGCATTGCCGTGTGTCTCTTAAGGCTTGATTGATGAGTGAAGCTCTTTCCACATTGATGGCATGTGAACGGCTTCTCTCCGGTGTGGATCCTCATGTAAAGCTCAAGATGATGTTTGAGTGTGAAACTGGTTCCACATTGATCACATGTGAACGGCTTCTCTCCGGTGTGGATCCTCATGTGACGCTCAAGATAACAATTGTGTGTGAAACTCTTTCCACACTGAGTGCAGGTGAAAGATTTCTTGGCTCTTTTCTTTAAAAAAGTCTTTTTAGTCTTTGAGCGACTCAAATGTTTTTCTGCAGGTGTGTCATGATGTTCCTCCTCCACTTCACTCAGTTCTTCACTCTCCTCGTTTCTTTCCATCAGGTCTGAAATGAAAGGAGGAAAAATCATTTTCAGTACATCAAGATAGTTCAAAAATAAAGAATATAAAGTGAAAGAACAACTGACTAGAAAATATTCCAATCACTTTGATGCCTTTTCAATAAATTAATTATACATCCTTGAAACTTTCCATGAATGAGGTCAGTTATTATATTTAAAAACATAGACAAATCCCATGTTTCTGTAGTGAGGGCTATTAAATATATTTGATGAATGACAAAATTACTGCCATATGTTAACACCAACTTTAAGATGTTTATTTTACTAAAACTTTTTATTTATTAAGGGCTGGTCACACTTTTTCTTTCACAGACTTTCATTCAATATGTGTGTGAATGTGGGACACTGGAAACAAACTCAAGTGAATTTCGCAGCAAGAAAGAACACAATTGTTGCACTTAAGTGGAGTAGATTGTATATTTTTACATTCTTTAATGAATATTATTTGTTTGTAAAAAAAAAAATAATAATAAAATGCTCCAGCGTGTGACATTATTTCACAACTGTTGCAGAAATTTCACATGCTTTAATTCTAGAGTGGCCGCAGCTCTAACTAGTTTTAAATGAACAATTTCATTAGCATTTTTGAAAACAGAGCATTTATTAAAATTGTGACACACCGGAAGTGACATCTGGTCTCTATCTACCGCATGATGGGCGGACAAGAAAATAATCGGTAACACTTTACTTGAAGGGGTGTGCATAAGACTGACATGACACCTTCATAATCTTGACATGACACGTGTCATGAATATGAAGGAGGTTTTATGCATGTTTATGACAACTGTCATTAAATGTCATTCGCTCAATTATGTCATTTTTAATGCAAAGATGACATTGTTTGAGATGTCTTTGTTACGACAACTTGACATAAACCACCACATCATAACCTGTCAGTGTCTTTGTCATGACAACGTGACATTAGCAAAACATCATAACCTGTCATAAACATGACACAGCAGATTAATTATCAAACTTAAAAAACTACTTAGCTTTATGGGTTAACATTACATTACATTATTTTGGTAACACTTCAGTATAGGGAACACATATATAAACGATTAACTATGACTTTTCCCTCAATAAACTCTTAATTTACTGCTTATTATAGTTAATTGTTAAGTTTAGGATGGAATAAGAATGTAGAATAAGATCATGCAGAATAAGGCATTAATATGTGCTTTATAAGTACTAATAAATAGCCAATATTTTAGCCATATGAATGCTAATAGTAATAAGCAACTAGTTAAAAGACCCTAAAATAAAGTGTTACCATTATTTTATAACAGTGTCATCTTTTTTACGAAATTTGAAATTGTCTATTATCTGACCTTCTGTTGGTGGAAACTTAAAAAAACAAAAAAACAAAAACAAAAAAAAACATGAAATGAAAAATAGTCATGACGCTGTTATAAAATTATTTGTCAAAGTATTGTCACTTAATGACATTTTAATGACAAGTTCAATTTGTACCACTGTACTTGAGCTCAAGATACATATTCATGACACTATTATAATGGCCTCATGACAGCCAATGTCAAAACCAACCACATGACAGTTTAATGCAATGTTAACCCATAAAGCTAAATGATGTCAAGTTGTCATGACAAAGACACTGACAGGTTATGATGTATTGGTTTATGTCAAGTTGTCATAACTCGGACATCTCAAACAATGTCATCTTTGCATTAAAAATGACATAACTAAGCGAATGACACTTAATGACAGTTGTCATAAACATTCATAAAACCTCCTTCATATTCATGACATGTGTCATGTCATGATTATGAAGGTGTCATGTCAGTCTTATGCACACCCCTTCAAGTAAAGTGTTACCAAATAATTTCAATCCATTGTCTCAGTTTTTACACAAACAGTACAGAGTTTACCGCATTCATCAACCCTGTTACCAAAGTTCTTGTAAGAAGAATAATCTCGATGAATAATACTGTTATTCTACTCTCTGAAAACAAAAACTCTCTCTGGCAAAATTAGCATCCCCACCCAAGACCTCAGTATTGTCTTAATATACATTTCTTTCCTTCACTACCTTTCCCCCCATCTTCCAGATCCTTTTAAAATCCATCTAAAGATCTATATGGTTTAATGTGAACAATTATCAACACAATCATGTTTGATTTCATTTGAAATGTCTCAGTGAGACTGGTACAAAGGTCTCATTCCCACAGAAGTAAACCAAAAGGTAATAAAAGTTAAGAGAGAGATTTTGCTTTCTGTGGAGAGTGGATCCTCTGCCAATTGGTCTTTCATGCTAATTATCTTCTGTCCCCAGTAAAGTGTAAACTACCCAAGCCTGGGATGGTGATTAATGTAAATTCCTATTGTTAACATGTTTCCATTTGAAAGAAATTCCAATTTGAATTCGATAAAATGGAGTCAGATAAAAGTTAACTGTAATTAAATTACTTTGCCACTCTGAAAAGACTGAACACACAGAAACCTTCGTCCACTCGTTGGGCTGATCAGGCGGGCCTTACATCTTTATAATTTATGAAAAATACTTAATCATTAACTATGAATCAGCTTTTGCTTAAGTTATGTTTTCAACCCTATCAGTCATTATGGAAAGTTAAATTTTTGATAGAGTTTGGTGTTTTTTGTTTCTCTTATTTTGAAACATGTCTAAAATGTTGGTACACACTGCTGCAAATTGTAAATCAGATATAAAATAAATGTAAAATAAAAAGAGTTTTTGACCAGATGTTGACAATTAATATGAACATTTCCCAAACCTCACTTTGCTTTTTGTACCATTTCATTGTTTAACTGCTTATTTAAACGTGCAGAAGTGTGTGAATCTTTCTAACATGAATGTTGTTCAGCATCATGAATGAATGAAGATTAAACACCAACCTCTTTGTTCTTCAGTATCTTCAGTGTGTTTCATTCTGCAGGATTCTGGATCACTCATGTTCTCAATGTCAATTTCAGCTCTTCCTGATGCTTCTTTTGATGCTCATCTTCACTTGTAAACTGATGGGAATGGGGATATTCCAACTGCTTTGTGGGAGGAGCTTTACTGATTTTGTGACTGTTGTGGGAGGGGCTTCATTGATGATTCAAATGCTGTGGGAGGAGCTAATCTGCCAAAATCAAAATATATCAGTTATTGAATTTTTATCTTTGCATTTATGTATGTATCTGTCTGTCATAAAGTAACTTATTCTAATTCATACATTCTTTTTATTGCTAACCTGAACATTATCCTTCTTCATTAACTCTTTCCCCGTCAGCATTTTTGAAAAAAGTTGCCAGCCACCACCAGCGTTTTTTTTCTTTCTTTTTCTTTTTTTTCTTCTTCCACTCAATTTTCATGGCCCCCGGAGCAAAAACCTGCGAAAAGCGTGTTTTTATCAAAGACTACATTTGGATCATATTCAGTACAATGATCAAATCATAGATCACATGAACACCCTCAAAGCTCACACTGTAACATTAGTTTTGATTTATATTCTGTTTTGTTGCTCATCACGCTATATTTTATGTGTCTGATTAAATGTGAGATTGCTAGTCTCTTCCTCACCTGTGTTGTGATCTGGAGATTTCTCTTTCAGCAGATGTGTCATAGCGCCCTCTTGCATATAACAGTAAAAACACAGAAATCTGTAAAATTGGGGGGAAGTGTTTTCTCATACAAGACAAGATAACGCATCAATGGTGGGGAAATAGTTAAAAAAGGGAGGTAAGCAGATATCTACTAATATATTTTAAAAAAGAATATAAGTATAGTAATGTTTTCAATATATATATAAAAAAACATAAACAAGAAAAACTGTTTGAAGCATAAGGACAGAAATAAATGTACATATTTCTGACCAGCAAATACCCTCAGTCTGTTGACACCAATGGAGTGGCAATTTACAGATCTGAAGACATCAACATAATAAATGAGGTGAAAACAGGGTCTTGTTGTGAAATATGGGTAAAGCTATTTACTTAGTACAGTAGTTATCACTTCAGAAGTATTCATGTGATTTAAATGTCGGACAATGGCCTTCGTCATCATGCTAATGCTCTGAACCAGATGTGAGGGAATCATCATTATGCTAATTGAGGATTGATGGGATCCAGGGACAGGAGGACATGTTGCTTTCAACTATTCGCCTACTAATACGTTCTAACATCAAACACGGTCTGAGAGTTCTTTTTGAATATATAGAAATATATATATTGAATTATATAGTATGAGTTACGATGATTTTGATAAATAAGAGTGGAAGATGAGGGTCAGAAGCAGGTTCACAAGGCAGCCATTTGGTAATGGAAGAAGGACCACTATTGGTCCTGAGACAGAAGATCAGAGGTGGACATTCCAGGGGTCAGAAAGTAAAAGTCCTGCCATATTTTTATCTCATCCACTGAAGCATTAATGAGATAAATAAGTGATTAATTGAGTGATAACTGAGCATTATTGAAGACACCTGATGATAACAAGCAGAATCACCAAAGGAGAAAATCACAATTTTTAAGTTACCATCATCGAGGTCAGGGTTTGTTTTAGTTGAGCTCTTGATCCTTGACTATTTAATATTAGATTTTGTTTGGGCAGTTTTAACTGCATTAAAACCAACCAGACAAGCAAAGTTAAAAGATGATCAGGTGGTGTTGGTTATGTTTTTACATATTTGGTCTGAATCACTGAACTCATTTAGAACCCAATCTCTGAGTTAGATTTACATTGATTACAACACAAGATCAGCTTTATCAATGCAATTTTTTTTTTTTTTAGAGTTCTGATTTTTTTTAAAAAAGCGCTCATTTAAACACACAAACATCAAGAATCATCCTGTGAATCTCAACAGTGGTGGCCATCATAAAGCATGTTGCAGTGCATTCTGGGAGCCACCAATCAAAATTCATCCATGGCTCCCATCATGCATTGCTGTATGAATAAATTATGAGCTAAATTGTCTTAGTAATTTCATTTATTCTCACTATTAAAATTTTGCTGTTTTTCTGTGACTTTTTAGTAGCTTGTTTTCTAATGTTCAGAGTTGATCTGTTGATCAGAATATGTTGCTTGTCACCGTTGTTGAGATTCATACGCTGATTCTTGATGTCTGTGTGTGCCTAAAAAATTTTTTTTTCTTTTTTGTGATAAGGACAACTTTTTAAAAAAAAAAAAATAATAATCTGTATTGTATAAGCTGATCTTCTGCAGAATCACAGTGCTGCTGTAACCAATAATGTAAATCTAACTCAGATATTGAGCTCTAAATGAGTTCAGTGATTCAGATCAAATAATGATTTTGAGAAAACATAACCAACAACATCTGATCATCTTTTAACTTTGTTTTTCTGGTTGGTTTTAATGCAGTTAAAACTGCCCAAACAAAATCTAATATTAAAAAGTCAAGGGTCAAGAGCTCAACTAAAACAAACCCTGACCTCGATGATGGTAACTTAAAAATTGTGATTTTCTCCTTTGGTGATTCTGCTTGTTATCATCAGGTGTCTTCAATAATGCTCAGTTATCACTCAATTAATCACTTATTTATCTCATTAATGCTTCAGTGGATGAGATAAAAATATGGCAGGACTTTTACTTTCTGACCCCTGGAATGTCCACCTCTGCAGAAGATGACAGGGTGGACTTGCGAGATTGCACTCTGGGTAAGGGCAAAGGAGGTAGGAATTAACAGATTCCCAAAGGGGGGATTGATGGAATGCTTTATCAATCATTTAAGAAAACCATTGTAGAAATAATTGGAGTAATGTAACAGCCAGATGTGTTTTGAAGGCCTCATGGCCTACATGACTGTAAGAACTGTCACAAAAGTCAGGAGCATTGGAGAAAGTCATGGGACCCACTAAGTATTCTGCCAAGTTAGGGGTATTTTCAGGACACCACAGGTGGCTGTGTAAGGATAAAACCACTATTATGAGGAAAATAATGATGTCAAGGTTTGAAGGTTTCTCGCCTTTGGAAAGAAGCAGATTGGCCTTAGAAAATGTTATGTCTTGCCTCTGATAAAGGATTGACTATCAGTTGGTAGGCATCCACAGTTAGAAAGGCAAGAGAAGAAAGACTTAATTGTGTGAAACTCAGTGTGAATCTTTAGTTAATTCATGTGGTTATTGCAACAACATAAGAAAACAACATAAGAAAAGGGTATAAGAATTGCACCCTGGCCAGACACAAACTCAGTTGTTCTGCAGGCATCTCTGCTTTGTACAATAAAGTCTTATTTTAAATTCTAGAACTCTGCCTCTTGAGCTTCATTTGCAAGTGTTGTGGCAAATTCAATGTTCCTTCAGATCTGGTCTTAAAGAAAACTCTCAGAGTCGAATCTCCAGGTCCCAGGATTGAGATGCCAGCTCCACATCTGAATTTCTCTAGCCAGAGAGAGAGATCTTTCTTATCTGTTAAAACACAACAAAGTAGTATAATTCTCTGGTAAGATCCACCCCTAAAGTTCTTTCCCATGATCTCATTTACAGGTGCTGTTCTCCCTTTCTCTTCCTGGAGTCTCCCTTGTACATTTTCACCACAGTAACTTCATTAATTAAACTGCAGGTGTTGCTTACGCAAGAAATTATCTTTGTAAGGGTGGTCGACTGCCAACTTTGACTTTATCTCTTGTGGTGGAATTCTGCCAAATGATGGTCAACCCTTTCTCATAGGCAAAACGAAACATTGTATCAAAGACAATCAACACTCCCAAGAGGCAAGAAGAAGCCTTTATGTGCCTTTATTAAAGGTCATGAAAGTGAATATATTGTCTTTTTATTGTGAGATTTACCAAACGCCAAAGCCTTTAACAATCTTTCTGTTTTCTGTTAGATTGAGTGACGCTCAGGGGGTCCAGTACTTTTAGCCCATTGGTATTTTGCGTTACTTGGCTGTCCCCTTAATGATCTTATTCATGCATCCACCTGTTGACTGGTGGAAAACTACCAACAAAATATGCTTAGTGGCCAAGCTAACTTCTCAGATACATCTGACCCTTGTAATCACAGTCATGTAGGCCATGAGGCCTCAAAACACTTCTGGCTTTTATTGTAAGCAAACTAATTCTACAATTGTTTTCTGTAGGATATATAAAATGCTCTGTCAACTTTAGGTAAGATTAGGAGATTACAAAGAAGAGATTACTTTTATCCACAACATATCAAGAGTAATTCAGACAATCAGGTACAAGAACTATTGTAGAAAATCAAAGGAATGATGATGAAAAATGGTGGGAGATTTATCATGGAACGAGTGAAGAGGAGAAACAGCAAAGTCCATATTGCAAATTGTTTCTGTTGTAATTGACATTAATGATAGAAACATCTTTGTTCTGTTGTAATTTCTGCTGAAGATCCAGATTCACCACGTTCCTGAGAGGAAAGATCAGATCAGGCCGATGCTGCTGGGAAAAAAGAATTTGGGAAAAGCTTCTCTGGAAACACGATCATTGGCAGAAATGTATTTGGATCTTCAGTCGGTTCAATCTCTGCAGAAATGGCTTAATGTTTGTATAGCTAAATGTTACAAGTTCCAAATGAAGCACTTCAAATACTGGTTTATGACTGAGAATATCTTTCTCATGTATAATGACTTCAATCTAATGATGAAATATATTCTCGTAATAACAACAAACTCTCCTGTCGCTCATCGTGACCGTTAGAAAACTATTTTGCTCAGCACATAAAGATGGACTATTTATTGTGGTTTCTCCACTGCATGGATCTTCATGTGTCGCTGAAGGTTTCTTTTAGAGCTGAAACTCTTTCCGCACTGATCACACGTGTGCGGCTTCTCTCCTCTGTGGATCCTCTCATGTGTTTTCAGATGTGATGCATGATTGAATCTCTTGTCGCAGTGTGAACACTTATAAGGTTTTTCTCCAGTGTGGATCCACTCATGTGTTCTCAGATTTTGTTGCAAACTGAATGTCTTGTCACAGTGTGAACACTTGTAAGGTTTTTCTCCGGTGTGGATCCTCTGGTGCAGTTTTAAAGAGCCCACTGTAATAAAAGTCTTCCCACACTCAAAGCACATGTACTCTCTCACGTCAGAATGAATTTTCTGATGTCTGTATAAAGTTGGCAGCAGTGAAAAACTCTTTCCACATACAGAACATGAATGTGGTTTCTCCTTCGTATGAACTGTCAGGTGTGCCTTCAGGGCAGATGAACAAAGAAATGTTTTGCCACATTCATTACATATGAACGGCTTCTCTCCGGTGTGGATCCTCATGTGAATCTTAAGATTATCTTTGAATGGGAAACTCTTCCCACATTGATCACACGAAAATGGCTTCTCTCCAGAATGCATTGCTGTGTGTCTCTTAAGGCTTGATTGATGAGTGAAGCTCTTTCCACATTGATGGCATGTGAACGGCTTCTCTCCGGTGTGGATCCTCATGTGAAGCTCAAGATTACGTTTGCTTGGGAAACTGGTTCCACATTGATCACATGTGAACGGCTTCTCTCCGGTGTGGATCCTCATATGACGCTCAAGATAACAATTGTGTGTGAAACTCTTTCCACACTGAGTGCAGGTGAAAGATTTCTTGGCTCTTTTCTTTAAAAAAGTCTTTTTAGTCTTTGAGCGACTCAAATGTTTTTCTGCAGGTGTGTCATGATGTTCCTCCTCCACTTCACTCAGTTCTTCACTCTCCTCGTTTCTTTCCATCAGGTCTGAAATGAAAGGAGGAAAAATCATTTTCAGTAACATCAAGATAGTTCAAAAATAAAGAATATGAAGTGAAAGGACAACTGACTAGAAAATATTCCAATCACTTGGATGCCTTTTCAATAAATTAATTATACATCCTTGAAACTTTCCATGTAGTAGCAGCTCTAACTAGTTTTAAATGAACAACTTCATTAGCATTTTTGAAAACAGAGCATTTATTAAAATTGGGACACACCGGAAGTGACATTATCTGGGCTCTTTCTACTGCATGATGAGCAGACAAGGAAATAATCTTAATTAATTGAGAGTTGACCGGATTCATCAACCCTGTTAAAAAAGTTCTTGTAAGAAGAATGATCTCTATGAATACTAACATTGGAAGAACTGAAAGAGAGGGCTACTCTCTGAGAAAACAAAAACTCTCTCTGGCAAAATTAGCATCCCCACCCAAGTCAATAACCTCCATATTCTCTTAATTTACATTTCTTTCCCTTTAGTCCACTTTCCCCCATATGCTCTTATGCTACAATCCCTGGAAATCCACCTAAAGATCTATATGATTTATTGTGAACAATTATCAACACGATCATGTTTGATTTCATTTGAAATATCTCAGTGAGACTGGTATAAAGGTCTCATTCCCACAGAAGTAAACCAAAAGATGATAAAAGTTAAGAGTGTAGAGATATTTTGCTTTCTGTGGAGAGTGGATCCTCTGCCAATTGGTCTTTCATGTAAATTATCTTCTGTCCCCAGTAAAGTGTAAACTACCCAAGCCTGGGATGGTGATTAATGCAAATTCCTATTGTTAACATGCTTCCATTTGAAAGAAATTCCAATTTGAATTTGATAAAATGGAGTGAGATAAAAGTTAATTGGAATTAAATTACTTTGCCACTCTGAAAAGACTGAACACACAGAAACCTTCGTCCACTCGTTGGGCTGATCAGGCGGGCCTTACATCTCTATAATTTATGAAAAATACTTACTTTGCTTAAGTTATGTTTTCAACCCTATCAGTCATTCTGGAAAGTTACATTTTTTTGATACAGTTTGGTGTTTTTTCTCTTATTTTGAAACATGTCTAAAATGTTGGTACACATTGCTGCAAACTGTAAAATATAAAGATATAAAATAAATGTAAAATAAAAAGAGTTTTTGACCAGATGTTGACAATTAATATGAACATTTCCCAAACCTCACTTCGCTTTTTGTACCATTTCATAGTTTAACTGCTTATCTAAATGTGCAGAAGTGTGTGAATCTTTCTAACATGAATGTTGTTCAGCATCATGAATGAATGAAGATTAAACACCAACCTCTTTGTTCTTCAGTATCTTTAGTGTGTTTCATTCTGCAGGGTTCTGGATCACTCATGTTCTCAATGTCAGTTTCAGCTCTTCCTGATGCTTCCTTTGATGCTCATCTTCACTTGTAAACTGATGGGAATGGGGATATTCCAGTATTTATCTGGGAACTGCTTTGTGGGAGGAGCTTTACTGATTTTGTGACTGCTGTGGGAGGGGCTTCATTGATGATTCAAATGCTGTGGGAGGAGCTAATCTGCCAAAATCAAAAATATATCAGTTATTGAATTTTTATCTTTGCATTTATGTATGTATCTGTCTGTCATAAAGTAACTTATTTTAATTCATACATTCTTTTTATTTGCTAACCTGAACATTATCCTTCTTCATTAACTCTTTCCCCGTCAGCATTTTTGAAAAAAGTTGCCAGTCTCTTCCTCACCTGTGTTGTGATCTGGAGATTACTCTTTCAGAAGATGTGTCATAGCGCCCTCTTGCATATAACAGTAAAAACACAGAAATCTGTAAAATTGGGGGGAAGTGTTTTCTCATACAAGGCAAGATAACTCATCAATGGTGGGGAAATAGTTAAAAAAGGGAGGTAAACGGATATCTACTAATATATTTTAAAAAAGAATATAAGTATCATAATGTTTTCAAAATATATATAAAAAAACATAAACAAGAAAAACAGTTTGAAGCATAAGGATAGAACTAAATGTACATATTTCTGACCAGCAAATACCCCCAGTCTGTTGACACCAATGGAGTAGCAATTTACAGATCTGAAGACATCAGCATAATGATTGAGGTGAAAACAGGGTCTTGTTGTGAAATATGGGTAAAGCTATTTACTTAGTACAGTAGTTATCACTTTAGAAGTATTCATGTGATTTAAATGTCGGACAATGGCCTTCGTCATCATGCTAATGCTCTGAATCAGATGTGAGGGAAACATCATTATGCTAATAGAGGATTGATGGGATCCAGACACAGGAGGACATGTTGCTTTCAACTATTTGCCTACTAGTACGTTCTAACATCTAACACGGTCTGAGAGTTCTTTTTGAATATATAGAAATATATATATTGAATTATATAGTATGAGTTACGATGATTTTGATAAATAAGAGGGGAAGATGAGGGTCAGAAGCAGGTCCTTGCCTGTGTTACAAGGTAATGCTACCAGATTTAAGGGGATGTTAAAAAAGATGTTTGAATATTTGTTTATTTCTTTAGAACGATAAATATACTTTATTGCTCAAGTCTATTTTGATTAATAGTTAGGTCAATTTTAAGTGTAATATGACAACCAGAGACTGAGGAGTAGAGGATCGATGAGTGCCTCAGTTCTTAGCAGCAATAGCAGACTCTACTGGTGGTTTAAAAACTCACTGTTTGTTCCAACGGAGCACCACCAGATAACACTTCAGACTACCCTGAAGTAGATGAGGTACCTCTGGCAACACACCGGAAATGTCTGGAGCTCCTCTGGCATCGTGGGAGTCCCAGTGAATTAACATTTATATTCTTGAGCATTTTATAGTAATTGAAACAAGTTTAATCACTATTCTACATAACCATGACAACCATGGGCAAGGATGAAGACATTCCACACACATGCTTAAACACATTTTTTTGATTTGTTTTTGATTTTGTTGACCCCCTAGAATGTTTAGGTAGGAAGGCAGAGTCTTTTACACTTCCCTAGTAAAAACTGTAGGCAGTGATGTTTGGCTCTGACTTGTTTCAGAGTGCAGTTTCACAAGGCAGCCGTTTGGTAATGGAAGAAGGACCACTATTGGTCCTGAGACAGAAGATGAGAGGGTGGACTTGCGAGATTGCACTCTGGGTAAGGGCAAAGGAGGTGGGAATTAATAGATTCCCAAAGTGGGGATTGACGGAATGCTTTATCAATCATTTAAGAAAACCATTGTAGAAATAATTGGAGTAATATAACAGCCAGATGTGTTTTGAAGGCCTCATGGAAAGAAGCATATTGGCCTTAGAAAATGTTATGTCTTGCCTTTGATAAAGGATTGACTATCAATTGGTAGACATCCACAGTTAGAAAGGCAAGAGAAGAAAGACTTAATTGTGTGAAACTCAGTGTGAATCTTTAGTTAATTCATGTGGTTATTGTGACATCATAAGCAAACAACATAACATAAAAACTTAAGAAAAGGGTATAAGAATTGCTCCCTGGCCAGACACAAACTCAGTTGTTCTGCAGGCATCTCTGCTTTGTACAATAAAGTCTTATTTTAAATTCTAGAACTCTGCCTCTTGAGCTTCATTTGCAAGTGTTGTGGCAAATTCAATGTTCCTTCAGATCTGGTCTTAAAGAAAACTCTCAGAGTCGAATCTCCAGGTCCCAGGATTGAGATGCCAGCTCCACATCTGAATTTCTCTAGCCAGAGAGAGATCTTTCTTATCTGTTAAAAAACACAACAAAGTAGTATAATTCTCTGGTAAGATCCACCCCTACAGTTCTTTCCCATGATCTCATTTACAGGTGCTGTTCTCCCTTTCTCTTCCTGGAGTCTCCCTTGTACATTTTCACCACAGTCACTTCATTAATTCAACTGCAGGTGTTGCTTACGCAAGAAATTATCTTTGTAAGGGTGGTCGACTGCCAACTTTGACTTTATCTCTTGTGGTGGAATTCTGCCAAATGATGGTCAACCCTTTCTCATAGGCAAAACGAAACATTGTATCAAAGACAATCAACACTCCCAAGAGGCAAGAAGAAGCCTTTACATGACACCCTTAATAATGATAATATTCATGCATCCACCTGTTGACTAGTGGAAAACTACCAACAAAATATTCTTAGTGGCCAAGCTAACTTCTCAGATACATCTGAACCTTGTAATCACAGTCACATAGGCCATGAGGCCTCAAAACACTTCTGGCTTTTATAGTAAGCAAACTTAATTCTACAATTGTTTTCTATAGGATAGATGAAATACTTCGTCACAAGGAAGAGATTACTTTTCTCCACAACATAAAGAGTAATTCAGACAATCAGGTACAAGAACTATTGTAGAAGATCAAAGGAATGATGATGAAAACTAGTGGGAGATTTATCATGGAACGAGTGAAGAGTGACAGCAAAGTCCATTTTGCAAATTGTTTTATTGTTTCTGTTGTAATTGACATTAATGATAGAAACATCTTTGTTCTGTTGTAATTTCTGCTGAAGATCCAGATTCCATCATGTTCCTGGGAGAAAAGATCAGATCAGGCCGATGCTGCTGGGAAAAAAAGAATTTGGGAAAAGGTTCCCTGGAAACACAATCATCAACAGAAATGTGTTTGGATCTTCAGTCGGTTCAATCTCTGCAGAAATGGCTTAATATTTGTACAGCTAAATGTTACAAGTTCCAAATGAAGCACTTCAAATACTGGTTTATGACTCCTAATAATGAGAATAACCTTCTCATGTATAATGACTAATAATGAAATAGAAAACTTTGTTGCTCAGCACATAAAGATGGACTATTTATTGTGGTTTCTCCTCTGCATGGATCTTCATGTGTCGCTGAAGGTGACTTTTAGTGCTGAAACTTTTTCCGCACTGATCACACGTGTGCGGCTTCTCTCCTCTGTGGATCATCTCATGTGTTTTCAGATGTGATGCATGATTGAATCTCTTGTCGCAGTGTGAACACTTGTAAGGTTTTTCTCCAGTGTGGATCCTCTCATGTGTTCTCAGATTTTGTTGCAAACTGAATGTCTTGTCACAGTGTGAACACTTGTAAGGTTTTTCTCCGGTGTGGATTCTCTGGTGCTGTTTTAAAGAGACCACTGTAATAAAAGTCTTCCCACACTCAAAGCACATGTGCTCTCTCACATCAGTGTGAATTTTCTGATGTCTGTATAAAGTTGGCAGCTGTGAAAAACTCTTTCCACACACAGAACATGAATGTGGCTTCTCCTTCGTATGAACTGTCAGATGTACCTTCAGAGCCGATGAACAAAGAAATGTTTTGCCACATTCATTACATATGAACGGCTTCTCTCCGGTGTGGATCCTCATGTGAATCTTAAGATTATCTTTGAATGGGAAACTCTTCCCACATTGATCACACGAAAATGGTTTCTCTCCAGAATGCATTGCTGTGTGTCTCTTGAGGCTTGATTGATGCGTGAAGCTCTTTCCACATTGATGGCATGTGAACGGCTTCTCTCCGGTGTGGATCTTCATGTGAAGCTCGTGATGATGTTTGAGTGTGAAACTGGTTCCACATTGATCACATGTGAACAGCTTCTCTCTGGTGTGGATCCTCATGTGACGCTCAAGATCACATTTGTGTGAGAAACTCTTTCCACACTGAGTGCAGGTGAAAGATTTCTTGGCTCTTTTCTTTAAAAAACTCTTTTTATTCTTTGAGCGACTTGAAGGTTTTTCTGTAGGTTTGTCATGATGTTCCTCCTCCACTTCACTCAGTTCTTCACTCTCCTCGTTTCTTTCCATCAGGTCTGAAATGAAAGGGGGGGGGGGGGAAGGAAAAAATTTTCAGTACATCAAAATAGTTAAAAAATAAAGAATATGAAGTGAAGGGACATACAAGTTAACCCTCATTTAACAAAGTAGACAATTGCTTTAAAATATTCCAATCACTTTGATGCCTTTTCAGTAAATTAATTATACATCCTTGAAACTTTCCATGAATGAGGTACACTGATCTTCCAGTTATTATATTTCAAATCGCAGTTGTGTCTTTTCTTCTTATAGAACAATTATTACATTGTTTATACACAGAAGAGGTACACATGTCACAGAAAAGTTGCATTTCCTAACATAGCAGGGTGTGGCTGATAACAACACAAGATAAAATAAACCCCTTTTTTCTGTTGTATAGGAAATATGAAATAAAGATTATTTACCCCAAGTCTTGTTCCTCTTTTTTTAAAAACAAAAATCAAATAAAAATGTATCTTGCAATGTGCAAAAACCCCTGCTAAATGGATTCACAATCCAGCTGCTATCCCATTTCACATTCAGAATACACTTCCTGAAAACTCTCTAATGTGGAATTAACCACAAATTAGGAAATTATACAGTGAATTTCAAGGAATCACATGAATTCAATCTCAGGAGAACTGAATCACTTAGACAAGAATCAACTGTTTGTTCAGTTCCTTTGAACAATTCACAACTAAATATGACTCAAATGAAATGAACTAAATCACCCTTCAAAGAATCCTGATCATACGACTGGTCTTTCAAACTTGGAGAAGGTCCTCATTGGCCTAATATATTGCTTTACACAATATAAATCAAAATACAATAACAAAATGGTTTACATTACACATGTTTGAAAAATAAATACATACGTGGACAATGAAACATTTCTCGATGTGTAGGTTTTCCTAAATATTGAGTACTATACACAGTGTTTTTAATAGTTTTCCTGGATACTTGTGAATAGGGAACATTTTGAAAACATTGCCTGTATGAGAAAAATGCAATGGAAAAACTTTTCCATTTTTAGTACATCATAGTACATCATTTTTAGAATATCATCAAAAAGTTGATTTATTTCACTAATTCCATTCAAAAAGTGAAACTTGTATATTATATTCATTCATTACACACAGACTGATATATTTCAAATGTTTATTTCTTTTAATTTTGATGATTATAACTGACAACTAAGGAAAATTCCAAATTCAGTATCTCAGAAAATTAGAATATTGTGAAAAGGTTCAATATTGAAGACACCTGGTGCCACACTTTAATCAGCTAATTAACTCAAAACACCTGCAAAGGCCTTTAAATGGTCTCTCAGTTTAGGTCTGTAGGCTACACAATCATGGGGAAGACTGCTGACTTGACAGTTGTCCAAAAGACGACCATTGACACCTTCCACAAGGAGGGCAAGACACAAAAGGTCATTGCAAAAGAGGCTGGCTGTTCACAGAGCTCTGTATCCAAGCACATTAATAGAGAGGCGAAGGGAAGGAAAAGATGTTGTAGAAAAAAAGTGTACAAGCAATAGGGATAACTGCACCCTGGAGAGGATTGTGAAACAAAACCCATTCAAAAATGTGGGGGAGATTCACAAAGAGTGGACTGCAGCTGGAGTCAGTGCTTCAAGAACCACTACGCACAGACGTATGCAAGACATGGGTATCAGCTGTCGCATTCCTTGTGTCAAGCCACTCTTGAACAACAGACAGCATCAGAAGCGTCTCGCCTGGGCTAAAGACAAAAAGGTCCAAAGTTATGTTCTCTGATGAAAGTAAATTTTGCATTTCCTTTGGAAATCAGGGTCCCAGAGTCTGGAGGAAGAGAGGCACACAATCCACGTTGCTTGAGGTCCAGTGTAAAGTTTCCACAGTCAGTGATGGTTTGGGGTGCCATGTCATCTGCTGGTGTTGGTCCACTGTGTTTTCTGAGGTCCAAGGTCAACGCAGCCGTATACCAGGAAGTTTTAGAGCACTTCATGCTTCCTGCTGCTGACCAACTTTATGGAGATGCAGATTTCATTTTCCAACAGGACTTGGCACCTGCACACAGTGCCAAAGCTACCAGTACCTGGTTTAAGGACCATGGTATCCCTGTTCTTAATTGGCCAGCAGACTCGCCTGACCTTAACTCCATAGAAAATCTATGGGGTATTGTGAAGATGAAGATGCGATATGCCAGACCCAACAATGCAGAAGAGCTGAAGGCCACTATCAGAGCAACCTGGGCTCTCATAACACCTGAGCAGTGCCACAGACTGATCGACTCCATGCCACGCCACATTGCTGCAGTAATTCAAGCAAAAGGAGCCCCAACTAAGTATTGAGTGCTGTACATGCTCATACTTTTCATGTTCATACTTTTCAGTTGGCCAAGATTTCTAAAAATCCTTTCTTTGTATTGGTCTTAAGTAATATTCTAATTTAAAAAATTAAAGAAATAAACATTTGAAATATATCAGTCTGTGTGTAATGAATGAATATAATATACAAGTTTAACTTTTTGAATGGAATTAGTGAAATAAATCAACTTTTTGATGATATTCTATTTATATGACCAGCACCTGTATGTACCATCAAGCAGACTTAAATGGAAATCAATTGCAAATAAAATACATCATTAGATGTAACTAACTAAAAATCTGACTATGATTAGAGGTTTAACTTTAGTGCTGCTGATATTGCTTTATTAAACAAAAAATCGCCATTATGGTGATTAGTGTCCCATTTGGTTAGGTGGTTAGACTTTATTAATATTAAATTAATTATCTTCTTATCTGTACAGTAGTGTTACAAAAACACATTGTACCAAGGAAGAGGATAAATTAGACTACTTTTAACACTGAGAACATTAAAATGTGTCTTAAAAAATGTTGTTTTCCTAATTGTAATATGTGAATGCAAGTCAGATTGTAGAGTTGAATCTATGGTTGTTGTAGAAATACAGTTAGTGACGATATAGTGGAACTACAGTGAAGAAATAGGAGGAGGTGAGCAGATACTGCTTCTGAAGGATGTAAAACAATTTGTAACATTTTATTACACATGCATAGACAAACATTCATCATACAAAACTCAACAATGGTGGTATTTAAAAATTTTTAATCAGAAAATTAATGCAATGCATGCTGGGCACCATTGTTGAGTTGGCACTATGCTGGTACCCAGTATGCACTGCAGCAAGAGAAGGGAAGGTTTTATATATATATCATATATATTATATATATTTTATATATATATTAATAATGCAGTTATAACTGCATGAATAAAAAGGGCGACTTTAATGCAATACCTGCCAAATAGTGAACCGTTTTTAACTGACATGCTATAAATGCTTAATAAATGTATTTATTTAGGTTTAGAAATTGGTCTAAAATTGTTCACGATTCAGTTTCATTAGTAATGGGATACTTTATAAGACAGAAAACAAAAAGAGCGCTGGATGAGGATGATATTTGCCTATACAATCCATTGTAGGAAACAAACGTGCAAATGTTTTCTAGTGTTGTCAATGATAAAGCAGCTGTGTGCATCTTCATCAACTCCTCCCATGATGATTACATCATTTAATATCATTCTAATAACCATATCCTCAAACCTTGTGACACAATATTCTTATTTTTATACATTTATTTGATTTAACTCCACAACACACATGATTTGCTTTATTAATGCTTTTATTGATTAGAGGAGAGTTTCAGATAATGTATTTAGAAGAGATTAAAGCTTAGAAAAGATTCAAATGAAGTTTAATTTTAAAATATAATTTTTTGTAAAGATAAGATCAGAAAGTGTAAAATCAATATAACTGTGGAGCAGCATGCCTGCATATGATCTCAAGCATCTGTAACACAAATATAGCCCATTTGGCCTGAACAGGTCAAGTCGTTCCAGCAACGGTTAGCTGTAGGGTGGAAAAATGAAGTTATTCTGATCATTATAGTGGTGGTAGAATCAAAATAAAACAGAATGTTCAACCTAAGTATGATATGAAATTATAGTATTGTAAATTATTCAAAAACTAGACTGCATTCTTACAGGTCCAGTTGATCTCCAGACAGTTCTCAGTACTTAGATTGTTAGGTTCTGCAGAGCACCAGTTGGTAAAGTCATTCACAGATCCATCACTCCACAACCACTGTCCTTCCTAAAGAGCAAAGACATGATTATAAGAGTGCACTACTGTACTCAGACTTCAGTACGGAGCTAATTCATTTCAGCTTTATCCCATCTTCATTAGAACATTTACATTTACTGTTTAGAGCAGAAATTCCAGTAACACTTTATTTTGATGGTCCCTTATGAACATTCTGTTGACTGTAAGTAACTTTGCAACTACGTGTCAACTTATTCTAACCCTAATACTCGACTAACACTCTAATAAGAGCTAGAAGATATGTAGACGTGATGTTACTTATAATCAGCAACAGAATGTGTTAAAGGGACCATCAAAATAAAATGAAACTGAAATTCCAGTCTACAAATAAATAGGTCTCTTAAATAGACACAATTTAACTTACTTGTACAGCATCATGAGCACCAATCCAACCACGTGAGGAAGAAGTAGGCAACAGACCCAGCAGAAAATCATTTTCCGGTTTATTATGCACAGATGCGAGATTCGCACCAAGACCTTGGCAGTTTCTCTAAAGAGACAGATTTATTGTCAATACAACATTTAATCTTTTTAGCATAAAGCATAAGTGACTTTTCAAACAACATTTTAGTCATTTTCAAACAAAGTCTGATCGATTATTTGTTCAGTATCAGTTTTCTGTATTTATTTTGCAGAAAAGAAAGGTTTACTTTAAAAATAATAAAATTCCCACTTCATATTAAGTGTCTTTAACTACTATGTACTAACATTTAAATTAATCCATTGATTCAGTGCACTTATTGTTTACATACGATTTTACTTTGTACTTATATTAAAAAAAATACCTGCATGTAATTACATCTGTAATTAGATGAATGATTACACTGTTGACCTTTCCGTACACCTTAACCCACCCTTAAACCTACTCATACCACCATAACTGTCCCTAAACTTACCTGTATCCACCTCAATAGCAGAACAAGTGATTTGCAATACAACATCAACACAAGTACATTTTACCTTATTGATTTATTTATATGTGGTTAAAGACACTTAATGTAAAGTGTGACCAAATATTGTTGTAACTTAACACATTACCTCTGCTGTGATCCAGTTAACCGACTGAGAGAAGTACTTGAAGCACCGGAGTCCAAAACTTGACCATCCAGCGGGGCATTTCATGACTAAATCAACTGCATCCAGTACATAAATGTTAGGGCATTCGTGATATTCACAGCAAAGAATTATTTTATGTTTGTGTGATTTTGTGCCTAAATTACATGTACTTTGATACTGTAAATCCCTCATTAATCATGCAAATATTAGTAAATGGAATAGAAAGGGTTTTTACAATTAAATGTTTTGGTTACCTTCTGCATTCCCCATGGAGAAGATGATGAAAAGAAGCATTAGACTTCTCAGCACTGCCATGATGAACCTGAAATGAACCTAAAAATGAATAAGCAGGAAAAGTTAGATGTCTGCACATGTGGATTCTCAGTGTATTTTAAAGACAAAGATCATTTAGAAATGTTATTCAGTAAGTTTTGTTCCCAAAACTCACCTTGGTTTGGTTGTCTCCTGTAGAGTCTCAGAGGAAGAGTTTGTGAAGTTCCAGAAACAGCTCTGCTTTTATACTTTACTTAACGTCAAGTGTGTGTGAGTTTATAGTCACAAGGATGACGTGTGATTGTTTGATATGTAAAATTTATGTACACAAGAAATAAGATCCTAATATTGGAGAACAGTTTAAGATGAGCCTGTAGAATAAATGTTAGTTTAACACTTAGTTACAAATATTTAAAATAACTATTTAGCTAAAGTAAATAGTCATAAGGGACATATTCCCCATTAAATATTTGAAATAGCACAAATTATTAATTATAGTAATTTCCTTCTGTATAAACTTTAAGAAACATCTAAAAAAAAAATTGTGAACAGTGCCTGTTCATAAATTCCTAATGTGTATTTCTAATTCATTCTAATATTTAAAGAACATCAATTTGATTCCCCCACTTTGTTGCTGTCACAGACACGTCAGGTTCCACCTCACTCCCTTACCCACGCACTCAATCACCAGCTTACTGATCACCGCCACCTGAAGCTCATCTGCACTGCAATCACCACCAGCATAAAACCACCACACTCACACACATTCACTGTCCGGTCTCGTTTGCACTACAAACCTCTGTATGCTTACCTTAAGGACTCCAAACGCCATACTTACCTGTTCCAGTCGTCTCCTCCATCTCCTTCGCCTCCTGTTCTCCTCGTGTGCCTACCTGCCTGTGTGTGTGAGTGTCTCCGCCATCATCCTCCAACGCTTATCTCCATCTGCATCTGGAAAACACCATAAGGACAGTATCACACTCTCTTCATCATTCAAGAACTGCCTATTCATCTCTCCATAACCATTTGCTCTGCTGTTTCTACAATAAACCTACCTGTGTTGCTTTTACGTCTGCCTCCGTGTCTCTATTGTAACAGAAGACCGGACCGTAACAACAGTCAACAGCATGAGCACCAATGACCCTTTTCAAGAGCTCGTGGACGCATTGCGCCGAGCACTCACCCCACAACTATCCTCACCGTCTTCCACCAACGCTGCAGCTTCCGCACCCACCATCACCGCTCCTTCTCCAGCGTTCACCGCCAGTCCCATGGCCAAACCGGCGCCCTACTCAGGATCGGCGGAGGAATGCAGCGGATTTCTTCTCCAATGCGAACTGGTCCTGGAGATGCAGCCGCACCTCTACCCTACCGACACGGCTAAAATCGCGTTCATCATCTCACAACTGCAAGGTAAGGCCCTCCAATGGGCGGATTCTCTGTGGACCCAGAAAGGCTCTGTGGTAAAATCATATCCGGCGTTCGTCTCTCACTTCCGTGAGGTCTTCGGAAAGCCTCTGACGGATTCATCGACTGGTGAGAAACTTTATAATCTAAAACAAGGAAATAACTCTGTTAACGAATATGCCTTGCAGTTCAGAACGCTAGCCGCCACCAGCGGATGGAATGAACAAGCCCTCATCACCACCTTTTGCCAAGGACTGGAGCCTAATGTGCGGCTGCATCTCGCTGCATACGAGGACTCCATAGGACTCGAACGCTTCATCCAACTCGCCATCCACGTGGGTTCTCGTATGCAGTCGTGTCTCCTCGAGCACCAGGGCCAGTCACTCTCCAACATCCTCCTCCGTCGGTCCGAACCCGTCAGCTCTCCAGAACCAGCCAGTGAACCCATGCAAATCGATCACTCACGTCTCACAACTACTGAAAGACAGAGAAGGCTGACCCTGAATTTATCTTTATATTGTGGATCTCCGGGGCATGTCATCTCCACATGCCCAACCCGTCCTCCTCGGCCCGTGGTGAGTGCAATAATTCCCTCCATTCAAAAAATGAAACCACTCACTACTATTGTAAACCTTACTGCTGCAAATGCCTCTGTTCCAGTGGTGGCACTCCTCGACTCAGGGTCAGCAGGAAACTTCATCTCCGGCGCCCTCTGTCGACAACTCAAGCTCAAGATCTCCCCGTCTCCGATTAACTATCAAATCCACTCCATCACGGGCAAACCCCTGAGCCGTAAAACAATCCGTCACTGTGTGGGACCACTTCAACTTCGTGTGGGTATTCTTCATACAGAGAACATCCATCTGCTGGTTGTGGAGGAGTCCACCGCTGACGTGGTTCTAGGGCGCCCATGGCTTGAGCAACACAGTCCCACCATCTCCTGGCGCACAGGCGAAGTCCTGAAGTGGGGCGACCACTGCTTCCTCGACTGCTTCCCAGCACTTCCCGCTCCGAACTCTCCACTCTCCAAGACTCTCTCCATCAACGCCACGTCCATCGAAAGTCCTGTAGAGAAGCGCTCCGTGGATGTTCCTCCGGACTACGCCCCCTTCAGTGACGTCTTCTGCCCGCAACGCACCTCCAAGCTACCTCCACACCGGCCATGGGACTGTGCCATCGATCTGTTACCGGGTGAGCCAGTGCCCAGGGGACGCATATACCCCCTGTCATTACCGGAGGAGAAGGCCATGGAGGAATACATCAAAGAGGCCCTTAGTCAAGGTTACATCCGCCCGTCTACTTCCCCTGCTGCTTCAAATTTCTTCTTTGTGGCTAAGAAGGACGGAGGCTTGCGGCCCTGCATCGATTACCGTGCCCTAAATAAGATCACCATCAAGTTCCGCTACCCACTTCCCCTCGTCCCGGCGGCCCTGGAACATCTCCGCGGTGCCACTGTGTTCACTAAGTTGGACCTCCGCAGCGCGTATAACCTCATCCGGATACATGAGGGGGACGAGTGGAAGACCGCCTTCATCACGCCCACCGGCCACTATGAATACCTCGTTATGCCGTATGGCCTGGTCAACGCCCCCTCCATATTCCAGGATTTCATACACGAGGTGCTCCAGGAGTTTCTCCACAAGTTCGTGCTGGTGTATATAGACGACATCCTCATCTACTCCCGGAGCTTGGCCGAACATCGCCACCACGTTGCGGAGGTCCTCCAATGCTTACGGCAATTCCATCTCTTCCTCAAAGCTGAAAAGTGCTCCTTCCACCAGCCCTCTGTCCAGTTCCTGGGGTACGTGATTGACCACAGTGGCATCCGGATGGACGAGGGGAAGGTTTCTGCTATCCAGACCTGGCCCACTCCTACAACCATCAAAGAACTCCAGCGCTTCCTCGGATTCTCCAATTTCTACCGTCGCTTCATCAAAGATTACAGTACCATCGTCAGTCCACTCACCAACCTGCTCCGTCACCAGCCCAAGTCTCTGTCCTGGTCCCAACAAGCCACCAACGCCTTTGAGACCCTCAAAAGAGCCTTCACCACCGCTCCCCTCCTCGTCCACCCTAACCCTGACCTACCTTTCGTTGTGGAAGTGGACGCCTCCACCACCGGAGTGGGAGCGGTCCTTTCACAGCAGCAGGGGACGCCAAGTAGACTCCATCCATGTGCCTTCTTCTCCCGCAAGCTCAACCCGGCGGAGGTCAACTACGACATCGGTGACCGTGAGCTCCTGGCCATCAAGCTTGCCCTAGAAAAATGGAGGCATTGGTTGGAGGGGGCTAACCATCCATTCCAAGTTCTCACCGATCATAAGAACCTTGAGTATCTAAAGGCTGCCAGAAGACTCAACCCTCGCCAAGCTCGCTGGGCCATGTTCTTCTCAAGATTCAACTTCTCCATATCCTACCGCCCTGGTTCAAAAAATACTAAAGCTGACGCCCTGTCTAGTCTCCATGCCCCAGAAGAAAAACCTGAAGTTCCAGAAACTATCCTACCTGAGTCAATCTTCGTAAGCCCCATCCAGTGGTCCGAAGAAACCGTACCCTCCTCCAATGCCTCCTCACGCACTCTGCCGGGTTGCCCCCAAGGCTTGCAATACGTCACACGGGCACGTCGCACTCCACTTCTGCACAACGCTCACTCTTCACTTGGCACTGGCCACCCGGGGGTCAATGAGACCCTCTCGTTGCTAAAACAATGCTTCTGGTGGCCCAACATGGCCAACGACGTCAGAAGGTACGTGCAGGGCTGCAGGGAGTGCGCCATCTCCAAGAGCCCACGCCATCTTCCCACCGGCAAGCTCAATCCTCTGCCCGTTCCTGAGAGACCCTGGTCACACCTGGGAGTGGACTTCGTCACCGATCTCCCCGAGTCTGATGGTCACACTTGCATCCTGGTAGTTGTAGATCGCTTCTCAAAATCCTGCCGTCTGATCCCCCTGGAGGGTCTACCTACCGCCATGACCACTGCAGAACTGATGTTCAACCATGTCTTTTGTCATTATGGAATACCCGAAGACATAGTCTCCGACAGAGGGCCCCAATTTATCTCCCACGTCTGGAAGGCGTTCTTCTCCCTCCTGGGTGTGACCGTCAGCCTGTCATCCGGATACCATCCTCAGTCGAACGGGCAGACGGAACGGAAGATCCAGGAGATAGGCCGCTTCCTGCGTACCTTCTGTCACGGCCACCAGAACTCCTGGAACCAGTACCTGGGTTGGGCCGAGTACGCACAAAACTCCCTCCGACAAGCCACAACTGGACTAACACCGTTTCAGTGCATACTCGGCTACCAACCCCCACTGTTCCCCTGGGATGGGGAACCCTCCAACGTTCCGGCAGTCGACTACTGGTTCCGGGAGAGCGAGAGGGTTTGGGACTCGGCTCACCACCAACTGCAGAGAGCCCTGCGCAGACGCAAGATGACAGCCGACCTTCGGCGCTCCGACGCTCCAGTCTACCAACCGGGGCAGAAGGTCTGGCTGTCCACCAGGGACATCAGAATGCGTCTGCCCTGCAAGAAGCTGAGTCCCCGCTTCATTGGCCCGTTCACCATCATCCGACAGATCAACCCCGTCACTTATTGCCTCCAACTCCCTGCACAGTACAGTAGAATTCATCCTACATTCCATGTTTCACTGCTAAAGCCTCACCACCCTTCTGTTCTTCCCTCCACAGAACCTGACGTGGCAGCCGTCGAGCCCCCCCTTCCACTCATCCTGGATGATGGCACTGCCTACGTGGTTCACGAGATTCTGGATTCCCGGCGCCGTGGTGGTCAATTGGAGTACCTGGTTGACTGGGAGGGCTACGGCCCCGAGGAACACTCATGGGTCCCCAAGAATGATATCCTTGATCCTAATCTGTTACAGACTTTTCACTCCAACCACCCGGACAGACCTGCCCCACGCCCTAGAGGACGACCACCACGACGTCGGGGTCCTCGGCCCTCAGGAGCGGGCCGTGGGAGGGGGGGTACTGTCACAGACACGTCAGGTTCCACCTCACTCCCTTACCCACGCACTCAATCACCAGCTTACTGATCACCGCCACCTGAAGCTCATCTGCACTGCAATCACCACCAGCATAAAACCACCACACTCACACACATTCACTGTCCGGTCTCGTTCGCACTACAAACCTCTGTATGCTTACCTTAAGGACTCCAAACGCCATACTTACCTGTTCCAGTCGTCTCCTCCATCTCCTTCGTCTCCTGTTCTCCTCGTGTGCCTATCTGCCTGTGTGTGTGAGTGTCTCCGCCATCATCCTCCAACGCCTATCTCCATCTGCATCTGGAAAACACCATAAGGACAGTATCACACTCTCTTCATCATTCAAGAACTGCCTATTCATCTCTCCATAACCATTTGCTCTGCTGTTTCTACAATAAACCTACCTGTGTTGCTTTTACGTCTGCCTCCGTGTCTCTATTGTAACAGCTGCATTTAAACCCATCAAATGTAATGACAAAATTAAATAAAAAGTAGGCCTGAAAATATTGATTCTCAGTCAAACACAATGGAAGACAGCAGGAAGGGGCCACTTGTGCTTGTAGGGGGTACACATTAACATTTATATGATATTTATTAGTCATATTTGGAACCACATGAGAGAATTTTCATTTTTGGGTGAACTAACCCTTAAACCTGTTTTCAGGATTATTGGAAGTTATGTTTGTTTTAATATGTTGTTAAAAAACAAACATATAATAAAGCAACACTGGACAAATGGATATATATATAGTATTTCTCATTATAGGCTACATGAACATGAAACATGAACATGTAATTAAATATTTTCTTTTACCTGTATCTTTTCTCTGATATCTGAGCATCACATTACGCGGCAGCCTCTGCATACTATTCTGCATTGGTCATCAAGTAATTTAGAAAATTGTTTGGTGCAACATGATTCCAAGCTTTAGGGGGCCAAGTTTGTGGACCCAGGGGCTCTGCCTCCCAGCTCTGGAACCATTTATTCTTATTTATTTCAGTTCAAATACATAGCAAACACATGTTAAATGTAACTAATTTAGCACAAAAACTGTATTTAATGAACAAGATGTTACTTGTCACTCATTGACTGCGCTATAGTGTTTACCTTCATGCTCTGTCTACTCTTCAGCACAGTGTAAAAACTTCAACTTAACAGACACTCATTTAAATATCAAATGTAACAGTGTTAAACTCTAGCAAGTCTTTCCTTTTATTAAAAAACACATAAAATTACTTAATTTCAACTTTTACTCTCCTCACCAGTCATATGGAGCCGGGGCACAGGCTTGTGGGAAATGTAGTGTAGCGTGTGTGTGTGTGTGTGAGTCAGTACTCAGGTGAGGGCTCCTTCCAATGGTCAGAGGAGGGAATCACGGAGTTCGCCTCTGTGACAGAATGAAGGCCTTACAGGTGTAGAATGTTTTTTAAAAAAAAATAAAATAAAAACAAACGTTGCAGGGATATGTAACAAAGTATCAATCATAATAGGCTATGTGTGCTGCTGTTTTTCATAAAGTAAATGACAGTAGTGACATTGTACAATAAAGAGGACCTTGCCATGTTGCTGGAAATGGAGCCATCAGTGTCCCGGTGTGTAGTGAGTCAGGGTCAGTACCAGTCAAGTGCGCATCAATGATCATTCTTCGCATTATTCACTTTGCAGTTTCTGACAATAGGGAGTTAGATGACGTCTTTTTCTGCAATTTAAATTGTTTTTCATTCTGGTTCGTTTGAGGATCAACAGTATTTTTGTCTTTAGGCTGACCTTAACGCTGAAAACTGCATGTCTGCTTTCTGCATCAAGTAAATTTAAGCAGATAATCTGAAACTAATGTAGCCGTGTTAAAAAGTAAAATAAGCATCAAGCTAAATTTAAGAAGCTAAAGTTCAGCTATATTTTACACTGTCATGTCCACACTGATGCTGGAGCCATGTGAGACACACATAGTCATGATAAATAATAATGTAAATATGAAAAGATATGATATAACTCTGCAGTGGTCTGTTTGTACAATACAGGGAAACTGAGAAAAGGTGTTCCCGGGAAGACCAGCAAATCCATGTTTATGCTAGTTGTTATCCATGTCAATCACTGATAACGGAGATAATATTGCTAATGTAAATATTTAAAGACAGTTTAAAGACATTTTTAAATATTTGCAAAATGTGTCAACATACAGTGTCAACAAACGTTTCTGGCCTTCTATGAGGAACTGCTCGATCCAGAAGATTTTTGCCATCATCATCTGAAGATTAAGTGAAGATTTAATGAGTTATATAATTGTGAGAAGAAATATATTTTTAATATTTTTTTTATAAATTAAGTATTAAAATGCAATGTATATGACTCACATGTAGCATCACTGTCATCTTGACCTCAAACACACACCAGCCAGTTCTTTGACTGCATCTAATATGTTTCTGCTCTTTCTCTGGCTGACAACTTTTCATTTTTTTCACTTTTTTTAATCATAAAAAAGTGTGTTATCTCTGGATTTGAAGTTCTTGGCAGGGGCGGCGCTAGGGGTGGGCTAACAGGGCTTAAGCCCCGAATGTTTTGTTACTTGTTCTGTCATGTTTATGGATTAATGATTGTAAAGCGTCCTATAAAAATAGAGCCCTATAAAAATAAACATTACTATTATTATTATTATTATTATTAGAATTATTATTACTTCTTGTCTTTGTCATTGAGCTGAACAATTAATCAGAAAAATAATTGTAAATACGATTACAACTGTGGCGATGACCTAATCATGAAAAGTGCATATTACAGCATTTTCCCTCTTTGCATCAACAGTTACTGTTTACAACGTGCTTTTGCAGCTTAGAGCATTGTAGCCAATCACAGACATGTCTGTTGAACTCAACGGCCAATCAGACGCGTTTAAATTTTAAAGTCGCTGCACTGAAGATGTTTAGCGTTAACTCACTGAGTTCTTTGTAGAGCAAACAGTTCAAAGCTTTTTATTTAATTATTTTATTCATCTTTTATTTTATTGAATTTCAAAAATACAAAACTATTTAGTATGATTTTAAGACATTTAACAAATTATGGTATTCTATTTTAATATGCTTTATATCCAGTCTTCAGTGTCACATGATCCTTCAGCAAAAGTTTTGCCATCTCCCAAGTTGATTACCACAGGCATGAGGTGGCATTTGCTCTAGATGCTACCATAGGCGTGGTCACATAATTTCTTCAATCAGTTTTTAGTAGGAAGGGAAATCCCCAGTGTGTCATGACTGACAATGGCCCTCAATTTCTCTCCATTGCGTTTGTAGCTTTCTTCAAGGTGAGAGGAATAAGTCACATATGTGTGCAATGGCACCGTGGAGCACTGGAATAGAGTTCTAAAAGAATGCATAATTTCTAAAGGAACAAATGAGGAAATCATGGACACATGCAGTGACTGAATTTTGGCAAAATTACAGGGCTACTCCACACAGTACTACATATCTTCTTCTTTCTGAACCATTGCAAAATGTCTCGGGTTACTGATGTAACCCTTGTTCCCTGAATAAGGGAACGAGACGCTACGTCAATGACGTAATGGGAAACCTCTGCTTAATTGCGTCGTGAAGCACTTCTGTATCTCATTTCAATGAGGAAACGAGACGTCAGAGGCGGGTGACGTCACGGACCAGGAAACTATAAAGCATACTCAGAACAAAGAACGCTAGCTTCTGGAATATGTCTGAAGCAAGATGCTCACAGGTAACGTGACGTAGTGTCTCGTTCCCTTATTCAGGGAATAAGGGTTACATCAGTAACCCGAGACGTTCCCTTTCATGGGAACTATCGACGCTACGTCAATGACACAATGGGAACACTATCCCAACTACGCCGTATCACCAAGTACCTGTCTATTATCTTGTAGAACCGAGGAACCCGGAGTAGAATTTACATCTAGGTTATAAAACCTAATGAATGTGTGCTGGGATGACCATCCAGCTGCATCACATATATCATTCAATAACACTCCTGACATTAATGCTTTAGAAGCGGCCATACCCCTGGTAGAATGAGCACGGACAGCCAGAGGACATGGCTGTCCAGATGCTTCATAGGCAAGTGAGATGACCTCGACCACCCACTTGCTCATCCTCTGCTTAGATGCTGGGCCCCCCTTCTTAGGGGACCCATAACATACGAACAGCTGGTCTGTTTTTCGCCACAAGGCAGCTCTGTGGACACAAGCATTCAAAGCCCTAACTGGGCAAAGCATATTACGTTTCTCCTGATCCGAATTTTCAAAAGGAGGAGGACAGAAGGCCTGGAGTACAATAGGACCCGGGACGTTGGTGGGGACCTTTGACACGTGGCCAGGTCTAGTATGCAGGAAAGCCTTAACCATACCAGGCGCAAATTCCAAGCACGAAGGAGCAACCGATAGTGCTTGTAAATCTCCTATTCTTTTCAGAGATGATATCGCCAGAAGAAATATGGTTTTTAGAGTGAGAAACTTTTCTGACACTTCTTCTAGTGGTTCAAAGGGAGCCTCAGCTAACCCTTGCAACACTATAGCCAAGTCCCAGGCTGGAGTTCTTGCACGTACCACAGGCCTCAGCCTCCGTGTACCACGAAGGAAGCGTATGACTAGGGGGTCTTGACCCACCGAGGAACCACCAACAGGAACACGATAAGCTGAGATGGCTGCTATATATACCTTCAATGCTGAAGGAGATAGACCTTCTGAAAATTTTTCTTGAAGGAACTGGAGCACAAAGCTGATAGGTGACTGGACAGGGTCCATATTACGTTGACTACACCATGCAGAGAACAGTTTCCATTTATACATATACAGCTTCCTCGTGGAAGGAGCTCTGGATTGAAGGATGGTCTCCACAACTTCGGTTGGGAGACCAGAATCTATGAGCCTTGCCCCCTCAGCTTCCATAGTTCTGGGCGGGGATGGAGAATCGTGCCGCCCGCTTGCGACAGGAGATCCTGTCTGAAAGGAAGCTCCATGGGAGAGCCGTGTAGTAAGGATATTAGATCCACAAACCATATCCTGGTCGGCCAGTACGGGGCCACCAGTATCAGATTGACCCCTTCCTGGAGAACTCCGCCCTGACCAACGCGTGATGGCCCCTCAGGTCTGGGAGGAAGTGTTTCAGTGCAAGAAACACCGCCATCATCTCCAGCCGATTTATGTGCCAGGAGAGCTGATGGTCCTCCCATAGACCCTGAGCCGAACAACTACTCATGATCGCCCCCCAGCCCGTGAGGGAAGCATCTGTCGTAAGCATTACGCAACAACGAGAAGTCCCCAACACGGGTCCCTGGGACAGGAACCAAGGCTTTTTCCACATGACCAGAGCACGAAGGCATCGCCGCGTGACATTGATCATGCGAAAAGGATTTCCCCTCGGGGAAAACCCCTTGGTCCTGAGCCACCACTGTAAGGGTCTCATGTGCAGAAGGCCAATAGTAATCACGTTGGACGCAGCTGCCATGAGACCCAACAGTCTCTGAAAATGTTTTACAGTGAGTGACTGGCCTAACTTCACCCCATTCATGGCTCCGAGAATGGACCTCACACAAGCAGGAGACAGACGTGCCTGCATCGTAGTGGAATCCCAAACTACCCCTAGATAGTTGGCAATTTAACTCGGAACCAGCACACTCTTTTTGGCATTGAGCCTCAGCCCAAGCCTCTTCATGTATGACAGAACAACATCTCGATGTTGAAATGCCAATTGTTCTGTTTGAGCTAGTATCAACCAGTCGTCGATATAGTTCAGTAGGCGGAAATCTATGATCGGACGCAACCCTCCATCCTTCTTTGGAACAATGAAGTAGCGGCTGTAGAAGCCTAACATTTTGCTGGGAGGAGGAACCCTTTCTATAGCTCCTTTTTGCAAAAGCGTCATAACCTCTTGTTCCATAACCAGAGACTGCTCTGGGGCCACCACTGTGGGAAGAACCCCGTTGAACCTGGGCGCACGAGAG
This sequence comes from Ancherythroculter nigrocauda, assembly GCA_036281575.1. NCBI lineage: Eukaryota > Metazoa > Chordata > Actinopteri > Cypriniformes > Xenocyprididae > Ancherythroculter > Ancherythroculter nigrocauda. Next base: position 39,667,604 of record VTFQ01000011.1, on the reverse strand, counting down.
CCGAACTGTATTTTGTAACCCTGTTCTATCATGAGCAGCACCCACTTCGAAATGTTCGGGAGACGTTTCCATTATTCCATAAACTCTACTAAGGGAACCAGTCTCTCGAGACTGGTCTCTGGTGTTTGTTGAGCACTTGGCTCGTCTGTCTGACACGGCGCACCGGCAGACAAACGAATCAAGCGCCAACCGACCCTCCTCGGAGGATTGGTGGAGACCGCTGTGCCCTGACGCACACTGGCTGGCAGGGTTGGCAGAATGGCCCCCTGAGGGCGCCGAAGGGGTACGGATATCATATTTTTAACACCCGAACCCCTCCGGAGGGGGCTGCCCTCGTGAGTCCTGGACGACTGGCGTCAGGACTTCTTCTTTGAAGCCTTCCGGGAGATAATGACGGTCCTCAGATCCGCCTTACCCCCAGAAGGCTTCGCCTGCGATGACCGCCCCGGTCCCCAAGCTTTCTGCGGGGGAGCACGGGTGGCCACACTGGCTTTCTGCTGCGCTCTGTGCGCCGAGGAGCTGGCTGTCGGCCAAGGTTGCTCCTGCTCAGCAGCCTCGGGGGGATGGATGCGGTGGGGAAGAAATCTCTGGAAGGCCGCTGACTGTTTACGTGTCTCCTGGAACCTATCGACGACAGATGAAACTGCGTCGCCGAATAGGCCCACAGGAGACAGCGGCACATCCATGAGGACGTTCTTATCCCTCTCCTTTATATCAGAGAGGTTAAGCCATAGATGCCTCTCCATGGCCACCAAGGCTGCCATCGAGCGGCCGATTGACTTGGCCGTCTCCTTGGTGGCCCGGAGAGCTAGATATGTCGCTTTTCTCAACTCCTGAATGGCTTCGAACGTCGCTTCCCCGCTCTCATCCATCTCCCCCAGCAAGTCAGCCTGATATGCCTGCAGTATTGACATTGTGTGCAAGCATGCTGCAGCCTGACCTGCTGCCGAATAAGCCTTGCCCACCAAGCCCGATGTTGTCTTTAGAGTCTTAGTGGGCAATGTCGGGGTCTTGAGGGACGATGCAGACTCGGGCGAGAGATAGCTCACAAGCGTCTCTTCAACCCGAGGCATCGCCCCATAGCCGTGGTGTTTCAACCCCATAATATTACTATATACTGATGTTTGGGGGCTGAAAACACGATATTGCACAGGTCTATTCCACGACTTCGGTGTGGAGGTCGGGAAAGAATGGCAGACCCCGACGCTGGGGTAGCGACCGTGCGGGGAGAAAGCGCTCATCAAGTTTACTTTTCGGTCTATTCTTACTTCTCTCCGCGTGCTAGTCTATTTTTAGTTTGTCGACTGCCCTAGTCACTACCTCCAGCAGCTCCTCATAGGCTGGAGACGAGGATAGCGGGTCCTCATCTCCAGTCTCGACGCTCACCATGTCAACCTCCTCGGAGGAAGATATGTTGAGCATCTGTGTCTCCCTCCGGGGGGAAGAAACCGCAGCGCGTGCTTCCACCACCAAAGGAGAGACACTGGGTCTAACAGGTAAGGGGAGCGATAAGGCTGGGCCCATCTCTCCCCCCTCCGTCAGATCCCCACGAATGCAACTTCCGCTGTGCCTCGGCAGCAGCGGGACCTGATCTGCGGGGAACACTCACCACGGCACTCGACCTCAGCACTCTGAGAGTGAGCCGTTCACAGTGTACACAGACATCTCCCTCGAGAGCTGCCTGTACATGCTCAACTCCCATGCACATCACACACATCTCGTGTGTGTCCCCACCCGAGATGAATCGAGTGCAAGGAGGCACACACTTTGTGAATTGCTGAACAGTCTTTTCCGCCATTTTATACATTTATATATATATTTATTGTCTTTTTTCGTTCTTTGTTCTGGGTATGCTTTATAGTTTCCTGGTCCGTGACATCACCCACCTCTGACATCTCGTTTCCTCATTGGTTGGATACAGAAGTGCTTCACAACGCAATTACGCAGAGGGTTCCCATTACGTCATTGACGTAGCGTGCACAATGACAAATGTGCTCAGGTGAAAGATACTGTGAGTAACAAACAAGTGAAAGGTACACAGATGAGCATTGTGGGGCCAAGTACCACACTTTAAAAGCAGAAGAGCAGGTGAAAGTGATTGTGAGAAACCACCCCTGAGTTTGTACCACCCCTGAACATTGAGTAACAAATCGGGAAAAGTACTTACGTGCTGAGTGACAAAAGGAAAAGGAATGATTCCAAACTAACACGGTTCACAGGTCCTGTTGCTACTCAACATGAGGACCTACAGTCACAAGTGACATTTAATCCTTGGAGGAGCAGCAGAGTGGGTAGATCACATGTGTGGTTGATTGTTAAATGTTGAAACTTTGTACATGCATGGAAAAAAAATGCATCTTGTTTGAGTATTATACTGTAAGTTATGCAAACAGTTATAATTGCCTAAAATGCTTGAAACTGTGCATCAGTATTTATGCAATTTCATTAAAGTGTCAAGTCTATTAAGTCAGTGTTAAGGGCTAATGACAGTAACAGTGCACAGTGATGTTTATTTGGTTTTGTGTTATGTAAAGTTCTTTAAAGAATAATATTGTGAGGTTGTAATTCGTTTTAGTCTAAAAAAGAATTTGTTCAGAATAGTATTCTGTGACGTGAAGAAATCTTTCAAGTAATAGGGCAAATGTGGTGTTTCTTAGTTTGAGCACAAGGTGGCAGTATAATGCTTGAGTATTGAGGTGGTGCTGAGTATGATTCTGAGAGTATATGCAACATGTGCTGAATAAAGAACCCAAAAGAATTACTTGACCTGATACTTAGTACTAGAGGACACAACATCAACTACAAAAATGCAAAATTGTGAAAACAGAGTAAGTATGTTCAGTCTATAGGCACAGTTTTCTTTTGACCTCGTCAATTACTCATCTGGCATGCATAATACAGCTGTAACCCTTTTATTTGTACGTCTTGACTTCAGGTGGCACAAGGAACCTGGTGTCCTAACTTTTAGCTGGTGAAATATGCTGGATTTTTAAGCATGTAGAAATAACTAAAAGTATTAGAAATAACTAAAGCGGAACCTCCCTTTTAACACATACTGTAAAGTATAAATGAATTGCAGAAAATATCTCTGATTAACAATTATTTATTAACAAATCTAAACAATGAAACAAGTGTTATGGTGCGTCTCTAAGCACCTTTACCTTATTCTTTATTATTCTCAGGTTAGGTAAGTAAGTCAAATCTGATCTAATTTATAAGCACATTAAGATACTTACAATCAGACAGAAGACTTCTCCATGGTCTGTTCAGGCTCAACGACTTAAATTAATGCCACATGAAGCCGAGTTTAGTTATAAAGTTTTAAGTTCATTTTATTATTTCATTATTTTTATTATTTATTACTATTTATTACATTAGTATTTCTAGCATTACATATATTCTACAAACATTCTATACAAGTAATTAAATAAAGTAATATAAATATCAGCGATGGAGGCATCATCAGCGTTGGTTCTGGTGTCGGAGAAGCAGCCCCTCCTGTTCTCTTCACGTTCCAGCCTTTTATAGACTATCTGACCTCTTGAGGTCATCTTCTTTGGAATTCCCCTCATTTCTCAGTCTATATATACAGGCTTTCGCTTCTTTGTTCACGGACTCTTCTCTTTTGCTGTCTCTTTTGGTGTCTCGTCTTGCAACACATCATTCAGTGGTAATACCTAATACATGTTATTTCCTTACTATTCTACTAGCATGCTCTTTATTAAACATTTTTACAAAAAACAGTTGTCTTGTCTTACTTAATAAGCAATTATCTTATTAAATACTTTTACAAAAAGTAGTTGTATTGTCTTTCTTAATATGCAGTTATCATGAACAGTTATCTTCTCCTTATAAACCACCTATCTCAATAAGTGCTTTTCCTTTCAAATCGCAGTTGTGTCTTTTCTTCTTAAAGAACAATTATTACATTGTTTATACACAGAAGAGGTACACATCACAGAAAAGTTGCATTTCCTAACGTAGCAGGGTGTGGCTGATAACAACAGGGAAATATGAAATAAAGATTATTTTCCCCCATTTAAGTCTTGTTCCTCTTAAAAAAAAAAAAAAAAAAAAAAAAAAATCAAATAAAAATGTATCTTGCAATGTGCAAAGAGACCTGCTAAATGGATTCACAATCCAGCTGTTATCCCATTTCACATTCAGAATACACTTCCTGAAAACTCTCTAATGTGGAATTAACCACAAATTAGGAAATTATACAGTGAATTTCAAGGAATCACATGAATTCAATCTCAGGAGAACTGAATCACTTAGACATGAATCAAATGTTTGTTCAGTTCCTTTGAACAATTCACAACTAAATAGTACTCAAATTAAATGAACTAAATCACCCTTCAAATAATCCTGATCATACGACTGGTCTTTCAAACTTGGAGAAGGTCCTCATTGGCCTAGTTGGCATTATAAATGCTTAATAAATGTATTTATTAACATTTACTTAACTCAAAACCAGATTCCTGGTTTATTTCATGATGCAGCAAAAATTGACTATTAAAAATCAGACTATTAGACTGAAGGGTGTTGTACACAATATAAATCAAAATACAATAACAAAATGGTTTACATTACACATGTTTGAAAAATAAATACATACGTAGACAATGAAACATTTCTCGATGTGTATATTTTCCTAATTATTGAGTACTATACACAGTGTTTTTAATAGTTTTCCTGGATACTTGTGAATAGGGAACATTTTGAAAACATTGCCTGTACAAGAAAAATGCAATGGAAAAACTTTTCCATTTTTAGTACATCATTGTTGTGTATATGTACCATCAAGCAGACTTAAATGGAAATCAACTGCAAATAAAATACATCATTAGATACAGTATAAGTAACTAAAAATCTCTGACTATGATTACTAAAGGTTTAACTTTAGCGAGTGTTGCTGATATTGCTTTACTGAACAAAAAAAAATTGCCATTATGGTGATTAGTGTCCCATTTGGTTGGGTGGTTAGACTTTATTAATATTAAATTAATTATCTTCTTATCTGTACAGTAGTGTTACAAAAACACATTGTACCAAGGAAGAGGATAAATTAGACTAGTTTTAACACTGAGAACGCTAACATGTGGCTTAAAAAACGTTGTTATCCTAATTGTAATATGTGAATGCAAGTCAGATTGTAGAGTTGAATCTATGGTTGTTGTAGAAATACAGTTAGTGACGATATAGTGGACTCATGACTGCCACTTTTCTTACTATGTTGCTTACCAGAAGTTTCTATCTTACCCATGGTACTCTCCAAAAAGGTCATGATGCCTATCCACAGCAGTGTATAAAAACTGATTTCTTGTTTTTTAAAGATGAAAGTCCAACTTTATTTTGAAAATAAAACATAAGATAATAACCATAACTTGATGAGATATTAATAATGAAAAATTTAATTCCTGTATTAGTTACCTGTGAACCTTAATGTAGGGTGGACACTTATGAGCCATTTATTAATGAGTTATAAACATTAATAACCTGTGAAAGTGGATCTTAATGTAAAGTGAACACGTGTGAACCATTTATTCATGAGTTATAAACATTATCCTGGGAGGCATCCCCCATGAAGTGCGCCCAGCCATCTTTATCTTCTGAAAAGACAGGATTGTTCCGTGAGAGTCTCATGTTCCAAGTTAAGTTTTGCCTCAAAGTTTAATCAACGACTTTACAGTCTTTGCCTGACTCAAAACTTCAAACTTCAGCCACGAGGGAGACTCCACTCCTCCGTTAGCACACCAGAACATGACTGGCTTCCCACAACATCAATCTGGACTCGAAAAGACCTGCAGCAGATCAAAAGAACCTGGGAAACACCCTTCTCCAAGCTCAAGACATCAACAAAGAAAATCCCAATTTAAAGACACAAATGACAAATGCACACTGTAAAAATTATTCCGTAGTTTTTACAAAATAATTTTGGCAGCTGTAGTTGCCAGAATAATTTTGTAAAAAATACAGAAAAACTGTAAACACTAGTGATGTGTCGTTCTTGAATGATTCGTTCATTTTGAATGAATCTTTAATGTGACTCGGGAAGAACGAGTCGTCTCGGGGGGTGATTCGTTCAGTCGCGCATGCGCAATATTCTACAGGTTCTGTACTGCTAGTAGTAGTTCACCTGTTTCAGTCAATGCAGTCTGAATTGATTAGTTCATCTCATGAGTCTTTCGTGTTTTTGAGTTGATCCTTAATCACGTGACAGACCCATACGCTAAACCAATCATTATGTCCTTTTTGAGCAATCTTCTTATACATATATTAGACCAATATGTCAAGTCTGCCTAGGAAAAGCAATTATACCAGCAAACTCAAAATTGGAGTAAAAATGAACAAACTAGGATATAAATACTTTGTATTGTAGGCTTGGATTATTATATTATTATGTGGCATTCTGCTATTAAAGGCTTTACACAATTAAGCCAAATATGGCAACAACTCGACTACGCCACCCCAGAAGTGGGCCGGGGACCCACAGGTACATGAAGTACCACACACACACAGATATGCAGTGGCTGGACAGGTATCAGACGACAATGTATGTTTCACACAATTTTATTTAATAAACATCAAGAAAATACAAGACCAGTCTCTTTAATGTATAAAAAAAATTAAAACTTCTTGCACATCCATACAAACATGATTTTACCACTTCAGAACTGGGGGAATTCGTCTTGCCTATCGGATAAACACAGCAACCACTCGTGCTCTCACAACACAGCACCAACAACACCTGTTGTGAACACTGCAGGCCGACAGCCGAACCACCACCACACACAAAGGACACCGGCTAATACTGGTACCCCAATTCTGAAGGGAAAAAGAAAACAGGATGAGACACAAGCACACACACATACATACATATACACTTTCCACATCATGGTTTGGCCAAAAAACACTTATCACATGCTGTCAGAGGGATCAATGTCACAAATCAATGGTGATCGTCCTAACTGATGTTCATTGGCTGTTAGGAGCACGAGATCATCCCATAGAGTCAAATATGCATCAAATAAACAAACATGTAAAAGCACAAAACACTTGTTTCCAAAAAAAAAAAAAAAAAACAAAAAAAAAAAAACAATAACAGCATATACGAAAAGACACAATAGTAGTGACAAACACGTAGCGTTTCACCCTTAATTACCCCCTTTAAATCCGCAGATCACTGAAGTTCCAGTCTCTAAAATCTCAATGCGCCACCGGTGGCCGGTAACGCACTATTGGTCCGGTCGTCGAGGTGATGACGTGAAGACATGAATTAGTGTTACCTGCAGAGCCGCAGCAATGGCATTGTCTAGTATACAGCAGAAGAACGGTCGAAGAAATCAACGCTGAGAAAGAAAGAAACCATCCATCCGTCCGAAAGCATTCCAGTTCAGGCATTCATTACAGCAAAGAGATGATATAAATCGTGTTGCTCAACAAGAGGAGTTACGACGCTTACAAAGCCTGCTGCAACACCTCCTGGCCCCCGTGTCACTAGTAAAATATAAGACATGTTGCATTAAAAATAGAAATTACCATCTCATTAACCCAAACATGAAATATAACATACCTGCAGATAATGACTCGCCCCACCCCGCACACTCAATGGCGTGCCAGCCACAAGGTTCGCAGAAATAAAGTCGCTCAACGTGTCTACCATACTCCTCAGCCACACTGAAATACATGGGTGTCAAATTACCCCTTCCAGACATATTTAAGACTGCAACTGCCACCAGCAACTCTTACCTTCAGGACATACACACGGCGCGCCAGAAATTACGTCAGCACAGAGACCCCGAATGACGTGCTTTAGGTCAGTGGTTCCCAACCACATTCCTGGAGGACCCCCAACACTGCACATTTTCCATGTCTCCTTTGTCTGACACACCCATTTCTGGTCTTGGAGTCTCTGCTAATGAATTGATGACTTGATTCAGGTGTGCTTGATCAAGGAGACATGCAAAATGTGCAGTGTTGGGGGTCCTCCAGGAATGTGGTTGGGAACCACTGCTTTAGGTGTCAGACTGATCCCTTTTTATACCAGTGGAATGTACCATTTTGCCCTAATTAACAAAAAGTGGTTGATCGCGTCACCACAATCATATAGCCTAGTGTTTATTTACAGATAGACAGTCAAAAAGACAAATTAATCAATATTTTATTTATAACAGGGCTTTATTTATTTATAAAATAATACACCACAGATCTTCAAGAAACAGTTACAAAAATATAGTGACAGAAATGTCAGAAATAGCGTATGGGTCTGTCACGTGATTAAGGAACGACTCAAAACCCGAAAGACTCATGAGATGAACTAATCAATTTTCTTTCCGGCTCAGACTGCATTAGTTTAGCGTATGGGTCTGTCACGTGATTAAGGAACGACTCAAAACCCGAAAGACTTAAGAAAAGAACTAATCAGTTCTCTTTCCGGCTCAGACTGCATTGGTTTAGCATATGGGGCTGCCTGTCACGTGATTAAGGAATGACTTAAACCCGAAGACTTGTCAGACAAGAGGTGAGGTGAGCTTAATCAGCTTGTCATAAACTGAAGACCCAGGTAAAGAATGAATTAATCTTTTCTGAATCTTATAGCATTGTAGTTTTGTATTGTTTGTAGTGTGATCAACGTTTGCATAAGTAGTAGATGTGTTGGGGAAGTAACACGTAACATTTTAATTACATTTTGCTAAAATGAACGAAATGACTCGAAAAAAGATTAATTCATTTTGCTGAACGAGACTCAAAAGTCTGAGTCGGTAAAATGATCCGAACTTCCCATCACTAGTAAACACATTTACAGTAGTGATGGGTCGTTCTTGAACGATTCGTTCATTTTGAACAAATCTTTAATGTGACTCGGGAAGAACGAGTCGTCTCAGAGAGTGATTCATTCAGTCGCGCATGCGCATTGCACAACATTCTATGGGTCCTTTACTGGAGTTAGTTCACCTGTTTCGAGTCTTCGGGTTTGAGTCGTTCGTTCTTTTGTCACGTGACCTAAAATTACAAAAGCACTTATATTTTTATATTAGTTATTCTCTTTGCTAGAAAGCTTTTTTGGCACAAAAGTGTTATTTATTTTTATTTATTATATAAAAAAGCCTAGCTTGTTGTGCAATGTTTTGTTTTAGTTTTTTAAGGCTCTGTGGCTTTAGTATATTTTAATTTTCTTGTATTTTTTATTTAAATTGTTTTAATTCATTTTGGAATAGTTATCCTCTTTGCTAAAGCTTTTTCTGGCACAAAAATAAATAATAAAAAACAATTCAAGAGTCATATGTTACAAAAGTATAGTAAGTAACACTATAGTCTAATCTAAAGGGTTAACTCAAAATACATAAATACAAAAAGGTATTGTATTTTATGAAGATTAGACTAAAAAAAATAAAAAATTAAAGCATAACCAACTCTTTATTATCTTTATTACCGCATTCAAGTCAAGTCAAGTCAAGTCAAATTTATTTATATAGCGCTTTTACAATTGGTAATTGTTTCAAAGCAGCTTTACATATTAGAAGCACATAAAAAAAAGGGAAGTGGTTAAAAATAAGCTGTACAAACAAGCGTGGTAATATGTAACATATACAAGATGGTGCTACATTAAGCCAATGTCGGCTGACTCCCAGGGGTGGAAAAAACCCCCTAGGAGAAAAACCCAGCGTGCTAACACTGGGAAAAAAGTCCTAGGAGGGAAAAAACCCCTTGGAAGATATATATATAATATATGTAAATGGATATGGAGATCAAAATCTAAATTATACATTTTATTATAGAGATTAAAAATAGATTATATATAAATATATGTAAGCGGATACGGGGATTAAAAATCAGAATTATAGATGTAGCCAGAACTGGATCTGTAGGCCCATTGTCTCCTGGGCTACATTGTAGGCAGGTCCAGACACAGGTTCTCCATCTGATCTGGATACGGCCTGGATCCAGTACCCGGCAAACCTCAGGATAAGCAGAGAGACAGATATTAGCGTAGATGCCATTCTTATTCTGATGTACAGGTATATCTAGTGTTATAGGAAATGTTCTCAGTTCCGGCCGACCTAATTATTGCAGCGTAACAATCCTTTAACGGATTTGAAAAATGTTAATGTATTGATAATGTGTTATGTGTATGCAAGAGCAAAGAGATGTGTTTTTAGTCTAGATTTAAACTGACAGAGTGTGTCTGCTTCCCGAACAATGCTAGGAAGATTGTTCCAGAGTTTAGGTGCTAAATAGGAAAAGGATCTGCCGCCTTCAGTTGATTTTGATATTCTGGGTATTATCAACTGGCCTGAATTCTGAGATCGCAATAGACGTGAAGGACTATAATGCATTAAGAGCTCACTTAGGTACTGGGGAGCTAAACCATTTAGAGCTTTATAAGTAAGTAGCAAGATTTTAAAATCTATACGATGTTTAATAGGGAGCCAATGTAATGTTGACAGAACTGGGCTAATATGGTCATACTTTCTGGTTCTAGTAAGAACTCTAGCTGCCGCATTTTGGACCAACTGTAGTCTGTTTAAAAGCCGAGCAGAACAACCACCCAGTAGAGCGTTACAATAATCTAGTCTTGAGGTCATGAATGCATGAACCAACTGTTCCGCATTTGTCATTGAGAGCATATGTCGTAATTTAGATATATTTTTTAGATGGAAGAATGCGGTTTTACAGATACTAGAAACATGACTTTCAAATGAAAGATTGGTATCAAAGAGCACACCCAGGTTCCTAACTGAGGACGAAGGTTTAATGGAGCACCCGTCAAGTGTTAGAGAGTATTCAAGGTTTTTTCGTGAGGAAGTTTTTGGTCCAAAGATTAGGATATCAGTTTTTTCTGAATTTAATAATAAGAAATTTCTTGTCATCCAGTTTTTAATGTCAGCTATGCATTCTGTTAGTTTTGTGAATTTGTAGGTTTCGTCAGGGCGCGAGGAAATATAGAGCTGAGTATCGTCAGCGTAGCAATGAAAACTAACACCATGCTTCCTAATTATCTGTCCTAAGGGTAGCATGTACAGAGTGAAAAGCAACGGTCCTAGTACTGAGCCTTGTGGTACTCCATATTGAACCTGTGATCGATACGACATCTCTTCATTTACTACTACAGACTGATAACGGTCAGATAAGTACGATTTGAACCATGCCAAAGCAGTTCCACTAATGCCAATATAGTTTTCAAGTCTTTTTAAAAGAATGTTGTGATCGATAGTGTCAAAAGCAGCACTGAGATCTAATAACACTAATAGAGAAATACAGCCACGATCGGATGATAGGAGTAGATCGTTTGTAACTCTAACGAGAGCAGTCTCAGTACTATGGTATGGTCTAAATCCTGACTGGAAATCCTCACAGATTCCATTTCTTTCTAAAAAGGAGCACAGTTGTGTTGAAACTGCCTTTTCTAGTATCTTTGACAGAAAAGGTAGATTCGAGATTGGCCTGTAATTTACTAAATCTCTCGGATCTAGTTGAGGTTTTTTAATAAGAGGTTTAATAATAGCCTGCTTAAAGGTTTTTGGCACGTATCCTAGTGTTAACGATGAATTAATTATATCAAGAAGTGGACCTACGACCTCTGGAAGCATTTCTTTCAGTAGTTTAGTCGGAATTGGGTCTAACATACATGTCGTTGATTTTGATGATTTGATAAGTTTAGATAATTCTTCCTTTCCTATAGCGGCGAATGATTCTAGTTTTACCTCAGGGACACTACAGTGCACTGTCTGAAGCGAAACTGTAGACGGTTGCATGTTTTTAATTTTCTCTCTAATATTATCAATCTTGCAAGTAAAGAAGTTCATAAAGTCATTACTGCTGTGCTCTATGGAAACGTCAGCAGTTGAATCTCTGTTTCTAGTTAATTTAGCCACTGTGTCAAATAAATACCTAGGATTATGTTTGTTTTCTATTAAGAGATTTGAAAAATAAGTAGATCTAGCATTTCTTATAGCCGTTCTATACTCAATCATTTTTTCTTTCCACGAAAGGCGAAAAACTTCTAGTTTTGTTTTCTTCCAACTACGTTCAGCTTTTCTCACAGCTCGTTTTAGAGCCCGAGTGTGCTCGTCATACCACGGCGTTGGATTAGTTTCCTTAATCTTCTTTAGACGTAAAGGAGCGACTGCATCTAATGTGCTGGAAAAGAGAGAGCCAATAGTTTCTGTTGCAGCATCGAGTTCTTCTAAGTTATCAGGTATACTAAGGCGATGAAACTGCTCGGGGAGATTATTTACGAAGTAATCTTTAGTGGTAGACGTGATGGTTCTACAATATTTATGGCTGGGTGGTGGTTTTGTAGCCTTGGCTAATTGTATTATACACGAGACTAAATAATGATCTGAAATATCATCGCTCTGCTGTAGAATTTCAACAGCATCAATATCAATTCCATGCGACAGTATTAGATCTAGGGTATGATTACGATAATGAGTGGGTCCTGACACGTGTTGTCTAACTCCAATAGAGTTTAAAATGTCTGCAAATGCCAATCCAAATGCGTCTTTGTTATTATCTACATGGATATTAAAATCACCAACAACAAGGACTTTATCCGCAGCTAGTACTAACTCTGATAGAAAATCAGCAAATTCTTTGATAAAGTCAGTATGGTGCCCTGGTGGCCTGTATACAGTAGCCAGCACAAATGTCAACTTACATAATGTTACATAAAGCACCATCACTTCAAAGGAATTATATTTGAAATTCTTTTGAATGATTCTGAATATATTACTATAAATTACAGCAACACCTCCCCCTTTGCCTTTCTGTCGAGGATTGTGTCGATAATCATAACCTTGAGGACTAGATTCATTTAAAGTAATGTAATCGTCTGGTTTTAGCCAGGTTTCTGTCAAACACAGCAAGTCTAGTTTATTGTCTGTGATAATTTCATTTACAATAAGTGCTTTTGAAGAAATAGATCTAATATTCAGTAACCCAAGCTTTATCATTTGTTTATCTGATTTATCTGTGATTTTCATTTTTTGAACATCAATTAAATTTTTACCCTTAAAAGGTTTCGGAAATTTTTTGTATTTACTAGTTCGAGGTACAGACACAGTCTCTATGTGATAATATCTAGGTGAAAGTGTTTCTATGTGCTGTGAATTATCTGAGTTCTGTGACGTGAGGCGGCTAGCAGACGGTCGGTTTAGCCAGTTTGTCTGCGTCCTGATCTGGGCCCTGGTTTGTCATGTTTCAGCTCTAAGACTATTTGCCAAATTTCTAGATAGAAGAGCAGCACCATCCCGGGAGGGATGAATACCATCTCTTTTCAACAGATCAGGTCTGCCCCAAAAGCTTTTCCAATTGTCTATGAAACCTATGTTATTCTGCGGACACCACTTAGACAGCCAGCCATTGAGTGATGATAACCTGCTAACTATCTCATCACTCCGACGAACAGGAAGAGGGCCAGAACAAATTACTTCTGCTGACATTGAATTTGCGAGTTCACACACCTCTTTAATGTTAATTTTAGTGATCTCCGACTGGCGAAGTCGAACATCATTTGTGCCGACGTGGATAATGATTTTAGAATATTTACGTTTAGCATTAGCCAGCACTTTTAAATTTGCTTTGATGTCAGGTGCTCTGGCCCCCGGCAAACATGTGACTATGGTGGCTGGTGTCTCTATTTTCACGTTCCGTGTAATAGAATCGCCAATAACTAGGGCACTTTCAACAGGATTCTCAGTGGGTGCGTCACTGAGTGGGGAGAACCTGTTTGATGTTCTAATCGGAACGGAAGAGTGGTGTTTGTTCTTGCCATTATGCCGCCTCACAGTCACCCAGTTAGCCTGCTGCGTGGCTTCTACAACCGGAACCGAATGTGCAGTGTTTACTAGGCTAGTCGCATCCAAAGCAGTATCTAAGGCCCTTTCATTCTCACTATCCTCAATTAAAGTTTGGATGCGTGTCTCTAATTCTGAGATTCTCTCTGTCAGCCTGACAATATCCCTGCATTTATCACATGTGTAAGTCTCACTGCTGACAGAAAGAGCTAAGCTGTACATGTTGCATTTAATACACATGATAATCGTCGGACATGACTGACCGTGTGTTTGATGAACGCCGTCCGAAAAACTGCAACGCACACGGGACTCGCTGGCTGGATGTCTCGGTCGCTTGCCGGTGCCTGGGGCGAGGGTGATGTGCGGGACGCTGTACCTCGCGGTGGATCGATGAATGCCGGGCAGCAACGTCTCCACAGCTTCCCGATCTGGCGAGGACAGATCAGAATAACATACATCGGATAAATCCGCCATTTAATCAACAAGGAAGGTTGGTTTAGAGGAAAAAAGAAAGTAGACGGTAGCTAGCAGGCTAGCGGGCTATGGCTAACACTAGGTGATTACGCTGGTGGATTGCTAGTAATAAATCGTTCCGTTTAGTAATACTATGCAATAGGTTAAGTAATCTAGTGAAAAATAAGAAAGTTATATTATGTGAATAGGAATAAAGAGAAGGATTTAGGATAAACTCCACGAAGCTCCGAGCGTAGGTCAGACAGCAGGCAGCAGCGTTGAGCGTTGAGCGTTGAGCGTCGCATTCAGTGTTATGGAAAAGAACCATCGTGACAGAAATAAAAAAAAAAATTAAATAATAAAATAATAAAAGCAATAATTTGAGACCAGAAACACATCACATAACTGTAAGAGTAAATAATAATAATAATAATAATTGTTAATAATAATTAACTATTTTCTCTGTCCAAAGCATAGAGGTCCAAAGCTGTCACGTCACGTGACAAAAGAATGAACGACTCAAACCCGAAGACTCGGGAGGTGAACTAATCAATTCTCTTTCCGGCTGACTGCATTGGTTTAGCTTACGAAGCTGTCACGTGATGAATGAACGACTCAAAACCGAAGACTTGTCAGATAAGAGGTGAGGTGAGCTAATCATAGACTAAAGACCCAGGTAAACATTGAATTAATCTTTTCTGTTTCTTATACCATTATAGTTTTGTATTGTTTGAGTGTGATCAACGTTTGCAATAGTAGTACATGTGTTAGGAAAGTAATACGTAACATTTGAATTATATTTTGCTAAAATGAACGAAATGAACGAAATGACTCGAAAAAAGATTCGTTCATTCTGCTGAACGAGACTCAAAGGTCCGAGTTGGTAAAATGATCCGAACTTCCCATCACTAATTTACAGAAAAAAAATGTAAATTTTACAGTATAAAACTGTAATTTACAAACAAGAAAATTTGAATGTAAACCAGTTAATTCAACAATGCATGCTACTACTAAAATCTGTTTTGTACCTTTAACATATTGACAACCACCATAATAATGCAGGTGGTAAAAGAGAAAGCCACATGAAGAATCGGAGTTCATCACAAGTAGCTTTTCCATGAGCTGCAGTATATAATAATATAAAGAAGGTGCAAAAAGTCATTCACGCAAATGCAAAACACCATCATGGTAACACACAACACTTAAATAATGCAATAAACATTCATTAAACAACAGAAGATGTAACATAAATCCCTAATGTACATAACTGATAACAAAAACTATTCAGAGGCATGATTTTTTAAACAAAATACATTCAAATGTGGAGTGTCACACAGGGAACTGTGGGAATATCAGTTTACATTTACATTTACATTTATTCATTTGGCAGACGCTTTTATCCAAAGCGACTTACAAGTGAGGAATACAACAAGCGAATCGTCATGACGAGGCAAATAGACACAAGAAGTGCTCACAATACAAGTTTTGGGCAGTGCTCAGAGTATCATAAGCTACAATAGAGAGGGATTAGAGGAAGTGAAAGGATAGGAATAAGAAGTTTTTTTTGTTTTGTTTTTTAAGATAAGGTTAAGTGCTCACGAAAGAGATGAGTTTTCAGCTGTCTTTTGAATATTGCCAGGGATTCTGCATTCCGGATGAAGGCAGGAAGATCGTTCCACCAGCAAGGAACAGTGAATGAGAATGTCCTGGAGAGTGATTTCGTGCCTCTCTGTGATGGTACCACAAGCCTTCGCTCCTTTACTGAGCATAGGCTTCTGGTAGGAGTGTAGACTCGTAAGAGTGAGTGGAAGTAGGAGGGTGCTGAGCCTGTGGCAAGCAAGCGTCAAAGCCTTGAATTTGATGCGAGCAGCAAGTGGTAGCCAGTGCAGAGAGATGAAGAGAGGTGTGACATGGGCTCTTTTGGGCTTGTTAAAGACGACACGTGCTGCAGCGTTCTGAATCATTTGTAGAGGCTTGATTGTGCATGATGGCAGTCCAGCCAGAAGAGCCAGACCAGGGCCTGGACCAGAAGTTGTGTTGCATGTTCTGTTAGAAAGGGCCTAATTTTCCTGATGTTGTATAGTGCAAATCTGCATGACTGAGCTGTCTTTGCAATTTGGTCTTTGAAGGTCAGTTGGTCATCAAGGATTACTCCAAGATTTCTGGCCGAATTTGATGGGGTAATTGAGGATGTACCGAGCTGGATGCTGAAATCATGTTTTAGAGTCGGATTGGCAGGGAAGATGAGAAGCTCAGTCTTAGCCAGGTTGAGCTGTAGATGATGTTCTTTCATCCATGCCGAGATGTCTGCCAGACAGCTTGAGATTCGTGCAGCTACTGTGGGATCATCTGGTTGGAATGAAAGGAAGAGTTGTGTGTCATCTGCATAGCAATGGTAGGAGAATCCATGTGCCTGAATGATGGGACCAAGTGATGTAGTGTAAATGGAGAAGAGGAGGGGTCCAAGAACTGATCCCTGAGGAACCCCTGTGGTCGGTTGATGAGCTTTGGATACCTCCCCTCTCCAGGCAACCCTGAAAGACCTTCCTGTGAGATAGGATTCAAACCAGAGAAGTGGAGTACCTGTGATGCCCAGTGATGAGAGGGTGGACAGAAGGATCTGATGATTCATAGTGTCAAAGGCAGCAGATAAATCGAGCAGAATGAGCACTGATGATTTGGAATTAGCCTTTGCAATCCGCAAGGGTTCAGTGACTGACAGCAGTGCAGTCTCGGTCGAGTGGCCACTCTTGAAACCAGATTGATTGACGTCCAATTGGTTGCTCTGTGAGAGGAAAGATGACACCTGGTTGAAAACAACTCGTTCAAGTGTTTTTCCTATGAATGGTAGGAGAGAAACAGGTCTGTAGCTGTCTACAAGAGATGTGTTTAGTGTGGGTTTTTTTTAAGCAGTGGGGTTACCCGAGCCTGCTTGAATGTGTTAGGAAAAGTGCCAGTGTAGAGAGATGTGTTGATAATGTGTGTAAGTGCTGGTAAAAGTGTGGGAGCGATGGCTTGTAAAAGGTGTGAGGGGATGGGATCTAGAGGGCAGGTGGTGGGATGACTGGGGAGGAGAAGTTTGGATACTTCTGTCTCAGTGAGGGGGGAGAATGAAGAGAGGAGGTGTGTGGCTGTGTGTGTGGTTGGTCTGAGTTCCTGTGTGTGTGGAGCGGAGAACTGACTGCTGATGGTAGATTTTTTGTCAGTGAAAAAATTAGCAAAATTATCAGCAGTTAGGGATGAGGTGGGTGGTTGTGGAGGGGGACAGAGGAGAGAGTTGAATGTTTTGAAAAGTGTGCGTGTGTTTGAAGTGCTGTTGATTTTGTTGTGAAAATAGAAAGATTTAGCAGCATGAATTTCAGCAGAAAAGTCACCTGCACTCACTCCACCAATCACTAATCACGTCACGTCTCCGCTGATCTTCCAGATCCACGTCATGTCTCCGCTGATCTTCCAGAGCAATGTCACGTCTCCGCTGATCTTTCAGAACCACGTCACTTCTCCACTGATCTTCTATAGTCACGTCATGTCTCTGGACCTGTCCGAGAGCAGAGAGGGTTGTTGTCCAGTGTGGACGATCCACCATTTAGCACGAGCAGCTGGCATTCCGAAGCCTCCGCTGGCCGCTTCGTACTCAGGCCCGCCGGCCGCTTGGCACTCAAGCCTGCTGGTTGCTACGCACTCAAGCCCGCTGGTTGCTACGCACACAAGTTCACCAGTGTCCACGGACAAGATGGCCGCTTTGCCAGTGTCTACGGGCAAGATGGCCACTTCGCCAGTGTCTATGGACAAGATGGCTGCTTCACCAGTGTCTACGGGCAAGATGGCCACTTCGCCAGTGTCTACGGACAAGATGCCCGCTTCGCCAGTGTCTACGGACAACCTTTTTTTCCAATAATACATCTAATACATAATTCTGAATTTCGCTTTCATCGTCAAATTAATAGCGTCGTGAAAACATCGTTCTTTCAGTTGAGAAAATTGTCCAAATTGAAACTTATCATTTCAAATAAGGACTTGGAGACGGTTATGCATGCCTTTATTTCCACATGGTTGGATTATTGTAATGCTCTTTATTTGGGCATAAGTGAATCCCTGGTTGCTCGTCTCCAGTTTGTTCAAAATGCTGCAGCGAGAATTTTATCAAACACTAGAAAACGGGATCATATAACACCTGTACTGATATCCCTTCACTGGCTACCTGTAAAATATAGAATACAATACAAGGTGTTAATGTTTGTCTATAAGGCACTGCATGATCAGGCGGATATGTAAAAGACTTGCTAATTCCCTACCAGTCTCAATGTCATCTGCGCTCCTCTCAGAGTATGCTTTTAACCGTCCCTCGGTCTCGATTGAGGCGTAGTGGAGACCACGCTTTTTCTGTTGCGGCTTCTGCACTCTGGAATGTGCTTCCGTTTTCTATTAAATCCTCGTCAAGCATAGACATTTTTAAAAAGAACTTGAAGACCTTTTTATTTCATCAAGCTTTCGGAGTTTGATTAGGTCAACTGTGAGTAACTGATTGCATGTTTTTCTTGGTGCTCTGGCTGTCATTTTATGCTTGTATTAATTTTATAAATTATCTACTACTTATGGACAGCACTTTGGTCCATTTTTATGGTTTTGTAAGTGCTTTACAAATAAAAATTGAGTTAAGTTGAGTTGAGTACGGACAAGATGGCCACTTCGCCAGAGTCTATGGACAAGATGGCCGCTTCGCCAGCGTCTACGGACAAGATGGTCATTCCAGTGACCGAGTTGTCATATACCTGTTGGTGGGGAACTTGTGGGTGGGTCTTCAGAACTGCCATGGCTGCCTGACGCTCCTGACTCGCCTTGGCGTCCCAAGGCTCCTGAACTGCCATGGCTGCCTGACACTTCTGACCCGCCTTGGCGTCCCAGGGCTCCCGAACTGCCATGGCTGCCCGACACTCCTGACCCGCCGTGGCTGCCCGAGTCGCCTGACCCGCCAGGACGCCTAGAGTCCTTGGACCTGCCCTGGAGACCTCCTTACCTGTTTGTACATCCAACTTCACCTGCCAGTAGGTCTCCAAGGCACCCACCCCCCCTCCCCAGTTGTTCCATCCACGGTGTGAGGACGTGCCTTCCGGGAGGGGGATGTTATGTCACAGTTCCAGTCATTCCCGGACTTCATTTCCCATCATCCTCCCTGCCAATCACCTGCACTCACTCCACCAATCACTAATCACCACACCCAGCTGCAGCACATTACCTGGACTATTTAAGCCATCCACATCCTCACACTCATTGCAAGGTCTTGTATACCACGGTTACATTTCTAAGCGTTTATCTTTGTGTTTGTCTGCCTGTTACTGATCCTGTGTGTTCCCCGTGTACGATTCTCTGCTGCCTGCCCTTTGGATGATTTGCTCTGTCTTGGACTTACGATTGTTATCTGCCCACCCTGACCTATTGCCTGTTCTCCAACTACGATTCTGCCTGCTCTCTGCCATACCTGTTTGCTGTTGTTCCACCATTGCCTGTTTGACTACGAAATAGATCCTACCCTGAGTCCCGCTTTGTTACAACGGGAACTTACTGTTAACCTTTTTACAATATTTTACCATTAAAATCACATTCATTTTTTACAGTGCCTCCAGATAGTATACCTCCAGATACTAGCTGAACTGGTGCACTGATATAAAGTTTAATAACCCACCTAAGAAGCGATAGAAGGGTTAAATTAATGATTGATTGTTCGTTCAGATCAGGTATTATGAAGTGCATATACTGCTAGAAACTTGGGATTTCATTATTTTACTCTCTTAAAACTGAGTCTTTCCTCAATTCCTTTCTTTCTGCAACTTGTGTGAATTTTTGTGCATGTGTTTGTGTTAGATTTTAGATTGTGTTAGAATAATCAATAAAGTCTCATTTTTATTTTTAAAGAGAAGTGTCTTGTGTTGTGCTTACGAATTTAATGTCTTAAACAGCCAATCTAATAAACAGTGTTTTCACTATAGTTTGGATTTTCTTATCCGCTACAGAGCTTATAGTTATGCTGGACGATTAATTTGCTCGGTTGTAAAATAACTGACTCTTTTAAAATTCCCTATAAATTAATTAATAATTCCCTTTGAGCTAAACTGACCTGTGTCCCTTACTAAATAAATTAATAAATTATATAATAAATAAATAAATTATCCATAATCCATAATAAATTAATTACTACTGACCTAACTGGTCAAACAGGTTTATAAAATGGTCTGAAATTGTTCACGATTCAGTTTCATTAGTAATGGGATACTTTATAAGACAGAAAACAAAAAGAGCATTGGATGAGGGTGATATTTGCATAGGAAATAAACGTGCAAATGTTTTCTAGTGTTGTCAATGATAAAGCAGCTGTGTGCATCTTCATCAACTCCTCCCATGATGATTACATCATTTAATATCATTCTAATAACCATATCCTCGAACCTTGTGACACAATATTCTTATTTTTATACATTTATTTGATTTAACTCCACAACACACATGATTTGCTTTATTAATGCTTTTATTGATTAGAGGAGTGTTTCAGAGAAGGTATTGAGAAGAGATTAAAGCTTAGAAAAGATTCAAATGAAGTTTAATTTTAGAATAACATTTTTTGTAAAGATTAGATCACAAAGTGTAAAATCAATGTAACTGTGGAGCAGCATGCCTGCATATGATCTCAAGCATCTGTAACACAAAAATAGCCTATTTGGCCTGAACAGCCCCAGTCGTTCCAGCAACGGTTAGCTGTAGGGTGGAAAAATGAAATAAGTTATTCTGAACATTATAGTGGTGGTAGAATCAAAATAAAACAGAATGTTCAACCTAAGTATGATATGAAATTATAGTATTGTAAATTATTCAAAAACTAGACTACATTCTTACAGGTCCAGTTGATCTCCAGACAGTTCTCAGTACCCAGATTGTTAGGTTCTGCAGAGCACCAGTTGGTAAAGTCATTCACAGATCCATCAGTCCACAACCACTGTCCTTCCTAAAGAGCAAAGACATGATTATAAGAGTGCACTACTGTACTCAGACTTCAGTAATTAATTTCAGCTTTATCCCATCTTCATTAGAACATTTGCATTTACTGTTTAGAGCAGATATTCTAGTAACACTTTATTTTGATGGTCTCTTATGAACATTCTGTTGACTGTAAGTAACTTTGCAACTACGTGTCAACTTATTCTAACCCTAATACTTGACTAACACTCTAATAAGAGCTAGTAGATATGTAGAC
Organism: Ancherythroculter nigrocauda; assembly: GCA_036281575.1. Classification (NCBI taxonomy): domain Eukaryota; kingdom Metazoa; phylum Chordata; class Actinopteri; order Cypriniformes; family Xenocyprididae; genus Ancherythroculter; species Ancherythroculter nigrocauda. The sequence goes on along the minus strand of VTFQ01000011.1, from coordinate 39,646,103 downwards.
GCGATGTTACTTATAATCAACTACAAAATGTGTTAAAGGGACCATCAAAAAAAAGTGAAACTGAAATTCCAGTCTACAAACAAATATATCTCTTTAGTACACACAATTTAACTTACTTGTTCACCATCATGAGCACCAATCCAACCACGTGAGGAAGAAGAAGGCAACAGACCCAGCAGAAACTCATTTTCCGGTTTATTATGCACAGATGCGAGATTCGCACCAAGACCTTGGCAGTTTCTCTAAAGAGACAGATTTTTTTTTATTGTCAAAACAAAATCTAATCTTTTTAGCATAAATCATAAGTAACTTTTTAAAAAAACATTTTAGTCATTTTCAAACAAAGTGTGCTCTGATCGATTATTTGTTCAGTATCAGTTTTCTGTATTTATTTTGCAGAAAAGAAAGTTTTACTTTAAAAATATTAAAATTCCTACTTCATATAAAGTGTCTTTAACTACTATGTACTAACATTTAAATGAATCATTTGATTCAGTGCACTTATTGTTTACATACGATTTTACTTTGTACTTATATTTAAAAAAAATATCTGCATGTAATTACATCTGTAATTAATTTCTGTAATTAGATGAATGATTACACTGTAGACCTTTCCGTACACCTTACCCACCCTTAAACCTACTCATACCACCATAACTGTCCCTAACCTTCACTGTATCCACCTCAATAGCAGAACAAGTGATTTGCAATACAGCATCAACACAAAAAAGTACATTGCACCTTATTGATTTATCTAGATGTAGTGAAAGACACCTAATGTAAAGTGTGACCAAATATTGTGGTAACTTAACACATTACCTCTGCTGTGATCCAGTTAACCGACTGAGAGAAGTACTTGAAGCACCGGAGTCCAAAACTTGACCATCCAGCGGGGCATTTTATGACTAAATCAACTGCATCCAGTACATAAATGTTAGGGCATTCGTGATATTCACAGCAAAGAATTATTTTATGTTTGTGTGATTTTGTGCCTAAATTACATGTACTTTGATACTGTAAATCCCTCATTAATCATGCAAATATTAGTAAATGGAATATTGCACATTTTCAAAATGAAATTACAATTAAATGTTTTTGTTACCTTCTGCATTCCCCATGGAGAAGATGACGAAAAGAAGCATTAGACTTCTCAGCACTGCCATGATGAACCTGAAATGAATAAGCAGGAAAAGTTAGATGTCTGCACTCATATACTGCACACAGTGGATTCTCAGTGTATTTTAAAAACAAAGATACATTAGAAATGTTATTCAGTAGGTTTTGTTCCCAAAACTCACCTTGGTTTGGTTGTCGCCTGTAGAATCTCAGAGGAAGAGTTTGTGAAGTTCCAGAAACAGCTCTGCTTTTATACTTTACTTAATGTCAAGTGTGTGTGAGTTTATAGTCACAAGGATGACATGATTGTTTGATATGTAGAATTTATGTACACAAGAAATAAAATCCTAATATTGGAGAATGGTGTAAGATGAGCCTAATGTTAGTTTAACTAAATAGTTATTTTAAATATTTGTAATTAAGAGTTGAAGTAAATAGTCATAAGGAACATATTCCCCATTAAATATTTGAAATAGCAAAAATTATGAATTATAGTTATTTTCTTCTGTATAAACTTTAAGAAATATCCAAAACTTTTTGTTTTGTGAACAGTGCCGTTTTATAAATTCCTAATGTGTATTTCTAATTCATTCTAAAATCTGATCAATTTGATATCTTTTTATAACAGTCTGTAAACGTCTGGGGACTGAGGAGACAAGTTGCTCAAGTTTAGGAATAGGAATGTTGTCCCATTCTTGTCTAATACAGGCTTCTAGTTGCTCAACTGTCTTAGGTCTTCTTTGTCGCATCTTCCTCTTTATGATGCGGCAAATGTTTTCTATGGGTGAAAGATCTGGACTGCAGGCTGGCCATTTCAGTACCCGGATCCTTCTTCTACGCAGCCATGATGTTGTAATTGATGCAGTATGTGGTCTGGCATTGCCATGTTGGAAAATACAAGGTCTTCCCTGAAAGAGACGACGTCTGGATGGGAGCATATGTTGTTCTAGAACTTGGATATACCTTTCAGCATTGATGGTGCCTTTCCAGATGTGTAAGCTGCCCATGCCACACGCACTCATGCAACCCCATACCATCAGAGATGCAGGCTTCTGAACTGAGCACTGATAACAACTTGGGTTATCCTTGTCCTCTTTAGTCCGGATGACATGGCGTCCCAGTTTTCCAAAAAGAACTTCAAATTTTGATTCGTCTGACCACAGAACAGTTTTCCACTTTGCCACAGTCCATTTTAAATGAGCCTTGGCCCAGAGAAAATGCCTGCGCTTCTGGATCATGTTTAGATATGGCTTCTTTTTTTACCTATAGAGTTTTAGCCGGCAACGGTGAATGGCACGGTGGATTGTGTTCACCGACAATGTTTTCTGGAAGTATTCCTGAGCCCATGTTGTGATTTCCATTACAGTAGCATTCCTGTATGTGATGCAGTGCCGTCTAAGGGCCCGAAGATCATGGGCATCCAGTATGGTTTTCCAGCCTTGACCCTTACGCACAGAGATTGTTCCAGATTCTCTGAATCTTTGGATGATATTATGCACTGTAGATGATGATAACTTCAAACTCTTTGCAATTTTTCTCTGAGAAACTCCTTTCTGATATTGCTCCACTATTTTTCGCCACAGCATTGGGGGAATTGGTGATCCTCTGCCCATCTTGACTTCTGAGAGACACTGCCACTCTGAGAGGCTCTTTTTATACCCAATAATGTTGCCAATTGACCTAATAAGTTGCAAATTGGTCCTCCAGCTGTTCCCTATATGTACATTTAACTTTTCCGGCCTCTTATTGCTACCTGTCCCAACTTTTTTGGAATGTGTAGCTCTCATGAAATCCAAAATGAGCCAATATTTGGCATGACATTTCAAAATGTCTCACTTTCAACATTTGATATGTTATCTATATTCTATTGTGAATAAAATATAAGTTTATGAGATTTGTAAATTATAGCATTCCTATTTTATTCACAATTTGTACAGTGTCCCAACTTTTTGTGGAATCGGGTTTGTAATTTAGAAAATAGTTTGGTGCAATACGAGTCCAAGCTTCCAAGCTTTAGGGGGCCAAGTTTGTTGACACGAGGGCTCTGCCTCCCAGCTCTGGAACCATTTATTCTTATCTATTTCAGTTCAAATACACAGCAAACACATGTTAAATGTAACTAATTTAGCACAAAAACTGTATTTAATGAACAAGATGTTACTTGTCACTCTATGAGCTTTGACTGCGCTATAGTGTTTACCTTCATGCTCTGTCTACTCTTCAGCACAGTGTAATCACAAAAACTTCAACATAACAGACACTCCTTTAAACATCAAAAATAACAGCGTTAAACTCTAGCAAGTCTTTCCCTTTATTAAAAAAAACACAAAATTACTTAATTTCAACTTTTACTCTCCTCACCAGTCCTATGCAAAGCATGATGGGAACTAGAAAACCAATACCCAATTTCCAAAGTAACAAGACCATTTTATTAAGTTACAACAGCTTAAAAAGAAATTCAGTTAAAGCAGAAATTTGAGTTTAGTTACACACAGTATTAAGTTAATGTAATGATCAACATTATTATGTCAACTGAACTCAACAACATAATGTTTGCAATAAATCTGAATTTTTAACTTGCAACCATACATTTATTTAACCTACTTACTCAATACACATGACATGAAAATATGTTTTTTTTTTTTTTTTTAAATAAATAAAATAACTTATTTAATTTTCAGCATAAACATTCATGGCTAGACAGGTAATGAACATAATCTAGTATAATCTATAAATAATTTATGGCTGAAATGTTGTAGGGATATGTGACAAAATATCAATCATAATAATGTCAGATAGGCTATCTGTGCTGCTGTTATTAATACAGTAAATGCCATGTTGCTGGAAATGGAGGCATCAGTGTCCCGGAGATATAAAAAAGAAATATATTTTAATTTTTTTTGTATAAATTAAGTATTAAAATGCAATGTATATGACTGACAATAATGTAGCATCACTGTCATCTTGACCTCAAACACACACCAGCCAGTTCATTGAATGCATGTAATATGTAGGAAGAATTTTTCTTTTTTCTGCTCTTTTTCCGACTGACAACTTTTTTTTCACTTTTTTTAATCATCATAAAAAATAAAAAATGTTATCTCTGGATTTGAAGTTCCTGGCAGGGGCGGCGCTAGGGGTGGGCTAACAGGGCTTAAGCCCCGAATGTTTTGTCAGTTACTCTTTACAATGCTTTTGCAGCATACAGCATTGTAGCCAATCAAAGACATGTCTGTTGAACTCAACGGCCAATCAGACGCGTTTAAAGTCCGCGTGAACCAGAAGTTGCAAACAACATTTCTCAAGTGTTGTGACGTATTTCCAAGTGAAACGGAATATTGAATAGAGGGCAGAGTTTTACTTTAGCGCTCCTCCTCTCCATATCTCGCTCATAGCAGACTAATGGTTGGAGAAGAGTGGTTTATGTGTTTTCAACCTAAGCCGCCAAACAATTTTTTCTGTGTTTTAACTTGCATGGATTAATTGTTTACCACAAGACTAGTAATATGCACTAACAAAGTAAATAGGGTCAATTTTGATTTCATGTCGACTTTAAATAAGTCGCTGCGCTGAAGATGTTTAAAGTTAATTCACTGAGTTCTTTGTAAAGCAAACAGTGCAGAGCTTTTTTATTTATTTTATTTGTCTTTTATTTAATTGAATTTCAAAAATACAAAACTTTTTAATGTGATCTCAAGACATTTAACAAACAATATATATCTACATGATGCAATAAATAAAATTAAATAAAAATAAAAGGGAATCACAGGTATTAGAATTCATTTAGCCACACCAACATCATCATCTGATGTCATGCACGTGCACGCAGAGGGCAGTAGAATTCTGGTAGGAGGTCGAAATTTGGCATAACACCAGTTTTTCAAAGCATGTGCTCAAAGAAAACATCTCAGGTTATGCCTGAATTCCTGAAGTAATGGCAAAGGGACGCAGCATCTCGTTCCCTATTCTCAGGGAAACATGGTTACATGCGTAACCTCAGACATTCCCTTTTAAAAGGAAACTCGTGCTGCATCCCCTAGGGCTTGCTATGGGGAACTGAATACCCATGCTGCCATGCTGAAGGGTAGAATGCCTTTTTGGCTGAGCTAACTCAAAGTCTTCATCCCTAGGTGTACCAGTGGCAACCATAGGCAGGATATTCTCAAGAACGGAGACCACAAGGAAGTCTCTAAGAGAGGAAACCTAGCTATGTTCATACTCAGGCCAGCTTCCAAAAAGGCTCACAGAGAGCCTAAACACTCAAACTTCCAAAAAACAGCCCTGGAGAGAGGAGGGCTCAACAAGAGGCCTGGCAACACTCTAACCCAAGGGCAGTGCTGGGTTGAGTCCAGTTTGCCCACGAAGGTCCGCAGAGTGGAGGCCTATATAATGCATCCCAGTTTGAGAGGGGGCCTAACACTCGTATTGAGGTAAGCAGCCAAGGAGGCTCAAAGAGAGCCTAACTACCTAGCACACTACCCTACCACCTAGCCGAGCTCTAGGAGCGGAGGCCTCAAATGACAACTCTCTAAATCGAGATGAGACCTATCAGTGCCCAAAAACTCACAACATACTGCACGGAGGCTCACAGAGAGCTTACAACTTGCACTTGATATCCAAACGCAGCAGGTCACTAGCCTGACCTGCTGCCGCATATGCTCTGCCATTAAGACTTGGGCTTCTCGCGTTTCCACGGCATATCTAATCAGCCATGTTTTTCTCTTCATGGCTCGAAGCAAGGAGCATGCTCGCTGCCGGATCAGATGATGAGAGAGATAACACATCATCATCCGGCAGTGAGCTCTCGTCAGCCGCACTTCAGTCTCCTTGTCGCCTCAGCCGAAACAGGTTTGAACTGTGAGCACAGATAGCTGGTCCGATTCCCTCAAAAAAAAGGGCAAGACAAGAGCGAAATTCCTCATAGGAAGGTGCTCAAAATGCAAATAATGCACATTTACCGTGTGTCATCTGGTGTCAGTTGAAGCTGACACAGAGGAACGCACTGTATGAAAGACTTAGCACTAGTGTTCGCCATAATCCTAGATTTGTCTTGAATAAACACACATTCAAACAAACTGGTATCCTGAAGACCTTTTATACTCACAGTTGCACCTGTGGTGATGTCATACCGCCTGCCAATATCAAGTTCATTGTCGTGTTTAAACTCAAGCTTCAGACACCCGGCATGTCGGAGGCATCCCCCATAGCTACCCCTAAGGGACGCAGCATGAATACGCAGCAGATGAGCGCACTCACCGACTGCATATCCAGACAAAACATGACAACATGAAAGAAGACAACAAGAAAAACACAGCCATTATATACACGAGCGGTGTGCTCACGCAATGAGACCAGAGCGCACGGAGAACGAGCAAATGCTCATCCCAGATGACAAAGTACAGGGATCCAAGTTTGTTGACACGAGGGCTCTGCCTCCCAGCTCTAGAACCATTTATTCTTATCTATTTCAGTTCAAATACACAGCAAACACATGTTAAATGTAACTAATTTAGCACAAAAACTGTATTTAATGAACAAGATGTTACTTGTCACTCTATGAGCTTTGACTGCGCTATAGTGTTTACCTTCATGCTCTGTCTACTCCTCAGCACAGTGTAATCACAAAAACTTCAACATAACAGACACTCCTTTAAACATCAAAAATAACAGCGTTAAACTCTAGCAAGTCTTTCCCTTTATTAAAAAAAACACATAAAATTACTTAATTTCAACTTTTACTCTCCTCACCAGTCCTATGCAAAGCATGTTGGGAATTAGAAAACCAATACCCAATTTCCAAAGTAACAAGACCATTTTATTAAGTTACAACAGCTTAAAAAGAAATTCAGTTAAAGCAGAAATTTGAGTTTAGTTACACACAGTATTAAGTTAATGTAATGATCAACATTATTATGTCAACTGAACTCAACAACATAATGTTTGCAATAAATCTGAATTTTTAACTTGCAAACATCCATTTATTTAACCTACTTACTCAATACACATGACATGAAAATATGTTTTTTTTTTTTTTTAAATAAAATAACATTTAATTTTCAGCATAAACATTCATGGCTAGACAGGTAATGAACATAATCTAGTATAATCTATAAATAATTTATGGCTGAAATGTTGTAGGGATATGTGACAAAATATCAATCATAATAATGTCAGATAGGCTATCTGTGCTGCTGTTATTAATACAGTAAATGATAGTTATGATAAATAATAATGTAAATATGAAAAGATATGATATAACCTGAAAACAACTCTGTTCGGAGCTGTGGTCTGTTTGTACAATACAAGGAAACTGAGAAAAGGTGTTCCTGGGAAGACCAACAATTCCATGTTTATGCTAGTTGTGATCCATGACAGTCGCTGATAATGGAGATAATATTGTTAATGTCAATATTTAAAGAAAAGATAGACAGATAGATTTAAAATATTTGCAAATGTGTCAACAAACAGTGTCAACAAACGTTTCTGGCCTGCTATGAGGAACTGCTCGGTCTAGAAGATTTTGCCATCATCATCTTGTGAAATATAAAAAGTAAATATATTTCAAATAATTTTTTTTATACATTTATTAAGTATTAAAATGCAATGTATATGACTCTGACAATAATGTAGCATCACTGTCATCTTGACCTCAAACAAACACCAGCCAGTTCATTGACTGCATGTAATATGTTTCTGCTCTCTCTCCGACTGACAACTTTTCTTTTTAATCATAAAAAAGTATGTTATCTCTGGACTTGAAGTTCCTGGCAGGGGTGGGCTAACAGGGCTGTTTTGTTACTTGTTCTGTCATGTTTATGGATTAATGATTGTAAAGCATCCTTGAGTTTGCAGAAAAGCCCTATAAAAATAAACATTATTATTATTATTACTTCTTGTCTTTGTCATTGAGCTGAACAATTAATCTGAAAAACTATTGTAAATATGATTACAACTGTGGCTGGTGAAGACCTAATCATGAAAAGTGCATATTACAGCATTATATTTTCCCTCCTTGCGTCAATAGTTACTGTTTACAACGTGCTTTTGCAGCATAGAGCATTGTAGCCAATCACAGACATGTCTGTTGAACTCAACGGCCAATCAGATATATATTCACATAATGATGCAATAACTACATTAAAAATAAAATAAAAATTAAAGGGAATCACAAATATTAAAATTCATTTAGCCACACCGACGTCATCATATCACGAACACTCAGCAGATAAGAGCACTCACCAACTACATGTCTACACAAAACATGATCACATGAAAGAAGACAACAAGAAAGCACACAGCCAATGTAAACATGAACGGCGTGCTAATGCGCATCCCAAATGACAAAGTGCCGGGATCTGAACATCACGCAGTAGGGTTGCACAGACTAGTTGACTCTAATGCTCTGCCATGACGCTTTGAGCTCGACGTCCACTGGTTGCTGATCATGGCCTATAGAGGGTGCAACAGGTTAAAAAATCTTTGAAGTCCACTTTTACACTGTTTCCAACAGTTAAAATGACAAATAAATGCATACACTGAGAACGCTCCACAAGATATGTTTGATTATACCATCTGGATGCTCGATATTGATTTGGTGAATGGACGTTTTATACAGTTTTAAACATTGAAATTTATCCACTTTGGAGAGCATTTTCAAAAAGCTCATCTTTCCCTAACAAAAATACCATATCAGTGCAGATGGAAGGCCAAAATGGACAGAAAAAGATGCGTTTTTAAACAAAAAAATATTAGTGTGGACAAGGCCTTAGTAACTCAAGACAACAGCTTCACCATTTGTACAGAGAAGCTGACAGGTAGGATCAATTCACAGAAGCAATCGCTCTCTCACTAATGCTTTCATATAAATGTAATTTTTATTGTGCTAATTTACCTGTGTCTGATTTAGAACGAGCAGAAATCTGTGAGAAATATAATGATCCAAAAACAAAAAACTGATAAAATAAGCTGTTATGTAGGAGCAATAGCCTTGTGGGCAGCACTGTCACATGCCATAGCTGTGCACAAGGCAGTCAGCTCGAGGTTCAGGCTTATTTGTGACTAGCGACTAGTTGACATCAACTTTAATCACACAAATGTCGACTTAAAAAAAATCTGAAGTTGTTCAACCCCTACCACACGCGCGAAAGAGCGTACGGCCCGAGTGAACACGGAGCCGCACACTCACAAGACCAAAGGAGGGTGTCAGGGCTCTGCCACCAAACAAGAATATATTACAAAGAAGTGACAGAACCCTGACAGCTTCTATATAAACAATGTTCATTATATGAAGAGTATTCCCATTGTAGATATATGCTGATGATTCATTAGAAATTAATTTAAATGATAGCCTACTCAGGATGGCAGAGGTGCAAGAAAGCCAGGTCCCCGTCCTGGACCTGTTCCTTGGGTGTGGCGAGAAGGTCCTGGACGTTTCACTGTGGATGGATGAAGCATTGTGTGAGCTCTACATTGGAGATGAGGTGGACGTCACACATCTCAAGGTGTTCATCTGGGAGAGCGGAAATGGGAAAATGAATTTGTCAACATACACAACTGTCAAGGTACACAAATATAATACAAAATACATTAGCTGCTAATATTGGATTTTTGCCAACATCCAACATTTTTCAACTCTTTTTGGTCAATATTCAATGGTGATATACATCTCTCTTTTTTTGGGAGATATTAATTTACGTCAAAATACGTCATTAATTTAAGTCAAATCAGACTTCTGACTTTATTATATCAATTACTGCTTAAGTTATTTATAAACGTAAGTAACTTAATGTTACTTGTAGTCTAACAAGTACAGCGCCCCTGAATAAAAGCACTAGGACCCAGGGGAAGCTCTTCCTGCTGCTGCAAATGCTAGTGAGTGTTAACTGTATCACACACCAGACACAACCTTCTGTACTCACATTGTCAAGTTCAACACAGCAATCCATTAAAGTGAATCTAATCGCAGGCAAAAGTAGAAGAATGACCACACTGCTGACATGATCTTATCGCTAACACTACTTGCATACATGCGAGTTATTGCAAGCACATAATCAACATGATGTCATATCGGCAAGGCCTATCAGCATAATGTTCCCTATTGGGCTGATGCTGATGATTACATTTTAAACCTTTATCAGCTAATTCCAATGACGCTCCGATAGTATTGTGTATCCCTATCCAGAACTCATGTAACAATCCCCCATCCTACTAGAAATATTAAAAACTATGCATAGAGGAAGCCTACAATTACTAGGTTTCCACTTTACATTAGGATTCACTTTCACAGGTTGTTAATGTTTATAACTCATGAATAAATGGTTCACATGTTTCCACTTTACATTAAGGTTCACTTTCACAGGTTATTAATGTTTATAACTCATGAATAAATGGTTCATATGTGTTCACTTTACAGTAAGGTTCACTTTCACAGGTTATTAATGTTTATAACTCATTAATAAATGGATCACATGCGTTCACTTTACATTAAGGTTCACTTTCACAGGTTATTAATGTTTATAACTTATTAATAAATGGTTGACGTGTTCACTTTACATTAAGGTTCACTTTCACAGGTTATTAATGTTTATAACTCATTAATAAATGGATCACATGCGTTCACTTTACATTAAGGTTCACTTTCACAGGTTATTAATGTTTATAACTTATTAATAAATGGTTGACGTGTTCACTTTACATTAAGGTTCACTTTCACAGGTTATTAATGTTTATAACTCATTAATAAATGGATCACATGTGTTCACTTTACATTAAGGTTCACTTTCACAGGTTATTAATGTTTATAACTCATTAATAAATGGATCACATGCGTTCACTTTACATTAAGGTTCACTTTCACAGGTTATTAATGTTTATAACTTATTAATAAATGGTTGACGTGTTCACTTTACATTAAGGGTCACTTTCACAGGTTATTAATGTTTATAAATCATTAATAAATGGTTCACAAGTGTCCACCCTACATTAGGGTTCACAGTTAACTAATACTGGAATAACATTTTTCATTATTATCTCATCAAGTTATGGTTATTATCTTTTGTTTTATCTTCATCTTAAAAAACAAGAAATCAGTTTTTATACACTGCTGTGGATAGGCATCATGACCTTTTTGGAGAGTATCATGGGTAAGACAGAAACTTCTGGTAAGCAACATAGTAGGAAAATGAGGCAGTCATGAGATATTAATAAGAAAAGCACAAATACGACACCCTTCAGTCTAATTATGATAGTCAATTTTTGCTGCAGTTATAACTGCATTGTTAATGATTTATTATGCGTTTGTAAATGACTCATTACTCATTAACACATTTATAAACCTTTTACAAAGGGAACCTTAATGTAAAGTGTTACCAAATTAAGAATATAATTAACTTTGCTTTTAATTCTGCATTACTGTTCAGGTAAGTGATATGGACTACAAAAGAAATCTAATAGCATAATCAAATGTAAAATAACATTACTTAGTTTTCACTGTAAAAATGGATAATTATTGCTTATTAAAGCTTTTTAAAGTTATTTATTCAAGAGCAGCTAGTAATTTCCTCTTCGCCTTTAGTTGTTTGATTCACATTAATGGTGTAATCGTGAGCAGGTGTCTATAGCAATATTAAATAGTATGTGTATTTTCTTAATTTCTCTAATACTGACAGCAGAACCAGTAACTTCGGAGTTTATCGATACCGCAGTCTTTCATAATTTAGCCCCAGGGACTGTATAATACCGAGCCAGGTCTCATTAGAAAATCATACCTATGGGAAAGTTTTTGTGAAAAAAATTGTATAAAAACATTGGATTTTATACAAATCACCGCAGCTCTGATTTGAAATTTTGCCCGATGAGTGGCACTAAAAGTGTAAGGCTCCATTACTTTTTAAAATAGCATAGGCCTACCACCAACACTACACCTAAACCTACCCGATAACCCAGCTAGCAGGGAACGTTCTCAGAACTTTGGCTAACATTCAGTAAAGGTTTTTTAATGTTTTAAAGAAAACATTTGAATGTAATGTTCAGAAAATGTTTCAAGAATTTTTTTAAATTTAGAAAATGTTCCTATAATGTTAAATGCAAACAAATCTAGAACATTTTCCCTGCAACATTTTGAGGATGTTTTGAGGATGTTGTTGAGGTAACATTATATAATGTTGTCAATAAAACATTCGCACAATGTTTCAATAAAACAAAGGAAGAACATTCTCTCAGCAACATTAGGAAAACGCTATAAGAACATCATTAATGTTTGAGGTGATGAAATGTTCTGTAAAAAATGTTTTTCTAATGTGATGTATTAACCATGATAGAACATTTCACCTGCAACATTTTGAGGATGTTTTGAGGATGTTATTGAGGTAACATATTATATAATGTTGTCAATAAAACATTTGCACAATGTTTCGATAAAACAAAGGAAGAACATTCTCTCAGCAACATTAGGAAAACGCTATAAGAACATCATTAATGTTTGAGGTGATGAAATGTTCTGTAAAAAATGTTTTTCTAATGTGATGTATTAACCATGATAGAACATTTCACCTGCAACATTTTGAGGATGTTTTGAGGATGTTATTGAGGTAACAGATTATATAATGTTGTCAATAAAACATTCGCACAATGTTTCAATAAAACAAAGGAAGAACATTCTCTCAGCAACATTAGGAGAATGCTATAAGAACATCACTGTGGTTTGAGGTGATGAAATGTTCTGTATAAAATGTTCTTCTAATGTGACGTATTAACCAAGATAGAACATTTCACCTGCAACATTTTCAAGATGTTTTGAGGATGTTATTGAGGTAACATTATATAATATTGTAAATATAACATTTGCACAATGTTTCAATAAAACAAAGGAAGAACATTCTCTCAGCAACATTAGGAAAACGCTATAAGAACATCATTAATGTTTGAGGTGATGAAATGTTCTGTATAAAATGTTCTTCTAATGTGACGTATTAACAAATCTAGAACATTTCACCTGCAACATTTTGAGGATGTTTTGAGGATGTTGTTGAGGTAACATTATATAATGTTGTAAATATAACATTCGCACAATGTTTCAATAAAACAAAGGAAGAACATTCTCTCAGCAACATTAGGAAAACGCTATAAGAACATGATTTAGGTTCGAGGTGATAAAATGTTCTGTGTAAAATGTTCTTCTAATGTGACGTATTAACAAATCTAGAACATTTCACCTGCAACATTTTGAGGATGTTTTGAGGATGTTGTTGAGGTAACATTATATAATGTTGTAAATATAACATTTGCACAATGTTTCAATAAAACACATGAAGAACATTCTCTCAGCAACATTAGGAAAACGCTATAAGAACTTCACTGAGGTTTGAGGTGATAAAATGTTCTGTATAAAATGTTCTTCTAATGTGACTTATTAACCAAGATAGAACATTTTACCTGCAACATTTTGAGGATGTTATTGAGGTAACATATTATATAATGTTGTCAATAAAACATTTGCACAATGTTTCGATAAAACAAAGGAAGAACATTCTCTCAGCAACATTAGGAAAACGCTATAAGAACATCATTAATGTTTGAGGTGATGAAATGTTCTGTAAAAAATGTTCTTCTAATGTGACGTATTAACAAATCTAGAACATTTCACCTGCAACATTTTGAGGATGTTATTGAGGTAACAGATTGTAAATATTCACTATTTTTTTTATAAATATTCACTATAATTCATTCCTTAAATTGAACAATCTCAGAACTAACATTATATTGTATTATTAAACTTGAGTTCTCAATGTACTATTGAAATTAATTTCTGCACATTTTAATGTTTTCTTTTTTTCTACAATTGACGAGTTCAGATGCAAAAGCCTGTGCAAGTGGCATCTGAAATTTTCTTCTTAAATTAGCATTTTTGTCAAGCTTGTATGTTTAGGTTCAGTAAATTTCACTTTAATGGCAATTAATAGGTCCTTTTCATTGCCATTAAAGTGTAATAAGCTTGATAAACATGCTTGTTTTATAAGAAAATTTCAAATGGCACTTAAAGGCTTTTGCATCTGAAGTCTTCAATTATTTTTGTACATAACTGATATAGCATTGTATTAGCAACAATTTCCTTCACTGTTTTGTTTCTTTACGCTTTATTAAAAGAAAAAAAAAAGAAACTTCCCCCCAATGTTCAAGACATGGTTAGCTTGGTTTATGTAAGAATGGAGATTATACAATATTGCCACAATGTTCCATAATAAAGGAGTAACATTATCAAAACAACATTTGTAAAATGTGGATATTATTCCAGATTGTGATGAAGTTTGGGCCAGATCATCATTACATCTGGCACTTCTGTTTTGGTTCTGGGTCTGGCTGGCATCATGTTTTTAACACCATTGTGTGAAAGAGCATTGGGCTGAACTCAAAAGAAACAAAATATAATAAGATACAAAATATAATAAGAAACAAAAGATGAAATGCATTATTTTAGCTGAACTGCAAAAGTGAGATGAATTCTGGGGGAAGGGAAAGTCTCGTATATGGCTGAACTGTTGCGTGAACGTGTGTACCACAGGGCAGGGATGGGCAACTTTAATATTGACGAGGGCCAACATTTTTTCTCCTTGATACCTGGGGGCCAGATTACTAATGTTCGACTCATTTAACTGGGAGTGGGGCCGTCCACACTGTTTTATCCATTGTAGGCACCGCTCACATTGTGTTTTCGGCTTTGGGAATGGAAAGAACACAACTCCTCCAGACAATCTCTCGGGGTATCTAGTGTCCGATTTACAAACGCCGTGGGCGCACCACTTCACCATCTTGGTTGGAGTCAATGTTTGGCGGACCTGCTCACATAGTAACGGTTGCTATGATGTGTGATTGGACATTTGGGGGAGGGGCCGGCGAAAGGCTAATTACATTAATTGTGGGTGTATACTGCTTTTGAATAACAGCTAATTCAGGTTTGTTTTCATCCAGAATCCAAACGGCCTACTTAAAAATGGACACTGATGATGCAACAAAAAGTTTTTATTTACAACAAAGGTACTTTAATGCAAAAATTTCGGACTCCTAGGTATATATAACTTTCTTGCTTCTAACGAAGACAATCAGAGAAATATTAATCAATATCCTGACTCCTCTGAGCTTTATAATGGCAGTGAACAGGGTTCACGATTATGAGCTGAAGAAAGTGTATCCATCCACATCTATCCATCATAAACGTACTCCACACGGCTCCAGGGGGTTAATGAAGGCCTTCTGAAGTGTGAAGCGATGCATTTGTGTAAGAAAAATATCCATATTTAACAAGTTATGAAGTAAAATATCTAGTGGTCTGGCCAAAGCTAGATATTTTACTTCATATACACCTACGATGGCTTGGTTGAATAAAGCTTGGGGTAATTTTCAAGCACCAAACACAGACCTTAAGACTGTTCTGAAGTTCAGTGCTATCATTTGTAACTGATCAGACTTAACAGTTGTCATATACGGTGTTATGCGTAAGTTGGGCAACCCTTTGCAGAATCTGTGAAAATGTGAATAATTTTAACAGAATAAGTGAGATCATACAAATTGCATGCTATTTTTTATTTAGTACTGTCCTGAGTAAGATATTTTACATAAAAGATGTTTACATATAGTCCACAAGAAAATAAATAGCTGAATTTATGAAAATAACCCTGTTCAAAGTTTTGGGAACCTTTGGTTCTTAATACTGTGTCGTTACCCGGATGTTTTTTTTTTTTGTTTTTTTTTTGTGATGATTGTTCATGAGTCCCTTGTTTTTCCTTAACAGTTAAAACTGCACAATATTCCCAGACCCCTGACTCTTAATGCGTCGGGTTTCTTTCTGGAGCATCAGTGAATGTTTGAAACTTTTTTTAATAGTTGAGTACCTTAGTTGTTCTCAGTGTGAAAAGATGAATCTCAAAATCATACAGTCACTGCTGGAGAGGGTTCAAATATGCAGAAGATGCTTGAAAACTGAAGAATCTGCAGGACCTGGAGGATTTTTCTGAAGATCAGAGCTCAGTTTAACTGCTCAGGACAAACAAGAGACTCATGAACAACCATCACAAAACACACAAACAGTCGTGGATCATCAGGTAGTGACACAGTATTGAGGACTTGCAGTTGCAACTTTTTATCTCACAATTCTGAGAAAAGTCAGCCAAAAAAAAAACAATTGCACAATGACATTGACATTGTAACTCACAATTGCGAGAAAATGTCAGCAGTTTATATTTTTTCTTATTCCATAGTGGAAACAAGCGTCCATGCGCACATACTGTAGCTCATATATAATGTGCAGATTGCAAACGGAAACCTCCAGGAGCACAGAAACTTGTCAACTGTCCTATAACTTAACAATAACAAAACAGCATAGAAACTGAAAGTTATGGCATATATTTTTCTTTCTGCTTTAACTAAAACCTACAACTTCACTATTAGCAAAGAGATGCTACGCTGGTAGGATTAATTCACACACACAGTTGCTCTCGCTGATGCATTCAAATACAGTGCTACTTTATCTGTATCTAAATGAAAAGAAAAGCAGAAATCTGTAAGAGATGTAACGATCCATAGACAAAATAACTGATGAAAACTAGCTATGTCGTAGCAGTAGAATTGTTGGCAGGGTTCTGCTGCAGCTCTGCACAAGTTGACTCGAGTTCGAGTCTCGGTTCGAGGTTCATGCTTTTCAAGCCAACATCAAAGTTTGTAGTTGTGTTATTAACAAAATGGATTAAGTAGATGTGTTTTAAATAGCAAACAGAGTAGATACTTAAAGTATTATATCTATTGAATATCAATATTGTTTGTGGTCTTAAAATGTAATATGTATTTTGTGTTTACACTGTTGTATGCTCCTCTGTTATAGGCTCTGAGGAAAAACTCTACACACATAGACGGCTCAATGCTGCTAACTGGCAGAGCAGCTGGAAAACTAAAAGACAAGAAAACTAGAACATTAATACGGATGACTGTATTATTTTTCTGCAAGAACCAGGTCAAGCAAAGACAGTGATGAGCACTCAGAGCAAACACAGCAGTCAGACGCAGGATTACACACTGGATTTTAGAATTCTTCAACATGTGATGTTGGACATTTACTGTTTCTAAAGCCAATAATTTATGTGGATGCCATTTATAGACCTGTTAGATTTTGTTTTATTTTTGAGATTAATAAAATTGTATGTTTTAACAATGTTATAGCTAAGCTTTTTTTCTTTTTTCTTTTTTCTTTTTTGAATATTTAGGAGAACATTCTGGGAACAAAAATAAAACTTCCTGCTAAAAAACTTTATAAGAATGTTAGGGGATGATGTTCTAACAATGTTATGACTAAACATTTATAGAAGGTCATCGCAAAACTTTTTTAGAGTGTTTTGTAGAGAATGTTATCTTACCTTTTAGAAGAACATTCTAAGAACAAAAATAAAATTTCCCACTACAAACTTTATAAGAATGTTAGGGGATAATGTTCTAACAATGTTATGACTAAACAGTTTTAAAATGTTTTAGAGAATGTTATCCTACCTTTTAAGGAGAACATTCAGGGAACTAAAATAAAACTACCCGCTGAACATTATAAGAACGTTAGGGAATAATGTTCTAACAATGTTATCGCTAAACATTTGTAGAATGTTTTTTAGATAATGTTATCCTAACATTTAGAAGAACATTCTGGGAACTAAAATAAAACTACCCGCTAAAAACATTATAATAACGTTAGGGAATAATGTTCTAACAATGTTATCGCTAAACATTTTTAGAATGTTTTTTAGAGAATGTTATCCTAACATTTAGAAGAACATTCTGGGAACTAAAATAAAACTACCCGCTAAAAACATTATAAGAACAATACATGATAATGTTCTCAGAACATTTTTAGAACAAAAAATTTCTAGCTGGGATGACGTCAAAGTTTTAATCGGAATGTATATAAAACAAATATAAAAGGATATTTGAATCAGATTACAATGTTTATAGTACATGTAAACAGATCTGCAATCAGATTCAATTCATTTGGATTGACGAAAATCGGTGCATGTAAACGTAACCAATGAAACTCTGAAACTCTACTGTTGGGTGCTCACAGTGGGACGGTTCCTTGAGCTTCCCCTATCAGCTGCCAGGCTTAACCATCGTATTGTGTGTTTTGTAATGTCTTCATCAGTGGCGGTACGTGATACATGGCTCTTTCTCACAGCACCTGTAATACACAAGCAGATTTTCATTTAAAAAATTAATTCACTTTGAAGCTACCAGTTTTTTTTTTTTTTAAAAAAAGGATACACATAACCACTGCTTTAAAAACAAAAATGTACTATCTGACATTTACAGGTACACTATGTGACTTTTGGTGCTCTAGCAGTTAATAAACAGAACTACATGCGTCGTGCGGAAGAACATTATAGCCGGAGCTACTTCTCTCCGTTTATGTCTATGACGAGTCATGCAGATACTGCGCTACTCCACAGCGCTGCCGACCACAACCAGTCTGAAATAGTCCCAGTATGAACTCGCTCGTTACACACATTTTGAACAACAACAAAAAAAGTTATGTGTTGGCAAAAAAATAAATGTGCTTAAATTTTTTAGCCAGGCAATATTTATTACATTTACTTACACAGGAGGAACTTCTTGGACTCCATCTGGTTGAATGCGGGAAAGGATGTTCCATGTGACACGTTTTGTGTCATAGCCCACAACAGTTGCAAGGGATAAAATATAAAATATAACAAAAATCCTGTCACTTTATTATAGTTAAAGGGTTAGTTCACCCAAAAAATTAAAATAATGTAATTTATTACTCACCCTCATGTCGTTCTACACCCGTAAGGCCTTCGTTAATCATCAGAACACAAATTAAGATATTTTGATTGAATCTGATGGCTCGGTGAGGCCTCCATAGGGAGCAGTGACACTTCCTCTCTATGGTATGTAATAGTGATCTGAAACAACATTACATGAGGTGGAGAATTGTCAAATGTAAACAAACATAGACTCAAACTAGTATACTAGTATTTACTGATACAAGTGGGTTTTTAAACTTTTACCCATAAATTATAGGTAGGAATTTTTTCAAATGGCACAATTACTACATGTTAAAAGCTGTAGTTGTGGACCATTATCAGTATTTGACAAAAGAACTGGCTAAATCAAGTTTAAAACAGTTTTTAGTCTTACTTTCCTCAGACATTTGGTAAAGATGAAATAGAAAGAAGAATACTCCAAAAACACACTGGCGGCACTTGAATGAGCTGTAAGCTGCAACAGAACACACACACACACACACACACACACACACACACACACACACACACACACAG
Source organism: Ancherythroculter nigrocauda (assembly GCA_036281575.1). Taxonomy (NCBI): domain Eukaryota; kingdom Metazoa; phylum Chordata; class Actinopteri; order Cypriniformes; family Xenocyprididae; genus Ancherythroculter; species Ancherythroculter nigrocauda. The sequence continues at coordinate 39,626,661 of VTFQ01000011.1, read as the reverse complement.
AGTAACTTATTAATTAAGAATTAATATATGAAATAGTGATCTGAAACAACATTACATGAGGTGGAGAATTGTCAAATGTAAACAAAAATAGACTCAAACTAGTAACGTACACTAGAACTTAAGTTTACTGATACAAGTGGGTTTTTAAACTTTAACCCATAAATTATAGGTATAAATCTTTTAAAACGGCACATTTATTACATGTTAAAAGCTGTAGTTGTGGACCATTATCAGTATTTGACAAAAGAACTAGCTAAATCAAGTTTAAAACAGTTTTTAATCTTACTTTCCTCAGATGAAAGATGAAAATTGAATTCTCCAAAAAACACACTGGTGGCACTTGATTGAGCTGTAAGCTGCAACAGAACACACACACACACACACACACACACACACACACACACACACGGTAATTTATTATTCATGAATTAATAGGATATGAAATAATTATCTGAAACAACTTTACATATATTCTCCACCTCATGTAAACAAAAAAATAGACTCAAACAACTAGAAGTTAACTCAAAATTTTATTTGCCAAATTATTTTTACTCAAATCTAAGTTAATGCGAATGACACTGAAGAGCTAATTTGGCCACAGTCATTTTTAAAAACATTAAACAAAGCAATGAACGGTAATGTTACTGGATACAGCTGCACAAATAAAGCATATTTTAACTTTAAGAATACCGTGTTTAGTGTTCACCGACCTGCCGGCTCCAGCTTTTCCACGGTGAGGAGAAGGATTCAGTGACGACGTCAGTTGAAAAAAGGCGCGTCCGGTCAGTGAATCCGCCCAGCTTCTGTAACGAGTCCGCGAGTTGACAGTGCGCTGTGCGGAGGCGGGGCATATCCTGTGCGCGTTGCCGAATTGAATCTGAGCGTACAGCGGAGCTGGCGACTTGAAGGCGGATCCGCCCCGGAGTCTGTTGCTATCTGGGGAGTTATATCAAAGTCCCTTTAAGACAAGTCATTTCACTCGGCGGCCATCTTTGAAACGCCTCTCGGGCATCCTGGGCATCATGCAATCTCTTTGAATGGGGAAACATCAAATTCTCCAAAACTGTTCGCCAACCTTACGATTACATTTCATATTTGAAATCACCAATGAAATCTGACAACAACTGTCTTATAAATGTTTTATCCAAATGCTCGAATCATGACAAAAAACTGTATTTTTTAGGCTGGATCAAGCTAATGCGCATGCGCAGACCTAAATGCGCGTCTCTTCTGCCATGTTTCAGAGGCGCGCGTCTGACTGTTTCTATAGAAACCGGTGCTTCTAAGGGCTGCTGAAGTGACGCTATGACTTTACCAGTCGGCGATTGGCTCTTATTTAGAAGGCGGGACTTATTCCACCATATTGCGCGTTACGCTTTCTCCCATTCAAAACAATACGAGTGACACGTCTTGTGTTATTCTATAGTCTTTGGTTATATTCATGCCAGAAGTGTTAGAAAATTAAGTGTAAACATTATGACGTCACACTGCGGCCTGCCCACGGGCCGGTGCGGGTTAAGAGGTTAAGAAAGGAAAATCAGGGGCTCAAAAACGAAAAGAAAAGAAGATTAAAGAGAGAAAGGCAAATGAGGGCAAGCAGTTGCTCACTCAGTTTTTTTGAAAAGAAAGGTGAGCTCCAAATGCATCATCGAGCATTGACATTGTTTTAACATAAATATCTACTCCAGGTAGAATAGCATACATTTATGTTTGTACTCTATTTGAATAATATGCCAATACTTTATAGTATCACACCCTACATAGCGAGCAAACAATATTTCTGGGTAAATAACAGGGAGTGAGAAGCAGACGGAGGCGGAGCTGGGAGCTCAACACACTGCCACTCCAGGCAGCTGCGCAGCTTGTCTCCTCTTCTGCTGCAGTTCTCCCCAGAGTCAGAAGTTTACATGAAAACACTGTATATTTCCCTCCATTGTCAAAATCTAACACCCGCGAAAACACAGATCGTTAGCGCCTATTTTACCGTATTGTTATGCAAATTAGCTCGCGCACGCTCTTACATTAAGTACAGGATTGTTCTCAGTTTAATGCACATCTTAATGATTGAAAATGACTTATTTTAAAACGTAATTCAAAGACTGAATGTCTAGTTTGGCGGTTAGTGTACCCTGTGATTCTGTAGTCTGCATTTATTTTAAACAGACAAATAATCAGCAATTAACTTGTACTTAGCCTACACTTTAAAAAAGGTATTGTGACAATAAAGGATATTTTAGCAACCATTTGAAGCCATATATTTCAGTTTCAGACCCTGCAGCAGCAGGCCCCTCATCATGGCCAAGTGAAAGCAGTGACAGTAAGACAAGGTGAGCTTTTAACGGAATTGCCTGTTTTAACACTTAGTAATTAGTAATTAAGTGTTAAGAGGAAATAAGCAAAAGCATTGTTATTGTACACATTTAAACTTTAAAGGGATAGTTCACCCAAAAATGAAAATTCTGTCATCCTTTACTCTCCCTCAAGTTGTTCCAAACCTGTATGACTTTCTTTCCTCTGCTAAACACAAAAGAAGATATTTTAAAGAAGGTTGGTAATTAAACAGTTGCTGGTCCCCATTGACTTCCATAGTATTTTTTTTCCTACTATGGAAGTCAATGGGGTCCATCAGTCGTTTGGTTACCGACTTTCTTCAAAATATCTTCTTTTGTGTTCAGCAGAAGAAAGAAAGTCATACAGGTTTGGAACAACTTGAGGGAGAGTAAAGGATGACAGAATTTTCATTTTTGGGTGAACTATCCCTTTAAACTGTAATTACTAATTACAGTTTAAAGTTTAAATGTGTACAATAACAATGTACCCATTTTGCTTATTTCCTCTTGTAGCAGAGGCAGAAATAGAACATGAGGTTGATATTCATATAAGTGATGAGAGGGAAAGTGAAGAATGTGATGAAGGTAGTCAGGAGCAGGACAGAGCTGAAGAGGAAAGAGAAGAGAATGAGAGACTTAGGGATACTGGTGAGGGATTGTCAGAGGACCCAGGATTATGGCCAACAACTCTTTCTGATAAGCACAGGAAAACTATTGTTCAAATGCTAGCCAGTGAAGGTGGAGCAAAACCTGGTATTGGAAATATCACACCTAAAGATATGGAGGGCAAACCATTCCCAACTTACCTTCAGTATGCAAAGTCCGCTAATGGCCGTGAGAAAATCAGAAGAGATTGGCTTATATATAGTGAAAGTGCAAAAGCTCTATACTGCATCCCATGTCTGCTCTTCTCTCATGAGCAGAAAACACCATCAAAAAGTGCACTAAATAGCAAAGATGGGCTTAAAACAGCAAACGTCAGATGGAAAAAAATGTATGAAAAGTTTCCAAAACATGAGACACATGCCCCCCATAAGCAGTGCTATTTGAAATGGAAAAGTCTTCAGCACTCCATATTGGCAGCAGGAGGTGTGGATAGTCACGTTGAACGACAAATACTGACAGAAATTGAGAAGAACACATTATTATTGGAGAGGCTTTTGGATGTGACCATTCATTTGGCTTCAAGAAATCTTGCATTCAGAGGCAAAACCCTGGAACTAGACAATGTCCATAATGGAAATTTTCTCGGCACTCTTGACCTGTTAGCACATTATGACCCCATTTTACATGAGCATCTTGAAAAAGTAAGAGAAAAGAAGAAGGCATCACGGCTAACTCATTACCTTAGTCCTGAAACACAGAATGAGTTCATTGAACTATGTGGCAAAAAAGTTCTGAACAGCATTCTTGCAGAAAGAGAAGAGGCAATTTATTACTCAGTGATCTGTGACTCATATCTCACACAGAGCAAAATGTGCTACTACTAAGATATGTGCATCAAGACAGAAACAGTGGTGTTTGGGAGATAACAGAAAGATTCCTCCAGTTCAAAGACTTTAATAAAAAGTCAGGCAAGGAAATTTCACAAATGATCCTAGACATGTTGAAAGACAGCGGCGTACCATTGAAAGACTGTCGAGGGCAGGGGTATGACAATGGTGCGAATATGTCAGGCAAAGTGAAAGGTGTTCAGGCTCAGATTTTACAACAAAACCCAGTCCTTGTGCATCCCACACTCTCAATCTGGTGGGAGTACATGCTGCGCAGTCCTGTCCTCAGGTTTCGACTTTTTTTGGCTGTATTAATTGTCTGTACACATTTTTCAGCGCCAGTCCAGAACGATGGGCAATTTTGAAAGACAAAACTGGTTGCTCTCTTCATCGTCTGTCAGACTCGTTGGAGTGCTCGTATTGTGGCTGTTCAAGTTGTGGCGACTCATTTGCCTTCAATTATTGAAGCATTAGACAGCGTAATTGCCAACTGCAATCTGACCAATGAGGCAAAATATGAGGAAAATGGTCTTAAAGATTATTTTTCAAAGTTTGATGCAGTTCTTCTCCTCACTGTGTGGGTAAAGATTCTGCAGTGCATTGAGAATCGAAATATTATTCTTCAAGCAGGAAATATTTCACTGGATGTGGAGGCTGCAAACATCGCAAGTTTAAAAGAGGAAATGCAAGCACTTCACAATGAATGGGACAGCCTGCTTGGTGAGGCCACACTGGTTGCTCAGGCAATGGAGATCCCAACTAAGTACAAAGGTGAAGATAAAAGAAAGAAGAGAAGAAAAAGGATGTATGATGAGACAGAAGGGGATACATCTGAAGAAAATGCAGAACAAGCATTCAAACATAACATATTTTATGTGGCACTGGATTCTATTATAAGTGACTTATCCGCAAGGTTTCAGACCACAGCATCTGTATGTGACACATTTGCAGCTTTTCTCAAGATTACTGACATGACAGAAGATCAGATGAAGATTTCGTGTCAGACTCTAATAAAAAAATACAACAAAGACCTTACAGTAGTGATGGGCAGATCGAGGCTTCATGAAACACTGAAGCAGTTGAAAATGTGCCCTAATGATTCGAGGCTTCGATTCAATCTGACACCCGTCTCCACGGTGACCCCTAGTGGTCAGAACAGTGTAAATGCAACAAAACTCAGGCCAAACATGCATAAAAAATACCCTTTAACAAATGTATTGCAAAATTTTTATTTAAAGTAAAATCAATTAAATGGAATTAACTAATCATCAAATAAGATTAAATATAGAGTGTCTGTATAATCTTTATCAATTTTAAAGGCTTGTTTCTCTGTTCCATGGCTCAAGCTAAACAGGCCAATAAGAGATTAATAACTTCCATTATTAATTTTAATTATTCTAATGTATAATTAAAACATCTACAAATGTATAAAACTGATCGGAGATCAGGTAAAACTATAGGGTTAGCCCTAGACACTTGTTCAATAGTTCTCAGTGAATCTGCATGATTCATGGGCTCACTTTATCATCGCCCTCTATCGGTGAACCATTGAAATTTCGAACTGTTTCGAAACAGTGATGACGTAACGAAGCATTGTTTACTAAAATCGCGTGACTTTGGCAGTTTGATACACGCTCCGAATCACTGATTCGAAACAAAAGATTCATGAAGCTTCGGAGCTTCATGAAGCAGTGTTTTGAAATCGGCCATCACTACCTTACAGCAGAATTTTAAAAAGAAATGCTTCATTTAAAAGCAATTCATGGAGACACATTTCCAAATACTCATTCACCACTGGAGCTGCTGAATGCCATATACAAAATGCAGCTAGAAAGCATTTTTGGAGAAGTTTGCATTGGCTTGAGGATCTTTTGTACACTCCCAGTGACTGTTGCTGGAGGGGAACGTGCTTTCAGTAAACTTAAACTTGTAAAGAACTATTTAAGATCAACAATGTCCCAGGATAGACTGAACAGCCTTGCCATACTCTCTGTAGAAAGTCAGTTGGCCAAAAAACTGGACTTTAAAGACCTGATCAGCAAATTTGTGCATGCAAAGACCCGTCAGTGGGCATTTAGTAAAAACTGGCATTATTTAGTTTGTGTTTATTAATGTTCAGACCAAAGTTTTTTTCTCATTTGGTATGGTCATTGTTCAGAACTGCTTTACAGTATATTTGATTTAGTCCAGGTTTGGACCTGTTAGACCTTTTGTCATCTCAGTAAGTAGTAGTACTTTTGACAATAAAACAAAAATATATTAATCAGAGTGTGGCTTATTTTGTTTACATTTTAAGTGTTTTTATGATAAAAATGCAATACCCCACCCATTGGTATCACTATGGTATTTGGTACGGGGGCCCAGCAAGATGGTTTGTACCCAGGGCCCAAAATTTGGTGCTACACCCCTGAATCCAAATGAAATGTGCATTTTCTCTCTAGGCGCGTCCAGTATATGCGGAGATGATGAGATTCAGCAATGTCAACTTCATCTTTGCAGCCGACACTGATTCAGAAAACATTACTTTATTAGTAAACAATTAAAATGTCTCCTTGCTGTTTTTTGTCATATTCATAATCATTACTTTTGCTGGTTCTTTATGGCAAGTGTTATGCGTGCGCTTGAGTGCTATAGTCTATATTACATAAACGCTCATTATTAGTTTATTCTCTCCAGTATTTAAGAAATTAAATTAATATAAATGTGATTAGTCAACTAATCGCTTAAGTGAACAACTACTAGTCGACTAGAAAAAATTATTTCACATATTTTCGATCCAGCATGTCACATGTTTATCGCAGTAGATAGGACCTTCGAACCAGAAAGACACAGCTTACATTTGACTAAAAGGTTTTTGTCTTTATGCTCAACTAAAGTGAAATAATGAGCATATTTCTACTTTTGAAAAACTCGTCTTGCTCTCGCCTAAACTCGTCTGTTTACAGTGGTTGGCATCCACCAATCCTACAATGCGTTGCTGCTGTAAACAGGTTAGGCTCACTAGCGGTTCTAGGGGGGGCCAGTGCCCCTGCGATTGTTGTTTTTTACATCTGTTATTAGACAGTGGCAACGCGGAACAGAAATATAACTAGGGAGTATCGGTGTATCGATAAGCTCTGACGTTAACGGTTCTGCTATCGGCACTGGAAAAATTATGAAGAAAATATACATTAATTTATTATTGCTATATAGACATTATCTTGCAAATTCTATCTCGCAGAATCGCCAGCTGAGTCTGTATGCAATAATATTAGGACATTTGTCTATGATGCATTTTTGCTTTCGCAATCCAGGAGAGGAGCTAACTTAGGCTGTAGGCTACACTTCAGCCAAAATTAATTAATTTAAAAAAGTAACGCACAACGCACCATATGGTAACGGAGTTAATTTATTTAAAAAGTAATGCGTTACAGTATTAGTTACTGTCAAAAGTAACACGTTACTGCCCAACACTGGTTATAAGTATACTTTATTTCTGTTATAAGTATACTTTTATTTGTGTTATAAATATACTTTGTGTTATAAGTACACTTTATTTGTGATTTAAGTACATTACAAAATAATTACGAGTGTCTTCAGAAAACACAAGCAATATACACTGAATATATTATTTTACAGGTAATAGTATATACTGTATGCTCAGTACCTTTGGCTTATTCCAAATACTAAAAATTACACACTTTGCAGTCAATAACAATACACTTTGTTATTACTTATACTTTGTATAATGTAGTCAACATTTGAAGCGGATCAAAACCTTTAATCAAAGTTGCCCTAAAACCTTCTTCTTAGGACAACTTTGCTGAACTTTTTTGATCCACTTCAAATGTTGACTACTGTACTTTGAATTACATAATCTCACAAAATACAGTATTATAATTGTGCTACTATTTAAATTCAGTTTAACACATTTTCCCAAAGTTGAATGCATTTGTTTTCAAGGCCATTAAAATAAATAAGATGTAACAACATCACTAATGAATAGACATTTTTAACAATAGACATTAACAAATCCAATGGTTTTTATTTAAACTTAACATAGATTCAGCAAAACTTACCATGTTTTACATTAAAGAAAAAAATTATTGGACCAATGGTGACCCTCTATACACAAATACAAATAAACATTATATTCCATTTTCTGTTGATCTTCTCATTATTGTGTCTGATGGCCGACTTGGGTAAAGTTGGTTTTATATTCGCACACTCGGACATCCGTATTCAATAGCCTTGTTAATCACACTACATTGGACATTCAGTGGACATTCACAAGTAAATGCCATTAAAACAATACTTGCCTATTTTGATCGACTCTGAAAAATGTTGTAAGTTGACAATCATTGGTTGTCAATATCATGTCGCTGCTTAAAATTCGCAAATATTAATTTATTGCACATTTATTGGAAAGTCTGAATTTATCAGAAGTCCGAATGTGCGAATATATAAAACCAACTTTACCCAAGTAGAAAAACAGCAACTTGAGCTGCACCGACCCGACACAATCTCGCCTCATGTTCACGTTCACGCGAGAGTGACAAAATGCTTTACGGTAATTCAAAAACAATATATATTATGACTTTATAAGACAATTTCGAAAATTACCCACCTCCATCGAGATTTCTTGTACTGTATTTGCAAAACTACTGCGCTGGTGAGCGTTGTAGGCGTTGTAGTCCAAAGCTGCGTTTGGAGTATTTACGACAGTGTGATTCACTGAAAGAACCTGTAGGGGGAGCTTCGCAAATCTTACTGAGTTCCGCTTTAAGTTTAGATACACTACAACTTCAGGATATTAAATAATGTATTTTTTAAATATACTTTCAGTGCATTGTTACAATGATCATTTTCAGCACACAGTTACAATATTCCTTAAATATATTTTTATAAAGTACAAATAAATACACTTTTAAAAAATAAAGTAAACTTACACTTCAATTATATTTTTCTAAAATATATATATATTTTTTTAGAAAATATACTAAAGTACAATTATTTTAAAGTGTGTTAAAAGTTGTATTGTGAAAAATGATACTAATATACTTTTTATATATTTAAAGATAGTACATTTTTTGTTAATATATTTGCAATGTACTATAGAAAAAGGGAATATATTTAAAATACAATAAAGTATACTTTTTTCACTAGGGAAGCTTTAATCAGGATAAAACCGTATATTGAAAGCTAACAAACAGCCGTGACAGCATATCTAAACACTTTGACACAAATAAAAAAATGAAGTACCATTCATAAACGTCCTTTAAAAGCCGCGATTGCAGAGGTTCTGCTTGACTCTCTTCATCTGGGTCTGATTTGGTCTCAATTTGATATAGCCAGTGCCGTTTCTAGGCATAGGCAAACTAGGCGGTCACCTAGGGCAGTGGTTCTCAAACTGGGGTACGCGTACTACCCCCAGGGGTTCAACCGGTTCACTGTAGTGATGTCCGGTTCGCGAACGAATTGTTCTTTTTAACCGGTTCTTTTCAGCGAACCGGTCGAACCAGTTCACCAAATCGGTCTGAATCGTTCCAAACAGTTCGCATCTCCAGTTAGCAAACACGAATCCACAAATTACTAAAGTTACTCACTTTTTGACGTGCCTGACACTACCTCTCAAAATAAACATCCCGGGGTTATTTAGTTAATCCAACAGTACAGTGACTTAACCTGCTGTAAAGAGAGAACTGATGATGATGAGCACGAGCAGCAGAGCAGCTGATATGAGTGCGCGTGCGCGGCGCACACGAACGAACATACACGGCCTGTCACTGTTCTCGTTCTCGAGTCAAGAACCGGTTGCAACGGTTTTCGGATCATCAGTACACAACCGAGAACCACTTCTTTCGGACATGTCCGATTTGAGAACCGGTGAGCTGATGATACTGCGCATGCTTTTAACTTTTCAAGAGAATGAAAAGCACGTTAGTCAAGTTTTGTTGAACATCGGACAGTGTGATAATATGAAACATACTGGAAATATGTTTATGACTTAATTCAAAATACAAAAATTTTATGTGCTTTTCCAAATACACCATAGCAGATTAATAGCATAAAATACTGTAGGCTACATAATACTGTACATAATAAACTACATGCCAACATGAACATAATATTTTGTACACAGATCAAACTAATGTTCAGAAATAGCTCTACAAATTTATTTTTCTATATTAATGTTATTTAAAAAGCAATATAGTGAAAGTTGTGCAGTTGTGCTTTCAATTTTTTTTTTTTTTAAAGATTGGAAACATTTATTTGTTTCATAAATTATCCATGGACAGCTAATTTAATTTCTAAACAAGGTGATATAAAGATTTTTTAAAAATGACGTAATCAAACTACAGCGAGAGCAAACAAGCGACTCCTTTTGAATCTCAATCTCGTTCTCGAGTCAAGAACCGGTTGCAACGGTTTTCGGATCATCAGTACACAACCGAGAACCGCTACTTTCGGACGTGTCCGATTTGAGAACCGATGAGCTGATGATACTGCACATGCGTGATTCAGCGTGTGATCTGAAGCTACAGAGCAGTAACATCACAGCACCGGTTAACTAGGACAACTGATGCTATGAGGACTCGAATGAGGGGCCAATCTGGCGAAACGTAAGTTTATTTAATTACAAATAAATCGTAATGTAAGCGGATCATGGTTACTGCTCTGATGAAGACAAATTTATTCACTTTATAACTGTAAAACTTTGTTTGCACATCACTGCCTGTATATGTCATGTGTTTGGATGCTTTAGATGCAAAACTAAATTGTAAGAAACGCTTCAGATTATAATGTTTTAGTTGACTGATGTTATGATTACTGACTTTATATATTTGAATGTGTTAAGTTTTTTTCATCCCGGCCCGCGATAGATGACGTCATCGCGGATGACGTCATTACGTCGGAGCGTAAAAGAACCGGTGAACCGTTTTTTTCAACCGGTTTATTGAATCGAACTGTCCGAAAGAACCGGTTCGCGGAAAAGAACCAAACTTCCCATCACTATCCAAAAGTCCGTGAGCGCTGTTAGTGGTTTCCCATTCAAATTACGTCACAGTTATAATATCGTACATCTAGCGATTTTATTAATCTATTTATTAGTATTTGATGTAGATTTAAACGCTATATTACACTGACAATAAATTAAATAAATAAATAAATAAATTAATTAATTAATTAATCAATAAAAGACTAAAACACACATTTTTATTCTGAGGTGCCATGATCACTCTGTATTTTTTGGGAAGATCATATGTGAACAAAGTGGTCAATGTGGAAAATATGGGGAAATTCATATTTTTTCTGTAAGTGTTTAAAATTCTTCTAACATAATGGATAGTTTTGATCGCAAGGCTTTCTTCCACCCACATTTGCATTGTCGACTGTAAGATTGAAAATGTATTTTCTTGCACCCTGAAATATATTTTTATATATAAATATATTTTCTTACCCCTGAAATACATGTTGAAATATATTTTAAGTATATGAAGGTTGAAACAAAATATATTTTCAGTTTCAAAAATATATTTCATTGAACTTCACTGTTTATAACATATATCTACCATATATTTAAAAAATATTTTGGCCAAATAAAATACATTTTTTTACCGTATGGGAAAGAACACTTAAATTTTAAGAAAATATAAATTACATTACATTTGGACATTTTCTTCCTGAGAAACAGCTGATAAAAGACAAAAAATATATACAATTTTTTAAAATAATTTTTATTTTTTTATTATTTGACATGGAATAAATCAGGAACGCAATACAATCGGATAAAAATTCTTTTTTGGTGATGCTCTCCTACATGTGAGCTGCATCTGGTTCAAATTTCGTGGTGATAGCATAAAGTTTAGTTTATTAAATTGTTATTCATTTTTACCGCAGCCAGGTGGCGCCAACCTCTCAGCACTCGTTAGGAGTTTTTCAAAACGGTTAGATGCATTAAAAAGATGAGATTCTAAGCTTTAAAATGATATCTATTTTGTGTTATTCCACGTTGGAAAATGAACATGGATGGGTCCGGGAACATTGGATACACACTGCATCCCAGAAATTGATTTTGGGTTCATTCTAATCATGAGAATCTGCTTTAAATATTGATGTGCGATTTTTATGATCTGTGCATTTTTCATGAAGTTATGAGCACGTGAAATATACATACTTGTATTCAGTTAGCGGCTGTGCTGTTTTTGTTGTAAACGCATATTACTCAGGCTCATTAGAGGGTGAAAAGAACGCAACAGAAGCATGTTGGAGGCATGATATGAAAGTTTAAAGTCTCTGGTTTTGTATGCAAAAAGAATCTTTGTGCTACCTATATGCATTCAATTTTTATTGGCTCTTAAAGAGAGACATGCAAATGGGAGCACCAACGCTCCATCCGGTCTTAAGGGGTTAACTAATGAAGCCTTATTTCAAGTTTTACTGAACAATAACAAATAATCATAACATTTTCAATCATTAGTGCATGTTGTAGTCCAGATTAAAATATAAAAATGTGTAAGTTTGAAAATAACAAGACTAGTAAGTCTTTAAGTATTAAGTATTCTGTGTTGTGATGAACAACATTGCGAATCAAAAAAATTGAATGGCTGTTTGAATCATTTTAATTACTCCTCAGTAGCGCAGCTGCTTTGTTTACAGTGTTTCCGGGATAACCACTGCACTTCTGTTGTCCATCAGCGCCCTCTGCTGTCGGAGAGTGAACGTGCACTTTCATTCAGTGCATCTCCTTCACTCATTTCTCATGCACGTCGGGCTTGTTTACATCTGAGTGCACGTTCTTTTGATGCAGCACACAGTGGGGTTGTGCATTTTATAGAGTAAATTAAAAATTTTAGTTATTTACCTTGTGCCTTAATTGTTACCACAGACTAAAAAGACAATGGTACAATGGAAGTGTTTACTTAACTGTGAAACTCACCTCATGCTACTTGTCTGTTTCTTCAGTGCCTTTTGTCTAATAAACTCCTGGGTTTAACTATACTCCTGTCTGTGAAGTATCATTACATTGGTTTAAGCCTGCCAACAAATGCAAGGACTTTGACATTCAGTGAGCAAGGTTGTAAGGTTGCAATTTGTTTGCAGCTTGAAAATGAAATTAAACTGGTTTGTCTAAGTGAATATAAATGTACATGATAAAGTATGAAGGATCCATTGAAGTTGTGTAAGTCTATGGGTTCAAATAATGTTGAATGTTTGAAAATAACACATGAAACATTTATTGCAAGTATGCAACTCTGATCTTTTTTTCTGTTTTTTTTCCCAATTTCCTCTTTTTTTCTCCTAAATTGAGTGCGAAACACATTATGATTTCCCGAGATTTGTTACAATCTCATTATTTGTCTCAATTACTTGTCTGACACAAAAAACACATACATACACATGCAATTTTTTTTCAAATACAATCTGTTTATTTACACTTTTATATAGTGCAATACTAGAGAAAGAGTTGAATCACTAACCTTATTTGTCTCTGTTTATAATTAATTAACACTCTTAAACGTAATTAATTAATTACAAAACATGCTTGTGAAATGAAATTGAAATTTTCTATTTCATCATATCAAGGCTCTTTCTAAGGTTTAAGTGTAAATAGAATGAGATCAATTAGTGTTTTATTGTAGCACTATATATACTGTAATTATATTATGATCACAGAATTAAAGCATTTCACAAAATACAACATCCATCTGGAGAGCGTGCATTCATCTGCTGAATGGCCTGCATCTGTTCTATGTGTTGCTGCATCATCATATCCATAGACTCCTCATGTCTCTTGTTGAAGTTCTCTAACATCACTGCAAACTCTTTAGCTCTATTACTCTCGGCTTCAGCATTCTGTCTCTTGAACTCTTCCATCTCCTGGGTCATCCTGTCTGCCTTCTCCTTAAAGCCCTTCTCCATCAGAGCAGCCTGCTCCCTCAGTTTACTGTCCATGGCACGCTCAGCCTCCTCTCTCTGGAGCCACAGCTCCTCATCCATCTTCACCTTCATCTGTCTCATCTTCTCTTCATTACTCTGTTTCTCTGCTTCCATCTTCTCTTCGAGTTTTCTCTGCTGCTTCTTTTTAGCTTTGATTTCCTGCTGCAGGAGGGCTGCTTTCTCTATTTCCTCTGATCATTCATTGACAAAAAGAGAAGGAGGGAAATAGATGCTTCAGAGATAGAGACTCAAACTATGAATCTGAAGCCTGTGTTTTACTGTAAAGGTACAGAATTTGCTGGGAGTTCAGCTCATGAAAAAAGTGTTTATCATTTTGTTCAGTGTAGTTGGATGGTGCAATTCTTGAACCTTTGAAACAGGTGTTCCTCTTTCAGAGGGAATCTGGTAAGAATTAACAAACAGGTAAGCTGTGATCTAAAGGTTTAACACTCACTCTTAATCTTTTTCTCCTTCTCAGTCAGTTCTTTGTCAGCCTGCAGAATAGCTTCTGATTCTACAGACTTCTGCTTCAGAAACTCTTCAAGGACCTCTTCAGCCTTGTGAAATACACACATACACACAAAAAAATGGATAATTACAATGATGATGAATGAAATTGATCATGTTCTGTAATGTTGTGTAATATGGACCTTGACTTCTTTATTGGCCTGGCTGTTATAATTCTTCACAATGTCCTCCAGATCCTTGCAGAAGAGATCATATCCACTAGGTTTGGTATAGAAACCCTGCTTGAGATTTTCCATCATTGTTGCAGAGAGGGATGACAAGAGCTTCTCACATTTTGTCTTTGAAGCTTGTTCGTTTTGGCACAGGTTCTTTAACCTTTTCCTAAAAACATAACATGCAGCTTGTAAGTAACAGTTTTATAATGTGTCTAAGGACATTTCATTAATGGATGCTTGAGAGAGGCTGCATTCTTCCTAGACCAACGGTGCGTTCCAAACGGGATATGTCGCCCTCTGAAGGGCACTTCGGAGTGAAAACAATCATGGCTGCCATATAGAAGGGTCGTTCCAAACCAAAGTGCTCAAAACTGGTCACTTCAAAGGGCGTTTCGGAATGAAGGATTTCGAAGGGTACAACTGATGGACACTTCGGGCCCCCATGATCCTTTGCACAGGGAAGTTCTTTGACGTCACAGAATGGGTACAGGAGGCTCGGAGTTCGATTTTACCTATAAATGTATATATAGTATTTTTCTATACTACTGTAATATTTATACGAGTTAGATTTGGTACATTATTATGGTCGAAATGACATTGTACCTAAACAAAAATACTTTACAGCTCCCTTTATCAGTCCATTCAAATGTTTCAAATACATATACAATATGGTGCGATAAACAAAAAAAACAAAAAAAAACTAATGTTAAACAAAGGGCGCAGCTTGCACAATCTACTTTTCCTTGATTGTCTCGTTAAGATGATGCAGAATTGCGTTCCAAAACCTACACCCTTCATCCCTTCGAAGCTCTCACTCCGGAGGGTAAACCCTTTGAAGGGATTAGAGCATAGGGATGAGCCCTTCCGAATGGATTGCAGGGCAACACTTCTGAGGTTTGAAGGTTTTTGAGTCCTCCTCAGCATTGAATGCTAGAATTCAATGGTCAAGGTTTATATATATATATATATATATATATATATACACAAACCCGATTCCAAAAAAGTGGAATTGGGGCACTTTAATATCAATACAGTGAATGAGAATCACATGACAACTGTTTTTGCTCTCCCGGTGATTTACTTCATGGTAAATTTTTTTACGGCATCATCCTAAATGAACTGAAAATGGAAAGAGATCCAGCCTACCTCTAGAGATTTCAAGTACTTCCCATCAGTGTCCCTGAAGGAACGCTTCATGAAGGCTTGTGTCGCCATGTTGCTGAGATGTTGGTGTTCTGAGGATACATCCTTCAGTTTCAGAGGGAACGAGTCCTTCAGCTTCTCCATTCCACTCTGGTAAACCTCAAGCCCCTCCTTCACTGCAGACTCATTCTCAATCAATGCCATAGCAATCACAGCATTCTCCAGACATGGCACAGCCCCACTGGAGATGGTGTCCACGTATGTTTTTGCCAAATGACCCAGAACTTCAGAGAAGCAAAGAACGGAAAAGGTATTGAAACACAGACAGTCATCTATATGTACATGCAAACTCTTCAGATTTAATTTTGAATCACCTCTGCCAGTGACTTTGATTCCATCTTTCAGCTTCTTCACATGACTCTTGTTAAAGACAAATGTGCAGAAACGATCTGTGACCTCCAGGAAGTCAGAGGAAAGGTCAGCAGGATCCAGGCTCTCCAAACGAGACACATTATCTGGGGCAGTTGGGAATGGGAAAGTGAAGCAAGTTCTGGAAGGGAAGAATGTTTGGATGCACTCCCTGGGCAAGTTGTACTCCATCACTTTTTTTGATTTGCCTACAACAAAATTAACACATATTTTGGTTCCTCTCAATTCAAATATTATTAAGCAATAAGTATCATCTCAATAAATTCTGAATTTTGAAATAGTAATGCGAAAAACCTGTTGACAGATATTAGTCACACAAACTCATTGTGATTGGGAAATAATTGTTTTAAATTACCATGTTTCAGCTTCAGAGCAAACTCTAGGTACTCATCCTCCGTTGCATCTTTGCCATCAATCTTTCGCTCAAGAGTGAAGTCCCTCACAGCCCAGATGAAACTAGGGAAGAACTTCACAAACTCGCTTGAATTCTCGTCATCCTCATCTAATGATTTGACCTTAATGCAATCTGTTAGTTCAGTGACGTATCTGACAGTTTGTTCAGGCATAAACGCAAAGTGACGTCAAACACTAACACATGATCCATTCCATAGTCTAACATCTGATGTACTCATAACCACACCTTAAGTGACATGTGATCCAAAAATCCCAGTGTCAGCAGTGACATGAGTACCAATCCCTATTTTTCTTAGTGTCTTTGGATGGGCGAAAGTATAATCACTACACCTAAACAGGTAATGGTGACTTTCACAAATTCACACTTTTCAAGATTTAATGTTAATGAGGCAGCCTCCAAACATCTACGGATTTCTCTAAGAGTCTCCAAATGCTGTACCCTATCATCTGAATGAATTACAATATCATCTAGATGCACTTCGGAATCTCACACTGATGCATCATCCTCTGAAATGTAGCAGGTGCATTTCTCATCCCAAAAGCTAATACAGTATATTGTAGAAAACTGTCTGTGTAACAAACACAGAGATTTCAGAGGCATGTTCATTGAGAGGCACCTGCCAATATCCCTTCAACAAATCCAATTTTGTAACATATTTAGCTAAACTGACTTGGTCTACACAATCCTCGATCCTAGGGAGAGGAAAGGAGTCAGGTTTTGTTACATTATTCATTTTATGGTAGTCTGCACAGAACCGAAAGGTAGAGCTCCAGAGGGAGAGCTCCACGGGCTCTGACTGAGGACAGCCACACTATGGCATACAACAACATAACTTTCACTTTCTGGGATTTATTATTTTCAGATGTTGTTTTATTGGACTTGCCTTCCCCACATCAGTGTCATGGACACATACAGAAGTTTTTCCTAGCACATAATTGAGAATTCAGCAAATCAACTAAGTCATGAGACTGCAGTAAGATGCGAAAAAAAAAAAAAAAAAATTAGGGAGATTCTGCAGTATAGTGGAATTTTGAAGGCGGGTAGGAGAGAGAGAAGTCTCTGCCTTGGAAATCATCCTCTTCTAAAGAGATCTTATAATTATTACATTTACCGTAACAGCAGTCCTAGCCAAAGGAGAACTAGTCTGTTTAGCATTTGATTCAAAAGAAATTCTATTCACATAAGCCTTAAGCCAATTCACATGGCAGACACAGCTTTTACTCTTCTGGTCTGGTGTAGCAACAACATAGTTTGTTCCATTCAACCTTCTTTCAATCAGGCACGGACTGGCAAATTTGGCCTGCAAAATAGATCCAGGAGTTGGCAACAAAACCAACACCTGATCACTGGGGAAAGTCTCGTTTCACACTTTTTGCTTAATATCTAGTTTTCATTTTAGACTGGGTTTCAGACAGATGGGATTTAGCAAGGTCTCGTGCTCTAACTTCTCACGGATATAAGTAACATACTCATCAAAGGCCTCAGGGTCATTCTGTGTCAACTCGACTAGAGGTCCCCTGGTGAATTTTGATTTTTACTCAGAGATTGGTAGATCTATTAGTAAAATCTGTTGACTTTAGCAATCTTTGTTTCAGTATATGCGAACAGTGACCGTTCAAAAATGGCAAAAATCACTTATTGTGTTATTTGCCTCGAGTTTGTTTGCCTATAACTCAAGAAATAATAGAGAGATCTTAATATCCTTTTAGATTCTGCTTCTTAAATTTTCCTTTTAGGTATCTTCATTTTAAAGGCCCTCCATGGTTCAATCCCAGAAATATGGAGATCTTAATGCGGTTCCATGAGTAAATTGGTAAATTGTACAAATGTTTAGTGGTCAAAAACCAAATGTGGGTCACTTTGCATGCAGCTGATACTTTTTTCTCTTTTAAAAAGGAATATCTTAAGAACAAATAATGTTGAAACTAGAAATGTATCTCGTGTTTTTCTATCAACTCATTTGCATAAAACATACCTGTCTGAGTGCTATAAATATTCCTTTTCCAAAGTTTGCATGCCAGTTATCTGTTCATAAATCTGACAAAAAGTGTCCATTAATGCTACTTGCACATTAGTATCTGGGCTCTATTTGCCTATTTAAATCCAAACAGTGACTATTGTTGGCCAGGCGGTGTATATACACTGAGCAGTGTTAATTTTAACGCTGGGGATTTTGGTGTGTACCTGCACATGGCAGCAAAGCATAGGTGCAGCACTTTACAAAAAGTGATGCGTCACTGCTTTGACCACAAAACAGTGTTGAATTTATATTAATTTGTATAAGACTTTAGATAAATGTGTCAGCTAAATGACTTATCAGGTATCTAGGTTGTCAGAAGGATACTGCAGTTCCTCTACAGCCCTGTTGTCAATCGTCCCTCGACTGTTGTAGACGAGAGTGCTGCTCAGTAACACAGCCAGACAGAAGATGTTGGTGTCATGCTTTGAGTCTCCCTGAGAAAGAGAAAGACAATCATGGAGATTAATCTCAATAAATGCTGCTCAAACAACTACCAGATACAACTATTGGGATCTATTTTAACAAATACATCAGTGATAATTAGTCACAACACCAATGGACGTGTTTGAAATCCATATTGATTAAATGTGTGGATTCAATCCGTTTTTTTATTTAGTTAAGTTAGTAAACAGTGCATGGCAGTTAGGAAAGTATTATTTTGCATTCCGTGCCTCCTATTTACAGCAAACTATTAATTGAATATGTTCATTCTGAAAAGCCAACAGCATGCTGATCACATTTGCTAACATAGCAATATTATCTGATAAGGGTATCTGCTCCAACAGTGAAAGTATTCTTGGATCCTTTAAAATGTTAGTGACATTTAATGCTACTTGTTTTTGTGTTTTGGTAGTGGTTACATCACCTTGTCCACGTCTCCGAGTCCCTCAGTGTCCAGCAGCACCAGAGTGGTTCCTGCTTTAGTGGGGTGATCCACACACCACATCCAGATGCCCTTCGTCTTGGACTCAATAGTGCTGCCTAATGCAAACCCTGATAAAGCCACACCAAACATACACACACACACACACACACACACACACACACACACATACACTGGCTTATATGCATGCTTACATGCATTCAAATTAGGTCATTCTTTTAAACTGTATGATGTTTCTCTGAAGTTTTTGGATGTTATCACTGTTGCCTGTATAGTTCTAACCTGTTTGTTTTCCTGTGAGGCGATTCATCAGGTAGGACTTCCCGGTGCGGTAGAGACCCACCACGGCCACCACCACCACTGGCTGCTGGATCTTCTGCAGGATCTGTAGAGCTGACTGCTGCACACACAGCTTCCCATCTGACTCCGTGTCAATCAAGCATACTGGTTTGTCCATGATTACTGGAGAATACAGCTGTCGAACAGATACGCACATTTAAAATCCTTTAAGTAACTGCAGTACTAGTGTACAGCAGTGGTGTAGTCCTAAAAAAAGCAGTGATGTACTATTACCCAGACCCCCCCAAACAGTAAATGTGTTTTGTGTTGTTGTTCACTAGTAACATTTGTTTCTTTAAAAACAAATCAGTAGTACATTCTAAAATTGGTTGACATTTTTCAGATTATATTTAACTGCATTACGAATATTATTTAAACATGTGAAAAGTTATACATCTGAAATTAATGTTTCATGTTATTCAAGTAAAAAATAACTTAATGTGAAATAAATATTTTCAGTTAATAATTTTTAAAAATGTGCTTTGACATTAGTGGCAAAAGCCAATTATTCAAGGGTGTAGTTTTGGTTTAAACATTAGGTTTAGCACATAAAAATGTGGTCTGAGTTTCACAAACAAAAAATGCAGCCAAGCTCAATTTAAATCCACTCTCTGTCAGTAGGTGGCGCTTATGGAACAGCAGAAATAGAGGGTATGCATTGATATCACTTTCCCGCACTCTCTCAGCTGGACTGAGTGGTAAAAGAACCTACTGCATGACTGGATTTAATCGGGGAAACTGCGAAAACACGAGCTGGTCCTCACTGCAGAACACAAGATCTAGATCCAACTCCTCCCACTTTACGTATCCCTTAATCTACCCGACTCCGCTCCCTGGATCTTGAGTGTTCTGCAGGTTGGGCTCGAAAGTGTTCCTTATGACATGTCAAAGAAACCTAATCAGCAGCAAGGAATCGTGTTTCCTGACATTTATATGTGCCTGATTTTGACGCCGGGGAAATACATAAAGCAAATCTGACTGTGACCGCTTTATATAAATACAATATTGGTAGGTCAGAGTAATCACTTATATCAATATTATATATATCATCATATCGTCCAGCCCTAAAATGTGTATAGTTTTTTGTCACTGTTTATTTAAAAACACCCAATTATGCAGAATATAAGATGGTAAATATTTAATTGATGAGTTTTAATACAATATATAACAATACAATATATACAGTATGATTTTACCCCAAAATCCAACAATTTGACACAAAATAATAACTGCAAAACATGTTTCTTTGCCTGGAGTCCAGCTGTTTCTGTGAATAGGTTGCTTGCAATCAGGTGGTTCTGGTGACATGCAAAATTTAGGTGGAGGGCAAGCAGTGAAAATTAGAAGGGAAGAGATGGAGTAAAGTCCATTCTGTGCTGATTTTGAAACGTATAAACAGAAAATCACAACATATGTTGGACGTGATCTTTATGTTATGAAGATGAGCAACTTTTCCACTGAATTGAAAGACTTGATTGCCATCGAGGAGGTAGATATAGAGGGTGTGAAGCTGCCGTCACGCCGCGTTCAGTTCTAGTCTGGTTTGTTTATATTGCGCTGCCTTTCTGCTAGTGAAGTTAGGGCAGTATTTTGACTATCTGTCTTGATTGTGAAAAATGTCGCAATTGACCCTTCGCAAAGACCCGCCCCCCTTAGTTACTGTTGCTTTGTCCGACAAGCCGTGGCGCTTTCACGCCACACACAGTGAAAAATACATCGAAGAACAAAGAGGAAGCTGACAACACGTCGACAGACAAGACAAAGCAGGTTACTTATGATATTAAACAAAGTCCCAGCTTTCAAAATGTGTAGTTATTAAAGAAATTCAAACAATAAAAACCGTTTTGTGGCTCTTTAATATGTTGTGACCATGGTCGTGACAGATTGCTGTAGCGCCTCAGCTCAAGAGGCTCGTAAACCGATCGTCTCTTCCTACTAGTCCATTTATAGCGTCAAATAAACATGAGAAGGAATGTTGTTTCAAATGCGTAGATACGTCAATATACACAATTTTTCAAGTTTAACTCCACCGAGGTAAATCTTCTAATGCCTGACTGCTTTGTCAGACAAAATGGCGGATGCGGCGTTCTGATTGGTTAGATCGCTTGTCATTCAAACTCTTGGCGAAGGGTCAATTGTATGTCATTTATGCTGAATCGAGAATTGCAACAGGAGCTCGCATCATCGTTCAAATAAAAAAACTGGACGGTGTAATACAATTGTTGCCTTTAATACATGTAAAAACACACTAAAGGAAGCAGGTTGAGGATGTGATGGGAAGACTCCGTATAGCAAATCTAATAATGTCATTTAACCCACTCTCTATCAATCAATAAAATAATCACATAGCTGAGTGTTTTTGAAAGTGTTGTCTTAACGCAAAATATATGAATTTTGAGTTTTTGATAGGATTCCTATATAGAAAAATCACTCCCTGCCCTCCAGACTCATTCACGCTGCTGCGATGTCATGTGCAAACAAACTATTGCAGCAACCCATTTGCTTGGCATGAACTTACAATCAGAATTTGCATTGACTAGGGTCACAGACCTAGGGGGTTCGCACCTTGCTGTGGAACAGGAGGTAGTTTGGATGAAGGACCCTGGGAAAGGGGCACACCCATGGTTGCAACCAAAGTATCTCCAAACTCTTTAAACCTTTAATACCTTTGGTTTACTTCCATGTAGACGAGACCATTGTATCAGCTGCACTGAGACATTTCAAACGATGCCAAGTATAGCATTCTTTGATGATTGTTCACATTAAACCATATAGATTTTGGGTGAATTTCAGGTCATCTCTGCATGTAGAGAGAAGAGATGGGGGAAGAGGGGGTGGAAGAAGGGAAATGTAGATTAAGGCAATACTGAGGTGTGATTGACTCAGTGTGATTGCATCTTGGGTGGGGATGCTAATTTTGCAAGAGAGAGTTGAAATGTTAATTTCCTTTGTTTTCTCAAAGAGTAGCCCTCTCTTGGTCCAGGCACTCCGGCATCAGTCTTACAGTACCTATCACATTTTCCTGTTCTAGGAGACTTATACTGTAATTTTATTACAGGTACACATTTTCCCCATTTCCACTTTTTCTTCTTGTATTGCTGCTAGACCTACCTCAGTCTTTAAGTTTCAACCATTTTGTTCTGTCACAGGAGCCTCGTAAAGTTATCTGTTCTACGTGCGTTCAACCCTTTCTGGGCCGTCTATAAATAATCCCTCTAGATTATTTACATTTTTGGGTCTTACAGGTTACCTGGGGCCAGTTGCATAAACTTGTCTTAACAACTAGTTTGACCAACTTGCAGTTAACCAAGGGTTAATCAATGTTATTTTTCCAATTCAAATTACACCAATCTACCTTTTTATGTAACAGACTTTAAAAAATTAGGACCACTCTTCAAGAAAAACATTAGTGTCTTAACTTTTAAGACTAGTCCAAGTGGTTTATGCAACTGGCCCCTGGTGATTCATAGCTTTCCAAGTTTTTACATCTAAAACTCAAGCGCACAAGTACGGAAGCGAATGGGAAAGCATTGCTCAATCGACCGTGGCCAGGCGTCGATGGATCAATGCCCCACATTGAACACCATGTTTAGCGGCATGTATTTTGATCTTAACACCTTAAACCTTATTTATTATTCTCAGGTTAGGTAAAGTAAGTCAAGTCTGGCCTAAATTATAAGCATTTTAAATTACTTACAATTTGGTCAGAAGACTCCTCTGTGGTACATTCTTGTTCAAAGTCTTAAAACACTATAAATCAAGCTAAGGTAGGCAGCTTTTGTAATCAATTAAATTTATTGTAATTGTTTACTTTTCTTTTTATAATAAACAAAAATGTAAAGGCAAATAAAACTTCATCATTAAGGTATAAAATACAGTAATCGCTCTTGAGTCAAAGGTGTAGTCAGCTCTGGGCGTCCCATCTTCAGCTTGGGGTTTCTTGTCCTCAGCTCTGGGCTTCTAGGCGTCGGGGGTACTGACGTATCAGTATCTGAAGAGGCAATCAACTCATCAGTCTTTTATACTCGTGTTGTTTATTGCAGACGTTGGGTTATCTTCTTAATTGATGTACATTGTAACTTTCCCAAAGTTTCCAGATCCTTCTCAAGGCCTCGCAGGTGCAAGCTGTCTGGCTTCTGTGTCCTTGAACTCCAGTTAACTCAGCCAAGATGGCTGATGCGGAACTTCAACTCTGTGCTAGACTGA
The DNA here is from genome assembly GCA_036281575.1 of Ancherythroculter nigrocauda. Taxonomy (NCBI): domain Eukaryota; kingdom Metazoa; phylum Chordata; class Actinopteri; order Cypriniformes; family Xenocyprididae; genus Ancherythroculter; species Ancherythroculter nigrocauda. Next base: position 39,602,799 of record VTFQ01000011.1, on the reverse strand, counting down.
GCTACGGGGAACCGTCACTCGTGACAGGTGTTCGAAATGCCAAGAATCACACAACTCCAATCCTATTGGCCGGCGACAGCCTATGACCTCGAACGGTGCGAACCATGACGTATAAAGGGAGCGCCTGAGGAAGCAGTCAACACCTTCTCGTCTTTGAGGGACTGTTCAGCAGGCATCCCGAAGCATGGCAGGGAAGCACAGAGTCTCGTTCCCTGTTCTCAGGGAACCATGGTTACATGCGTAACCTGAGACGTTCCCTTTCGAAAGGGAACTTCAACTCTGTGCTAGACTGCATTACGGGGAACGATATACCCACGCCGCCATGCTGGAGGAGAGTGCATGCCCAAAAAGTCTGGACAAACATCCGGCAGTTCCAGGGAAAAACCTGGAGCAACTCTCCAAGGCTGTCAGTGACAGCATTCCCTATGGCCAACTGCCCAAGCTGAGCCTAAAAGAGGCCTTTCGTAAAAGGCCTGCCAAGGCTGCTCAAGGCATCTGGGACCAACAACCCGTAGGAAGTGGTCACTTAAAGGGAATGTGGCCAGGGAACCAGAAGGAATCCCGGCCAGTCACTAGGGGGATAAATTCACCCCTAACGCCACCAAGGAGGCCGTACTAATTTAGCGAAAGCCAAACGTAGTCTGGGCCAACCTTGCCTGATATACAGAGTCTCCAATGCGTGAACTCCAAAAGAGGAGAGCAGGTAAGAGTGACTGCGAAAGGGCAGTGAGCAACTCAAACCCACACGCAGAGATGGGCATCCTGGAGAGTGGAACTCAGCTGAGCACTATAAACCCTCGTACTGAGGGGAGTAAGACCACTCATCCTAGGATCTACTCAGCTTCTGATAAAGCGCTGAGGAGGCTGTGCGCTAGAGCACCCTGGTACAGGGGAGCACAAACCATGGAGGCCGAACAAAAGGGGCCTACAACATAGCTAAGAGTTCTTACAATTAACTAATATCACAACATGAACCCAACCCAACACACAGGGTGGTATTCAGGATAGCCCATAAGGCCATTCGACTGAAAACATAACATGCTAAGCGCACGACCAACCAATTAATAAGGTAGCTGTGAGTGCCCACAAAACAGCCCGTCCAACACAAACCGACGAGCAGTGTACCTGGTAAAAGCACCCTTCTACTCTAAGCAAGAGGAGTACAATGTACGCCATCACGTGCTAAAGAAGGCCCCGTGGGCCTATAACCTCAGCAGACACGTGGCATCAGCTCGTGGCAGTGTTATCAAGCTCCAGGCAGAACAAACCGACTACAGAGGAGATTAATGAGTCAGCCAGAGCCCTGGCCAGCCAGCAAAATAAAATTCCTTTTGCTGTCTTCAAAAAGAATGTAAAAGAAGTGCAAAAGGTACAGGCCAGCATGTTCCCAAAGGAGGCCCCGAGGGCCTACCTGTTACATGCGGCGTCAGCTAGCAGCCATTAAGAGATGGGCATCCCGGAGAGCAGAACTCAGCGCTATAAACCCTCATATTGAGGTGAGTATAATCCGCTCATCCTAGGATCTACTCAGTGGCTGATAAAGCACTGAGGAGGCTGTGCGCTAGAAAAACCCCGGTAAAGGGAGCACAAACCAGCCTAAGGGCCGGTCTCAGTGGGAAACTTCATAGAAGTCTACAACCAATGACCAGCTTAGGGAGCTAAGCACAATTACGCGGTCAAGCCAGAGGGAAGTATGAAGCTCAATCTAACAGACAGACCGCACTGTAGGCACATAACCATGGAGGCCGAACAAAAAGGGGCCTACAACATAGCTACGAGTTCTACAATGAACTAACATCACAACACAAACCCAACACACCAGGTGGTATTCAGGATGGCCCATAAGGCCAAAGAACTGAAAACAAAGCATGCTGAGCGCATGACCAACCAAGTAATTAGGTAGCTGTGAGTGCCCACAAGACAGCCCATCCAACACAATCCGACAAGCAGTGTACTCGGTAAAAGCACCCTTTCGCTCTTTAAGCAAGAGGAGTACAACATACGCCAACACGCGCTAAAGAAGGCCCCGTGGGCCTATAACCTCAGCAGACACGTGGCATCAGCTCGTGGCAGTGTTATCGAGGTTCAGGCTAGACAGACCGACTACAAAGGAAGGTCATTAGCCAGCCCGAGCCCCGGCCAGCCAGCGACATAAGACCCTTTACTGTAAAGTAAATTAAAAACTGACAGGGAAAAAGCCAGCATGCTTACAAAGGAGGCCCTTAAAGCCTACCCGTCGCACGCAGCGTCATCTAGCGGCCACTAAAGTTCTAGGAGCAAAATAGAACCGAGTAACAGACAGGGTAGCTATTTAGCTCGACTAGAGATAAAGGAAACCAAGCTCAAGGCAGCAAATGCATAAAACCAGACCAAAAGTTGGTTTTAGTACACGAGCTCACCTCGAGAGGCAAGCCACTTCAGGGATGTACTCAGTAAAAGCACCTTTTACTCTCCAAGCGAGAGGAGTACAAAGCCAAACTCCAGCGTGACACATAGGAGGCCTGCGAAGGCCTACAACCCGTATACACGCGGCGTCAGCTAGTGGTATCATGACCCATCCATAGTGATGAGTCACATAGAAACCCACACAAAGCTGTGCCAACATACAGACAGAAAGGAGGCCCTGACGGGGACCTACAACCTCTATGAACACATGGCATCAACCAGTGGTAGCTTCATGACTAGGGCCAGCCCGCAGGCCAAGTACTTGAGAAACCCTCAGGTATGAGAAGTACACACTACACCGCAGAACTTAACGAAAGGCCTAACCTAGGGCCTATTCGTACAGAGGTGGGCGCGGCCAAAGGTGGCGACAGTCAAAACATGACTTAACCATGTAATGAGTCTAGACATAACCAGCCCAGCTGGGGCAACACAGAGGGTACAAAAGGAGGCCTGGCCAGGCCTACTACTTTTACCACCATGCGGCGCCAGCCAGCGGACATATCATTCCAACAGGCAATGTACCTCAGTACACATATAAATGCTATCACGGACTAAGGAAGGCCGAACAGGCCTATTACCCCAGACAACGTGAGCAAAAGCCTGAGGCAGTGCTAAAAATTCATGAGCAAACTCATGATCGTAACCAACAGCGCCCAAAAGAGAGGCTACAATAAAGAGCCAACAATCTAACAGCACATGCAAGACAGCTGCTGTGGTCATGATCGACTGGGAGCTAACAGAGATCACTCTCTACACTCAACCAGAGTGTGCAATCCAACAGGTGATGCACTCAGTGAAACACATACCTTAACCGGGGAGTACAACAAAACACCACGTTCATAGATGGAGGCTAATCACAGCCTGCTATCACAGAAACAGGCGTTAACCTGTGGCAGCACATGAGTAAGCTCACATATGTATGTAGGGCTAAAGTTTAGAACCCAAAACAAATATGAATGCTTTGTAATACATGCCATCCAAACAGGATAAATGTTTCACAGAACAGAACTGGAATCTGTAATGAACCCTAGAGAACGAAAGCTAGAATATTTAGCATTGTAATCTGAAACTTGAATATAATTCAAGGGGCTCATGTGAAGACATTATAAGCATGACAAAAGTTCTAGAAAGTGGGGCCTAGCAGCACTGCATAACTCATCTTCTCGAAGATAAGGGCCTACCACCTGGGAAAAATAGCACCAGGGAGGCTAATAACAGCCTATAACCTTAGCTGTTAACCTCAGCCATAGCACCTACATTTTCACATCGAAGGGGAAAAGGGAATACAACCCGCAACTCCCTCAGGAGGAGGCCAGAACTAGGAACTATACAACCTCACAGGGATAGTAATAATAAGGGTCTAGCCTAGCCGCTAGCTAAGCGCAGAGTTGAAGTTCCCTTTCGAAAGGGAACCACAGTTTTCTGTGTCCTTGAGCAAACACATAGAACCACACACACAGCAGTCCAGTTCTGCTCCTCCTTCTCATGGACAGGCACACACACACACACACACACACACACACACACACACACACACATACATATCTAACAATAACTGTACATCTCTGGCCATACAGTATAATACATTTCTTAGAAACAAACAAATATAAATAACAATAATATTGTAAGCAATGCCTAATATTTAATACATTGTTCAAATGTGTAGCAACAGACATAAAATCTAAACAAGGAGGTTCTTGATATAATACAAAGGTCTGCGTGAGACTGTTGCTTGCTTTCATCATTTTAATGATTAAAAAAAATATTAAACTGTGATATACTAACCGTCAGAGATTGCATCATGGTTTATATGATGTTTCATATTATTTTAGTATCCGTAAGCTTATCAGTTTGAAAGAATTTTCTACTTCAGTGTGCCGTAAGAAGTCAAACAATAACATTTTCCTTTTTTTATTATAGCATTTGTTATGAAAAAGGGCAACCTACACATATAGAAGCAATAGCTACAACGTCACAGTTGTAATATTAATCTATTGAAAATATATTCCCTTAATAGATTATAAATTCTACAAGTTAGCCAAATTTACCACAATTCATACAATAAAACGTGATAAATTCTAGTAAAGATGGGTCATGAATAGTTTTTTAGTCGATGATAGGCAGGAAAAGGTAGAATGATAGAAGTGCTAATGCACCAATTACAACAAAGAATAGCGAGTTTACACAACAGCATTGGACACACAGTTAAAGGGGCAATTTTGAAGCAAAAATACAAGTGGGTATACACAAATACTGATCCTTAGAAGTCGTAATACGCAAACAGCCCTGGGAAAAAGTAAGTATACGGCGTATGCATGCCTATGGCCCGGACTACACCACTGGTGTACAGTACAGTAGTTGATAACCTCACTTGGTTTAGTTACTGATTACTTTACAGGAGTTATACAAATGGTATAAATTAACTGAATGAATAATGTCCCTTACCTTTTTGCTTTGCTTCGGTCACTTCAGTCTTGTGATGAGTTGTGATGCATACTTTTTGTAGAGTCTTGTTTATATATCTACACATCTTGAGGTATCTACACATCTACACATCTTGGTGATCAGTGCCAAGGTACGGGGCTGATGGGAAAAGTATTTTGTGTGTCTGTGTCAGTATTCTGGTGAAGGCGCCCTCTGATGGCCAGAGGAGGGAATCACGGAGTTCGTCTCTGTGACAATTATTAAAATAAATAAAACTTGCATTTACAGAAACAATCTCTATAATATATATACAGAAATAAACTATGAACATATATTTTAAAACTTAAAGAAATTATAATAGTTTAATAAATGTAAACAGGTCATATATAATCTAATTATTATTAAATATATTCAATTTTCAATTCAATTTACATTCATTTGTATAGCGCTTTTCACAATACATATTGTTTCAAAGCAGCTTTACAGAGAATGCATGTCAACATTACAATTTAAAGAAGAATGCAGTTAGCAAATAATGTAATAATTTGGGCAATTAATTTACAATCACTGTTAGCAGTTTAACTGAAGGTAGAAGCAATGAGCTCCTGGAAAAATTAATTACATATTAACAATAATTAGGATATATAGAAATTGTGTAATGTGCATGTTGATCCAGATGATTGCGTCTTCTGAAGTCCTCACAGGAGTTGGGGCCGTCTCTTCACAGGTGATGGTCATCTGAGGTCTTCTTAAGAGGCTGGATCCAAACTGAAGCTGATGTCCTCTCTAGTCTAAAACAGAAAAGCAAATGGAGAATAATTAGCTAGCTAAATATATCATGAAAAGCCATGTTATTTTAAACAATATTTACACACATATAATGAAATGTGTGAAATCCAGATACAAATTAACTTGGTAAATCTGGATATTATATGCATTAGCAAATACTTGGGCTAAATAAATAAACAAATAAAAACATTGAAAGCGACATGTACTTCTTGAAAAAGGACCACAAGCAAGCCTCTGCAGCTGTGCAACACCACAGCTTCCCTTCGGATTAATTGATTGCTTTTCAAATGAAATGACAAATTTTATTGCAAAGTAAGGCTTGGATATAATGTTGTTATTTGTTGTTAATTTATTTAACAGAAGTTTTCTAATGGGTGATGAATTTGCGAGCCTTTAGTTGTGTCACGCGCTCGATGGCTTGGTGTGTTTAGAGATGATTTGTGATTTGCTGCTGCAGCACATATTTGGGAATTAATGAATAGTAAAATGTGTTGTTTTGTGCTGTCATGTGGGGTATGCCATGCCAAAAGACTTGGACTTGAAGACAGACTTGTCAAGTCTCGGGTTAGTTGTTTATTAAAGGGTTAGTTCACCCAAAAATGAAAATTCGGTCATTTATTACTCACCCTCATGTCGTTCCACACCCGTAAGACCTTCATTCATCTTCAGAACACAAATGAAGATATTATTTATAAAATCTGATGGCTCAGACATTAAAACCAATCATCAAATGGTCTACCAGGAAGGCTATTTCTCAGGAAAATTGCTAAATGTTTAAAAGGAAACATAGGCAATGTTGGTATATATCATTGACTGAGATATTTATTAACAGACCTTATGATCTTACTGCTGGAGAACAGACATGGTCAAATTCTAAACATAAGAAAAGACGGAAAAGCATAGCACCAGATCACAGTCCAAAACAATGCTTATACAGTTTCTGGTGGTGCTTAGATCCAAAATATAAATCCAAGATAAAAAAAATGAAAGATCCGCACACAAGAATGAAAATGTATTGTCCAGAGGCCATAAAAAAGTGCAAGTGCAAAGTGCAAAATGTTTGATCCCACCCTTCACAAAAGGCCGGAATTAGCTTTCTGCTCAGGAAGCTGACACATCAAGAAAATTCGAAATTTTAATATCTGTAATTCCACTTACTCAGATAGACATCCTGGACACAACTGAAGGTTACCACTGGCGAGTATATAACTGCCTCAGTGTGACCACTTGATACAATCATTTGCATGTGAACCATCATTTGTGGTTTGTAGATCCAGCAAAAGGAGCTCACACTCCACATATCAAAAGACTATGAGCAACTTGTAAAAGTGAAGTCTGGAGACTGAAAGGGAACAAGAATTCAGCCATCAAAAACCATCTGCATGTTATTCACTGGGCCTACTGGAGAGGAAACATTCACAGAGATGGCAAAAATACAGATTCTCTGTATCTTAGGGCAAAGAGTTTGTTCATGTGGTTTATTCTGTTATAACAAGTTATGAATTTATTATTTTTCTTCCAATCAGAATGTGCAGGTTTATTCCATAACTACGATAAGAAACATGTAGACGATGATTCTTTTAAAGCAGATGCAGACGATGATTCTTTTGATATAGACACGGGCAGTGTTCCTTTTGATAGCAACAACATTGTCATTTTGCAAGCCAAGTTTCATCCATCCACATTCCAGAAACTATTGCTCCATTTCCTGACCATCTTACAACAAGGTAGTCCAGCACCACATACTTCTGCAAAAACCGAACTGTAGATGGTAAGGTTGGGTTTGTCAACATCACTGAAAATGCTAATGTTTCAGTGATGAAAAGGTTTTATTCTGGGTTAGAGATCGCAAACCCAAACTTGACCAATCAGAAGAGAAGATTACGAGATCCTCGCCCTCATGCCTGTCCTGATGGACCTCTGTTCATCACTGAGGAGAGAAACGCCATTTCCAGATCCTGGTTTGCTGCTCATCTCCACTTGGTCTACAAATCCTGAGGCCTTTCCACAGAGCAATATACGGCTCACTCCTTTTGGATCGGAGCAGCAACAACAGCAGCCTCTGTCACAATGAGCCTCTGGGACAACGGTCTTCCATTTCATATGAATGTTTCATTTTTCCTGGAGTTAAGGACATTTTAGATGCACCAAAAGCTATGGGATCTATCCATCTTGTTGCTTCTCCTCATTTAAATTTTTCTTGAGAATAACGTTTTAGAAAGTAAATCAGACAAAATGAACACCTCATTACACAAGCTAGCAATAGTCAAAGATTTGTAAGGAGATTAACCAAGGTCAATCAATAAACTTGTTTGTTTCTTAGAAAAATATTGTGTTCAAAACATAACTACTACAATTTGCAAATTATAAACAAAGACATATCACAAATTGAATAGCGTTTAGCTTTTCAAAACATGCTTTTTTGGACACAGTTTGTCAGTGCCGAACAAAAGATCTGAGCCAGGACATCTCCAAAAACAGCCTGGGTACTCTTACTATTTATTCTTTTCATGGCTTTGGAAAACTATTGGTTCTGGAAAAGTCTCAGATGATTTTCCACATCGCTTTGTCATCAACACCAAGCTTCATTGCAATTTCTTCCCAGGATTCAAATGCCTTCTCAGTGTCTCTCCACGAGCGATCGTACAGGTGCGGTTACAATTGTACCAGCTCCGCTATTCGACACTCCAGTGTATTCATGTTGCTCATAATTTGGTGGTTTCAAACTTCCGAAAGTGGCCTGATTTTGTTTGAAATGCCGTCATATCAGTTTTTTCTTAGATTTCACTTGAAGTATATCAGGGCCTTTACTTGTTACTTGAAAATATGTAGTTGTTGTTGCTTTTTTTTTTTTTTTTTTTTCATTTTACTAGTCTTTGACTAGTAAATAATAGTTAAGTTCAATTGACAGTTCGATTCAAATATTTTGTAGTTCAAATTTATTGTAATGAACCAAAAATGGTTGTTACTTGAAAATGTTTTTTTTTTTTTTTTTTACTATGGTTAATGTTTTGTAGTCTTTTATTATTGTTATTTTTTTATACTGTGTTATATAAATTCACATATTTTATTTATAACCATTTATTTATAAGAAGATAATGGTGTTTTTTTATGTTAATTTAGCTAAAACTTTAAATATTTTGCTTTGTTTTTAGTAACATGTTTGTTGTATACAATTATATATTTCATTTATAATCATCATTTTTTTTTCAATGAGCTTTTGAAATGTTTGTTTGTGTGTGTGGTTATGTTGTGCATCAACTTTTTGACCTGAGAAAAATGTATCCCTATTAGCAAAACAACTTTATAATTATAAATTAAAATATGAAGTTATACTAAATGATGTTTTTGAAAATATAAAAATGCAGAAAGGTTATTGCGACAGGTGTGTTTAGGGGTAGGGGATAGAATATACAGCATGAAAATCATCATGTCTATAGAAAGCCTCCATAAAACATGGAAATTTGACATGTCTGAACATGTCAGGGTCCACAATATCTCTCATGATTTGATCTGTTAAAATGTTTATTCCTTTACTTATTTTGGGACTTATTTACAAAATTACAGGGCTACTCCACACAGTGCTTCAAATCTTCTTCCTTCTGAACCATCGCAAAACTGCGTACAAAGCTGCACATCTTTCCTGTGGGCCTCAAGAGTGACAAATGTGCTCAGGTGAAAGATACTGTGAGTAACAAACAAGTGAAAGGTACACAGATGAGCATTGTGGGGCCAAGTACCACACTTTAAAAGCAGAAGAGCAGGTGAAAGTGATTGTGAGAAACCACCCCTGAGTTTGTACCACCCTTGAACATTGAGCAACAAATCGGGAAAAGTACTTTTGTGCTGAGTGACAAAAGGAAAAGGAAATGATTCCAAACTAACACGGTTCACAAGTCCTGTTGCTACTCAACATGAGGACCTACAGTCACAAGTGACATTTAATCTTTGGAGGAGCAGCAGAGTGGGTAGATCACATGTGTGGTTGATTGTTAAATGTTGAAACTTTGTACATGCATGGAAAAAATGCATCTTGTTTGAGTATTATACTGTAAGTTATGCAAACAGTTATAATTGCCTAAAATGCTTGAAACTGTGCATCAGTATTTATGCAATTTCATTAAAGTGTCAAATCTATTAAGTCAGTGTTAAGGGCTGATGACAGTAACAGTGCACAGTAATGTTTATTTGGTTTTGTGTTATGTAAAGTTCTTTACAGAATAATATTGTGAGGTTGTAATTCATTTTAGTCTAAAAAAGAGAATTTGTTCAGAATAGTATTCTGTGATGTGAAGAAATCTTTCAAGTAATAGGGCAAATGTGGTGTTTCTTAGTTTGAGCACAAGGTGGCAGTATAATGCTTGAGTATTGAGGTGGTGCTGAGTATGATTCTGAGAGTATATGCAACATGTGCTGAATAAAGAGCCTAAAAGAATATGAAAAATTGTGAAAACAGAGTAAGTATGTTCAGTCTATAGGCACAGTTTTCTTTTGACCTCGTCAATTACTCATCTGGCATGCATAATACAGCTGTAACCCTTTTATTTGTACGTCTTGACTTCAGGTGGCACAAGGAACCTGGTGTCCCAACTTTTAGCTGGTGAAATATGCTGGATTTTTAAGCATGTAGAAATAACTAAAAGTATAAGAAATATCTAAAGCGGAACCTCCCTTTTAACACATACTGTAAAGTATAAATGAATTGCAGAAAATATCTCTGATTAACAATTATTTATTAACAAATCTAAACAATGAAACAAGTGTTTTATGGTGCGTCTCTAAACACCTTTACCTTATTTTTTTATTATTCTCAGGTTAGGTAAGTAAGTCAAATCTGATCTAATTTATAAGCACATTAAGATACTTACAATCAGACAGAAGACTTCTCCGTGGTCTGTTCAGGCTCGACGACTTAAATTAATGCCACATGAAGCCGAGTTTAGTTATAAAGTTTTAAGTTCATTTATTTATTACATTAGTATTTCTAGCATTACATATACTTTATTTAATTACTTGTATAGAATGTTTTTAGAATATAAGTATTAAAACGTTCTTCAGTCAAGGCAATATCAGCGATGGAGGCATCATCAGCATTGGTTCTGGTGTTGGAGAAGCAGCCCCTCCTGTTCTCTTCACATTCCAGCCTTATATAGACTATCTGACCAGTTATCATGAACAGCTATCTTCTCCTTATAAACCACCTATCTCAATAAGTGCTTTTCTTTTCAAAACGCAGTTGTGTCTTTTCTTCTTAAAGAACAATTATTACATTGTTTATACACAGAAGAGGTACACATGTCACAGAAAAGTTGCATTTACAAATGAAGCAGGGTGTGGCTGATAACAACAGGGAAATATGAAATAAAGATTATTTTCCCCCAATTAAGTCTTATTCCTCTTTCTTTTTTAAAAAAACAAACAAAAAAACAAAAATCGAATAAAAATGTATCTTCTAAAAGACCTGCTAAATGGATTCACAATCCAGCTATTATCCCATTTCACATTCAGAATACACTTCCTGAAAACTCTCTAATGTGGAATTAACCACAAATTAGGAAATTATACAGTGAATTTCAAGGAATCACATGAATTCAATCTCAGGAGAACTGAATCACTTAGACAAGAATCAACTGTTTGTTCAGTTCCTTTGAACAATTCACAAATAAATAGGACTCAAATTAAATGAACTAAATCACCCTTCAAAGAATCCTGATCATACGACTGATCTTTCAAACTTGGCATTATAAATGCTTAATAAATGTATTAACACTTATTTAACTCAAAACCAGATTCCTGGCTTATTTCATGATGCAGCAAAAATGGACTATTAAAAATCAGACTATTAGACTGAAGGGTACATGTAGATGTAGCGCCCCCTACCTGTCTTTATGTTAAATAAGTAGGGCAGCGTACCAGATTCATTAACTATGTGCCTACAGATGTTGAAGTTAGGCCCCTCTGACGTCACAATGAAATAATTCTCCTTTAGAAAGTTATTTATAATAAAATGTATATTCACATATAATTAACTTGTCATGAACAGGGGCGCCTGCAGGATTTTATATCAGGGTACGCACAGAAACCCCCCCCCCCACATTTTTTTTTTTTTGCTGTCCGCAAAACCCGATTAAATCAATCAGTGAGTTGGTGGAACGATCTAATGCTGTACAAATCGAGTGATCGACTGTCTCTTTCATGTTCCCCATTTAGAAAATCTGATGCATGTAACTACACTCTGATGTGCTTGATGCTTCGTGAAATTTTTGTTTTGTTTTGTTTTTTACGTTGTCTCTGAGCAGCTTTGTCCCGAAATGTGGTTATTGTTTTCAGAGAAACGAAGCGTCGCATTTTTTTCCAGTCAAGTGAATACTTTGCGTGTCAGAATGTTTGAATCCAGACCACTATGGATTTAAAATAACAACACAATTTACTTGCCTCAAACAACATGCATTAGTATTAATATTATTGTTTTTTTTATCTATTTCATCTATTGCCAAATTTAATATGTGAATTATATGATTGAAATAAACACATTTAGCGTCGTCAGGCTGTTTGTGCTTAATGGATAAAACAACGGAATTGCGCATTCAAGTTTATGGGTGCTGTAAATTTTACCTACCACAAGATGGCATTGTTTGACACTCTTGATGCTTTGAAACCATAAACCTTTCCCAAAACCTTTAGAGAAAATCATGATCATGAATAAACTCTTGTGAATGAATAAAACTCTTAGATAGATAACAAAAGGTAAAGAATTTAATTAGAACAGAAATAGAAAGGAAAAATAGTTTAAATAGCAAAATTTGAGAATGTGTTGTATTCACAATCACAGTGACTTTAAAGGGATAGTTCACCCAAAAATGAAAATTTGATGTTTATCTGCTTACCCCCAGCGCATCCAAGATGTAGGTGACTTTGTTTCTTCAGTAGAACACAAATGATGATTTTTAACTCCAACCGCTGCCGTCTGTCAGTCAAATAATGGGAGTGAATGGTCACACAATTTATAAGAGTCAATAAACATGCACAGATGAATCCAAATTAAACCCTGCGGCTCGTGATGGCACACTGATGTCCTAAGACACGAAACGATCGGTTTGTGTGAGAAACCGAACAGTATTTATATAATTTTTTACCTCTAAAACACCACTTGGATGCCCTGGGGGTAAGCAGATAAACATCAAATTTTCATTTTTGGGTGAACTATCCCTTTAAATCTGACTAAATTGCCACCAACAAGGCAATATCTCATGTAACAGACATACAAAAGTGGTCTCTGTGTCAAAACGATATCAAAAGACAATCAATTGAACCAATTAACTGATTTGGCATGAAATGTACACACTGAGGTTTAAACCATCACTTTGAATATACAGTTGTTAAGCGCGCTGGATAACAACGTAAATGACGATTAAACACTGTGGGCCCACACACACACACACACACACACACCGTTGCAGGCCTGGATCGTAGCTTGTGTTCGTGGTGGCCGTGAAACTGAAAAAATGGCCCCTTCACTCTCCTGAGCACAAACAAATCAACACTGGTACCTCAATTTCATGTGTGAAGCAAACCACGATCCTGGACTCCATCTTTACGCACAACTGCCAGCCTGCATGGAGAGCTTCTTGAGACTCCAGAGACACCAGAAGCTTCAAATACCTGTTTGCTGCTCAACACTGGCTTTTTTTTTATAGCTGCCCTTTTAATACAATACATTTTTTTGATAGGAACTTTCATTAAAAAGCCTTTATCTGACCGAGTTCTGCTGTGCTCTAAATCACTCACAAATCTTATGATAGTTCAATAATCATCATTCAGTTTTCACACATATTAGTTGTTTTCATGCCTTTTGCACAACATTGCACCATTTCATGCTTTTCATCTTCAGAAAGATCTTTCTTCCTCCCATATTGCATGAGAACTGTGACTTGCTTAATAATGTGGAACAACCTCTAAGTAGGGTTTCCATAGATCTGGCAAATTATTTTGTCTGAGATTGATACCAGTTATCTAAAAAGACACGGATAAATAAACAAACAAACATTTTCTTAGAAAAACTAAAATCTGAATGTTTATTGTACTGAAATCTTACTGATATGTCACTTGCATAATAATTTGGAATGCAGTGTATGTACCATCAAGCAGACTTAAATGGAAATCAACTGCAAATAAAATACATCATTAGATACAGTATAACTAACTAAAAATCTCTGACTATGATTACTAAAGGTTTAACTTTAGTGAGTGTTGCTGATATTGCTTTATTGAACAAAAAAATCACCATTATGGTGATTAGTGTCCCATTTGGTTGGGTGGTTAGACTTTATTAATATTAAAATAATTATCTTCTTATCTGTACAGCAATGTTACAAAAACACATTGTACCAAGGAAGAGGATAAATTAGACTACTTTTAACACTGAGAACGCTAACATGTGGCTTAAAAAACGTTGTTATCCTAATTGTAATATGTGAATGCAAGTCAGATTGTAGAGTTGAATCTATGGTTGTTGTAGAAATACAGTTAGTGACGATATAGTGGAACTACAGTGAAGAAATAGGAGGAGGTGAGCAGATACTGCTTCTGAAGGATGTTAAAAAATTTGTAACATTTTATTACACATGCATAGACAAACATTCATCATACAAAACTCAACAATGGTGGTATTTAAACATTTTTAATCATAAAATTAATGCAATGCATGCTGGGCACCATTGTTGAGTTGGCACTATGCTGGTACCCAGTATGCACTGCAGCATGAGAAAGGATGGGTATCATGAAGGTTTTAATGGTATTACTACTCTTTACCGAAACTGCTTATCAGTCCGGTACTTTAACGGTATTCTTGTCAGCTACTTTTTGTTATATATATATATATATATATATATATGTATATAGAAATGTGTGTGTGACTGTGTGTGTGTGTGTAGATGGAATAAATTCAAATGGAGATCAGGTGGATGGTCACTCGGGGTTACTTTACTGTATCTGTGATGAGACAAAACTGGGAAGCAGCACCAAATGGCTTATCAGCAAACAGTATACAGCGCATCAATGTCACAGTACAAGTCAGCAGGACGAGCTATGAGATTCTGATTATATACATTTTCTCAAATTGAGCGTGAACATATAGTGGAAAAATTCTTAATAAAGCATACATCCATTAAAATAAAATATAAAACACTAATACAGACAATTAACATTAATACAGTGAAAATATAAACTCAAGTAACCATCATTTTACATATTTTATATAAATGAAATGGAGAGAGAATAACGCAGCCCTTAGATTGCGCAGTCACACAGCAAAGAGCACGTGCGAGACGATACAGCACATGTGCTAATAGCTAACACTCAGCTGGGGCTAATATTTTAACACAGAACATGACAAAAACTCAAATAAAACACATACCTAGGAAACAGCACCAAATGGCTTATAGCAAACAGTATACAGCACATCAATGTCACAGTACAAGTCTTAAATGAAAATCATACAGAAGTTTGGAGATTACAATCAGGCCAATTAACACACTCTTCATCGTATAGTCACAAATAACACATATTTGACTCAAATAACACAACTAGGACTTGACAGACAAAATGAGTAACCTTTTGTGTGGTTTATAGTTCAACCTTGGGCTTGAAAATGATCCAAACTTATTTATTAAGACGGAGCAAACATTGATGTGACTTACCGGCAGGACGAGCTATGAGATTCTGATTATAGAGCTCCGCCCCGCAATATCATGTGCACTAACGCGAGTGACGTAACAGCCAATGGAGAGTTTCCCAATTTAAGCTGAATTTAACAATAATATTTTTATATTTTTTATTTTTATGTATATATATATATATATATATATATATATATATATAACTGCCTCATTTTCCTACTATGTTGCTTACCAGAAGTTTCTGTCTGATGATACTCTCCAAAAAGGTCATGATGCCTATCCACAGCAGTGTATAAAAACTGATTTCTTGTTTTTAAAGATGAAATTCCAACTTTATTTTGAAAATAAAACATAAGATAATAACCATAACTTGATGAGATATTAATAATGAAAAATTTAATTCCTGTATTAGTTACCTGTGAACCTTAATGTAGGGCGAACACTTGTGAACCATTTATTCATTAATAACCTGAGAAAGTGAACCTTAATGTAAAGTGAACGCATGTGAACCATTTATTCATGAGTTATAAACATTAATAACCTGAGAAAGTGAACCTTAATGTTAATTGGAAACCTGTGAACCATTTATTCATGAGTTATGAACATTAATAACCTGTGAAAGTGAACCTTAATGTAAAGTGAACCATTAATTCATGAGTTATAAACATTATCCTGGGAGGCATTATCCCCAGGAAGCGTGCCCAGCCATCTTTATCTTCTGAAAAGACAGGATTGTTCCTTGAGAGTCTCATGTTCTAAGTTAAGTTTTGCCTCAAAGTTTAATCAACGACTTTACAGTCTTTGCCCGAATCAAAACTTCAAACTTCAGCCACGAGGGAGACTCCACTCCTCCACACAACACTTAAATAATGAAATAAACATTCATTAAACAACAGATGTAACATAAAACCCTAATGTATATAACTGTGTCACAGACACGCCAGGCTCCACCGCCGACCAATCACAGCGCACCCAGTCACCGGAGTACTGATCACCTCATCAGCACAGCAATCACCCACAGTACAAAAGACCAACACTCACACACACTCTTCGTCCGGTCTCATTTGCATCTAGACTTACCTGCATGCTTACCTTAAGGACTCCAAGCGATCTACTTACCTGTCTCCAGTGTCTCCAGTTCTCCTCATGTGAATCCCTGTCTGTGTGTGAGTGTTCTCCGTCTCCAGCATCCAGTTCCTCCAGCGTCTCCCAAGCTCTCCACTTCTGCAATCATCAAAGGACAGTATCACTACTTATCACTAAAGTTATCATCACTGCTCAAAGTTTCACTCACCTGCACTGCTGTTTATCTCTACTGGTGTCAATAAACAACACTGCGTATTAACTCTTGTCTCCGTCCCTTCTGTACTGTAACAAAATGATAACAAAATCTATTAAGAAGCATGATTTTTTAAACAAAATACTTTAAAATGTGGAGTGTCATACAGGGAATTGTGGGAATGTGGGAATGAATGACTGTAAATTATACATTGATTTGTTCTTTTTTACATCAAAAAATTTGTAAATAAATAAATAAAATTTACAGCATTTTTCTGTGAAAATTACATAAAATGTCTGGTAAAAGCTTTTACAGTTTTCCCTGTATATAGTACAGGAACTTACTGTTAACCTATTTACAATTTTTTTCCCCGTAGCGTTTTTACCGTTAAAATCACATTTATTTTTTACAGTGCAAGTATTCCTCCAGAGCTGAACTGGTGCACTGATATAAAGTCTAATAACCTGCTTAAGAGGTGAATGAAGGGTTAAATTAATTAATGATTGATTGTTCGTTCAGATCAGGTCTTATGAAGTGCATATACTGCTAGAAACTTGGGATTTCATTATTTCACTCTCTTAAAACTCATTCTTTCCTCAATTCCTTTCTTTCTGCAACTTGTGTGAATGTGTGCGCTTGTGTTTGTGTTAGAGTTTAGTTTGTGTTAGAATAATCAATAAAGTCTCGTTTTTATTTTTAAAGATAAGTGTCTTGTGTTTTGTGCTTACGAATTTAATGTCTTAAACTACCGATCTAATAAATAATGTTTTCGCTATAGTTTGGATTTTCTTATCTGCTACAGAGCTTATTACGCTGGACGATTCATTTGCTCAGTTGTAAAGTAAGTGACTCTTCTAAAATTCCCTATAAATTAATTAATAATTCTCTGAGCTAAATTGACCCGTGTCCCTTACATAGTGAATGAATTACTATTGACCTAACTGGTTAAACTGGTTTAGAAAATGGTCTGAAATTGTTCACGATTCAGTTTCATTAGTAATGGGATACTTTTTAAGACAGAAAACAAAAAGAGCACTTTATGAGGGTGATATTTTCCTAGGAAACAAATGTGCAAATGTCTTCTAGTGTTTGTCAATGATGAAGCAGGTGTGTGCAGCTTCCTTAAACTCATCCCATGATGATTACATCATTTAATATCATTCTAATAACCATATCCTCAAACCTTGTGACACAATATTCTTATATTTTTATACATTTATTTGATTTAACTCCACAACACAAATGATTTGCTTTATTAATGCTTTTATTGATTAGAGGAGTGTTTCAGAGAAGGTACTGAGAAGAGAGTAAAGCTTAGAAAAGATTCAAATGAAGTTTAATTTTAAAATATCATTTTTTGTAAAGATAAGATCAGAAAGTGTACAATCAACTGTGGAGCAGCATGCCTGCATATGATCTCAAGCATCTGTAACACAAATATAGCCCAATTGGTCTGTACAGGTCTCATCGTTCCAGCAACGGTTAGCTGTAGGGTGGAAAAATGAAGTAAGTTATTCTGAACATTATAGGCACTTTGTGAAATACAAATGAGACATTACATGTTACTGTATGATATGAAATTATAATATTGTAAATTATAATGTGAAGTATTCAAAAACCAGACTGCATTCTTACAGGACAAGTTGATCTCCAGACAGTGCTCAATATCCACATTGTTAGGTTCTCCAGAGCACCAGTTGGTAAAGTCATTCACAGTTCCATCAGTCCACAACCACTGTCCTTCCTAAAGAGCAAAGACATGATTATAAGAGTGCACTACTGTACTCAGACTTTCAGAATCAGAAAGAGCTTTATTGCCAGGTATGTTGTTCACACATACTAGGAATCTGTTTTAGTGACAGAAGCTCCACAGTGCAACAGAGTGACAGAAAAAACAATATATAATATAGACAATTTGTATGTACAGTTATGTGTGCAAATTTGAAATATAAATAAGTGTTTTAAGTAAATAATGTGTAATAGTGTTATGTGTTCCATGTTTGTCAAGTGTTCATGAGATGGATTGCTTGAGGGAAGAAACTGTTCCTGTGTCTGGTCGTTCTGGTGCTCAGGGCTCTGTAGCGTCGACCAGATGGCAACAGTTCAAAGAGGGAGTGTGCTGGATGTGAGGGGTCCAGAGTGATCTTCTTAGCCCTTTTTCTCACTCTGGATAAGTACAGTTCTTGGACAGAGGGGAGGGTTGTGCCAATGATTCGCTCAGCAGACCGGACTACCCTCTGTAGTCTTCTGAGGTCAGATTTGGTAGCTGAGCTGAACCAGACGGTAATTGAAGTGCAGAGGATGGATTCAATGATGGCAAAGTAGAACTGTTTCAGCAGCTCCTGTGGTAGGTTGAACTTCCTCAGCTGGCGAAGGAAGTACAACCTCTGTTGGGCCTTTTTCACAATGGACTCAATGTGGTTGTCCAACTTCAGGTCCTGGGAGATGGTGGTGCCCAGGAACCTGAATGACTCCACTGCAGACTTCAGTACAGAGCTAATTCATTTCAGCTTTAACCCATCTTCATTAGAACATTTACATTTACGGTTTAGAGCAGAAATTCCAGTCTACTAATTCTCGACTAAGTTAGTAGACATGTAGACACAACATTACTTATAGTCAACAGAATGTGTTAAAGGGACCATCAAAAAAAGTGAAACTGAAATTCCAGTCTAGAAATAAATAGATCTCTTTAGTACACACAGTTTAACTTACTTGTTCACCATCATGAGCACCAATCCAAGCACGTGAGGAAGAAGGCAACAGACCCAGCAGAAAATCATTTTCCGGTTTATTATGCACTGATGCGAGATTCGCACCAAGACCTTGGCAGTTTCTCTAAAGAGACAGATTTTTATTGTCAATATTGCGATTATTTGCTCAGTATCAGTTTTCTGTATTATTTATTTGCAGAAAAGAAAGGTTTACTTTAAAATTAATAAAAATCATCATTCCCAGTCTTTAACTACTATGTACTAACATTTAAATTAATCAATTGATTCAGTGCACTTATTGTTTAGATACATGTTTTTGCATTGTACTTGCATTTAAAAAAAAAATATCTGCATGTAATTACATCTGTAATTAGATCAATGATTACACTGTTGACTTTCCTTACACCTTAACCCACCCTTAAACCTACTCATACCACCATAACTGTCCCTAACCTTACCTGTATCCACCTCAATAGCAGAACAAGTGATTTGCAATACAACATCAACACAAAAAAGTACATTGCACCTTATTGATTTATCTAGATGTAGTGAAAGACACCTAATGTAAAGTGTGACCAAATATTGTTGTAACTTAACACATTACCTCTGCTGTGATCCAGTTAACCGACTGAGAGAAGTACTTGAAGCACCGGAGTCCAAAACTTTTCCATCCAGCGGGGCATTTTATGACTAAATCAACTGCATCCAGTACATAAATGTTAGGGCATTCATAATATTCACAGCAAAGAATTATTTTGTTAATATTTTATGTTTGTGTGATTTTGTGCCTAAATTAGGTGTACGTTGACACTGTAAATCCTTCATTAATCATGCAAATATTAGAAAATGGAATATTGCACATTTCCAAAATGAAATTACAATTAAATGTTTTGTTACCTTCTGCATTCCCCATGGAGAAGATGACGAAAAGAAGCATTAGACTTCTCAGCACTGCCATGATGAACCTGAAATGAACATAAAAATGAATAAGCAGGAAAAGTTAGATGTCTGCACTCATATGTGGATTCTCAATGTATTTTAAAGACAAAGAACAAAGATACATTAGAAATGTTATTCAGTAGTTTTTGTTCCCAAAACTCACCTTGGTTTGGTTGTTGCCTGTAGAATCTCAGAGGAAGAGTTTGTGAAGTTCCAGAAACAGCTCTGCTTTTATACTTTACTTAACATCAAGTGTGTGTGAGTTTATAGTCACGAGGATGACGTGATTGTTTGATATGTAGAATTTATGTACACAGGAAATAAAATCCTAATACTGGAGAACGGTGTAAGATGAGCCTAATGTTAGTTTAGCTAAATAGTTATTTAAACTAAGTGTTAAAGTAAATAGTCATAAGGGACATATTCCCCATTAAATATTTGAAATAGCACAAATTATGAATTATAGTCACTTCTGTGTAAACTTTAAGAAACAACTAAAACTTTTTTTGTGAACAGTGCCTGTACATAAATTCCTAATGTGTATTTCGAATTCATTCTAATATCTGATCTAGGAAGAATTTGATTCCCCCCACTTTGCTGCATTTAAACCCATCAAATATAATGACAAAATTAAATAAAAAGTTGGCCTGAAAATATTGATTCTCAGTCAAACACAACGGAGGACAGCAGGAAGGGGCCACTTGTGCTTGTAGGGGGTACACTTTAACATTTATATTATATTCATTAGTCATAACGAATATAATATATTTGGAACTACATGAGAGAATTTTCATTTTCGGGTGAACTAACCCTTAAGCCTATTATTGGATTATTGGAAGTCATGTTTGTTTTAATATGTTGTTAAAAAACAAACATATAATAAAGCAACACTGAACAAATGGATATGTATATTATTTCTCATTATAGGCTATGTGAACATGAAATGTGAACATGTAATTAAATATTTTCTTTTACCTGTATCTTTCCTCAGGTATCTGAAGATGTGAAGCACTTCACGAATGCCCATCACATTACGTGGGAGCCTCTCCATGCTATTCTGCATTGGTCATCAAGTAATTTAGAAAATTACTTTTAGAAAAACACATAAAATTACTTAATTTCAACTTTTACTCTCCCACCAGTGTGGTGACAGAATTGTATTAGAATTGTTGTTTCTAAAGTAGTTGAAACAAAGTGGTAAGTTTCTAACGTAACTGAAACTGAGTGTAGAGTTGTTATAATTCTGGTAAGATTCTAAAGTAACTGAATTGACCCAATGCAGTGTGGTCACAGAATTATTTCTAACCGTTATTTGAAAAAATAACTGAAGTGCAGTGTTGGGAGTCTGACGCAAAGTGATTCTGGGAAATTTAAAACAATAACCCAAAGCAGTGTGGTTTTGCCCAACGTACTGAGGCATTGTTTTAAATTTGATAAACTTAAGCCCGAACTACTGTGGCTAGGTATGTGGTTTTGTCCAATGTACTGTGACAGTATTACATGTTTAACTATTCAGAGTAGTAAGATTTAAGGCCCGATGGAGTTCATTTGTGTCTGAATTAGATTAACGGTTATCTTAAAGCCACTAGATAATGTATAGTCATTGAAACAAGACATTGTGAATAGTTGTTGAATCATCACAGTTCAATAAGGTTTTGAAAATGGAAGAAATTATCATTAAATACATAGCTAAGCACGGTTCACCTGGAATGTTTGATGGGATAGAGAAGGCAGATGATCCATACAATTGGGCAATGGGTCAATTCAAAAATTCCCCCAAAATGCCTAAGAACAAAGAAGGAAAAATTGCTAATGCACTTCAAGCAGTTTTTGCTTCATACAAAGTAACTAGGAAGAAAGTTGATGAGTTAAAAGCTGAAAATGAACAACTCGATGTAGGGGTAATTTCTACAAAAAATTACCTAGCTAGTGAAATGATATGGAAAGATGAAAAGATCAGAATGCAGAATGAGGTTGCATTTCTTAAAACTAACAATGACATGCTTAAATCATCTTTGGAAAAATTGGCCAGCAATTTGGAGGAAACGAAGACAGCTTGTGAGTTTATGATAAAGAATGGCATAACTGATAATATCACCAGTAAGACATTGTTAGGTGTCACGTTGTGTGACCCAGTTCCAGAAATGCCAGATTTGCAGGAACATAGTACTGAGGGTTGGGAAAGAGATTCTCAGTCATTCAGTAGTCAAGACTCTGACTGTACAGTTAGATTTCCCATGGCACCAGTTCATAGTACTACAACTATGCGTGCTATTGAAGGAAGGGAAGAGCAAATGACCACTACCATGGTCAGAGGATTTAATCCAACTGAACTAGAAATTGTCATCAAGAATATTGGGAAATTTGATCCTGCCAGACAAGATCCATTAGATTTTCTGAAAAACTTGGAGGAATATGCAGAGATTTACCAATTTACAGACGGTGATGCATGTGTTTTGTTAAGAATGTGCTTGCCTGACACTGTGTCTGGAGCCTTAACTCAGAAAGTAAAGGACAGAACTGCAAATAAGTCAGAGAGGAAACAGGCACTGCTTGCAGTTTTAGTTAATTGGGATAAAATATCTGAGATGCACATGAGGAAAGGAGAGCACCCAGCAGCATTTTCAGAACGATTATTGGAGGTGTTTAAAACTTTCAGTGGCAATTCTGATATTACTAAGAATGATGTCAGTTTCAAGTCTGCCTTGATTAACAAATGTGACCCACTCACTCGTTCTGCTGTGTCAATGTTTGTGACACCATTCTCTGAGTATAATGACATTATTGCTAAAATGACACAGTTTTACAACAATAATGCTAATGCAAATAGTCAAATGAAAGATGCCAAATCTAGACACCCAGTTGCTGCATTTGGCAGAAGAGAATGTTCTAGATCATCTGATGGTTTCCATCATAGAACAAGGAGATTTGCAAGAGTAAATTCAGAAGGTGTTATTCTTTGCTATGCATGTGGAAAAGCTGGTCACATTGCTAGACATTGTCAAGACAATGAGAGATCTCTTCAAAGCTTTGTCTGTCATGCATGTGGAAGGGATGGTCACATTGCAAGGCATTGTTTGGAGAAAAGAAGGCAAGATCAGGAGATTGTTTGTTTTGCATGTGGAAAGAAGGGTCACATTGCAAGGCACTGTTTGCAGAAAAGAAGGAACGATCAGGAAGTTGTTTGTTTTGCATGTGGAAAGACAGGACACAAGGCAAGAGACTGTCAATTTTCAAACAAAAGAAAGGTGGGCTATCATGATTTGCTTAAGAAAATAGGCAATTTAGAATCCCAGTTGGCACTGTTGAAAGGAAATAAAGAAGAAGACATTCACACTTTGCCAGACACATCACTGCATGAACGACATGACTGTAACTCAGTCACAAGCAGATGATGATGTTAATTAGAATTGTTTTATGATAGTAGTACATTTTCAAAAGAATGTTTACTATCAAAAGGGGGGTGATTCTTTATAATTTATGAAAAATGTTTTATTGGCATTGATATGTAAATGTAATTTATAAGAAATGTTTTAATGGCATTCATTTTAAAATGAATTACTTACATTACTGATGTTTGATATTTTGAGATGAAATGTCTGTGACTTTGATGTGTAAATGTGAAAAGATTCTTGTGGGGGAAAGGGCGGCAACCTTTTCTGATTATTGTTTCAGATATAAGCATCGAGATGTTTTTGTCTGAAATGCGTAAACTCCTGGAGAAAGATGATCTGGTCATTTGAAGGATGAGAAGGCCAGTGGAACCAGTGGATACAGGGGATTTTCTCAAGAAAACATTTTTGAATGTGAAAAGTTTCTGGAATGGGTAACATCCGGGAGAAAGATGATCTGGTCGTTTGAGGAACGAGAAGGCGAGTTGAACCAGTGGAGCCATGGGACATTCTCAAGAAAAAGAACTAGATCCAGAAACCCAGAGATTTCCAGACCTGCAAGATCCAGAACCCCAGGCCTAAAAGTTCTAGAAACCCTGAGAACCACCATGGGATGAATGAAACTGATGGAGTGACACAGACTCGAACAACAACAGTGATTGCTTCTTTTAGAAGGACTTATGGTCCAGGTGGAAAAGAACAGACAATGAGAAGAGAAACGAGAAGATCAAACAGCTTCAGAGACTATGGACAGACGTCCTTCCACCTAGATGGAAAACAAGCGGGCAAAAGAAAATACCTACAAGAAATGCACAACGACAGACTCACTGCACATGACACTAGAATGAGACAAATATATGCATACTTGGATGCAGAAAATGTATTATTGAATGCTGAACGCACACATGTGGATAAAGGATGTCCACACTAAGAAAATGGACACAATACACAGGACAAAATGAAAAAGCATGCACACACACACACACACACACACACACACATTATATTGTCTGTTGATTTTTGATTAGAGTTAATAAAAACTAAACAATTTGCTATTATTACTGATGCAAAGGAAAGATTATGAAAGCCCAACAAGGTTTTGAAGAATAAAAACAAAAAGACAAGATTTTGGCAAAACAAATGCACATCGGAGACTTAGCTATTGCCTATTCTGGTTTCATTTGGGATGTAACCTTTAAAACAACTGTATGTGTATGTATCTTCCTTGTTATTATGTTTAAACGTAAAATTGCAAATAACTCTAACTTTAGGACACTCCCACTGGCTGTGATGGTCCTTGAATGTCTTCTCACCCAAACCCAAGATGTTTGTATTTCATTTTGCCAAATTTTAGAAGAGTCTCTTAGATAATTCTGCCCAATTGGATGGAGCTGTAACCAGTGTGCATGAGGTGTCGACCCAATGATGGGTAAGATTCTCTTTTGGCCAGTGGAGGACAACCTAAGGCAGGGCTTCACCGCCACTGGGCACCTGCCCAATAGAGAATGGGAGGTGTAATCTGTGAAAATGGAGTGGTTGTGATGCTTCTTTTGGGCCAAGAGCATCAAAGAGGGGACTATAAGAAATTGTAGGCTGCCTCGACCCAGATTCCACTCCAAAGTATATTTTAGAATCAGCTCATCCCCAAAATGGCTTAATTATCACAGAGAAGAAGAAAGTCAACTGGTATATTGTTTATGTACCATTTGGTTGATCAAATCCTGAGCAAATGGTAATCAATTGTAGAATGGGAATGGGTGTGGGACACAGAGAACCATCTCAGACAATGAGGTGTCACAACTTCATTAACATACAGATCACAGCTGGTAAAACATGAGAAACTACATTTACATGAAGAGTGGTGAACTGTAAACAGGATAAAAGGTTTGAGATTTGGATGTTCTGGGTTCATTCCGACTCTGATGAACCCAAGGTGCTACGTGTATTTTGTCACTGCTACGCTGCAATAAACTTCTTCATCGAGATCTTCAACGTCCTCATCATTTTTTCTTACACTCCTCACCAGTCCTATGCAAAGCATGCTGGGAACTAGACATCCACTACCCAATTTCTAAAGTAACAAGACAGTTTTATTAAGTTACAACAGCTTAAAAAGAAATTCAATTAAAGCAGAAATTTGAGTTTAGTTACACACAGTATTAAGTTAATGTAATGATCAACATTATTATGTCAGCTTAACTCAACAAAATAATGTTTGCAAAAAATGTGAATTTTTAACTTGCAACCATGCATTTATTTAAAGCAAAAAACTTTTTTTTGTTCAAAATTTACAAAAATTATATAATGAGAATGTACAACATGAATCCATTTTCCAAACCGTGTTTTTGTCTTACCCTGAATCATTATGGTACACTTATAATAAGTGTTTATATTCGGACTATTTCAGACTGAACTGGTAGGACCCGCCGCAGAGTATCACAGGAACTGCATGACTCGCCATAGACATACACAGAGAAAAGTAGCTCCGGCTACAACGTTCCTCCACAAGTCACGTGCAGTTCTGTTTATTAACCGCTTGAGGGCCAAAAATCGCGGACTGCAGCTTTAAACACTTTATTTTGATTTAACACCATTCTGGTTCAAATGTGATCGCTTCATGTTAAATTGACTTGAAATGGTTACTAGTACTAACTTGATGTTTTCATTTTGAAATAACATGTTTCAGTCAAGTAACCCAATCAAACAGGACTTTCACTTCCCATCATGCTTTGCACCAGGTTGAATTGGGAGAGTAACGCCGTGTGTCCACCAGAGCGTTTTTTCCAGCTGCTAGCGTACTTTTTCAATTGTTTTCAATGGGAGCGGCGCGTTTTTTAAACGCCAGGAGCGCAACGAGGCGCTGAGTGTCTTTTTCACGCTCAAGCGCTGAGAGCTGGGCATTTTTTACTGGTCGCCTCGAGTTGAAGAATGTTCAACTTTGAGTAAAACGCTGCGCTCATCACTGTCACTTTTTAGCCAGCCGTCCAATCAGAGTGCAGGAGGGGCGGGACAAATACTACACCGGCCAACCGTCACAACATTCTTGCTGTACAACAACAAAAAACAAACAGAGAACGGAACAAAATGGATGAGAAATGAATATTGCTGGTCTCCGAAAATACATAGCAAAGTAATTTCACATTGTGTTTACATTTTAAGTCTGAAACAAATTACCTGCGAAATCAGTTATAAGTAACAGTGACGCGGATATTCCGTATCATAGCAACAAAGAGTCTCAATGGAAAAAACCGCTGCGCTGCGGGCGTTTTAAGCAGAGCGCCTAGCGTTTTCAGCTGGCTAAAAACACTCTGGTGGACACACGGCCTAAATGTTGAAAAAGTGTTATTTTATGCAATTTTTTTTTTCTTAGAAAGATGAGAATATGGAGAGACTTCTTACTGTTTAATGTTCTATTATGTTAATCTATATTAATGTTTTTGTTATGTTAGTGTTTTTTTGGAGATTACCGTTGTGGTGAAGTGTAGAGGACCTGCTAACAAGAATTGCCTTTTTTTTATATATATATATATATATATATATATATATATATATATACAGGGTTGGGAAGGTTACTTTTAGAATGTATTTCACTACAGATTACAAAATACATGCTTTAAAAAGTCATCTGTAACGTATTTCGTTACATTACTCAAGTTTAGTAACTTAATCTAAATACTCTGGAATACTTTGAAATACTTAATACAAAGGACCATATTAACTTGATGTTCTGTTTTAAGTTTACAACCTGTAAATAAAAATGACCTCTACCCACCAGGATTCGGTTTTCCACTCAATTGTATTTTTAACATCAGTTACAAAATATATATCTGCAATTTATTAGACATAACCTATGTGTTGGTAAAGAATTTTAATATTTTGTGAAACAAATTATGAAAATATTTGTTTCTTTTAACATCACATCCATATATAATTACTAGTGATATATCATTCCTAAATTATATTTTTATATTTGTAAAGATGTGCATCAGAGGGATTACAAAATATTAAATAACAACAATAAAATATTGTTAATAATATTGGTTGTTTTATAGGTGTATAAAGTTGAATTGACACAGTGGTTTGAATTGTTTTATTAACAAAGTTTGTTTGTAACATTTAGAATGTTTATAAAGAAAATGAAGTGAAATGATCTACTCAATAATCTCGAGAGAAGGCCTATATTCAAAGCTGACTCACCTATGGTTTCTTAACAGTTTTTTGCATCTCTCCACCAACACATTTTACAGGTTTGGAAAAAACATATGATCACTTTGTGTGAACTATCCCTAGTATAAATATGTTCATACTAATATTTAACCTTAGTGCACTGATAGCTGCATTAATATTAACCATATAAACAACAAACAGCAAAGAAAAAAAATATTAGATTTTTTAAATAATCCTTTATTTATTTATTTTTTTAATTATTATTAGTGATGCACCTATTTTGATTTTTCATGGCCAATAGAAGCAAATTGGCTAATTCTAATACTGGTTGCAAATTTATTTGTTGTTTATTTGTTCAAAAAATATGTGTAGCTCTTTGATATTAGAGGCAAACACTGGATTTTTATCACATTTCCAACAAAGATGTTATGAACATGAGCATGATCAGTTGTTTTTCATTTAAATGACTGTATAATTACAAGATTAACAGCAAAAACAGCATGGTCTGACTTTAGCTTTGTGAAATTATGCTACATAAGACACCTGCATGACATGTAAATTCACTCTCTGACAGTAGGTGGCGCTTATGGAACAGCAGTGATATAGCGTTTCCATGGTTACAGCTATACACAAAGCAGCGCTGCACTGGAGATAAGAGGAAAAGCCATCAAAACTTGTCTGAAGACAGTTCCCTTCAGAGATACATTATCAACCCCAATTTAATATTTATATTATTCTTCCTATATTTCGCAAACAGTGAGCTTGTGCATGGTGCAGTATTTTCTCTGCTGGCGCGTCTGTTCTCTTTGTGTCCGTATTCAGCGTGCCTGTGTTAACGTCCTGCTGACAGACTTAGTAAATATTTCCTGAAATTTTGGGAAGTTATTACAAAGCAGTTTGCAATGCAAGCCCGGAATAAAGATAGACCAAAATAAAACTAAAAAACCTTTGGATTTATGACCAGTGGACTACTGCATCTCTATTTTTGATCATGAACTAGAGTATGCGCCATATACCAAACATTTGAAATGAATGATTAAAATTTAAAGTTTGTCTGTAAAGTACACCAAGAAATTGGCTTTATAAAACATTATTTAACGCATGATTAAGTGGATGTTAATTCTATGAGGATTGTGTTATTTTTCAAAGATTATTTTTAAATATTAACCATAGGCTAATGATAACCACAGAAAGCTCAACGTACGAGTAAATAGGAAAATAAGGAGTAAATAAGGAAAATAACATTTTTAAAGACCAAGAACAGCTTAGGCCTACCTCAAGATGCTTTTTCAGATTAGATGTTGAATCCTTTGAAGCCGATTGAAGTTTTGTTGCAGGTAAACATAGCTTGCATTGCACTATGATGTTACTGTACGTCCTTTTTCACGTTTATAAGTAAAACTGTCTTTCAATTTCCACTAGAGAAATGCGTTATGCCCTGTTTTCCCGTCCATTTTTTGTGTGCGATCTCATGTCTGCACTCTGCAGGTTGCTAATATCTGAACAGGCAGCGCACGTTTTTTTTTTAAACGGACAGACTCGGAGAATCATCAACAATTGGCTCGTTGGTTAAAAATCCTCAAACAGCTTATGTTAATAGCCTATTAAATGAAATAAATGACATAAAAAATCAAAGTAATCACTTTGGTAATCTAAAATACTTTTTGAATGTAACTGTAACGAAATACAGTTACTCAAATTTTGTATTTTAAATACATAACGTCGTTACATGTATTTCGTTACTCCCCAGCCCTGTATATATATAATGATTCAACAACTATGATGGTGCTTTGGATCAAACCAGTATCATTTCTAGACTGCCAACACCAATTATCACATGTGCAGTTCTGTTTATTAACCGCTAGAGGGCCAAAAATTGCAGACTGCAGCTTTAAGCTTTGATAAAAGCTCCCCTGAATTAACCTACTTAATACACATGACATGAAAAGATGAAAACATATATATATATATATATATATATATTTTTTTTTTTTTTTTTGCAGGGATATGTAACAAAGTATCAATCATAATAGGCTATCTGTGCTGCTGTTTTTCATAAAGTAAATGACAGTAGTGACATTGTACAATAAAGAGGACCTTGCCATGTTGCTGGAAATGGAGGCATCAGTGTCCTGGTGTGTAGTGAGTCAGGGTCAATACCAGTCAAGTGCGCATCAATGATCATTCTTCGCATTATTCACTTTGAAGTTTCTGACAATAGGGAGTTAGATGACGTCTTTTTCTGCAATTTAGAACACAATTCAAAGCAGAAATTAAAAACAAATTTCATTCCGGTTCGTTTGAGGATCAACAGTATTTTTTGTCTTTAGGCTGTTTAATGTTGAAAATTGCATGTCTGCTTTCTGCATCAAGCAAACTTAAGCAGATAATCTGAAACTAATTTATCCTTGTTAAAAAAAAAACATATATATATATGAAAATATATGATATAACCTGAAAACAACTCTGTTCGGAGCTGTGGTCTGTTTGTACAATACAAGGAAACTGAGAAAAGGTGTTCACTGGAAGACCAGCAAATATTTATGCTAGTTGTGATCCATGACAGTCGCTGATAAAGGAGATAATATTGTTAATGTCAATGTTGCGTCAACAAACGTTTCTGGCCTTTTAGGATGAACTGCTCAATCCAGAGGATCTTGTGAGATATAAAAAGTAAACATATTTCAAATGATTTTTTTTATACATTTATTAAGTATTAAAATGGAATGTTTATGAATCTGACAATAATGTAGCATCACTGTCATCTTGACCTCAAACACACACCAGCCAGTTCATTGACTGCATGTAATATGTTTCTGCTCTTTCTCCAACTGACAACTTTTCATTTTCTTCACTTTTTTTAATCATAAAAAAGTATGATATCTCTGGATTTGAGGTCCCTGGCAGGGGCATTATATTTTCCCTCTTTGCGTCAACAGATACTCTTTACAATGTGATTTTGGTGTGCACTGGTTGCTGATCATGGCCTATAGAGGGCGCAACAGGTTAAGAAATCTTTGAAGTCCACTTTTACACTGTTTCCAACAGTTAAAATGACAAATAAATGCATACTCTGAGAATGCTCCACAAGATATGTTTGATTATACCATCTGGATGCTCAATATTGATTTGGTGAATGGACGTTTTATACAGTTTTAAACATGCGTCATCATTTTCAAATACCTCCGTTTTCAACATCCACACTACAACGCAAAAACGGCGTTTTGAAATTTTGGAGAGTGTTTTCAAAAAGCTCCCTTTTCCCTGACAAAAACACTGTCTCAGTGTGGATGGAAGGCCAAAAAACATATTAGT
Organism: Ancherythroculter nigrocauda; assembly: GCA_036281575.1. NCBI lineage: Eukaryota > Metazoa > Chordata > Actinopteri > Cypriniformes > Xenocyprididae > Ancherythroculter > Ancherythroculter nigrocauda. The sequence goes on along the minus strand of VTFQ01000011.1, from coordinate 39,571,658 downwards.
GTGTGTTCATTTCTGTTGGAAACTGCAGTGATATGTATGTATTGGTACGTATTTTTGTGACTTGCGAAAACATTCCTACAGGCATGTCTTTCCATGAGACCAGGCTGATAATACTGGGTTTCGGTACCCAAACTTAAGCATAAGTCTTTTGTTTTGTCGCCATTGCTGAGTTTGGTAGGCTGAATTTTGATGTCTACGTGTGACAGTTTGCAAAATCATTTTCAGAGACAACTTTTTCTTATTTTTCCACAACTCTATTGATAGCAACAACTCCTCGGTTAACCTCATGATTACTTAACTAAGGTGCAGCTGGTCGATTGCATTTCTCTACTCGGTGGTTGCTCTGCACGCTTAATAAACAACTACAGCTGGTCCAAAATGCGTGTGTGTGTGTGTGTGCGCGCTTGGATGGATGAAATGCAGAGTACAAATTCCGAGTATGGGACAGCATTCTTGGCCACACTTCACTTCAGTGTCTTGGACCATGTTGGACTCCTGGGGCTGGATTATTATTTTAAAAAAACACGCAGAAGAAGCTCTTTCACCAAGATGGTCCGAGAGCATTTGTCAGGCAGGATCCTGGGTTGTAATTCCATGTTCTGTTGTTGCATATCCACTCTCTGCTGGAAGCTTTGGTCTTCTGCACCTCATCCACTCTTTCTTCTGGCGGCTAATCTGAGATTTCTTCTTCAGAGAAGGCTTATGCTCTTAAATGATTATTCAACTGAAAATGAAAATTAGCCCAAGCTTTACTCACCCTCAAGCCATCCTAGATGACTTTCTTCTTTCTGACGAACACAGTCGTAGTTATATTAAAAAATATCCTGATGCATCTAGGATGGCTTCAACTTACGAAAAAAAGCTAAACTGACACGATGCTAAGTTGAATACGGAAGATGGTCTGGCGGAAGCTAGATATTTTACTTTATAACTTGTTAAAACATTGCTAACACAACTTTTCTTTGAAGTGTATGAGTAAAGCAAAAGGCTGATAATTCTCAGTGGGAGACCAGACATCACGGTGTCTGATCGGTCCAGTCGTAGCAGCAGGTAGGACATCATATTATTTCATTCAGACCAAAAGCAATGATTGGACGAACAGTTTACTTCATGAACATTTTATTTTTTTGTACTTCCACAGAAGTTGTTATATATATATATATACACACACACATTTTATAAAAAAATATCTAGACTAGGGCTGGGTAAAAAATATAGATTTCTCGAATTTTAATCAATTTTCTCATTTTTATGAACCGATATCGATTCTTAAATCCCAAGAATCGATTAGTCTAGTCTGTTTTCAGTTTATGAATGAGCAGAATATGTAGCGCCTCCCATCCAATAAATCGCAATAATCTTTGTTACTTTTGATATGAAGCAAAGTCTCATATTTCAAATGACGTCCATCTTATTATGAGATTCAAAAAATAAATACCGTTTTGGCGCTGTTTAATGTGGCGTGACAGATCGCTTTAGCGCCTCAGTTAAAGAGAAGCATGTGATCATCCTCTCCTCCGCTTTAATACCAGTTACAGCGTGAAATAAACATGCATGAACATCTGAAGGTATGTTAAAATATACAGTACAACTTACCGAAATCTGTATAATGTCTCGTGTAATCGCTCAATCAGTGCTTCAACCTCGGAAAGACGTCAATAAAACAGCTTGTAAACAATGTGAATATAAACTCATTAGTCAGCTAGAAAAGTGAACTCTAAAAAAAGCAGCATTCTGATAAATATAGCTAAGCACCGTTACATATTCATTATAATTTTTAATGTTCTTCAATATTTAATGCATGTTTGAATAAATCCAGTTATGACAGCCACAATTTAAATGTTTATATTTAAAAAAAAAAAAATGAATTGGAGTAGAAATATGATTATGTAATTCTAAACTCTATTATAAAAAACATTGAGTGTAGTTTAAGTGTTTGTATATAAATAAGTTAACCTTCAATATTATAGTAATGTAGCACCAACTGACTCTCATGTGTAGTTTACAGCATAAGTTGATTTTCCCCCTAGAAAATTTGCCATGTACTGTATCTGATATACATCCAAAATAATCGATATCGAATCGAATCGCAAGCATGTGAATAGAAATCGAATCGAATCATGAAAAATGTGTCAATACCCAGCCCTAATTTAGACCAATATTCAAACTCTTGATTGCTATCTGGATATAAAAAGTTTCAACTAGTATAACAAAAAAAGTGTTTATAATACTGCCTAGGTAAATACTGCCTAGCCTAGCTGCAAGTAGTTAGCTGATAGAACACTGATGAGAATATTGCTTCATAATACTTTTAGTTTACTCTGACAAGTGAATTATCAAATTACATGTCAAAGTTCAAGCATGTGACAATGCTAAGTGTCTAGCCCTGCTTTAAAGATACTGTAATGACAACATGTTGTTTCATTGTTGCTTTATGTCTGTAACCTCCTACAGAATTCTATGAAATGTTGTGTTGCCTAAAATTATGCATATTAACTTTTTAAACTTCATTAAAGAAAAAGTGTTTTGTCAGACAAATTTATCAAAGAAATAAGAATGTTGCTTATTGTTTGTTGCTGTCAGTCGCAGCTGTTTCCTTTAACGAGGAAGAAGGTTCCAGTAGCTACTCCCATCAGTCCCAGAGCCAGACCCACTCCACAGAACACCGCTGGACCAACACTGGGCACGGAAACTTCTACATCTGTGGACAAATCAGAGTCTTTACAACTCATCCTCATTAATCCACATTGATTAAATGACACGTTTAATGAATAGCAATTCATATCATTAATGAATGACTTAGTTCTTCATGAGTCATACATTAACTCTAGATTATCTGTGCATTAGTTAAGCATGAATTAATGCACATAAGTGCACCCGTATTGTAAAGAGTTACCATAATAGTGGCGGTGAATGTGAATAAAAGTTTAAATGTGTAATTTCTGTTCAGCAACACCACCTGCCCCACCTTCCATTTTTGTTCAGGCAAACTAGTCAATTTCCAGCTAAACAGATTATTATAATCCCACCCCAAATCTATGCCATTGGTTGAGCTAGAAGATGTCAGACTACTAAAACAAACAGGGCAAAGTATTGAAAGCCACAGTGTTTACTAAAGAAGATTTACATTTTACAGGTATTTCTTGCATTATCTTATTTTAAATTGAAATAATGCAAGCCTACTGATGGTTGTAAAGGTTTCACGAGCTTGCGTGGTTGCATATGCAACAAGAGTTCATGAAACTCAGACTCACCCCATGTTTTGGTTTGAGGTTCCTGAAGAGATTTGTGGTTCACAGTGCAGGTGTATATGTCTCCCTCCTCAGGAACGAACGTCAGATAGGCAAAGAAGTTGTAGGTGCCGTCACTGTTTGGGCGATACTGGCTAACCTTTATGTTGTCTGTCACATTTATATTGTTTTTTGTCCATGAAACAGTAATGGGAGGAGGGAAGAATCCAGTCACATGACAAATGAGTGTGTTATTAACGTCTAGCAGCACATCGTCTTTAGAATAAATTACGGTTTGGGGAGGATCTATAACACACAGATGAGAACAAAACTTAAACTTGCCCATCATAGCTCAACAAAATATATGCAAGATACTGCATAACTATTAGATATTTTTCAAAATATGTTGTTTACCTTTGATATTTACAAAATATGTTTTAAATCTTGTATTTTTTACATGACACAAATTTAACTTACAAGTATTATTTGTAAATATTTGTGTGTGTTTGTGTGTGTATTATCAGGCCTCACCTATTTGCTCCACTGGGTTTTTGTAAGCTTTAGCAAATAATGCTAAATTAAATTTACAAGTTTCCATCTCCCCAACACTCAGGTCATAATAACCAGGATAGGTGATATAAACTGCAAAGTCAGGCAGGGTTACAACAGCTTCTTTTCTATTGAAATCTGCATGGATTATTTCCTCTCCATCTGTTCCCATCATGTTCTCTTTCTCTGTATCAGAACATCCACGAATTTCAATATCCTTATGAATAACTGAAACATAAAATATTATATTATTGACTTTTTCTAAAGAAGCACATTTCATTTATTGCTCTGCTAATTCAAAGAATATTCAATCTGATTGGCTTGTGAATTAACCATTATAAATTGTCAGTCACTATTATTATTCATTAATGCCATCACTGTGGGATTATTTTATTCTTTTTTATTAGTGTGGCTAGCCAAGAAGACAACATATTGTGCTTTATCAAACAATCAAACAACAAATAGAAGATTAATGTATGTAAGTGACATTATTTACAATATTTCAAAAAGCTTTTGTTAATTTACACTCTATAATCCATATCATAATACTTTGCATATAGCTCATTCAAACATCCTAGCTTCTTAGTCTAGATATTTTTAGGAAGAAAATAGTCATTCTAATATATTGACTCACATGTAGCCTCAGTGGAAACAACTGCAATGAGCATTAGAATGAACGAAAAAAGCTTCATCTTGTCAGAAACCAGTGAACTGAGTAACTGTTTCCTCACCAGAGAAACTTGAATTTAAGTGAAAGATACAGATACTGTTCTCTTCATGCAGCCAGTCTAGGAAAATCATAAGCAAACTATCCAATCACAGTTTGGTGTTAAACCTGACAGTGCTGTATCTTGGCAAAAGTACCATCTTTCCATCCATACATATTTAATTTGGTCATAATGAAGATAGTTGGGTTCCATCTAAATTGTATTCTTATTCAAAAATAGCTTTCAATTTTTTAATTTAATTTTTTTAATTGTCAGTGGTAATTATTAATATTTTATACAGCATATCTGATCAGTTACAGTACTGTTTATAAATAAATAAAGAGCACAAATTATTGAATTAATAACTAAAATACCTGTTAACTGTCATGAGCGTAGAAGTGAAAATGGAATAACCAAAGATGCATGGTAGTAATTCTTTCCTTGAATGCTTTGGAATACATGCCTAAGTTTGGTCTCTTTTGGGAGAAGACCCTTGGAAGATTATTGCTTAAATAAAAGCACTTAAAATTAACAGAGCTGGTGTCTCTGGTCCACCGGCACTCCTACTTCCCATGCTGGGGACCAGCAAACCAGCATCCCATGATGGTCCCAGCATGCAAAACATAACTTTATGCCTGTGACCATCAATGCTGGATTTTTCAACAGGGATGTACAACATCAAACATATGTGGTGTTCAGGTATTCCCTACGTTGTAGGGTTATCAGTGGCAGCGGGTGAAACAATTTCTAAGTTGCACTGCAGTTGGTTTATAATTGGACAATTTCAGCAAACATCCCAGTATGATTTCATGCTAAACAGTGAAATCTAAAGAAAAAGTTTAGGGAAAAAAAAAAGTTACATTTTATTAGAGCTTTTTATATATTTACCCAAGTCAATGTGTAATACCCAACAGGGCCACATGGAGATGCTAAAAGTCAAATCAAAACACCTTTATTTATATAGTGCTTTATACAGTATATGTCATGGTTATGCTTCATTGTGTTTCCCAGTGTGTCTGATTAGTCATCACGTTCCCCTGCACGGTTAATCATCTTGTTATTTCCCTGATTATTTATACCCAGTGTTCTCCCTTATTCTCTGTCCGTTCTCGTCTATGTTGAGTTAGTGTATGTTTCCTGTCTGATCTCCAGAGTTTGTCATTAAATACCATTATTACTATTATTCTCCTTAGTCTTCGTGAGTTTTACACTAACAACCCCTAACAATATACAGATTGTTACAAAGCAGCTTTACAGCGATAAACAGTAAAATAACGATTCAGTGAGGCAAATAGAATTAAATTCTGCTGTAAAGCAGCTCTAAAAAGAGGCAGAACAGTTGGAGCCTGAACAGTTAGTTGAGTCAGATGATTCAATAATATTTTAAACAATAAGTATAAAATATATACTGTAACAGAAACAAGTCTTTGATAATCTCTAAATATATACATTTAAATATAATACTAGCTAAAGTCTTTTAAAACTAAAAAAAAGTGTACTTGCCTTCTCAACCCTGTTTAAAAATAGATATTTGCTCTAGTGCTTATTCTATATATGACATTTGAATATTATTTTAATTATTTTAAACAAAGAGAAGTTATCTACCTAATTTAAACTTACACATACTTCTTGTAATTAAAACATTATTTAAAATGTGTTTATTTATAATATTTATGTTATTATATACTGAAATAAAGGGTGTATATTTATAAAATAAGGGTGTATATGCCCTTCATGGTCCTTAATTTAATCCTTCACCATGGCAACAGGGTTCGAGATATCCAACATCCCTTTGCAATTTAACAACTTCAATGTCTTAGCAACAAGTTTAAAAAGTTTAGTGTAAATTGTATAAACCCTGTAGGAGTAGTAGTATAAAATTGATAGCCTATTTTTTTTTTTTTTTTTTTTTTAAATCCACATTCAAACCAAAATAGCTGACTTCCTGTTGGTCAGAGCTAATGAGTAAAAAATTGTCTGGCTTGATGAGAACAATACATGTACAGAGTTTGGTGACTGTAGGTAAAAATAACCCCCCTACTTTTGTCAAAAGGTGGTGCTATAGAGGCCTTCTCCCTGCCTGTTTATACGGTTGTGCCCATGCATACTGGACGACACCACGTGTGTGTCTGTCGAGTTTTGTGCAATTTGAAGCATGCTAAGAGTCTCAAAAGCATCCAAAATGAATATTAAATTTTGATGCGTTGCCATGACAACAAGTGTTTAAAATATCAAAAATCCTGTCACAGGTCTACATCTCCTGTGTATTGACATTACACGGATGAAGTTTGAAGCAAATCAGGTAAAAATAACAGAGTGAACTCAAAGCATTTTGAAAGTTACACACTTCTTGCTGCCAGTTGGTGGCGCTATAACTTTGACTCACAATAGTCACATCCATGTGACCAGACTATAATGAACACACCGCTGAAGTTTCATAAAAATCAATCAATGTATGCAGACATAACACATTTCCTGTTTCCCTTTTCTTGCTTAATTCCAGCACAATACCAATGTCTTTTGAGTTTTCACCAGCAGTGGTGTCTTTGATTACATAGATCCCCAAAGTAGCGGTCTCAGTTGTTGTGTGGACAGAGTCTTTATCCAAATCCTGAAAAAAAAACCTCAGTCACACAAAACATGTCTAGAGTTAACACTGATCAGAATAGCACTATGCAAAAGTACTGACCAAATTAAGAACCATGGTATGGTGACAATCTAAACAATCGTGTTTACTAGGGGTGTAATGGTACACAAAAATGACGGTTTGGTACGGGTTCGGTATAGCAGGGTGAGAATACAAAATGTTTCTCTTTTTTTATTAAACAATGTTTTACTAAAACTGTCTCTGTCTTTAAATTATATATAAGGATAAAAAAATCTATCTCTGCTAATACTGTAAACTATTATGGAGTCCTTACTTGCACATTACTATAATAAAGGTTACAATTAACATCAGAGCCCAAATAATTAAATTCAGTGGCTATTTATTTTTAGATATAATCACCAACACTTAATAATAAAAAATGTATGTATTGTTAACACATAAATTATACAAGGCAATTTTTGCATTAATTTCTGTTTCTCCAATTCGTTGTTGAAAAATAATCATTTACACAGTGGCTGTCATAATTTGTTTTCATGACGGATTTATTTAGGCCTTACATTAACTAACAGGTTAAGTAAAATGTAATTAATATATAGGCTAATATAGTGCATATATTTAGCGAAACAGTTCATTTTTCTAGCGAACTAACAAGCTGTGGTCACTTGGCTTTTCTGAGTTAAATGTAATACTACGTGACATATTGTTTACATAACTGTTTTGTATAACTGTTTTACTGACATCTTTCCATGGTTAAAACACTGATTAATCGATTACACAAGATAGGATAATGTTTCAGTTGTACTGTATCTTTCAACATACCAGATGTTCATTCGTGTTCATTCTGTAGTAGTGAAGAGGAAGGTATGATCGCCGTTTGAACTGAGGCACCTATACAGTGATTTGTCACGCCACATCAAAAAGCATCAAAACGGCATTTATTGATATTTCATTCTTTGAATTTCGTGATAAAATGGACAGAATATGAAAGACAGCACTTTGTTTCTTATCAAAAGTAACAAAACAGAGCTTATTGCGATTATTGGTGTATAATGCTGGTTAAAAATAGTTAGGCTAAAAAGCATTACCCTTTTAGATTGGAATGTGGATCGCCTGTGACTGACTGTATTCGTCATCTAACTGCATGAACCGAACCGTGACGTCCATACCGTGACGGTTCGGGATGAATACATGTACTGTTAAACCCCTATTGTTTACTGTTTATCTTCAGCTTCAGTCAAACACACATAAACCTATGAAAAGAAAATCTCAGGTTTTGCATGTAACCATGGTTCCCTGAGAAGGGAACAAGACGCTGCGTCAGAAGTCTGTGAGAATGTGAGAATGTCTCTGCACAATTGCATCATGAGGCACATGTAAAATCAGTCCAATGGCATGACAGAACGTCATAGGTGGGTCACATCATCAACCAGGAAACTATAAAGCATACCCAGACCAAACAGTGTTAGCTTCTGACAGGCTGAAGCAAGTCAATCACAGACATGCAGGAAGCATATGTAACCTGAGACATTTCCTTTCGAGGGAACTTGCACTGCGTTGGAAGTCTTCGATGCTGTGGGAACATTTATACCCATGCCGCTGTACTAAAATGTCTGCCCGTGTGAAACCTGTTGTGCACACTGAGATGAGAGCACTGGACCCAGGAGGAGAGTCCAAATCTATGTTATAATATCTAATAAAAGGTCTAAAGGTCTAATATAAGGTGTGCTGGGAAGACCATCCTGCAGCATCACAAACTTCCTAGAGAGAAACACATGATAGAAATGCTTTTGATGCAGCCATACTTCCGGTTGAGTGGACTTGGACCACCATAGGTGAAGGCTAACCAGCTGCCTCATATGCAAGAGGGATAGCCACAAATATCCAATTGCTCATCCTCTGCTTAGATGCTGGGAACCCTTCCTGGGTGACCTAAAAACGCACAAAGAATTGATCAGATTTACCACAGGGGAGCTCTGTGGACATTTGCATCTAGGGCCCTCAGAGGGCAAAGCAGATTCAATTTCTCCTGGTCAAAAGAACGAAAGGGAGGTGGACAGAAGGCCTGCAGTACAATAGCACTAGTCACATTAGTGGGAAATTTCGGAACATACCCCAGTCTAGGGTGTAGAAAAGCTTTCACCATGCCTGGTGCAAAGTCTAAACACAAAGGAGATACCAAGAGGGCTTGTAAGTCTCCACCTCTCTTGAGAGATGTAATAGTAGGTAGAAAGAGGACTTTAACAGTCAGAATTTTTTCTGATATTTATTCAATGGGCTTGAAGGGAGCCATAGAAAGGCCTTCTAAGACAATGACCAAATCCCTGGATGGTACTCTCATGTAAACTGCACACTTCAGCCTCAAAGTGCCACGAAGGATACAAACTACTAAGGATTCTCTCCCAAATGACATACCACCCAAAGGAGTGGTAGGCAGATATAGATGCCCCATACACCTCCAGAGTTGGATGGAGACAACCCTGCAGAGAATGTTCCTGCAGAAACTCCAGCACTGTACCAAACGGGCAGTTAACTGGGTCCTGCTGAAGAACCCTGCACCATGAAGTGAAAAGTTTCCATTTCAAAATGAAGAGTTTTCTCATGGAGGGAGCTCTGGAATGGAGAATGGTCTCAACAACCTCAGTTGAGAGACCTGCATCTATGAGCTGGGCCCCTTCAGAGGCCAAGCCCATAGTCTCCACTTTTCTGGGCAAGGGTGAAGGATTGAGTCCCTCACCTGAGGTAGAAGGTCCCTCCTGAGCAGGATCTCCAATAGCGGGCTCTCTTGGAGGGACATGAGGTCAGGGAACCAAACTTGGCCTGGCCAGAACACGGCTACTGGCATTAGACTGACCCAGTCCTGGCAAACTCTCTCCTGAACTCCCAGAAGCAAAGTGATTGGGGGAAAGGTGTACAGACATTAGCCTTGGCTTGTCTGCACCATGGCATTCAAACCTAATGGGGCTTGATGCGTAAGGGAGAACTAAACTAGGTTGTCGTGTCAAGATGCAAACAGATCCACTTCCGCCTGGCCATACGTCTCCCACAAGAACTTCACTACCTCAGGGAGAAGTCTCTATTCCCCGGGCCTCAGTCCGTCTCGACAGGATATCCAGTTCCTGATTTTGAGACCCAGGAATATAAGCTACTCTCAGAGATAGGACCCCTACCTGAGTCCACAGGAGGACCTGGTATGCCAGTTTGTGAAGTTGGCACAAACACAGACCCCCCTGATGATTTATTTAGGTGAGAACTGATGTATCATCTGTCTGGACCAAAACATGGCGGGCCCCTGAGGTCTGGGAGGAAGTGTTTCAATGTTAGAAACACATCCATCATTTCCAGACAGATTATGTGCCAAGTGAGATGATGACCCCTCCACAGACCCTGCTGAGCATCCCTCTAGGATTGCTCTCCAACCCGTGAGGGAAGCATCTGTCATTAGGAAAAAGACAAGGTGACCAGGAGCCCCCAACACTGGGCCTAGGGACAGGAACCAAGGCTTCTTCCACATAACCATGGCATGAAGGCATTGCCTTGTGGCCTTGATCATGCAAAAAAAGTGTTGCCCCTCGTGGAAAACCCCTTGGTCCAGAGACACCACTGTAATGGTCTGTGATGGAATTTTTAAACTAATTATGAACTAACATCTCTTTTTCCTACAGGCCTAACAAGTTAACTTTGAAAATAGAGAAATAGTCACTAGGACTGTGTGTTGTAACAGTGGAAATTTTTGCTGTGCTTGCTAGACAGCATCCTTTCAGATATATAAAAAAAAGTCTATAAAATAGTTTTGACCTATTGAGTAATCAGTAACCTGGTGATTTTTGATGATTCTATGATTCAGTTGTTCTAATTTAAATTTACTCTGCCAGTAAGCATGGCAGAGGAAGTACGTTTTTAAGACTGATGATTATAAGTAATATCATGTTACACTGACTGTGTGATGTACCTGAAATCTTATAAAACCTGCTGTATTCTCTGGATGGTACAGAAATTCTCTGAGATTGATGAGAACTCTCCCAGCCGTGATTTGATTAAAGGCATTCAAGGACAACAACTGGAATCTCTGTCTCGGTTTTCAACTTAGTGTCAAAAGGGTCAAGACGTTGACCGACTTAAGGCCAGTTGTCGACTTGTAGATGCAGGGGTAGAGCTTGGGTATCGACTTCAAGATGCCCCAGGTAAACTTAAGTCAGGTGCAGAGGGGAAAATCTACCACAGGTCTCATATGCAGGAGGCCAAAAGTTATCACATTGGATGCAGCTGCCATGAGAGCCAACAATCTTTGAAACGGTTTTACAGTGGCAGACTGGCCTAGCTTTAGCTTGTTCACAGCTGCGAGAATCAGTACGGGCAGGAGACAGATGTGCCTGTCCAATCCCATATCCCCCCTAAGAAAGTGCACTTTTCTTAGCGTTCAGCCTTAACCCCAGTTTTCTCATGTGGTTGAGAACGACATCTCTGTGCGAAACCACAATCTGTTCTGACTAAGCCAGAAAGAGCCAATCGTCAATGTAATTCAATACATGAATGCCCTGGAGTTGCAATGGAGCCAGAGCTGCATCCACGAATTTCGCTAGGCTGAAGGGAAGATCCCAATATTGGGACGATTCGCCAACAAAAGCAAACCTAAGGATCTTCTTGTGTTGTGGAAGGATGGATATGTGGAATTATGTATCTTTTAGATCTATCATGACAAACCAGTCCTCGGACCTGATTTGTGACATAATTTACTTTAGCATTAACATCTTGAACTTCAGCTTGCTCAGTGAAAAATTTAGATGTAGAATCATACACAATCCTCCATCCTTCTTTGGAACAATGAAATACCGGCTTGTGATTTTTTTTATTAATCTTAACTAAAATGTATTTTTCCTTGCAGGATTAACATTTATATGCTTTTGAAACCTAAATGTTTCCAAACCTTGGGCCAAAGTCAGAGTGTGTCTCAATCATATCTGAATATAACAAAAGGGGAAATGAAACAGCTAGACAACTATCTAAATATAATAGCCTATGATATTGAGTAACCAACGAACTAATAAACAAATGATTTGGGCAGATCTTGCTTCACCTAGTAACAGAAGGGTTTGACACATGAAGAACCAATCATATTGTAGAACGCTTTGCCATGCTCCTATCCTATATAAGCTGTTGTATTATTTTTGCTGGTGGTATTCTCTGTGATTGATATGAGGTCTTCTGGTTGTGATTAAAGCATATTCTTAGGCATAGTCTGGAGTCTGTCTGGGTTAAAAAGTTAGGGAAAACTAGAGACCTTATTCCCAAGTGATAGTGTTCAAAAGGGTCAAGATGTTGACCAACTCAAAGCCAGTTGTAGACTAGTAGACGCAGTGCTAGAGTATAAATATTTTTGAGTGTCGTCAGTAGATGCTCGGGTGTCTACTAGGAGATGCCACAGGTAAACTTAAGTCAGGTACATAGGGGAAAAATGTATCACAGGCTGTAGAATCCGGATTCTTTCTCGGGAGGAGGAACATGTTCTATGGCCTCCTTTACCAACAGAGCTTTTGATGAAATATTTTATTTATCCTTTAGAAAGCAATTGTAGAATTAGTTTGCTTAATATAAAAAGCCAGAAGTGTTTTGAGGCCTCATGGCATATGTGACTGTGATTACAAGGACAGATGTGTCTGAGAAAGTCTTGTGGCCTACTGAGCAGTCAGGGGATTTCCAGTAAACAACAGATGGTTGTGAAAGACCAAGACCATTATTAAGATGTGTGAAATAAATGTCACTTGGAGGCTTCTTGCCTCTGGGGAGTGTTGGTTGTCCTTGTTACAATGTTTCATTTTGCCTATAAGAAAGGGTTGACAATCATTTGGCAGAATTCCATAATTAGGGAGTAAGGCAAAAGATGTAGATTAGTTGGCGGCTGGTCACCCTTACTGTTACGTCCCGTAGCGTTTTCTCTCTCTCTCCTTCACTCTCACTTGTTACAGGTCCCGTAATTGGATGACGTCGCTGCCAGTCATCGGAGTCTCGCGACATCCTGAGAACCAATCAGATGCTAGTGGGCGCGTATAAAGACCCGGATGTGACACGAGCGCGGGAGAAGCGCTTGCTTTGTTTTTGTTTGCTCTCCTGCGTTTGCTGTTGTATTTTTGCTCTTGTTTAGTTTGATTTGTTTATTGTGTGTTTTCTTCATTTGAAACTTTGCTCATCATGCTTTACTACTGATACTGTGATTATGGCGTGACTCGACTCTCGGTTTACCAGAGTTTGTTCAAGTCCTTCTCCGATACATAGTGATGGGACCAGGTTAGTATGTCACGTGACTTACACCTCGCAGCACTTAGAGTAAAGTTGTTTAAACACACTAGTTTAGGAGCGGGTGCCAATTTATGTATTTATGTTTGTTAGTTAGTGTAGATAGCGGTGTTCTACACTGAAGATGTTATTTTCCTTGCTTTCTTTTGATTAGTTTAGAATTTGTTGGGGTTTAGTTAACTTGTTTTGTTTTATTGATTTCTTTGTTTTAGCACCGCTCTTGTCCCTCGCTTTGTAATCGTTTATTTTACTTTTGTATATAATTTGTAAATAGGTATTTGTTTGTTTTGGATGTATGTTTGGTTCACTGCTTATTGTATCATTGGGTGTTTTGTTACATTGAATTATTTTCCCTTACTAAAAGCAACTACAAATTTAGTTCTTCTCTGCCTGTTTCTTCACTACACACATCACATCCCCTTAATAAATGAGTCCATTCTTTTAACAGCATTTTAATAGTTAATCTTTTCTCATGTTACGTCTCCATATCCTCTAGACGCCAGGGGGACGTAACACTTACAAAGAGAACAATATAGCTAATTAATGAAGTAACTGTGGTGAAAGTGTTGGGGAATACTTGGGAGATTCCATGAAGAGAGAAGGAGAAGAGCACCTGCAAATGAAATCATTGGTTAAAACTGTATAAAAGTGTGATTCTCAAGTGTGATGATCAGATTGTACAGCTGGCATCTTACTTTGTTGCTTGACAATAACTTTGTAATTACGCAGTACTTTCCGGGCTGTAATTTAAAGCGTTACTGTTTTAACTTTGTCAAGTTAAAACAAAGTATTTACAGCGTAACTTCCAGTAATTATAGTGTACCTATAAAATAAGTATGTGTAAGCATAGGGGAACAATATGTAAAGTCTTGGGAATAAAGGCGTAACAACCAGGAAAAAAACAAATTATTTATACTGTAAGTATTTTAGAAATGAGGGGTACTTATACTATTATGATAGACAACAATCTTACGTTTGGGAGCAATTTAAAGAGTACATAAACCACACACCTTTTTGTAATAATAATGTACAAATACATAAAGGCTTTTTTTTTTTTTTAAGTGCACATATCAGTGCATTTATACAGTACTTTGTTTTGATAGCAAAAGTGCAGCTTACATGTTTCAAGGCAAGTAATATTATTGCAATTTTTTTTAAAATACTGGGAAAATATACTCTTGTTACATATTGTTACAGGGTAATTGTAACATCTGTGGGTTGTAAATTAAAGTGGTGCTTGTTACCCTCTTGTTTTAAGTAGTTACAGGGTAACTACAATAAAAAACACATATGATATCAGAAACCTCCGAAACCTTTATTTGAAAAACAACTTAATTCAAAACAGGTTTAACAACACTTATTATTAATTTATTGATTCATTGACTTACTATTAATTTATAGATTTTTTTTCATTTCAAATTCTAAAGTCCTGACAGAAAGTAGCACATTTTGTCCTTTTTTCCTCTTGCTGGGCTTCCTCCTCCTCTTGTCCCTCTTCTTCTTTTTCAATCAGTAAAGTGGCGTGAGATCACGTTTTCAAGGATACAGGGAGGCAGTTCTCATCCATGTCCCAGGTATGAATATTCTTGCAAAGAGTAAATGTTTGTAAGCGATTTGATCTCATGATTGTTTTATTGATTTGTAGGTGTTACGTAATGGTGGTGTATCAAACACACGATGAGGAAGAGTAAAGTTAAACAAGTATTTACTTGATAATCCACAGGGAGAAACAGAATCCAGAGCAGAACATACTCCAACACATACCTTTCACAAACGAGACCCGACAAACAACTGAACACAGACAGATACTTAAATACACTGACTGATTAACTCAAATAACGAACAGATGTGATGAATGTGATTGGTGTCCATAGTAACTGATTGTGGCGGGAAACTGGAACAAAGGAACACGTGACAAAATGAAAACAAACAAACTGAAAGTCCATGTGAACGTGACAGTAGGGGAGTTTGTCAGCCACTGTTTTCTTTTGCCTCCATATTAATGTACTGATCTGGTTTATTCTTGGTTAATTCAACTTAGCATCCAGTAGGGCGCATGTGGCAATTGTCTTCCATTATCCAATTTTAATATGTTCTGTTTGGAGTAAAACTCAGTATTAATTGTACTTTGTACATTGTATAATAAGAAGAAATAAAGTGTTATTTGTTACACCAGCACCATTTCTGTCCATTAATTAGGGTATATAGTAGAATTTCTCTATTGGCCTACAGTGCATCTAGATATTAATTTAGTTGTTTGATTGTCCCACTATATATTTGTAAACTGTTAGCAGTGTGGAGGTGCACAGAAGGTCACATTTGTTTTCTGTGGCCCTTTGTGAGCTAGCACCTGGGTGGTAACTGCCTAAGACTTCACCAATATGAACCAAAATTAAATTAAAGATAACTGAATTAAAATGAATAAATTAGAGGACTTCCGGTTATGGCGGCAAGTGAGTAGAAGCGTTTTCCTTGTGCTCAGTTGCTTTTCAATAAATCCTGCATAATATTCCAGAGAGAGGTCATATAAAGAGATAAAATTGTAAGCATAAGAGTAAAATACTTAAAACATGCCAAAAAAAGCGGCTAAGAAGAAGAAAACAATGGAGAACTGTGAGGATGCAGGTCAGGAGCTAGCTGAAGGGGAGCCATGCTCACCGGAGCAGCCACATGCTGATGTCTCCGTGGACGCTGAACAAGTCATAAACATGGATAACCCCTTATCAAAGGACCTCATGCTTGCTATAACCTCATTCAAACAAGACTTTAACACAAAAATTGACTGAAATAAGAATTGTTCAAACGGACGTGAAAGACTGTAGTGGGCGTATCATGGAGGCCAAAATGCAGATATCTACGGCAAGACGAGATACAAACCCTGAAAGAAACTATCGAAAAACTTGAGAGCAAGACAAAAGTCCTCAATAACAAAGTCGAAGACTTAGAAGGGAGGAGTAGACGTAATAACCTACGTGTACTGGGCATGCCCGAGAAAGTAGAAGGCAACGATACCTTTTCCTTTAGATAAGCAATTGAGCTGAGTTTTGATCTACTGGAGAATAGTTCCTCAGTATAGCGTGGACCTATTCCCGATAATGGAGGGAAGTTATTTAGGGGTTTGGGGGAGCCTGTATGTTTTAGTGAGGCAGGCTTGGGTTCTGGGTGGGTCGCTCTCCTCCTTTTCTTTTTGGGTTTTATCTCAAATGGTACCCTTTATAGATTTTTTCTGCTATTCTTGCACTAAGGTAATTTATCTCTCTTTATGTTAATTATGACATTATAATAAATGACAGACATTTTGGTTGTGTATCTTGGAATTGTAGAGGCCTACGTAAACTTACTAAAATAAAACAAGTAATAGGTAGAATAAAACAGTTAAGAGCCAAAATTGTGTTCCTGCAGGAAACACACATGTTAGATCATGAGATAATTAAAATTAAGCGTAGATGACCAGGTCAGGTACTGTCGTCAGCTTACTATTCTAATTCCAGAGGAGTTATAACTATGATACATAAGTCTATTCCTTTACGCATTGATAAGTCAAGTCAAGTCAAGTCAAGTCACCCTTATTTATATAGCGCTTTTTACAATGCAGATTGTGTCAAAGCAGCTTTACACTGATAATTGGTATATAATTTTCCTTTTAAAGAATAGTGTCAATGCAGGCAGATCAAAAGCACTGTTGAATAAATGTCAAGAATACTGTTGAATATCAAATGTCAAGTCAAATTAAATTAAATTAGGGCTGCACGATTAATCGTATTTTAATCACGATAACGATATCTGCTTCTCCCGATTGATTTTAAATAATCGTCACGATATTGGCCCACTCTATGAAAATGAACATAATTTGGAAATATTGGAAGTAATATTAGGAGTTTCGCTGTTTTATCTTTTGAAGTTCCTAAAGGTAAAATAAAATAACTAAAGACTATTATAAGATTAATCTGGTTAATGTATATGGACCTAACGATGATAACGCAGATTTTTATAATGATTTATTTTTGAGAATCTCCACAATGCCCAGAAAACATATTGTGGCAGGTGATTTCAATTGTGTTTTGCAGCCCAGTAAGGACCGGTCATCTGGGTTCGATAACACTCATATAAGGTCTAGAAAAGCTTTACAACATTTTATAAAGGAACTCAACTTGGTGGATATATGGAGGGCTCAAAACCCAATAAAAAGGGAATATTCATGTTGGTCGAGTACTTCTAAAGGATACTCAAGAATAGATTACTTTTTGATATCAGCTGAACTAATTTCATGTATCAGAAATTGTCAGTACAGTAGCATTCTTATATCAGATCACGCCCTTGTGTCGTTGACATACTGTCACAGACACGTCAGGTTCCACCATGCACCAATCACAACGCTCCCAATCACCGGAATACTAATCACCGTCACCTGCACATCATTATCCCCTTCATCACCACCAGTATATAGAGCACTCACACCCTGCACTCACTGTCTGGTCTCATTGAGCTATACTTACCCGTATGCTTACCTCAAGGACTCCCTCGCTCGCTACTTACCTGTCTCCTGTGCAACTCGATCTCCCAGTGTGTTCCTCGTCTGTGTGTGAGTGCTCCTACATCTCCTACGTTCTCCAGCTCCATCCAGTTCCAAGTCTCCACCATCTGCAATCACAAAAGGACCGTAAATATCACCAGACTTTCCCATTGTTCACCTGCCATACTCTGCTTACCATTTCTACTCACTGGTTAATCAATAAAAACTACTTACTGTTTGTACATCTGTGTCCGACCCCTCTGTGTCATAACACATACGTTGAACCAAAGTTTACTTATAATCATACTAAATGGAGATTTCAGATACACTGGATGCAAGACAAAAGATTTCTTGAGTTTTTAGGAGAACAAATTGATTATTATTTTGAACATAAGACCACTCAAACATCAGCTATAATCAGATGGGAAGCCTTTAAGGCCTTTATACGTGGACAAATTATAAGCTATACGAGTAGGAAGACAAAAGAGAAACAGGAGAAATTTAAAACACTTGAAACAAAAATTTGCTTACTCGAGGAAAAAAGTTTACAAGCAGGCCAAAATAATGATAATGTGTTAAAAGAATTGCTATTGTTAAGAAACCAATATAATGAAAAAACACATGAAAAAGCAGCGGCCAATTTGTTAAGATTAAAGCAACAATTTTACGATCAGGGAGAAAAACCAGGCAGACTTCTTGCTTGGCGTATAAAACAACAGGAATCAGAAAGAGCAATTACTAGTATTGAAGATGAAAATTGAAATATGACTGTAGATCCGAGGGAAATTAATGAAGCGTTTAGAAAGTTCTACGAAAAGCTATATTGCTCTGAATATAAGGCCACGACTGATGCCCACTCCGCCTTTTTTGGTAATCTCAACATTCCTAAAATATCTGAGGAACTAAAATTTAAATTAGATGGTGAGATTACTGCAGCTGAAATTATGGAGGCTATAAATACATTAAAAGGTGGTAAAACAGCAGGACCTGATGGCCTGCCCATCGACCTATATAAATATTTCAGCAATAAAATGGTTAAGCCACTTCATGATATGTATATAGAATGTTATAATAGTGCCTGCCTTCCTACTTCTATGAGAGAGTCTTTGATCATTCTTTTACCAAAACCAGGAAAACCGAATACAAAGTGTGGAAACATGCAACCTATTAGCCTAATAAACACAGATACCAAAATAATATGCAAAATCTTGGCAAAAAGGTTAGAGATGGTGCTTCCGGGCATTGTGGGTGATGATCAAAATGGGTTCATTAAGAACAGACAGGGATTTCATAACGTAAGACGCGTTTTAAATATTTTGCATAGCCAAAAAAGAGGAAAAGGATACTGCTCTTCTCTCGCTAGATGCTGAGAAGGCTTTCGATCGAATCGAATGGGCTTATCTCTGTGACGTTATCAGAAAAATTCGGATTTGGAAATTCCTTTTTACATTGGATCAAATTATTACATTCCAACCCAATGGCTGAAGTTTTAAAAAATGAGGTGATTTCTGAGCCATTTAATATTACAAGAGGTTGTCCTCAAGGCTCACCATTGTCCCCACTCTTATTCATTTTGGCTATCGAACCACTAGCAATTGCCGTGAGATCTAACAATCATATACAAGGGATTACAATGGGAGGCAAGGAACATAAAATAACTTTTGTTCGCTGACGATGTAGTGTTATTCCTAAAACAATTAAACACCTCTATACCAGCACTCTTAGATCTGATCAATCAATTCGGAATTATATCTGGTTATAAAGTGAACACATCAAAGTCATCATTATTGCTGCTTAATAAAGCTAGCTGTCCAAATACATCACATTTATCTACCTTGAAAATATCACCCAGTTTTACATATCTGGTTATCAAAATTGTTCCCCAATTAGAAAATATAATTTCTACAAATTATAATGCTATAATGGAATCAACATCTAAAGACCTAGAAAGATGGTTATCTTTACCAATTTCATTGATAGGAAGGATAAATATATTGAAGATGAATATTTTGCCTACATTTTTGTATTTATTCCAAAATATTCCCTTGGCGCCACCAGCTGGATTGTTTTCGAAGATTAAATCACTATTCAGGAAATTTATTTGGAACAAGAAACGCCCTCGAGTTCGTCTTTATCTTCTTTACCTTCCATTTGACACTGGAGGGTTGAAATGTCCCAGTCTGTACTGGTACTATTTAGCCGTACAATTAAGAACAATAATGTTTTATTTTTCCTCTGGAAATAAACCATCCTGGGTGGATATGGAGTCATGTGGTTTTGCGTTGCCATTAAATTTGTATATATATTCAGATAAGTTTAAACAACTGAAAACAGTTACCGCACACCCCATTGTTTGTAATATGATTAGAGTATGGTATGAAGTTAGAGAGTACATGAAAATAGCTGACTCTTTATCTCAGTTTAGCCCCATTTGGGGCAACACATTATTCAAGCCAGGCACGAAGGACTCAGGATTCCGTCTGTGGGGTGAAAAAGGATTAAGCAAAATCAGTGATCTTTTTGAGGAGGGAACGTTGATGTCATTTGAACAGATATCTACTAAGTATAAAATTCCAAGAAAACACTTCTTTAAATACTTACAGATAAGGAGTTTTGTTCTTTCTATGCAGAACCACTCATTAAACTTGCCAGTACTTTCTTCTTTGGAGGAATTAATTACTAAAAAATGCAATAATAAAGGCTTACATCAGGGTCTACAGAATCATCAACCCCGAAACTTGAATTATGGAAGGTGGGATTGAATGAGGATATATATGAGGATGAATGGAGACAAGTCTGTAAAAACTATCAGAAACAGTTATCAAACTCCTATCAAACTAAATAGGTTTAATAAAAATATTCCTGATACATGCTTTAAATGCAGAGAGGCTCAAGGATCATTTGTGCACTGTGTTTGGGAATGCAATATTATTAGAGACTTTTGGGTGGAAGTGATTAATATTACAAAGATAATTTTATCCTTGAATATTCCTCTAGATGCAAAAATGATTCTGTCACATTTATATCCAAAGAACCTTAAACTAAATCCTCAGCAGAGTAAATTTATAGATTATGCTATATTACAAGCTAAAAGAATGATAGCTCTAAGCTGGAAAAGGTTATTGGAACGTGGATTAATGCCATGATGCAGTGTATGGCCATGGAAAAAGTAACATATTTTATTAAGAACAAAATGGGTGTATATGAAGAAATATGGAAGCCATTTAACTACTACATTAACAACAATAATATTTGTCATTTATTACAGGAGATGTAACTTTGTATGAGTGTTTGTTAGTTTCTGTGTCGTTTTGTGTTTTGCAGGAAAATGTAACTTATGTGTAAAGTACAGTAATGTATATTTGGTTTTTGGGTACCTTGCGATATCTGTTTTGCATTTAGATTGTTTCTTGTTTGAGACTTTTGTGTATTTCTATATGGGAGGAACGAGTGATGTGTTCTATTGTTGGGGTGGGAAATAACTGTGACAAATTGGAAATGTGTTTCCCTGTTACCTGTCATGTATAATTAAAAACAATAAACACATTGTTCAAAAAAAAAAAAATAATAATAATAATTAATAATGAATTAAAGTAAAAAAAAAAGAAGAAGAAGAAAAAAAGAGCAATTTCCAGGCTCTGGGAGTGGCACATGCATAATAAATTAGTAGAGTAGTATTTATGCAAGAAGTGCATTTTGTCTGAATGGAGCAAATATAAGTTTTTACGCATGAAGTGCATTTGTCTGCCTGAGTGGGGCACATAGAAATATTGTATATATTTATATACAAAATAATATATATACACACACAAGAAGTGCGTTATAGCTGAAGTGTGTCATCGCGCTTGTCTGTGTGATAGCCAGAGCAGACAGAAGAACCCACACTGAGCAGGGGCTCCTGGCTGGCTGCCAATAGACAAGAGCTGTTAGTTTTACTATCAAAATAAATCATCAAAAATATCCATCTTTGCACTGCAGAAGTGGTTCAACCTGATGTGGTATTATTTAGACACATTTACATAGACTGCTTAATGCAGCTCATTGGTAAATAATGTTGTACGAATGTTTTTAAATAGAATTTTTTGAATTTAGAAATAAATATGTAAAAAATTAAAACAGTCTATGTAAAGTGTAAATATGAAAACAAATATATTTACATTTACCGCCAGTAGGTGGCGGTAAATCTTAATGTGCGAGTCATTCATCAGTCGTTCAAAACGCAGATTCATTCAGGAATCACCTTTACTTGGAGATGCGCAACAGTTCCGGTGTGAAAATGAGTGGAGTGAACTGAAGAGAAGAAGCACCAACATGGATCTGGGAATCTGAAGGATCTGGAGAGATTTTGCATGAAGGAATGGTCTCTGATCTCTTCTCAGGTGTTCTCCAAACTCATCAGGCATTATAGAAGAAGACTCAGAGCTGTTATCTTGGCAAAAGGAGGTTGCAAAACATTTTGAATAAAAGGGTGCCAATAATTGTGGCCAATGTGTTTTGGAGAAAAACATTTATTTCATAATGTGATTTGCCCCCCACTTTCAATTCTTTTCCTTCAATGAAAGGTTAGACTTTTGCTAATTTTATGAATTTTAAGATCAAAAGGATAAACAATGCAGATTTATTTTTACAGTCATCTTTGATCATATTTACCAAGGGTGCCAATAATTCTGACCACCACAGTAAATACATTTTATTAATTATAAGAACTGTAGGTTTAATTTGAATTATGCAGTTCTCTTGAGTGTTCACATTTCAGACCAGGCAGCTTCTGGAACAGCCGCCTTGACAAATGGGAGCAAATAGACTGAAGTCTGTTTGACAAGACATGAATGCAGAGAGAAGTGGCTGATGGGCCTTCAGCTCCCCTTCTGGAGGAAGTTTGACACTTCTGGAGGAGTCAGCATGGAGAGGACTGATACAGAGCAGGAAAAGGTGAAATTTTCACTTGAGACTTTTTCTAAGGACAATTTTGCCATCCATTATGCAATTTTGTGGCAGGATTGATCAAAAGCCAGACTGAGCCTACAGAGACCACTTCAAATCTTATTAATTACAATACTAACTAGATTTCTTTTGATTATTCACTGGTCTCACAGCAGTTCTTTGTATTCTCTGTTAATCTAACATTCTGAATTTGCTTTCAATAGGTACCAGTCCAGCCCTACTATATGAAAGAAAAGGAAGAAGTTCCTTAACAGAAGTGGGAGTTTGACTCACCAGTTGGTTAAAACTGAGGCTGGATTTAGCATAGTGAGGTTTATTACATCAACCAACTAGTGGTAAAGACATAAATAGATTACTGACTATGCAGACATTCTCTGGTAAAGAAAAGGGAAATAGGACACTAAAAAGCAACAATATTGGTCACTCCATTTTGTTTAAAGGTAGTTTTCTTGAGTAAGAATAGCTCTTAAGATTTCAAAATTTTGAAATCACAAATGCTGTCATTTTTTTTTTTTTTTTTTTTTTGTCCATGGATCCAAGATTGTGTGGAGATCTCCAATATTTTTTAATAATTCAAGAGCATCCACAAAAAGTTTGAAAAAGTGTAATTGTGCAATGAATGCTACATTGCATTTGAGAAATGGAAATTGGCTCTCTCAACTGCAGGCCTAGGTCTCTATGATTATTCTAAACTACTTAATCCACTTTATTTTGAAAAGTGTGGTTTACGTTCGTGGTGTTAAACTCATGCGACTGACATGTTACCAGTTCAGACTCGGTCGTATTCCACTTTTAATAACATATTCATTCCCCATTCAGTTCACAAGCTGCTGATGCAGGCAAAAATGAATGATGCTTTGGCCAGAGACGCGTGAAAGCGTGTGTGAAAGATGAGAGACTGTGTTTGGTGAGACACCAAAGACAAACAAATCATTCCAATCAAAACAGCTGTATCTACATTTAGTGGGTTTACAAGGCAGAATGTGCCAAATAAAATAATGGCCATGGATGAATTCGGCTAACTATCCTGGCTTGGGTTATTGTGTGAAAGGAATAAAACAAAGTGTAGTGGGTTGAGTGCTTTCCAGGTAAAAGGTCTATGCTACTGAGTGAGATGAAATGAGATGCTTGAGAGATTATCTGGTGATAACAGGATTCAGTTTGTAAAACAAGGAGAAACAGTTGAACTGGCCAAATGGTGAGAATAAATTTGAAATTTAGTGTGCCTAATATCATCCACAAGGTGGATAAATAGTCAGAATGCAGATTAGATGATAAACCCCAAATTGAGCAGAACAGAAACTGGGAAGTCATGGGTTCAAGTCCTGCTCATTGCACTGAAAGTATGAGAGCCCAAAAAGAGCCAGGACAGCTCAGCCCACATTAAATTTCCATAGGTCACACCAAAAAGAATGGACGGCCAGATAAGCAGATGTGTTAATACATGTTATCAATAACAAAAATACTTATTGTCTCTATTCACAGGTGACAGCAACCTGGAAATGGTTCACTTCTCCACCAGTAAGGACCAGTGGAAACTCTAGGGTTTTAAAATCCTAATGTCTTCATTGGTTGGGTGAGAGGCTTGGACTTCAATAGGGCGTCTGCTAAGTTTTAGACCCCTCTCTTTTTTCAGTTTTTATGATACTAATATGGTAATGTATTATGATTGGTTTGGGGTAACAAGGAACAATAAGGGGCGTATATAAGACAGCCGCTCTGGGTGAGGGTGTTCTTCTCTGTAGAACTGTGTAGAAATCTTCTTTAAACAACCTTCTTGCAAGAATAAAATCAACAAGGACATTTCCTGAGTGTTTGTTTCATTACATTCTCACCACTGAAGGAATAAAGAACTTTCCCACAACAATTGTCACAGAATAAGAGTGTGAATAACTCAAAAAAAAAAGAACCTCATTATTCCAAGGTGATGATCTGTACAAAGAAAAAACCTTCCTGTTTTTACAACATTGTTGTCGTGTAAGTCTGACGTCACATGCCACCACTTCTGGGTCCAAACACTGTATCAGATGCCAAAAACAAACCACAAATGGTGCTAATATACACTTGTCATGTAATTCTACCGAAAAATCCCGATCCTGACCTTTATCTTCATACTGAAATCTCAGATGGTCGGACAGTGATTCATCTTTTATAAATCATTAAAATGTTGGTGTTCGGGATGCTGTGAGTATGGAGTAGTGCACACAGTAAGTTTTAAATAGCTCATGTGTAGTAAAATGTTAAATGTGTAGTAAATATAAACAATGCACATAAACAGCTGTTGAGATTTATGAGTAAAGGTTTGGACCTGGAAACAGTATTCTTACATCATGACTTAACAAGCACCATTGTGTTTCCCTTGTTTTTTTTGGCAGGTATTTTCCTTCCATGGATGTTTTGTTGCTCAGTTTGGTTTCCTTGTTTTACGGACAGTTTCTTTTGAAAATGTTTACAAAAGGGCTGTCAAAGTTAATACTTATGATTGACTGAATGTTATACACTGTTAATATTAAACATTGTTAATGAACTAATTCAGTTTTAACTGTTTCATTCTGCTCTGTGTAGTTACTATAAACTGCTCAGAACATTTAAAGCTGATTGGAACTGATCAAAGAGGCCAAAGCTTAATGTTTTTGTAACATTCAAACAATCTGTTTGAATGTAGCATATATAAAAAATTACAACAGTGCTGATTAAACCATTAAAGACAGTAAAATGAAACTGCTGTTAAGAAAGTTTATTTTATAGAAGGCTATATTTACTTTGATTTATCAGAAAATGTCTTGCATTTTCACATTTTTAATAAAACATGCATTTTACTGTTTATTTAGCCATTTGAAGAACAGGGACAGTAATGTCCTCATAATGTAGCAAAGCCTGACTGCACCTATATTACGCAATATATTATGCAATTTTGGCCCCATATATGTCAAACCAGTACACACACATACACACAATCTTTATAAGTATGCAGAAAGTTGTTTTTAATTTTTTATTTCCATGTTTGCATTTCCTATTGTGAATGCAGTTTGAGAAATAGAATCCGAGAAGAACAATAGCATTGTGCGGAGTTAAAAAAAAAAAGAGAAAAAGAAACAGAAACAGAAATACACAACCCAGGACAATATTTCAATATACAAGTAAGAGTTTTGTGTACATTACAGTCTCATCAGAAAGCTGGAGATCACGTCCTCTGGTGGTTATATTAAGGAATTGTAGGTATATTTTGTCAAACTCTCCTCTGTTAAGCCCAGGATACACTGCACGAGTTTAGCAATCCTATAAGATCATTACAAATCACACTTTGCAACATAAATCTATTAAACTTGGGTACGACATGCATGTAGACTGTACGATGACACCTATTACCTCGTAGGCTACGATGCAAGTTTCGATTGAAAAAGAATAAAATATCAGCATGCACTAGAAAATAAAAAGGAAGCAGTGAAAGAATAAGGGAAAAGGTAAACAGTTTTAAGATTTAGCGCCATGTCGCGTTAATTGCATGTCACATTTTTATTGGCTGGTCAGTAGATGTAGGTCGTAGCAACAAACACACTGTGTGTTGATCATGCTGAATTTCTGACACTGTCAGAAAACTATCGTAAGCTATCTTTGGTCGCAAGACTGGGAAAACGGCCATCTTTGAACCTTTCTCACTGTATGACATAGGACCACCGATTAAGAGCTACGATCACAGAAATCGCTACGATTGTTTCAAGGTGGCAATCTTTCGTCTGGGACAGCCAAAAAACGTGCAGTGTATCCCGGGCTTAAGACCTGCATTTTTGTGATTAAAGGATTAGTTCACTTTTGAATGAAAATTAGCCTAAGCTTTTCTCACCCTCAAACCATCATAGGTTTTCTTGACTTTCTTCTTTCTGATGAACACAATCACGGAAATATTAGTAAATATCCCAACGCATTTATAATGGCAGTAAACGAGATGAATGAGTAAACCAATGATTAAAAAAAGTGCCTCCATCTTCATCCATCCATCATACATGTACTCCACACAGCTCCGGAGGGTTAATAAAGGCCTTCTGAAGCAAAACGATGCGTTTGAGATGCGTTAATTTAGTTGTGATGCGTTAAAATACCCATATTTAAACAAGTTATGAAGTAAAATATCCAGCTTCTGCCAGACCGCCTTCTGTATTCAACTTATGATGAAAACAGAACTGGCGTCGCATCAGTTATGCTTTTTCCGTAAGTTGAATAGGGAGGGAGTAGGATGTGGCGTAAGCTTTGTGAACTGCGAGAGTTTTACACTTTCTTCATAAGTTGAATATGGAAGGCAGTCTGGCGGAAGTTAAATATTTTACTTCACAACTTGTTAAATATGGATTTTTTTCTTACACAAATGCATCGCTTCACTTCAGAAGGCCTTTATTAACCGAGCCGTGTGGACCACATATTTATGATGGATGGAGGCACTTTCTTTCACTCATACTCATTGATCCCATCGACTACCACTAGCTCGGATACGTCAGGAGATTTATTAATATTTCTTTGATTATGTTCATCAGAAAGAAGAAAGTCATATAGGATAACTTGAGGGAGAGTAAAGCTTGGGCTAATTTTCATTTTAAAGTGAACTAATATTGCATGACAACACAACAGCTGACTTATCAAACCGTAGAATTATTAGTATTAATGTGGCACAAGTGTCCTCCCTGTCAAAGGAAAAATATAAATTATGTAAATACAGATAAATACTGACACACATTAAACACATTAACAATATGGCTACAGTACATCTCCACTGACCTGCTGATTTCTTCTTGTAGTAAATGACTCCAGCAGCTGCTATGATGACTCCCAGCACCAGACCTGATGCCCCGATGACAATTTTATTCCTTTCAGGCTCAGGGATAGAGGGATCTGTTGGAGTAATTAGGACTTTCATTTTATTCTATTTTGCTACATCAAAATATCCAGTAACTCTTTCCCCGCCAGCATTTTTTTTTTTTTTTTTTTTTTAACAAAATGATGGAGTAGATCACCTCCATCAACACCCCCAAAGATCACACAGTCCTGTAGCACTTACTGGGTCAACATATCTTTGGGTAACATTAGACAGTTTTGATTTATATGCCGTTTAATGTTTGATGATAGTATTATTTTACATATCCAATCGCTTGTTTCTGCTTTTTCTCGCCTGTGTTTTGATCTGTACTCTTTCAGAAGATGTGTAATAGCGTCCCTTAGCATATAACAGAATACACAGAAAGCTGGAAAATGTCATCAATGGCGGGGAAAGAGTTAAACAGCTTTGTTTAAATTCGATACAGCAACACAGGAGAATTGTTCTTTTACCCCAGTCTGTGATGATGGGCACATTGGAGCTGGCATGATCCACCACACAGGAGATTCTCTCTCCAGATCTGGGTGTATATTCAAGGTAAGAGTGTATCTGGTAGTACCAATCCCCATCAGCCTGCTCCTCAGTGGATGTCACATCAGTGGTCATCTCTTTACCATCTCTTGTCCAGGACATTTTGATTTGTTCAGGGTAAAAATCATATGCACTGCACACCAACACTGCCGGATGCCTGCCACCAGCCTGCTTCACTGAACGCAGTTTGATTTTTGGCTTCACTAAATCAAAAGAAGCAACATTGTATTTGAATAAAACAGACACACCTCCAATGATGAAGTTCTCTCACTGTAACCCAGCTAAATGTTTTGTGTCACTTACCGGTTTTATCGCGGATGCAAGAGTTATAAATTTTAGCATTATGTTTGCAGAAACCGTCCACACCAGCTTTATATTCCTGTAGAATGCCGGTGTTGTTGTTCCAGTACTCAGCAACATACATTCCATACTCAGTATATCCAACAAACTTCCCCACAGTGCTGTTGAACTCTGATACCACAACTTTGTTGAAGACATAAGAACTGATGTATACCATATCACTTAGATCAGGTGAACTGTAGATGCATTGTAACCACTGGGAATTGAAATACCCATCTGCTAATAAAAAAAATGTAACAACCACATTTATATCATGGTTTTGCCATCTATAAATCATCCTATTACACAAGTACATCTTAATTCACTTACCCATGCCACTGAAAGCAGAAACAATCAATATGAAATATAAAAACAAGCGCTTAGAAACTGATGGTTTCCCCATTTCTGCATGTGTCAAATGAAATTGATTCATACATTGTTGATGTTCATCAAGCAAATGTCTTAACTAACTGACCAATCAGCATGCAGATGCTTACGTGTCAAGTGTTGCTAAGCTGTTTATTATATTATTTTGGCTGGCTCTACGATGGCTACAACCAGAAACTTTCACTTCAACATTTTAACACACACAAACACTCACAGACACACACACAGGAATCACAAAACAGGCAAAAGAAAACGATTTGTCTAATCCTTTCACCCATCCTGTTCCACATGGCTCAGGTCAAAACATAAATAAATAAATAAAGGATGTTATTATGCCACATATAATGAACATTATTTGTGTGATTCATTGTTTTATTCCTCATTATACATTGCCTGGCCAAAAATAAGATCGCTGTTTGGATTTTAATAGGTAAGAACCTATCAATTGATCATGATACAGTGATTATGTTTCTAGCATGTTATGTTTGACAATGGTTATTTTAACCCTTTAAGCTGAAGTGTGAGTGTGTCATGGCCATATTCCAATGCCAATATTGCTAAAATTGTGAAAGAATAATTTAGAGAGCATGAAGAATCATTTTCACACATGAATTGGCACCTCTGAGTCCAGACCTTAAGTTCATTGAAAGTCTTTGGGATGTGCTGGAGGAGACTTTACAGAGTGCTCACCTCTTGGATTGTCAATACAAAAAATTGATGCACCTCTTGATGGAAATAACATCACAACATTTATTTCTGTAATAATGATCCATTCATAGGTTCTTTAGAATTTACCTATTAAAATCCAAACAGGGACCTTTTTTTGGCCATAAAAAGGTAGCATAAAAATATTTTTATGATTGTCAAATGATTTTAATTAAACTTGTTAGAAACAAAATGTAACCCATTTATTGAAGCATGCCAGACTGGGCTTGAGATTAATCTAAATAATTTTTTACTGTTTGCACACATCATACAGGTATTTGAGGATTTCACTGTAGATGTAGTTATACTTTAGGCAGGGGTCCAAACCAAATTTCCAAATTTGATCCTTGGGATCAAAAAAGTTAAAAACCCATGGAGTATATGATAAAGATTTAAATGGATAGTTAACCCAAAAATCATCCCATAATTTACTCACCCTCAAGCCATCCTAGGTGTATATGACTATCTTCCTTCAGATGAACACAATCCAAGATATATATAAAAATGTCCTTAGTTCTCCAAGGTTTATTATGGTTGTGAATGACAGCCCAAATTTTTAAGACCAGAGAAAAAAATAATTAATAAGTAAAATAATGAGCTTCTGGTGTGACAGCTATACACATTCAACGTACATCCAAAAAGCGTCAACTTCCGTGACATTGTACACAATGACATGACGTCGTGGAAGTTGACGCTTTTTGGACGTACGCCATATGTGTATAGCTGTCACACCAGAAGCTCATTATTTTACTTTATAAAGTTTTAAGTAAGGAGATTGACATTGATTCACTTCAGAATGCCTTTATTAACCCCCTGGAGTTGTATGGATTACTTTTTTTATGGATGGATGCATTTTTTTTTGTGTTCAACTCATGGCCCCCCCCATTCACAACAATTATAAACCTTGGAGGACTAAGGGTATTTTTAAATGTATCTATGATAGCGTTTATCTGAAAGAAGTTGGTCATATACATAGGATGGCTTGAGGGTGAGTAAATTATGGGATAATTTTTTGGGGTGAACTATCCCTTTAAAAGCTTAGAGCAGATCCTGTTCCTGAAGATCTAACTGCCGAGCTCAGACCGAACCCTGATCAAACACGCCTGTCTGTAATTATCAAGTGCTCCTGAAGATCTTCATTGGCTGCTTCAGTTGTTTGATGAGTGTTGGAGCTGAACTTTACAGGAAGGTAGATCTTTAGTAATCGTATTGGGCACCTGAATTATGCTGTGCTCTTATGGGATTTATGGCCTTTCTCAGGCTCTCTGGTAATCACCTTCTACCCCAAAAGACTGTGTCATAGGAAACTTTTTTTTCTTTTGGCATTTAAGGGAAGCTGGCAAAAGAGGGGTTTTCTGGATACATACACAATGTGGTGGGTGTCACAGAGTCTGAAATTCTGTACCCAGAATACTCACATGCTGATGCATGAAATCAGGTCCATAATTAACAAAAATTATAAGCCTGATGATCAAATACAAATAAAAAACATCAAAAACATATCGGCCTTTAATTAGGATCTTAATATAAATTTGATACCCATTTGGAATTGAGCCAGAATCAAACTAAAACAGATTTTTAATATAGTTTCATTATTTTTTTTACTAAAATAATAACTATATTATTATTATTATTAATAGTAGTAGTAGTATAAAAAAGCACAAGGAAAAACATTTTATGTTACAAAAGTTATGTTACACTTCCTGTTTGTGAAAAATTAAATTAAATTTCAAATGCATACACATCTCTCTTCCTCCAGGCTTGACCTTAAATGCTTAAGCTGTGACATCACATGTTTAGGTATCTAGGCAGCTGTTTGTTTCAGCAAAATTAAGACCTTATATTTAGATTTTGCTGATCACAAAAGTTCTCCTTGACGTTCCTCCCCCTCCTCTTCCTCCTTCCACTTCTTTTACACTTCTTGTATTTTTTTAAAAGGTCAAATCACTTTGTGTTGTTTAAATCATTATTATAATTGGTATTTTTATAATTGGTTCTGACTGGTGTGAGTGACTTTGTAGTGTCCACATGGTAATAACTGTTTGAACCGTTCAAGACATGATATTGTATTTCGTTTTTTTTTTTTGAAGTTAGTACTTTCTATATGAGCACATGGTGAAAAATGCTGAATTTGTGTTTACATTTCTGAAAAAAGAAAAAGAAAAAAAAACATATGCAACTTTTTTTTTGACAAATGGCACTATGGTTTGGAATATTTGGCTAATAGATGATTTTTGTGAGAAAAAACTGTAGAATTATAACTTTATGGAGATCTATGGATATGAAGGCTCAGCTCTCCAAAAGCAAAATAGATTAGGAAAAGCAGTCTTTTGTAACAGAGCCATATTATAGTCCTGTTTACTCAAAACAGGTTTAATTTATATAAAAGAGGATGCTATTTACACATTGATACGTTTAGAACCAGGGTCTCCAACCCTGCTCCTGAAGAGATAACTTCCTGTAACAGTTATCCCAGGGGGAAAAAAAGTGCACTAAAATACATTTTATTTCAGTACACTTCCATAATGTTCTTAAAGCGCTCTATTTTTATGCAACAATTTTGTATTTTGATATACTAAAAATGAAAAATACAGAAGGCGGTCTGGCGGAAGCTATATATATTTTACTGTATAACTTGTTAAATATTACGTTACAAGAGATGTGCTTTACCAACATTATTGACAGTTCCATTCAGTGATACTTGCTATTCGTGTAACATTAAAATCATTAACCCGTCCTGAGGTGAAGTAGCGGTAGTATTTAAAAGCACGTTCTTGGATTGTGGATGAGGTAGATGTAAATGTCAACAATATTCTGCAAGTTTTTACTAGACATTAGCGGAGTCAGCAGTTCGTTTGATAGTAAATAAGAATCTAATCCTATTTTCTTTAAATACCGCTGCTTTTCGTCAGTGGTGAGGTGTGTTATTTTGTTGTGTGACATCTTTCAGGAGATCACTAAGGAGGCGCTACACATAGGTCCTAAAGATGGTGGCCGTAACACTGAAACCCAAAGATAGTACAACAGAGGAAGGTGTGATGGAAATTTTTATTAATCATAACTAAGATTTTCTTTTTCTTGCAGGAATAACATTCTGTCTGAATCATATCTGAATATAACAAAAGGGGAAATGAAACTAGACTCTAAATATAATAGCCTCATGGGATATTGAGTAACCAACGAACTAATAAACATGATTTGTGAAGATCTTGCTTCACCTAGTAACAGAAGGGTCTGACATATGAAGAACCAATCATATTATAGAATGCTTTGCCATGCTCTTATTCTAAAAAACATAACATGAACTATTGTATTTGTTTTTCTGATGGGATTCTCTGTGATTGAAACGAGGGAACACTAGAGACCTTATTCCCAAGTGATCGTGTTCAAAGGTGTCAAGACGTTAACCGACTCGAACCGAAGTCGATTAGGAGAAGCACTAGAGTATATATTATTTAAAAGTGCAATATGTAAGAATATTCCAGTGAAATATCCAAAAACCACTAGGCCAGTGTTATAAGTTTTGTTCACCTGAGTACCCAAATGTTTGTGTTACACTTTTTTAAGAATGAAGCGGTGCTCGTCCTTTGTGCAACACATTTATTTCTCTGTAAGAGATATGAAAACACAGTTTAGATTGGGAGCACTAACAGTAGCGTACGCACTCGAACTCTTTCATGACATACTGAACACTATTTCCACTAGCATCAGCGACCAACTCTCAGACTAGTGTAGCGATTAGGGTGCCCTCTCCTGGTGAAGCTGGGTTTAACAATAACACTGTGTCACAGTAGTTTCCTTATTTTCAGAACTCGGTCTTACTCAGTTCAAAAATTAACAGGGAGTGTAATATTTATGTCTTATTATTTATGTTCAATAAACACTCAGGGTTACATTTGCAACTATTAGTAATTTGCAATTTTAACCCAGGCTCCCGGACGTGTGAGGAGTTGCCTGTCAATTGCGTCATACTCGGTTTCTAGTTTTATTTTGTAGATACCATGGAAACCTACATGTTTTAATAGGCAGGGGAACTACAGTTTGATATATTTATTGACAGAAAACCAATCGTTGTTAGCTCAACATGTTTAGTCTTATTGTTTAAATCTAATTTTCTTGATTTTTTGCGAGTACCATGCTTTACCATGCCTCAGAGAAAAACACTATTGTGTGAAGTAGCTAACATAGCATAATCAGATGCAGCTTTATTTTTATTAACAGTAATACAGCATTTTCTCCATCATACAATACATTTTAAAATTAATTGCATGCCATTTATCAACACAAGCCATCCAGCATTTAATATGATATTGTAAAATCGATCTATCTTACTGCAGTGTGTAACAGTGTCTCACAGCAGCCGCCGAGTGAACGCACAGAGTAACGTTATAACATCATTTTCAACACTCTCAAATGTATCTAATATGATAAACAGAGCTGCGTTACCTCATACTCATGACCGGAAAAGTGGCGCCGGCGACTGTGACATAATAAAAGTCCCGCTGCTACAGGAAAAAACTACATGATAATTTGCTTAATACTTGCAAGAGTTTTAACAGAAATTATTGTGAGAAGAGTGTTTTCCAACACAATGTTAATATCAGCGTGTTTATGGCGTAATTTTTCACAGGCACTAATTTGCAGGTGCATTTACGGGGTTCACTTGGCAAGCAGCAATGAAGGCAAAAAAATTTTGAAAAAGGAGAATTAAAAACAAAGGGAAGGAAAGAAAAGCAGTTAACCAGGACCATTCAAGTGTGATAATAAACTAATAAAGCCTATCCAGCCTTTTCTTGGGCTAAAAGTATTTAATGACTTTGTTTTTGTTTTTGTGTGTGTGTGTTCGGGAAGTTGCAATGATGGAAATTTAAGTTTGAAGGTAGTAAAACCTCTATTAAAGACGTAATTTTGCCAAAGAAGATCTTTTTACATTATAGCTAAATGTTCATGACCTTTCCTGTTGTACAATAACAATGATTAACAAACATGTTTCTTTATGAGGAAAAAGAGGAGATTCAGTTCAAACCAGAGGAACACTTTAAGCAAGATAATAGTGTCAACGAAAGATCCACACAAACTCTGTATGGATTTTTATATTCGGCAAATAACGAAGAAAGCAGTTCAATACAGCACCCTGAATGAATCATGTAAGAAATTGGAGCAGACATTGACAGTCAGGACATGATTCTTGAAGTGTTAGTATGTATTTTACATCAAAAATTGTCAGTGGAGTTCAGTCAGTGTTAAGGGCTAAAGCAGTAATGTTTACTTGATTTTGTGTTTCTTAAAGTTTTTTACAGAATAATATTGTGAGGTTGTAATTTGTTTTAGTCTAAAAAAGAGAATTTGTTCAGAATATTAATCTGTGATATGAAGAAATCTTTCAAGAGGGCAAAAGTGGTGTTTCTTAGTTTGAGCACACGGTGGCAGTGTAATGCTTGAGTATTGAGGTGGTGCTGAGTGTGATCAAACAAGAGAAGTGTGTTTCTGAGAGTATATGCAACATGTGCTGAATAAAGAGCCTAAAAAAATTACTTGTCCTGTTACTTAATGCTAGAGGACACAACATAAACTACAAAAATGCACATTTGTGAAAACAGTGACGTCATGTGCAATACATGTTCAGTCTATAGGCGCATAGTTATTCTGTACAAAGTGACATAGCCAACTACTTGCCTGCCATGCATAATACTGCTGTAACCCTTTTATTGGTACGTCTTGACTTAAAGGGCACCTATTATGCAAAATTCACTTTTACATGGTGTTAGACCATAAATGTGTGTTTGCAGTGTGTGAGCAAAACCACCCTAGAATGAGAAAAATCCACCCAGTGTTTTTTTTACAATCTCAATAATTCATAAGCACTGTCTCAGAACGCCCTGTTCTAAGATTGCTCTCACTGTGACGTAGAATTGCGCTAAGCCCCACCCACGTGGTTTGATTGACAATCTAGTTTTGGCATAGACCCCGCCCTCGGTGATCTGTCAACCATCCTCCATTGTTTCAACGACAGCCGGTAATGTCTCCTAAGAAACATAAGTGTTCTGTTGTGGGATGTAATAATGAACATAGTAGTTTTCACTTATCAGAGCCACTGAAAACGCAGTGGATGGATTTTATTTACGAAGGAAAGGCGCCACTCAAAATTCCAAAATACGTTTATGTTTGCGCAAATCATTTTTTGACTGACTGTTTTGAGAACGAGGGTCAATTCAAAGCAGGTCTTGCTCAAAGTTAATCCTCAAGTGTGGATCGTTGCCTACTGTTCGCGATCCAACGTCACCTCCAGAAGAAGTAAGTGTATTTAATGCTTTTTGAGCAAATAGTCATTTCAGTCGATGTCAGCCAATTCAATAACAAATGCGTCTAAAGTTGTTGTCGTCGTCGTAGAATGTCTGTGTATATAATTTAAACCTTGTTTGTATAGTGTGTATCCACACGTATATATATATATATATATATATATATATATATATATATATATATTTTTTTTTTTTTTTTTTTTTTTTTTTTTAAAGATATTGTATTAAAAACTGTGTATGTTTTCTGTATGTTTTCATCCATTCCGGGATGGTCTACCATACATGATGGAGTGACTTGAAGTTGTTTCATCCGTCTTGTAACCTTTGATACAACAAATAGCGTCCGTCAGACAATTTTGTCACGTATTATTTTTTGCAACAATTACAAATGTAAATAAATTAATACCTGTTCTATCTCCCTGCAGCATATATTTTCTGGTTCTGTAGCCATCTTCTCACATTTGCCACATAAGCACCTGTACGACAAGTAATGTCAACATGACGCAACCGTTCCCTCGCATAAATATAATTTCGTTTGTACTTAGCAAACGTTATCACAGTATTTGTGTTTGTAGTTTCAAAAAATTGCGCGAACGTTATCACAGTGTGTGTGTGTGTGTGTGTGTGTGTGTGTGTGTGTGTGTGTGTTGCACATCCATAATTGCAAAGGGGACACGATTAAAACTCTATAAGTACATAAATGTATCAAATAACCATTCAGAGACGTCCTGCTCCATTCTCAATTGTGTTTCTTCTGCCGGAGTCTCTTCATCATCTGGGTCTGATTCCGGTTCAAACATGTACGGCTGAATGCCATACAAAACAGCGGGTCTCTCATTCTCAGCCATTCTGCTTCTACCGACTGTTTATTGCCATAGATATGCAAGTTACGCCCTCATCCAAAGGCAGGGCGGGGATATGCAGCTCATTTATATTTAAGGTGGTACACACCAAAACAGCTCTTTTTAAAACAGGCCCCAAAAATGACATTTTCAAATGGTTATAATAAATTAACTGTGGGGTATTTTGTGCTGAAACTTCACAAATACATTCTGGGGACACCCAAGACCAATATTACATCTTGTAAAAAGGGGCATAATAGGTGCCCTTTAAGGAATCTAGTCTCCCATAGGTATTTGTCACCCGTTAGGGCCCATACCGCGGATGTACTGTTTATTTCCCGATATTATTAATCTCCATGTACGAATACATGAAAGCTGCGATTCTCCCCCTATTGTTCATCACCTCCGAGTTTCTGTGTACAGCTCACCTCTCATGGGCTGAATCCTGATTGGATGATCATAGTCTGTCTTTCAAACTTGGAGAAAGTCCTCAGTGGCTTAATATATTACTTTAGACAATATAAATCAAAAATACAATAACTAAATGGTTTACATTACACGTTTAATTAATAAAATACACACATGAACAATGAAACATTTCTCAATATGTATATTTTCCTAAATATTGAGTACGTTACACAGCATTTTTAATAAAATACATCATTAATTAAAAACTTCTGACTATTATTACTAAAGGTTTAGCTTTATTGAGAGTTGCTGATGTTGTTTTATTGGGGGGGTCACCATTATGGGATGTGTTATACTAATTGTAATATGTGAATGCAAGTCAGATTGTAGAGTTGAATCTATGGCTGTTGCAGCAATACAGTTAGTGACAATACAGTGGAACTACAGTGAAGAAATACTGAGGAGGTGAGCAGATACCGCTTCTGAAGGATGTACAAACATTTTGCAAAATTTTATTACACATGCATAAACAAACATTCATCATACAGAACTCAACAATGGTGGTACTCATTTTCAAAAGATCCATGTTGCAATGCATGCTGGGCACCATTGTTGAGTTTGGCTCTATGCTGGAAACCTGCATGTACTGTAGCGTGAACTGAACACTGAACTGACTTCAGCTGAACAATCACAATTTTCTTTTAGAGCCGCTGTACGGCTGAAATGAACTGTTTGCTTCACTGAATCATTTTCCTCTTTACACTGTAAAGCTACTTTGAAACAATCTGTATTTTTATAAAGCATTAAAAAATAAAGGGGACTTGACTAGGAGTTTCTTCTGAAATTAGATAAAAGCAGTGAAACTGTTACTTTAAACTTAATATCCAGTCAGATGATTTCAGGTGAATTGTATGCAGATGTATTGTGTTTGTGTTTGCTTTACATCAATTGTACATCTAAAATTTTCTTTAACACCCAATTATAATTTTTTGACCCAGGTCGGCAAAATGAGTCGGAATGCGCATGGGATCATTTCGAGCTACAGACAAAACAAGTCAAATTTTGGTCTAATTTGAGGTTTTCACAAAAATGAGTTAATTACGCCCTCTTCTAGTGATACCAATGCTCCAAATAGCACCAATATTCATAGTGAGTTCTTGATGGCATGAGTCTGAACCAATATGAAACTTGTGCTGATGTAAACAAAACGATCTTATTCATGCTGACTGACACATATTTACAGTATTTCAAAAAATCTGTCTTGGTGAGTATTCACGCAAACATTATGTGTTATGCCTTAAGTGAACGTTTGATTAACTGTTGGGGAAAAACATCTAATGTGTAACATTACATTAGCTCCGTGTGATAGAGTAGATCTTAATTTATACAGTAGGCTGTCTGTTTCATTAATGTTAATCAAACGATTGTGGTGTCATGGACAAAAGTACAAAACTACAAACTCATGCCTTTCTTCCCTTTTTGAATCAAACTTGGAACAGCACAAAAACGGGTGTGCCTCACTACCTTGAAAACATTTCTTAACAGTTTCTTAGAGTTGCACAAAAACCATTGTGTTGTTCACTGGAATGGAGAACTGCACCTCAAGAGAGT
Source organism: Ancherythroculter nigrocauda (assembly GCA_036281575.1). NCBI lineage: Eukaryota > Metazoa > Chordata > Actinopteri > Cypriniformes > Xenocyprididae > Ancherythroculter > Ancherythroculter nigrocauda. Next base: position 39,532,824 of record VTFQ01000011.1, on the reverse strand, counting down.
CATTTGTACCATTACAGTTTATAAGTAGATTGTTTGTACCATGGATCAGAAAAGATGCAAAGCATCAAACACATTGTTATGAATAGTAAATTAAAATCTAGCTCCTATCGGGTCATTATGCAAATCTTTTGTGAAAATTTTTTAACTGGGCATGTTCCATGATCGTGTAGCAATGCATTAATGGTGTGTGCACAATTAAATAGAGACTAGAGCTACATTTGAAGGAGCTGCATGTCATCTGCTCATGTGATCGTCAATGGCCATCTTGAGAAGTGATCAGATAAGGTGTGCAAAAGTCTTGGAAAACTGCTTTGAAAAAGGATGTGGATGAAGACATGAATGTTGAAATCTTGTAATTATGGCAATTCTAGCATGATGTGAGCACCTGAAGTGCTGAGTGTGTCTGTGAGGGAGAACTGTAAAAGAATGCGCGCCAGAAAAATACAACCGCACAATGTTTCTAGTAATTCGCGTATGTAACTAATTTAGTTTTTATGTATTTTTTTACATTTTGTGTGCTATAACAAAAAAAACGAGTATCCTGGGGATGTTGGAGGGGCACAAGAAAAATCCCCAATTTTAAGCATATTTCTGAGAAGCACATTAAAAGTAGAAAGTGTATACTTTCTTATTTTTAGTTTTCGTATGGGTAGCTGCTGTGTTTTGGACCAGCTGGATTTTGTTTATTAGTAGTGCAAAGCAACCTCCCAGTAGAGCATTACAATAATCTAACTTTGAGGTCATGAACGCATGTACTAACTTCTCTGCTTCTGTCCTAATTTAGATATATTTTTAAGGTTGAAAGATACAATAGAGAGGGTTTTTTTTTCTACAAACGGTTACAAACCATTTCTGTGTGGTTATCTGGGCAGATATTGTGTAATATCAGCTTGACTTGCTCAGCTGCGTAACAAAAAGCAGAAATATACCATTTTGAAATCACTAGTTTAACCTATGAAAGTCATTGTTGACTGTAAAGTATAGTGTGTGTGTGTGTGTGTGTGTGTGTGCTTTTGTTTATATTACATTGTGGGGACCAAATGTCCCCACGATGTAATATAAACCTGAGTTCACCTACATCGTGGGGACCAGCCACCAGTCCCCACAATGTAAATTAATTAATAAAAATACTAAATTATGTTTTTGTGAGAAAATAAAGGTGTGCACAGTTTCCTGTGAGGGTTAGGTTTAGGGTTAGGGGTAGGGTAGGGGGATAGAAAGTACGGTTTGTACAGTATAAAATGCATTGCGGCCTATGGAAAGTCCCCACAATTCACAAAAACAAACGTGTGTGTGTGTGTGTGTGTGTGTGGTCCTGTTATTATGGGATAGAATATACAGTTTGTACAAAATACAAATGTCTATGAAAACCCAACGTGTCCTCCCTTATATAGTGAAATATTTTGACAACGATTAGTGAGGACATTTTACTGGTTTTAAAAATTGGCCAAAACATGTTTAAATCAAGTGTTTTGCACCTGTTTCTGTAATGGGTAGGTTTAGGGATAGGGGTTGGGTTAAGTCATAGAAATATCACTAACCTGATATAAAATCAATGAAAGTATATTCAATGTCCTCATTAATATATTGAAACAAACTTGAGTGTGTGTGTGTGTGTGTTTGTGATGTTTAACCTACACTGTGGGGACCAAATCAAGGATAGTAAAACCTAACATTTTTGACATTGTGGGGGCATTTCGTAGGGCACCACAAGGAAAACAGTTTATAAATCACACTAGATGATATTTAAATAAAAATGTAAAAATGCTGAAAAACCACCTAGCAGTCCAACAAGCACTGGATTGTTCACGGTGAAGGATCCCTCTTTCAGCTTTTGGAAAGGAGCAGAAAGGAAGAGTGGTCTGATTTGCCAAATGGTGGGTGAGGAGGGATTTCTAGGCTTCCCACAAGGGAGACAGCTCATGCCTCCATTAGTACACTAAACAGCTGAGGGTTTGTTAACAACAATGGCTTGGGTTATGCTTTCAAACTAATAACAGATTGGGCCATTTCCAAGCATGAAGGCTTCTTGCCTCTCTTCTGACAAGTAAGAGTTTCTATGATTGTGGAAGTGTTTCTTTTGGGAAAACAAAACAGGTGTAGCTTCATAAATAGTTCTAATTAGGACTTTTAATAACCTTTTTTATGGGGAAAAAGCTAGAGATCATTTTTCATTTTTATTTTTGTTTCACGAAATACTATAGAGCAGGCAAATGAACAAAGCATTTAACATTTAAAGCTCTTTCCCGTTTTAGATTGGTTTTCAGTGTGAATGCCATGGAAAACACATGCTGCCGTCTTTTTGTCTTTCAGTGGGCGTAACCGCAGTCACTCTGGCCAACAGTAATGTCATGTGCATACCCTCTATTGCCATCTTTAGGGTATAACATAGGGTAAACCTGAAACACACACAAGAACATTAGCAAATAGTCACCATAGACAAGACCTTTATGTATATTGTTTGTTTGCTGTGGGTTCATTTGTTTGTATTTGTAAACCTGGGCTGTGTTAAGGATTACATCTATACAGGTCACACCAACACTAGCATCCTCCATTACTTATCCTATCTATATCCATCACAAAGCATAATCACTTGGTTTGGTCTGCATCAGTTGTATAAGAATAAGAAGTATATTACATCCAACATACTACAGTTTAAACATTACACTTATGGGTTCATTTCATGTAATAACCAATTTCCAAATTGTAGATATTATCCACTATTTCTCTCTTCTCAGCTTTAGCTGGAGGTTCTTCCTTTAGACACTTACTAGTTATCGCTTTACTGGCTTTCAGTGGAATATTGTACAGATATCTATTATTGGTCCTCATCTTCATAGGGAAGATGACCAGGTACAATGATTTAAAAATGCATTTGAGACTTAATCACAATATTTTATTTATTTATACAATTATATTGTCACACTTTTAGGTGTGTGTGCAGGCAGACAATAGATGAAGAGTCAGACGGATAAAAATACGAATTTTAATCCAAATAGGCAAAGTAATTCAACAAGGGCAGAGAAACACACCATAAAACAAACGTGATCAGCAAGAACTTAAATGCACAAAGGTGATGAGCAAAATAACAAACATCTGTGGTGATCGTTAGTGTCTGCGGTAACAGGAAGTGGCAGGAAAATCAAAAAAAGGAGCACAGGAACTGAAGAATTACGAACTTAAGGGTGCGTTCACACTTGTAGTTCAGTTCGTTTGGTTCATTTCGTCCGGACCAAAGAAGAAAAACAAACATTTAGTCCTGGTCTGATTAGCATTCAGATTGGCAATTTTATCACCGAACCAAAAGATACCAAACCTAAAGGCATAGAGATACATTCACAACGTGATTGGTCGGATTTTATGACGTATTGCCTATTTTGAGACGGAACTTACCGAACATCCAAAACAATGCTGTGTGCTGAGGTAAATGTGCTCGTTGTGTGTGTGTAGCCTGCATGTGATGATATTTTAGCCAACTGGGAACTCGTGAAGAGCTTATAAAATGCGTAAAAGAGTCAAAACAGCGGCGTCTGATGCCTGTGATGGGCAAACTCATGACTATGACAGGGTCTCGTCTTCCTGTTTTTGGTACGTTTACATGTCTTTGGTCCATGTTGTGTTCATATATCATTCGAACCGCACCAGAGTTCGTTTGGAAGCGGACCGAGACCCATCTTTTCAGCGGTCTCGGTCTGCTTGTTTGGTGCGCACCAGGGTTCGGATGGCAGCGTTCACATATGTTCAAATGAACCGCACTATCCGAGCAATCGCACCAGGGTTCGTTTTAATCGAACCAAACATGACAAGTGTGAACGCACCCTAATAGTCCATGAACAAACTAAACTGAACAGAATTGTGACAGAACGCCCTCCCCCAGCAAGGTCGCAAAGTAACTGATGATAAACAGAGGGATAGATGGAGGTGACTTAGGAGGTGGATGAAGGAGTGGCGAAGTGATGGTGGTCAGCAGTGACAGAGGAGGGGTGACCGATGAGCAAAGACAAAACCCCGGCAGCAAAGATATATATAATGTCCGATGGCACAGACCCAGAGCTTCCCAGTGCCGACAGGGGGAGGGCTGCGCTTTAAAACAAACCCCCCCCAAAAAAAGCATCCGTCCATAATCAAAGTGATCCATACGGCTCCAGAGGGTTAATAAAGGCCCTTTGAAGTGAAGATATGTGTTTTTGTAAGAAAAATATCCATATTTAAAACTTTATAAATTCAAATAACTAGCTTCCAGCAGATGACCGTACACATACTGCGCATTTTTTTTTTTTTTTTTTGCCGTACAATGAAATCCCAAGATATTTTAGCTCTCAAATAATTTATGCCAATGTCTCAGCACTTGCCTAGACTCAAACCTGACACCTCAAACCTGTCCCAGCAATCAGCAGCAATACGTGATAATGTTGTCTGTCATGATAGACTGAGTCATATTGTCAAAAAAAAAAAAAAAAAAAAAGAATGGGTCATTGTGTCTGTTTTTTATGTTTCCTCTTCTTCCTGTCATATGATTCATTAGCTTTAGTATAAATAGCCCAGTGTTGGTTCTAGTCATTGTCTGGTTGTGATCGTGGTTTCTGGTGAGTTATTCTGGTGTTTTATTGATTTTCTCTTGTATCTCTACATCATTTGTTTTTCCTAAAATAACAGATTACTCAAAGCTTTTCAGCACCATGTAAGCTGTAGTCAGTGGCTTTGACAACATTTGAGTGTATTAAATTTTATAGACATTAAGTTTTTCATCCACACACAGGTGGGTAGAGTATACAAAAACTACTGAAGTAAAAGTACTTAAAAATAATTATTCAAAGTTATAATCTTAATTGTTATTTGAGTAAGAGTAAGAAAGTGTCCAATGAAATAACCACTCAAGTAGCTACATGTAGTTTTTTCATTGGAAACTTTTTTAATTTAAATTAGATAATTTGTAATTGTAAGGATTTTTATTATTATTTTTCTTTAGCTTTAAAACAAATGGTGCAGCCTAAACCATAAAAGCTAGAGACTTGAAACTTTGCCAGATGATAGTCCTCAATTTGGGGAGAACCTCAGAAACTATGACTCCAATTGGCCAATAGGTGGCGCTACAGCGATCAAAAACGCAAAACGGCTCCTACACCGTTTATCAGAGACTCAAGTGTCTTATATCATTCCTTAGTCCTAGTCCTATCCTTAGTCCTAGGGTTTTGGCCCGATCGGAACCAAACCAGTGCATAAATATTCTCTGTAGTGTGAATATCAATAATTATTAAAAAAAAAGTTGAAATTTTGATTGACGGTCGCTAAGGGGCGCCAAAACGTACGATGTAGGCAGAGCCACTTTTATTTAACCCTCTACCGCACGCATTATGATAAATCTATTAAAACAAATATTTGACTCTTTTTCTTTTCTTAGAATGGCTTAACTTAAAGTGCTGTAAAAAATTTTTGGAAAAAAATATTATTTTAAGGTACTTTATGATATGTTGCCATATGGCAACAACGTACAATAGTGGAAATAACTTAGAATAAGTTTAAGTGTATATAGTTCATATTTTTCCTCAAAAATGTTGTTTGTATTGAATCAATTGGTGCTATTATAAGCTTTAGCAGTAATTATAAACAATACCTTATACTTATTTTGCAAATTCTTGTGTTTTTCCATTCTCTTTTGCTGAATAATGCTTTATATTCTTTATATTTCAATACATTTTTCATGAATATAATTTAAATTGCAAATGTAGACAGTTAAAAACACATCTAATACTGTTCATCATGTATCATAAAACACTGACATAAAACCAAAAACATTGCAGTTCATGAAAATGAGACACCATGATAGGAAAGTGGTAGGTCTGGGCCAGTATACATGGCTGTGATGGCAGATCTCTGATGTTGATTTAATCCATAATACAAATGTCATGGCAGTCCTTAACATACGACTAATCAACATTATATCACTAGCATTAATGTTTTTATTGTTATAGCTTAACAGACTGCAGCTGGCCTTTGCTAGCTATCTAACCTATTATAATAATGTCATTCTATTATTGCGCAGTGTTGCCATATGGCAACACAGACATTTTCTCGATTTACCAAAAACTAATTTCATAAAAACTTTTTTGAGTGGTGAATATGTCATCATACCTTACCTGAGATGATGTTAACATTTTTTTTGTGAATGTGACATGGGCGGGTCCTTGTTTGTTACTGACGTTTTAATTTGCTTTCAGCAACTACATACAAGAGACGGCAGTCTGTCAGATATCGCGTCACAGAAAAAAAATTGCATGTCATGTGACTTAACCAAAGCACATCATTGGCTAAACTAAGGTCTTCTCTTACCAACAAAAAAAACTAGAATGTTCTCTTAAAGAGACGGTGGCAAGGAAACGAACACAAAGTGTATGTTGCCATATGGCAACACTATGCGGTAGAGGGTTAAATGGCTATAACTCGAGAACGAAATGAGATATTTGCACCAAACTTGGTACACCTGTGTGCGGGCTAAATTTTTGGTCACGATAAAAAAATCATGACGATTGGCCACTAGGTGGTGCTATAACACGAAAAAAAACATGAAAACAGCTGTAACTATGCAACCATTAGTCTGATTGACTTAAAATTTGGTGTGCAATGTCTTGGTCTAAGGGGACAATTGATAGTCTATGAGGACACTGGCGTATCTCAAAAAACATGGCCGCATCGCCAATGAAGTTTGAGCACCTATTAGACAAGGTTAACGAAGGCTGGTCGGAACCAAACTTGGTGCGCATAATCGAATCATGGGCCTGGAGGGCTGTAACAATTTTGAAAGAAATCGGCCACTAGTTGGCGCTAACGAGTTTCACAACTCTGTAATCACATGGTGTTTCATAAATGCACACAATATGCATATCATTAGATAGAACTCCTCATGCTGAACAATTTTACCTCAAGAACCAATGCTGTCAATCAAACTGTTCATTAATTATTCATGAATATTTTAAAAACCTACTTTTGCAAACTAGTCCTAGTTTTTTCGCCCAATCAGAATAAAACCAGTGCAGGACAATTCTCTGGACTCTCTAGATCAATAATTATCAAAAAAAGTTGAACTTTACCCATTGGGTCGCTATAACTGGGTCATTTATAAAGTGGGCGTAGCTAAATATACCCAAAAGCCTATAAAACCTAAACGAAAACTCAGAACTTCACGCACATTGGTGAGCACATGCAGGGTATGACTCTAAAGAAGCACACCCATTTTTATGGAGATCGGACCATAGGTGGCGCTATAACTGTTAAAAAACTTTAAAAAACTTGTGTTTTTAATGCTTTTGGCTGAAATTGTATATAACTCTGGAGTTGGTCGACTTACTTTCACGAGAGTCACATCTTTAGACTCCTGAATCCTTGCAGAATTCAACGATATCAGACATGCCAGGTTTCGGCTTATGTTAAGACTCTTAGCAAGAAAACGCTTTAGACCAGGGCTGCGTTTCCCAAAAGCATCGTAAGCCTAAATTGATCGTAGCTCCGTTGGTGGCAATGGGTCTTAAATCAACTTAGGCTTAAATGCTTTTGGGAAACGCAGCCCAGGGCCGGGTTTCCTAATAATGATGTATCTTAGCTTCTAAGAGCGCTTTCTACGAGCAAGGTTATGAGCGCCAGCTGCAGTTCCACATGCACTTAACATGAATGCGCAAGAACGCATTCTATGTGCTACTTAAAGGGTTAGTTCACCCAAAAATTAAAATTCTGTCATTAATTACTTACCCTCATGTTGTTCGACACCCGTAAGACCTTTGCTCATCTTCAGAACACAAATTAGGATATTTCTGTTGAAATCCAATGGCTCAGAAAGGCCTCCATAGCCAGCAATATAATTTCCTCTCTCAAGACCCATAAAAGGTACCGCAAAACTGCTGAAATCACGTGACTTTGGCGATCCGAATCATGAATCGATACACTGATTCATAACGTTTCGAAGCTTCAGGAAGCAGTGTTTTGAAATCGGCCCATCACTATATAAGTTGTTATTTAGTTTTTTTGCGCACAAAAACTATTGTTGTCACTTCATAAACTGATTGTAGAACCACTGTAGTGAGATGGACTTTGTAACGACGTCTTTAGTACCTTTTATGGGTCTTGAGAGAGGAAATTACATTGCTGGCTATGGAGCCCTTTCTGAGCCATCGGATTTGAACAGAAATATCTTAATTTGTGTTCCGAAGATGAACAAAGGTCTTACGGGTGTCGAACGACATGAGGGCAAGTAATTAATGACAGAATTTTCATTTTTGGGTGAACTAACCCTTTAAGATTCACTGTCTGTTTCTCAAGTGCTGAAATATTACCTTATAGAATTGTATCCTTTAACGTTTAACCTAATAATCGTCACCTTATGTGGATTAGAATAATAAGTAAGTAAATAAATAAAGATACCTTTCAAAAAGATAATGTTCTTCTGGAGGAGGTAGAGCGAAACAAAGATGTAATTTTCAGAAGATTTCTGTAAATTATACATAGGCTATATATATATATATATATATATATATATACAGTCAAACCAAAATTTATTCAGGCACCTTGAACATTTCATTCATTGTTACAGTTTATTCACTATAGTTTAAAAAATGGTAATAAAATATGACAAGATCTCAGAGTTAAACTGTCAGAAAAAAATTAATCTTAATTATGTCAGATAACACTTAAGCAAAACATGGTCAGGTCAAAGTGTCTCAATAATTTTTGGTTCCAAATTTTTATCAATTTTACTGGTAGTCCACTGTATGAAGAATTTTTGGGTATAATATGTCACAGTTTACTTTATTTTGCTATCCTCACTTACATAAATGAACTATTTATATAACAGTATATATATATATATATATATATATATATATATATATATATATATATATATATACTGTACCTGTATTAGTTAAATTTGCTGTGTGATACGCCACAAGTTTCACAGATATTGGGTTGAAACATATAAACATGATACATTCAGAACACTATAATGATACATTCCCGCAACAATTAGTCTTGTAATGACGACCAATCTGTTTTGGGAAAATTATAATTTTGATGTTGGCCAGGTTGAGTCAGAAATATGAATTTTTTTCTCTAAAAATAAACCATATATTAGCATGTCAATAACTTATTTATGCTGACAAAAATAAAGCCTATTTAACTAATATGTAGGGCATAATCTACCATAAATCTTAAGAAAATTATTTGTCATATTTTGGAAAACCCAGCTATAATGACTTGTGTATACATAAGTATTCTAAACATTAAAAAGTGTCAGGTGTTACTGAGCTATATTGTTACCCAAACACTTAAAATTAGCTCACCTAATGTAGTCAATTTGATTCAAATAATTATATTTTTGACTTAAGTCAAACCAGTTAATTTACATGTTACCATAGACACTGATTTATGTTTCTGCCAGCGGGTGCCCACACCCAATCCCCCCACCCCAACCCCAAATATATTAACAACCAAATATAAAACACATTTTTATTTACATCTGTTTCCATGGGCAAATGTTAACTGGGCTAAGTTCCCTTTCGATACTTCACTCGTACTGCGTATGGGGAAAGGTCTCCTTTTTCCCCGTTACTGAAGCCTTTTTCAATAACGCAGTGTAACTGCATCGTCATTGGTTCACTCATAGACAAGTTGTTGAACCAATGACGGCGCGGCATAGCTGCGCGACCTATGGCGACAGAGCGCGCGAATATTCCTGCCGAAATGGGCGGGGTTTAGGGCTATATAAGCGGGCGTTTCGCCATAGGATTTCAGTTCTCTCTCCTTCAGCGACGACTTCACATCGCTCCTCGCTGAGCTTTCCAACAGCGGTTTTCACTGCTCTAGCGGCCCTCGCCGCTCTAAAAGAACCCCTCAAACGCCGTTTCCACGGCGGCGGCGTTGTTACAAATGCCGCGCCACTCATGTGGCACATGCAGAGCCCCTCTACATGACGACGACGGTCACGGTGAGTGCGTCGGCTGCCTGGGCAGACCCCATGCAGAGGCCGCGCTCACCGGGACCTCGTGTTCTCACTGTGAGAACATGAGTCTCGCCTCTCTGCGCTCGCGGATCGCCTTCTTCAGTGAAGGCGATCTCGCCGCTCGCGCCCTCCCGTCTTCTTCCTCCCGCGAGCCGGCTAGGAAAGACGTCGGGGCAGAGCGGCCCAGCGCACGGAGTTGGATGACGTCACGCCGGCTTCCCCGCGTGCCTCACCCTCTCCCCCGAGAGAGCAGTTCCCCATCCTGTTCTCCCGCCCTGAGCTGCGTCCCTCGGCAGATGCGAGTGACCTCATCTCTTTTGGCGGTTCTGAGGACGAGCCGCTTGATGAAGTCATGTCTCTCGCGGCCTCTGAATCCGAAGGTTGGGCCGGTGATTCTGACCCCGCCCGCTTTCCCTTGCTGGAGCCCATTGACTGCAAGCCGGGTATGGATGCCGAGCTCTTCCGCATCCTTTCGAAAGCAGTAGAGGTTTTGGACCTCGACTGGGCTCCGCCAGAGGAGCCATCATGGAGCAGGCTCAATGAGTGGTTCCTGCCGGGTTCCCGCCAGGCCCCTCGTCAACGCGCTGCGCCGTTTTTCCCAGAGGTTCACAACGAGCTGACGAAGTCGTGGCGCGCCCCGTATTCTGCCCGCCTATGTACTACGCATTATTCAGCTCTCACCTCTGTGGATGGCTCTGAAGAGAAGGGTTACGAGCATCTACCGCCCCTGGACGAAGCGGTGGCGGCTCACCTCTGTCCCCCCACGGCTGTGGGTTGGAAAACTAAGAGGGCCCTTCCATCCAAGCCCTGCAGGACCACTTCTGCCCTGGCTGGCAGAGCATATACGTCCGCGGGCCAGGCTGCCTCAGCGTTGCACGCCATGGCTATTCTCCAGGTGTTTCAAGCGAAGCTCCTCCGTTCTCTGGATGAGTCCGGCGTCGATGCACCTGCCTTCCGTGACCTCCGCAGCACCACTGACTTAGCCCTGCGTGCCACAAAGGCCACAGCTCAGGCTATTGGACGATCCATGGCCAGCCTGGTTGTGCTTGAGCACCATTTGTGGCTCAACCTGACCGAGATTAAGGAGATGGACAAGACGGCCTTTTTGGATGCCCCGGTCTCTCCTTCTGGTCTCTTCGGGCCAGCAGTAGAGGGCTTTACGGAGCGTTTTACTGCAGCACAAAAGTCGTCTCATGCTATGTGACACTTCCTGCCTAAACGCCCTAGCTCCACGTCTGCTTCCAGCCGCCCCAAGTCTGCGCCGGCTCAGCAGAACAAACCTGCCCCCTCTACCTCTCAGGCAGCACCACCCAAGGAACAGCACCATCGTAAGCGCTCCTCCTTCCTGAGGCAACGTCAGGGACCCCGGCCTAAGATTACGCTGGACCCAACGCCTCCTAAGCCCTCCTGATATTTCAGGAAGGAAGAGGATGGGGCAAAGTCTCGCCACGGCCGGACCACCCCAAATGCTCTTTCGTTCCACCCCCCCTCCGCCTCGTTCAGCTCCGGGCGTGGGAGATATGTTCAGTGTTGTGCTAACTGGGCCCAGTGCTGCGTCCATGCAAAACGCTATTCTTATGGCGAACACTATGAATATTCTACCTTCTCTAAGAAAGAGCGAAGTTCCTCTTCCACTCTCTCCGGTGCACGGGCCCCCGGTTGGCGGCCCGTCACCCGATACCATTCAGCCCCTTGTCACGTGGGCCGAGGCCTGGCGGGCCATCCCCGGAGTGTCAAGCTGGGTTCTGGGAACCATAAGTCGAGGCTACTCGCTTCAGTTCGCCCGAAGGCCCCCGCGCTTCAGCAGGGTGCTTCAGACTTCAGTCAACACGGACGACGTTCATGTCCTCCGAGCCGAAGTCACGTCTCTTCTGAGGAAAGGAGCTATAGAAATAGTCTCCCCCTCAGAGAGCAATTTGGGGTTCTACAGCCGTTATTTTCTAGTTCCCAAAAAAGATGGCGGTCTCAGACCCATCTTAGATCTCAGGCTCTTGAACCTCTCCCTCATGAGACGGAAGTTCAAGATGCTAACGCTGAAGCAGATCCTCGCGCAGGTTTGCCCCGGGGACTGGTTCTGCTCGCTGGACCTGAAAGATGCATACTTTCACATCCAGATAGCCCCCCATCACAGGCGATTCTTGAGATTCGCGTTCGAGGGTGTGGCTTACCAATATACGGTCCTTCCATTTGGACTGTCCCTAGCTCCTCGCACTTTTACCAAGTGCATGAACGCGGTGCTTTCCCCACTGAGACAGATGGGAATCCGGGTTCTCAATTACCTCGACGACTGGCTCATCCTAGCCCAGTCACGAGCCGAGCTGGAGCATCACAGATCCGTGTTACTCAGCCACTTGGAGTGCCTGGGTCTCAGGGTCAACTTTGCCAAGAGCTCACTGCTCCCCAGCCAGCGTATAACTCAGCTCGGCCTTCTTCGGATGCGGCCTCTGCAGTACTGGTTGAAGTTCCGGGTCCCTCCTCACGCCTGGTGGCACAGCCGCCTGCGTCTCAGGGTCAATCAGGCCTGTTTGGCAGCTCTGAAACCCTGGATGAACCCTGTATGGTTCAGCCAAGGGGTACCCCTACAGGCGGTGTCCAGAAGGACGGTGCTCTCAACGGATGCGTCCAACACAGGTTGGGGCGCTCTTTGCGAGGGCAGACCGGCCTTCGGCTCGTGGTCTCACGAGGAATGCCATCTGCACATCAACTGCCTCGAGATGTTGGCAGTGATTCGAGCCCTTCATGCGTTCCAGGCACACCTGACAGGGCGCCACGTCTTAGTCCAGTCGGACAGCATGACAGTGGTGTCATACATAAATCAACAGGGCGGTCTTTCGTCCAGCCGCTTATGCGCTCTGGCGAAGCGTCTTCTGGAATGGGCATCACCGAGGTTTCAGTCGCTCAGGGCGACTCACATACCCGGGAGAACAAACTTGGGAGCAGACATGCTATCTCGGAGCAATGTCCCCTCAGACGAGTGGATGCTCCACCCCCAGACGGTTCTCATGATCTGGGAGTTCTTCGGAAAGGCAGAGGTAGACCTCTTCGCTTCAGAAGGCAACTCTCACTGCCCAATTTATTTCTCGAAGGAGGAAGATGCGCTGGCCCATGTCTGGCCCAGCACCCTCCTTTACGCCTTTCCCCCGATCGCTCTGATCCCACAGGTCATCAGACGAATCAGGGAAGACGAGCACAGAGTCCTCCTGGTGGCCCCGCTCTGGAGGAGCCAAGTTTGGTCCTCAGAGCTGTTCAGGCTTTCCACAAAAGCTCCGTGGCCGATCCCCCTGAGACGGGACCTCCTCTCTCAGGCGAACAGGACGATTTGGCATCCCCAGCCAGAACTCTGGGCTCTGCACCTCTGGTCCCTCGAGGGGAGCCTGCCAACCTCCCCGGGGACGTGCTGAATACCATTTCTCAGGCGAGAGCTCCGTCCACGAGACGCCTCTACGCCCAGAAATGGTCGGTCTTTGTTGACTGGTGTTCTACACGCAACATAGACCCAGTGGAGTGTGACGTATCTCCGATACTGTCTTTTCTCCAGGAGCGTTTGAATCTGGGTCGCACCCCTTCAACGCTCAAAGTTTACGTAGCAGCCATTGCAGCGTTTCACGCTCCTATCGCAGGCCAGTCAGTGGGACGAAACAACCTCGTGGTGCGTTTCTTGAGAGGTTCTAGGCGATTAAATTCTCCTCGTCCTCTCACTGTTCCCACCTGGGACCTCTCTTTGGTCCTCAGAGCTCTTAAAGGGCCTCCCTTTGAGCCACTGCGTTCAGCTGACCTCAGGCCCCTCACGCTCAAAACCGCTCTACTACTTGCACTAGCATCGGTTAAGCGAGTTGGTGACTTGCAGGCCCTCTCCGTGAGCCCTGCATGCCTTGAATTTGGGCCCAACAACTCCAAAGTCGTTTTGAAACCTAGGCATGGCTACGTCCCTAAGGTGCTCTCGACTCCATTCAGAGCACAGGTTATTTCCCTCTCAGCGCTTCCTCCCTCGTCGGACGAGCGAGAGTTGGAACTACTCTGCCCTGTCAGGGCATTAAGGACCTACGTTGATCGATCACAGCCTTTTCGGCAATCTGATCAGCTCTTTATCTGCTTTGGTGGCCGCACCAAGGGGTCTTCGGTCTCAAAGCAACGTCTTTCGCGTTGGATAGTCGATGCTATTGCTCTTTGTTACTCCTCTATGGGCCTCGACTGCCCCATAGGAGTTAGAGCTCACTCTACTAGAGGAATGGCTTCCTCTTGGGCCTGGTCTAGTGGAGTTTCGATTAAAGACATCTGTGAGGCGGCCGGCTGGTCCTCGCCATCTACTTTTGTCAGATTTTATCATTTGGACGTCCCGACCTTACAAGCTCGGGTCCTCTCGGTATGATCCAGCGGCCTCTATCGAGCTCCGCTTCATGCCACTCTGGGAGTTAACTCCCTTTTTGTAGTGTAACGAGGGTTCGACGGCTCCGGCCTTCTCACTTGTCCTCTGGTTCCCTGACGGTGCCCAAGACAAGTCCAGTCGTTCCCTGCTGTGGCACGGCGCGGTTGAATTCGTTCCCCATACGCAGTACGAGTGAAGTATTGAAAGGGAACGTACTCGGTTACTAACGTAACCTCGGTTCCCTGAGATACGGAATGAGTACTGCGTTACATGCCGTGCCACGATGCTGCGGCTTGAGTGTCGTCGCTTCAGTCGTATGACCTGAAATCCTATGGCGAAACGCCCGCTTATATAGCCCTAAACCCCGCCCATTTCGGCGGGAATATTCGCGCGCTCTGTCGCCATAGGTCGCGCAGCTATGCCGCGCCATCATTGGTTCAACAACTTGTCTATGAGTGAACCAATGACGATGCAGTTACACTGCGTTATTGAAAAAGGCTTCAGTAACGGGGAAAAAGGAGACCTTTCCCCATACGCAGTACTCGTTCCGTATCTCAGGGAACCGAGGTTACGTTAGTCACCGAGTACGTTATCACATATGCAACAAATGCCCCATTCTCATTTTTCAGGCAAGCCTACTTGGTGTTAGTTTTTAACTGGTCTTTTTCTCCGTTCGATGGTGTCCTTGATGAATTTATTACACAAAAGTTATTTGTGTCTCGCGAAGAGAAGCACAGACTGCAAATATTTGAAATAACCAAACAAAACCAACCAACCAAACAAAAACACTTTCTTTGTGTTGAAGTGTTTTCGAGAGACGCTCTCTCGCTGATGTACCTGATGATCAGTAAGTGTTCACTAAATAAAATAATTTAATAAATATCTTTTTACAATAAGTACTTGACTGAAGAGCACGAAATTCACAAGTGAAGAGGACAAAGTTTAAGCGTGCACACATAAGACTACTGTAAATTTGAGAGCATGCGAGTTTTGTATATTTTTATTTTTACAGAGTATAGAGTTTTTATTATTACAGAGATTTATTTGAGTGCCAGTTACATGGATGCGCTCTACACATTGTCATTACAATAATGTCACTATAAAATATGAACTATGAAAATAAAAAAAAAGCTGTAATCAAATTTTTTTTAATGTTTAAAAAAAAATGAATGGACAATATTTCATATTTTTCTGTGCGTGCTCAAGCCTATCAGCGCCTATGCATGTTACCATATGTCAAACACTTTACATGATGAACAGATTTAGTTTAAGATTTTAATTCACATATAAACATTGATCAGGAAACAGAAATAGAAGCTCAACAAAGCCTGCTTGAGATGCAAGAACAAACCTCTTGCTGAAGCTCAAACGTGCTGCGTAACACGAGAATGAACCTCATTGGTTCTTGAGGAAGCTCAAACGTGCTGCGTAACACGAGAATGAACCTCACTGGTTCTTGCTGAAGCTCAAACGTGCTGCGTAACACGAGAATGAACCTCATTGGTTCTTGCTGAAGCTCAAACGTGCTGCGTAACACGAGAATGAACCTCATTGGTTCTTGCTGAAGCTCAAACACGCTGCGTAACACGAGAATGAACCTCATTGGTTCTTGCTGAAGCTCAAACGTGCTGCGTAACACGAGAATGAACCTCATTGGTTCTTGCTGAAGCTCAAACGCGCTGTGTAACACGAGAATTAACCTAATTGGTTCTTGCTGAAGCTCGAACGTGATGCGTAACATGAGAATGAACCTCATTGGTTCTTGCTGAAGCTCAAATGTGCTGTGTAACACTAGAGTGAACCTCACTGGTTCTTGCTGAAGCTCAAACGCGCTGTGTAACACGAGAATTAACCTCATTGGTTCTTGCAGAAGCTCAAATGCGCTGCGTAACACGAGAATGAACCTCATTGGTTCTTGCTGAAGCTCAAACGCGCTGCGTAACACGAGAATTAACCTAATTGGTTCTTGCAGAAGCTTAAATGCGCTGTGTAACACGAGAATGAACCTAACTGGTTCTTGCTGAAGCTCGAACGTGATGCGTAACACGAGAATGAACCTCATTAGTTCTTGCTGAAGCTCAAACGTGCTGCGTAACACTAGAATGAACTTCATTGGTTCTCGCTGAAGCTCAAACGTTCTGCGTAACACGAGAATGAACCTCATTGGTTCTCGCTGAAGCTCAAACGTGCTGCGTAACACGAGAATGAACCTCATTGGTTCTTGCGGAAGCTCAAACGCGCTGCGTAACACGAGAATGAACCTCATTGGTTCTTGCTGAAGCTCAAACGTGCTGCGTAACACGAGAATGAACCTCATTGGTTCTTGCTGAAGCTCAAACGTGCTGCGTAACACAAGAATGAACCACATTGGTTCTTACTGAAGCTCAAACTTGCTGCGTAACACACGAGAATGAATCTTATTGGTTCTTGCGGAAGCTCAAACATGCTGTGTAACACGAGAATGAACCTCATTGGTTCTTGCGGAAGCTCAAATGCGCTGCGTAACGCGAGAATGAACCTCATTGGTTCTTGCAGAAGCTCAAACGTGCTGCGTAACATGAGAATGAACCTCATTGGTTCTTGCTGAAGCTCAAACGTGCTGCGTAACACGAGAATGAACCTCATTGGTTCTTGCGGAAGCTCAAACGTGCTGCGTAACTCGAGAATGAACCTCATTGGTTCTTGCGGAAGCTCAAATGCGCTGCGTAACGCGAGAATGAACCTCATTGGTTCTTGCAGAAGCTCAAACGTGCTGCGTAACATGAGAATGAACCTCATTGGTTCTTGCTGAAGCTCAAACGTGCTGCGTAACACGAGAATGAACCTCATTGGTTCTTGCGGAAGCTCAAACGCGCTGCGTAACGCGAGAATGAACCTCATTGGTTCTTGCAGAAGCTCAAACGTGCTGCGTAACACGAGAATGAACCTCATTGGTTCTTGCTGAAGCTCAAACGTGCTGCGTTACATGAATGAACCCCAATGTATCTTGCATGTCATGGAAACATGCTTAAGCTTACCATAACTGCTATGTGAATTGATTAATTTTTATATGTGAATAAAAGCCTAAATTAAATCTGGTCATCATATAAAGCGATCAAATCTCTTCAGAAAATGTTGACTAAACTGCTCGATTCATATGGTTTCGTCTTACGATCTCTTTATGAACTTTTTGAAGTGTCAAAGTGTCAGTTGCGTAGCTGTCTATAGAGGGAGAGAAAGCTCTCAGATTTCATCAAAAAGAACTTAATTTGTGTTCCAAAGATGAACAAAAGTCTTACAGGCTTGGAATGACATGAGGGTGAGAAATTAATGACAGAATTTTCATTTGTGGGTAAACTAACCCTTTAAGAATAAACCCTGGGAGAAACCATCCCCCTCTGGGAGCAGACATTACTATAAATACTATCGAGTTATATAATGTGTTGTACAAATCATGGACGTAATGATTTATATTTATTTTGCTCCAAATCAAACCAACAGCTCTAAATGTAAATCATTATTGTATGTTTACCTTAGTGATTTGGGGTCAAAAAATAAGAAATCCTCTGTAGTGTAGCTTTAACAGGAATTAACAGGAGAGTGTGTGGAATTAAAAGCAGATGACACCAGGCCAGTGCCATTCAATACTTCTAATTACACATTCAATGTATCCTCTTTTAACAGGTTAAGCTGTCATGGCTACTGGGAAGACTTTCCTCACTATCCTTTATCTGCTTCTATACAGCTGTTTCTGCACAGCTGAAATTAGCATGAAACAAGTCAGTCAAGTGGAGAAGGGCATGGCATTGTCTAAAGAGTTCATCCAACGGGTCAATGATGTGGCTGAAATCATTTCAGAAAAAAGGAACACAGTCAACAAAGTCCTCCAAGTCTTTAGTTCTCTTGGCAAAGTCGCAGCAGGTTTTGGCTTTATCGGCGCATTAATTAGCTTCATCCTCGCATTCATTCCACAATCAAATCCAATGTTTGAGTTCATGAAGGAACAATTTGCAGAAGTCAACCGTAAACTCGACTCTCTCTCCCTTCAAATTTCAACCCTGCAAACAGAAATGAAATGGACGAACTATGCAAGCAGTTATGGCAAAGATGAGAATGTGATCAAGAACTCCTGGGCCAAGTTAACAGAATTCATAACGACCGCTCCTGCTGCCTCCACAGAGGAACAGAAGACCAGGCTGGCTGAGAGGTTCACCACTTTCTATGAAAACACTGGCACAGAAAACAGTGTTGCTAATTTCTACAGATACATCACTGAGAACAATCCTGTCAGCTTAAATAAGAATCTCTTACAGCTCATCATTGAGAAATCCAATGGTGACTTTAATGTCCTGGTGCAATACTCCACCTACTTCACTACTCTGATGGTCTCAGGACTAAAGTTAAATGTATTTTATTACAAACTAAAGGGCTATGATGCTGAGGTAAAGGCACAAGAAGCAGTTACACAACTGTCCAACACTTTATCAGCCATACAGGATGCCTTGATTGAGTGTGCCGACGACTTTGAGACATGGGCTCGAAAGGATGCTGTGAAACTTGGCAGTCAACGATTCTCAAAAAGCAAAGACCTAGCTACAGATATTAAGAAACATTTGGAGAGCAAGTTCCACTGGTTCAAATGGATAGTAATTGCCCACTCAAATGATGTTAAAAATGAGTTTACCTTTGGACAGTCAATTAACTTTTATGCTCAAGAAAAGACATCAGTTCACATAATTCATCAAGAAAAGGGCTCTGTTGTTGATCAAAACACTAAGGACAGTATTAAATCCAGTTTGCAAAAAGAAATGTTAAGTTTGAGCAGTAACTTCCAGTGTATAACAATGAAGGATGAGCTGCTCAGCAAGTTTGGTGCTAAAGCTACCACCCACATACATTTTCTTCATGCTGTTACAAAACCATCAGATTATGCACAGACAGATGTGGCGGATATTGAGCTGGTTTGTAAACCAGAACTTCTCATCTTCAGAGATTTTAATATCTTTCTCAAAGGAAATAGTTTGAAGTCTCCCTGCTCAGACGTGAATTGTAACCATGGAGAATGTAAACCCATCAAGGACACCACACAAGGATTCTGTAAGTGCCATAAGATGTTCCACGGTCCAGCTTGTGAGGAAAGCATCCAAAGTATTATTGACTATGCAGCTCTTGAAGGTGAAATCGATGGCATGGTCTATAAACCAGTCCCTGATCTGACAGCAATTTATTTTAGCATCAAGGATCTGAAGGATTACACTAAAGAAATAGTTGAGTCTGTCCGAGATGACATCAAGTGGACACAAATCTTTGTGAAATACAACCTTGTGATTGAGAAGTTTCGCTACATCAATGCATTACATTCTCAACTTAAAAACAATGCAATAACCCAACGCCACTACGTTTCTGAAGTTGGAGCTCAGTTCACAGGGGGACACTCTTTTCAATTTTATCTCTCAGGCTTTCACGACATGATGATGGGCACTGGATTTGGAGTCAAACAAAATATTCTGGATATGTTTCGCAAGTCGCTGGTCCAGGACTCACAAAGTCAGTCTGGTGAGCTAAAAGAGTGCTCAAAAAACTACAGTGACAAGATTGATTATTTTGTGCGCTACATGTTTGCCCTTGAAAAGGAAGCTGTTTTGGCTTGGTCAAAATACTTACTTGTCACCGAAAAATCAGAGAACATTGATTTTGTTCGGAAGTTATTTCAGAAGAATGTCTTACAGCAGTGGAAACTCTACAATAATAATGGATGTGGCCCTCTAATGGCTGCAGATCTTCAGAACAACTACTGCGAGAAGTCCTACCACAGCACAGCCGGGCAGCAGGTGAAAATGAAATGTGGTGGATTATACAAGCCCTTCCCTGAGATTGAGTTGTGCTCTGGAGGGAAGTGGAGTGCCCTACCTGTGTGCTACACTGAGCAAGTAAACGGACGAGTCGAGTGCAAATCTGAAGGTGGAGCCACTGTCTGCAAGGCCTCGTGCTCGTCCGGCTGGGGCTCCGCCACACACCCTCAGCCAGCTGAGTACAAGTGCTCACAGTCGCCCTGTCCATCCTTCATACCACACGAGTGTAACGACTGCACACAAAGCAGTGTTTGTAAGGACAAGGAGGTCTGCACTGGTACCTTCGGCACATGTCGTGACGCATGCCTGGTCAAACCCTGTGGTGTGAACGCCAAGTGCTCCTCCTTCAATCACGGCAGGAGCTGCACCTGTGTGAGCCCAGTTGATAGGAAACCCATACTCGGGCTGCAGGAGTCCAGACCTCCAGTGGATTCAGACCAGAGGAGTGCCTAGCAGTATGAACACTCTTTTACTTTATATAAACTCACATTAGATTAGGCTGATTCTTAATTTTAACATGTTTAGTCCACACTTTCAAATTAATAGACAGCATCACAAATATTACACCTTGAAGCACTTCAGCACCGTTATGACTGAACTTCTTCTTACAGTTCCATTCCGTACCTGATCCCATTTAATAATGTAATTATAAAATCATGTAAATGAATTACAATGAAATTCACTGATAAGCACAGAAAACTGTAGGACAGGGCTGGGTTTCCTGATATAACTTTGTTTCTTAGCGTGCTATGAAGACTATACCTTAACTGAAGATATACCGTGTCTAGGTATATCTAGTTGCTTATATCTATATCTTCTTAAGTGCGACGTTACCAGGAGCTCTCCTTGAATTGGTTGATATCGACGGCTCAAGAATCGATAATTCACTCTATACAGTCGCTGCTTCACTGCATTATGTGAGAAATCAGTGTTCTTTATAAAAAGAAGCACTTCAGAAGTAGAAATTGCATTTATCAGGACTCATGGGATGTTATAAAAGTAATCCAAATTGCAAACTAAATCCATATTGTAATTTATCTATATTCTGGGGATGCTAGAGCCCCCATCAGCGTGAGTTTAAGGCGACCTTTATTTAGAACAAAGTTTTAATTATTGGAGACGCGTCATGCAGCTGACAGACATGCAGGTATCGCGTTTATATCGTTTATTTTCATTTTTTATTCAAAATATTCACAAACTTGTTAACTATATCATGAATTTTATGATATATTCCGATTGTAAAATATGTGGAAGTGAATGCGTTTTGTTGCGCGGTGAGTTTGCACTGGCAATTCAGAGCTGTCGGATATACGAAATCTTCCACGAAATACATAAAAGTATGTGGCTGGTGAACTGGGAGAAAAATAGAGTAAACTTTATTGTGTATCTGATATAAATAAAACACTTTGTCAAATTATACTAGTTGAAAGGGTTATTGTTGCAGCCTCCGTAGACATCAGTGTATGGAATTTAACAAACTATAAATGTCTTTTTTATGCAGTAGCCTACTTAATTCAAATATGTATTTAAATGTCTGAAAACTAAAATAAACCTGATGAGGTTAAAAACACAGAATAGTTGTGACACATAACAAGCGCGGAGCACGTCTGTCTCTGGATCAGCACTAAAGCACATTAGAATTTAGCAGTGAATCTTTGCATTTTATTCTTTGCCATAATCCTAATCGAACACTGGGTGTATTACAGCTTCAGAATCAACAGTGATAAGGTATAGTTAAGAGTGGTCCAGATCAACCTTACTAAATGACTCACAGAAGGTATACTTAAGCAAGAACGTTTCGGGAAACGTATTTACGTTAAGGTACATCTTAAGGAATAATTTAAGAACGAAGTAGAGTTAAGAAGGTTTCAGGAAATCCAGCCCAGATCATCTAGGGAAAAAAAGCTCTTGTGCACTTTGTGCTCACCTAACACAAGAGCATTGTATCTTCAAGCTAGACGAAGCTACTCTCAAATCATGAGGCTTGATTAACCCATAAATCCTTGTGGTTTACAGATGCTGTTCGTTCTAAAACACAACTTGTGGTATGCAGAGCCATCGGACCTGACAAAGGGTGGCACAGTGGATATCTAAAGGATCACTACTGCATGTATGAATGGAACTGGAGCGAGTATTGGGATAAAAGCTATGAGGTACATTAGGGCAGTACATTATATTAATATTTAAACACTACAGATAACAAATGCATGTGTAGTCAGGGAAATGTTGCCTCTTATCTTTTCAAAATGAATGTATTAATCTGCAGATTCTGGTTGATCCATGTAACGGACGTGGTTGGAAATGGATGGAGGGGACACAGTCAGACATGGTCATGTATGAAAGAGCTCCACATTTGTATAATCATGTCAAATTCTACGTGTGTAGGTTAGTGCCATTACAAATACAATACATAATACTCATTTTTACAAAACCTTTATGAAATGTATATGTTTGCAGACTAACTGAAAAAAAAAATTAACCCATATCAAAAATGTTTTATTGAGATTAAAATCATGTCACAACTGTGATGGTGGTCTAATGTTCGCTTTTTTGCCCAATAGTGCGAAGAGCAATGGATATGTAGGGAAGCTTTTCAACACACGACATGGCTTTCTGTGCCATATTCCCAAGAAGTATGATACCAGGCATGGAAGTTTCTATGTTCTGGTTCCACAACCATGTATCTGAAGACACTTTTTCGTGATTCCCTGTTTAGTGCTTAAGTTTCTCCAGTTCATTTTTCAAGCTGTGAACTGAGGGAGGTGCTGTATACTAGACCAAAATGCACACATGGAAAGGAGTTAAAACATTTTGCAAAACATTTAATCAAGTGGTATAAACACATGCTTTTTGTTAGTCTTTTTATTTGGTTGTTTTTCAGTGTGGTCTTTTTAAAAGTAAAAAAAGTTCAAAAAATGTATTAGACATTGAATTTTGATGAAAGTGAGCAAGTGGAGTACATTTCCACCTGCAGGATATTAATGTGTGTTTGCAGTAAAATTTAATGTTCTCTGCGCAGTCAATACTATAAACTCAATGCCATTATGTAAAATTTGAGTATGCAAATTCCAATGAAAAATAATTGCTTCAATAAACGTTACTAGATGCACATTGGATGTCTTTCTTCAGTGTTACAGCTCAAAATAATGGTTGTGGCTTATATGTTTTGATGTTGACATAGTAAATGTTATTTTATGGAGTGTTTAAAGTGTACATGATGCAACAATTTACTTGATAGTGGTAGATGAGTAATTAATATTAGTAAAAAATAAAAAGTTAAATATAATAAATATAACTTGAATTCTTAATTTTACTTCTAAATTTACTTCTATCCCTTGCTTTCATTTGCATTAAAAAAAATAAAAAATAAAATATGGCATCAACCTGACTGAGGTCTATTGTACATCATTCACAGCAGATTCCATTATGATCCATCAATTTAAATATAATTTTGATTAGCCCAAACTGAATTACAGGTATCTCTAATTATCTTTCTTACCAGTCAAATTCTAAATGCAGATATCACAACATAGCATTGAGTCATCAAAATACAGTTATAGAGCATTAAATATAAAATCTGCTTGCCATATCCATGAACCCGTATCTAATGTGTGGATGATTTCAAGTCAAGAGTTGAAATTAGGTACCTAAATTAAATCAGACTTAGAATTGTCTGTCAAAGGGTCCTCCATCTGAAACAAACACAAAAGTAAAAATGTTTTGGGTTTTCATATATGAAAATGTTGCTAATGGAGTTTAAAAGGATAGTTTACCCAAAAATGAAAATGTGATGTTTATCTGCTTACCCCCAGCACATCCAAGATGTAGGTGACTTTGTTTCTTCAGTAGAACACAAATGATGATTTTTAACTCCAACCGTTGCCGTCTGTCAGTCTTATAATGCATTGAAACGGTAACACCATCTATAAGAGTAAATAAAACATGCACAGACAAATCCAAATTAAACCCTGCGGCTCGTGACGACACATTGATGTCCTAAGACACGAAACGATCGGTTTGTGTGGGAAACCGAACAGTATTTATATCATTTTATACCTCTAATACACCACTATGTCCAACTGCCTTGAGTGTGTGCACGCATCCGGTGCATGAGGTGTTTTTTTTTTTACTCTCATAGATTTTGTTACCATTGCCATGCATTATACAACTGATAGACTGCAACGGTTGGAGTTAAAAATCATCATTTGTGTTCTACTGAAGAAACAAAGTCACCTACATCTTGGATGCCCTGGGGGTAAGCAGATAAACATCAAATTTTCATTTTTGGGTGAACTATCCCTTTAATGTATGAGGGTCAAAGACTAAAAAGGGTTTTCAAGCATGAAAACAGTAAGTGTAATAAAGCTTTGAATTGTTGTTTTTAAATACATCAGAATGGGTTATTAGGTTATTTTCTGAGCAAAAATTAAATATCATACATTTTTACCATGATTTACAGAAGGACAACCACTAAAATGTCATTCAATGTAACAATCTTGATATTTACAAAAAAAAAAAAAAACTATTTATGCCATATTAAAGACTGATTACTTTTACTCCAAATGCTAATTGCTTGTAATTTTACATTTTTAAACTTTGCTACTATCCTAGGTTTTGCCCATTTTTCAGCAATACAATAAAATTTAGTATGCTCACTTATTCTTTTATATATTTTAATACATATAATACATACATGTCAGAATAAGTATGTTTCAATCTTTACACTAATACAGGTGTTACACTGATTGACAATGGAACATTATTTCACCCTCATTTTGACATTTTATTCTCCCCAAACTTATTTGAAACCTTAAAAATAGATATTTATGTGCATTTAATGTGCTTTCTATGTATATAAAATCACTTTAGTAAATTTCTATTGATGCGGACAGTCTTCACTCCTATTGGTTGTCACTCTCGAAATTCGCTGCTAATTTGCATAGTTACAATTTCTAAACTTTTGTCACATTGCTTGACAGGCCTGCATTCTGCCGCCAACGGTCGCTAGCCCTCCACTGAAAATGAATGGGATCATGTTTTTTTGCTGCGTGTCACTGGTGGTGTGAATGGGACTAAAGACATCTAACTACAAGTAACTTTGAAACTAAATGTCAACCAATTCTCATTAGACTATTAGAAGACTGTTCAGGTTAGGTGTTAGTAGAATAAGTTGACAGTTTCAAAGTTACTTATAGTGAATAGAATGTCTGTTGGGAGCATCAAAATAAAGTGTTAGCAGATATTAGAAGACAGTCTACTAATACTCTTGACAATGGGGTAAGCAAAAACTCGCTTTTCTTTTCTGCAGAAAACAAGATATAACATCTTATGTCATTTTACTTATCTAGTAAATGCTTCTTTATTTAAAAATGTTTTATTAACAAATCAATCATCAGTAATATATCAGAATAAATAGATGATCTAGTGTTTATTTTACTGTTAAAATTTTTAGAGATGCAGACCATAGGCCAAATTGTTAAAAATCATAACCCATCCCTGGAAATAATACAGGATAAACCAAGCATCTGGGGAGAGAAAGAAACAAAGGGTCACCACACGTGCACTAATATCTAAATCATTAACAAATAACTCAAAGTAAGTGCAGTGAACAATGCGAGTCACTCTACAGTCTTATCTCGATGTCCATGCGGTGAAGAAACCCTCACGCAACCATGCAGTGAAGACAGGGGAAGACCCTGATAGCCTTAATAGAGATTTCATAATCCCTATGCAACAGAAAAAAGGATATACATTTTAAACATTTGCAAACTTTTTGCGCAGTTGTATATCTATGAATTGTGTTTTAAATTTGTAAAATGTATTTTATGAATATATAATTTTATTTTGCATGTGAATTGCTTTTTTGTGAATTTTTTTTTTTTTTTCAGTGCGCATTAATTTGTTTATGTTTTTTTTGTGAATGTGAATTAGGTTTCAGGTACTGGGGAGCTAAACCATTTAGTGCTTTGTAAGTAAGATTTTAAAGATTTTAAAATCTATACGATGTTCAATAGGGAGCCAATGCAGTGTTGACAGAACCGGGCTAATACTTCCTGGTTCTAGTAAGAACTCTAGCAGCTGCGTTTTGGACCAGCTGGAGTTTGTTTTTTAAGTGTGCAGACCAGTGAAGTAATCATGAGGTTAACAGAGGAGCTGCTGTTACTCAATAGAGTTGTGGAAAGATAAGCAGATGTGTCTGAAAATGATTTTGCAAGGGAACTTTTGAACTGCCACACGTAGACGTCAAAATTCACCCTACCAAACTCAGCAATGGTGACAATCAACAAAAAGCAGGATACCAGCATAGAGCCAAACTCAACAATGCTGCCCAGCATGCACTGCAACATGGATCTTCTGATTTAAAATGTTTGAGTACCACCATTGTTGAGTTTTGTATGATGAATATTTGTCTATACGTGTAATAAAATGTTGCAAAATGTTTTTACATCCTTCAGAAGCAGTATCTGCTCACCTCATCAGTATTTCTTCACTGTAGTTGCACTATATTGTCACTAACTGTATTGCTACAACAACCATAGATTCAATCTATGATCTATAGATACAATCTGACTTGAATTCACATATTACAATTATGAACTGATGTTAAACAAATGTCCCTTATTTAAGGACGAAGGCAGCAAATGTTGTTCTGTGCTTTTCTCTCTGAAAATACGAGTAAAACGGGTCGTTCCAGACATTGTTCAGAAGAACAGCGTACTTTGATTAAAAAGTTGATTAGAGAGGGGAAAACATATAAAGAAGTTCAGAAAATGATCAGCTAAAAAAGCTTGCTTTTTTGTGAATGCTTTAAAAATGGCAACCAAAATCAGAAACAAAACTACTATTCAAACGTGTAACGATGCGGGACTCATGGTAATATCCATCTGCGAGCTTTATTGAAGTTAGAGTGGTCGTACAGGCAGGGTCAGACAGGAGCAAACAGGAATCACAAGGAACAGGCAGAATTGTGGTCAGAATACAGGCAATGGTCAACGGCAGGCAGATATCAATCACGGAACAGGATAACAAGGCAAGGGTCAAAGGCAGGAACAGACAGGATAAACACAGGATAAACACAGGATAAACACAGGATAAACACAGGATAACGCTTGGAATTGACACACAGTGTAATCAAGACTTCATGGTGAGTTGGTGTGAGTGAAAGTCCTTTATAGTCCTGGTAATGAGCTGCAGCTGGGTGTGGTGATTAGTGTGGAGTGTGTGCATGTGACTGGCAGAGAGGATGATGGGGAATGTAGTCCGGGAAGATCGAGACAGGAACAGACGGTTGTTGTCTTTCCATTCTTCTTTGTGTGCCCTATTTTCCCTGACAACTTTCCACTTTAGACTCTTTGAAAGTGCCATTTTCTTTCACCAGCTAGCTTAAATGTTAACATCACTCTGCACACGACGTAATAGCGCACCTCCAGCACGCAAACAATTAAAAAAAAAGCAGTTTAGTACGTGAGGATGCCAAGGAATAATTCTGAGTGTAAATGTAGGCTACGTCAAATAATTATTACAATAAGTTAGGCTCCATTGTGTAGCCTAACAAGTAGGGCTGGGCGATATATCGCATGCGATTGTCACGCGCATTTCATCAGTAAAGCCGGTTCCCTGATTGCCGCTAAATCACCATCACCTGCTTTCAGATGGAGCGGCATTTAATAGACAGAGCCGTAGATCACTGATAAGCCACGCAATGTCGCATTCATATCGCAGATGAATCGCCTGCGATAATGAACGCGATATTGCGTGGCTTCTCCGTGAACTACGGCTTTGTCTATTAAATGCCGCTCCATTTGAAAGCAGGTGATGGCGATTTAGCGGTAATCAGGGAACCGGCTTTACTGATGAAATGCGCGTGAGAATCGCATGCAATATATCGCCCAGCCCTAGTTGACACATTGATCGTATAGTGGATTTAAACTCCCATAAACAAAATAATTAAAACACATCAAATTGTCCCTCTTAATCTTGCAAGGAGGAAAACAACATAAAACTATGTAATTACACAGATTTCCTACAGTTACCTTTCCATTTTAACAGTCAGTTATGTGTAAACAATTATGTAACTTTGTTACAATTCAACATACTGGAGGCAGACAAACAGCATAAAATACCTCAATCTTATGTTCAAACATTATAACACTTTATAACAACATATGGTAACATACCTGCATTTATGACAAAGGAAAACGGTATTGAGTAGTCATCTCATGTGGATAAACAGCGCATGCTCTGTCTGGAAAGACGGCATCATGTTAAAGTTAGCTAGCTATACCTGAGAGCAACCAAAATAAATCTAGCTTAACTTTTACATGCTTTTCAAGCGCGTTAACATTGTTTATTCCACGGACATTCATAGACACGTTACCTCAAGGGAAATCCTCCAATGCTTTGAGGATTACCCATAATCCTTCGTCATTACTAGCATTCGCTGCAGGTACACTTTGTGACAGTAGGTGGTACCATACTCACATTTAGTAGGATTTAACCTGAACCTTTTTAACTACGTTACATATATATGAAAAAATAAATGAATACTGCTGAAAAAAACAAATGAAAGTTCACAGAGCGACTTCCACCACATCTAGTCACCACGAGGCATCCTGGAAGTCCCTGGTATCATGAAGGTTTTAATGGTATTACTACTCTTATCAATACTGCTTAACGATCCGTGACTTCAGTGGTATTCTTGTTGGTTACTTTTTCTTATATTTAACTAATTAAGAACATTGCTTAATACATCTGCAATGAAAAATAATTATAACAAAAGAAACAATAATGTTTTTAACAAAATGAAAACATGTAAATGGACCAGTGTGTGGGTATTTTTGTTTTAGATACATACAATAAGAACAAGAACAAAGAAACAAAGTACAAACAAATGGCCAAATACACAGTGAACTGTTCTCCTTGCATCTACCAATGCACTTTAACAGCCAGCCAAACTCCATCCATAAAGTACAGATGAGTCAGGATTCATCTTATTATTTGACGTTTAATAAGGTGCTGGGTACGTTATGAATTAAGAGTAAAAAAAATGATGCTTTTAAAAACTCAAAACAAAGGATGGCATCCGAAAATTGAGGAGGTGACTGCATGAGCAATGTGATCACTTATTTTTTCTAGAAAACTGCCACTGGTGGGCGCCACAACTATACAACTGACAAGTAAACTTGGAGCAGAACACATACAATAAATATACAACAAAAAAAAACAGATACAAATGTAATAAACAGTGCTTTAATTTCAGGAAGATCTATTAACTTTACTGTTTAGGTAAGTAATATGGCCTACAACAAAAATCTAATAAAGTAATCAAATGTAAAATAACACTACTTAGTTTTCACTGTATAAATTGAGATTATTGCTTATTAAAGCTATAGCAATTTTCTCGTTGCTTTTTTGTTGTTTGATTCACATTAATGGTGCAATTGTCAATTGTTTATTATGCCTTGTTTCCACTGAGCGGTACAGTACGATTCGGGATGGTAAAATCTGATCCGGCTTGCGTTTCCCCATCAAACAGTAACATTATAGGCATAGTGCATGTCGGAAAGTAGCGATCGATTTCATTCTTGCATATATTTAGACATTCTCAAAGACTATTTCTTATCAAGTTTTAGATTTTTTTTTTTTTGTTAGAATGATTTTAAGTGTTGGTTTTTGCATTATGATTACAGTCAAACCTAAACATTGTGTTAGAAAGAGAACACAAGAAAGCATATTGTTACCCATTTTTTGAGTCAGAATTTGTAAAAAAAAAAAAAAAAAAAAATGCAGTTCATTCAATTATAACAATATGTAAACATTTTATAATGAACATGTCTATTTTGTGTGAAAGTCAGTGAACAGTAACAAAACAGTGAACAGTAAAAAAGGAAACTGCAACAACGAACAAAAAGCTACAGTAATTAAAGAGAAACTACTATACTCACTATATACAAAATTTACATTTATATTATATTTTATATATACTATATTTATAATTACATACTATAATTAAATACTATATATTCTAACTACTATAATAACTATATGCTAACTACATACTGTAGTAACTCTAGATAACTACCCTATGGATTGTAGCAGAGGTCACAGATTAGAATGCAGTGTCTTTTGCAAATAGGATTTTGGCATTTCTTGCGAGGCATCTTGGGCATCTTTTCCTCTTGGCTGAGGAAATAGACAAGGAAAGACCAACCAACCATGGAGGGACCTGCTGTGAAGGGGCCAGCTGCTTCTTCATCATCTTCCTGCAGTTTTCTCAAGAGAAGCAGAGAGGCTGGTGTGCGTGGGCCATACTGCCTTGATTTTACATAGGGGGACACCAGCGCTCTCCCTAGCTCCTCCAGAAAAAAACTCCTCTTGAAGTTTGGGGAACTTCAAAGTTTCCCTCCACAGCACAAACGCATTATAGGCAGACACATCAAGCATATTATAGAAGAGTGCCAGCGAGCCATCTTCCTCCCACATGAATGTGTTGCAACAATCTGGAATATTGCACACACACAAACACAAAAATTTAGTAGATCTGCTGTCATCTAGTGACAGTTCAATTCAGTTTATATGCTATTTAGCTTAGAATAGAAGTTAACCATCACAATAATAATAATAATAATAATAAATACAAAGTAGCAAATACTTTGTCAAGAGTGTCCACTCCACTTTTTGTTTTGTTGTAATCCAAAATCATTTGAGGCTTCCTGTTCTCACGCTCACAGATTGTTGCCTCTTTGTGGACGGTGCTCATGAGAAGCACTTTTTTTATTTTTAAGCACTGTATGACACTATACAGTCCACGGTAATGAGAGAATCCTGGGCAAGCGAGTTGTGAATCAAATGACGCATGGCCTTCAGGGACATATCGCCACGTGACAATTTTTTTTTTTTTTTTTTACTTTTTATGTTCTTGACAGAGGTCCTGCAAAAAAAATAAACAAAAGGAATGCTCAGAACAAATGCTCCACCCTTTACTACAGCGGAAGGGTCCCAAAGAAGTGGTACAGTTCATGATTTTGGTACCATTCACAATTTCTGACAATGGAAATGGAAAAAACAGCATTTTTGTGTGTATTTGATACCTAGTATATAGTATAATTTTCTTGTCTAGTTGCTGTTCATTTCAGAGCGCGCACACAGAAGTTGAAGTTGGAAACAGCGTCTCTTGCACGGATTATTGTGCTTTTTAAGGTTGGGGCGATAGATGATGCCATCTTCCATCACGGATGGCTGACAGACCAAAACCAAAATGAAAAAAAAAAAACAAATAACTTGATATTCATATTTTCATGTCTACACATAAAACGTTGTGCTAGAATCAAATTTTAAATGTAATTTTGTAGTTTTCTAATGATGACACCACTAGCCAAAGACAGATCTTGTCTTCCTGTGCTTCAAAAAAAATGTCTTATTTTTAGTCCAAATATCTTAAAATTTATAAATAAGCATTTACTAGATAAGTAAAATGACGTAAGATATTACATCTTGTTTTCTGAAAGAAAAATCATAACTGAGTTGCAACTGTTGCTGTCTCGGTACTGTAAAGACGCCTGTGGCCGTTTCCAGTGCTGTTATTGGTAGACTGCATGTCTTGCTATATCTTTAGAAAAATGCGATCACAAGTGATATATAAAACTAAGATATTCTAATCTGACTAGAAGAGAATTAAATTCAAGAGAATTAAATTTAGCATTCAGCTGTTGGAGAGTGTTGTGATATAAACTATAGCAGTGCTCATTCACTGTAGCAGATTCATCGCCGATCAACAAATTAAACTCACTCATTCTTTCAAATATTACTAAAATGTCAAATAATCAATTTTCTTGTCCCTAATAATCAACACAAAGCAGGGGAAACTGTAAAATGAACTGCAGCAGTGCATCATGTAATTAATAACACCCAAACTATTAATGTATGAGGGTCAAAGACGAAAAAGGGTTTTCAAGCATGAAAACAGTAAGTGTAATACAGCTTTGAATTGTTGTTGTTGTTGTTTTTCAATACATCAGAATGGGTCCTGTTTAACTTTTCTGTTTAAATATCATACATTTTTATGATGATTTACAGAAGACACCCACTAAAATGTCATTCAGTGTAACGATCTTGTCAGGGATATTTACAAAAAAAAAAAAATCTATTTATGCCATATTAAAGACTGATTACTTTTACTCCAAATGCTAATTACTTGTAATTTTACATTTTTAAACTTTGCCACTACCACTACTTTGCCTATTTGTCAGCAATACAATACAATTTTGTATGCTCACTTTTTCTTTTATACATTTTAATATGTACAGGTCAGATTAAGTATGTTGTTTCAATCTTTATACAATTATAAGTGTTGCTCTGATTACATTATTTCACCCAAATTTTTGCCATTTTATTCTCCCCAAACTTATTTGAAACCTTAAAAGTAGACAATTTACTTGCATTTACTGTGCTTTCTATGTATATAAAATCACTTTAGTAAATTTCTAATGATGTGGACATCTAAATGTCTTTGACCCATGGATCAAACTCACTAAGACTGCCGACAGTTTCTTTTCCACACATCATTTTATTATATGCAGTTACAGTCAAATCATATGAAACGATGAAATCGAGAACTGTCACTTGCCTGCACTCGAGACAGTAACGTCAGCGCCGCAGACAGTCTACTAATACTCTAATGAGAGTTGACATGTAGTTGCAAAGTTAGTTACAGTTAGTAAAATGTCTGTCGTCAATGAGTCATTCTACAAACCCGGCACAATTTGGACTTTTTTTTTTTTTTTTACCAAAATGTGTAACTTTTCTGAACACCCCACAACATTAAAGGTGCCCTAGAATTAAAAATTGAATTTATATTGGCATAGTTGAATAACAAGAGTTCAGTACATGGAAATGACATACAGTGAGTCTCAAACTCCATTGCTTCCTCCTTCTTATATAAATCTCATTTGATTAAAAGACCTCCGAAGAACAGGCGAATCTCAACATAATACTGTTACGTAACAGTCGGGATCATTAATATGTACGCCCCCAATATTTGCATATGCCAGCCCATGTTCAAGGCATTAGACAAGCCAGTATTAACGTCTGGATCTGTGCACAGCTGAATCATCAGACTAGGTAAACAAGCAAGGACAATAGCAAAAAATGGCAGATGGAGCAATAATAACTGACATGATCCATGATATCATGATATTTTTAGTGATATTTGTAAATTGTCTTTCTTAAAGTTTCGTTAGCATGTTGCTAACGTACTGTTAAATGTGGTTAAAGTTACCATCATTTCTTACTGTATTCACGGAGACAAGAGCCGTCGCTATTTTCATTATTAAACACTTGCAGTCTGTATAATTCATAAACACAACTTCATTCTTTATAAATCTCTCCAACAGTGTGTAATGTTAGCTTTAGCCACGGAGCACTATCAAACTCATTCAGAATCAAATGTAAACATCCAAATAAATACAATACTCACATAATCCAATGTATGCATTCAGTATGCATGACGAACACTTTGTAAAGATCCATTTTAGGGTTATATTAGCCGTGTGAACTTTGTTAATGCTGTGATAGAGTCGAGAGCTCGGCAGGGGGCGGAAAGCGCGCAATTTAAAGGGGCCACAACCTGAAATCGGCTCGTTTCTAATTATGCCCCAAAATAGGCAGTTAAAAAAATCTATGGGGTATTTTGAGCTGAAACTTCACAGACACATTTAGGGGACACCTTAGACTTATATTACATCTTTTTAAAAAAAGTTCTAGGGCACCTTTAATTAAATATTCCCACCTCAGGCATCAAATCCCTATTATTATTGGTCATTAGTTTAAGATATGGGCACTATTAGTCTTTAACCCCATTATAGACACTATAGGAGCTCTCTGAATATGATTATAAAATGTATTTGTAATGAAATCAACATTTTCCTATTAGATGTCCCTCACACTAATTGCAAATATAAAAGTTACATAAAATCTCACACTTTTGCTTTACTAAATCCTGAAATGATCCTTATCAAAGATGTGGCTTGATGAACTAAAATCAGTATTCTTATGATTGCTCTGAACATTTCAGACCGAGTTCAACAAACATTAAATTACTTTTTCATAAACTTAAAAAAAAATTATAAAATTGTAGGTGTGACGGGGTTGAAGAGACAAATACAGCTACATGTGCTCTTTTGATATGTGTGCATGTGCATGTGTGTGTGTGTGTGTGTGTGTGTGTGTGTGTGCATTTGCGTGTGTGCACGTGCACACACTTCATGGTAATTCAATGTCTGGCCCACATCTCTTTCAAGATCAGGTACCAGAGGATATCGTTCCGAGCCAGCCAGAAGAATTGGTTTGGCCCAACACGATGCATACACTTCACTTGGACAT
This sequence comes from Ancherythroculter nigrocauda, assembly GCA_036281575.1. Taxonomy (NCBI): domain Eukaryota; kingdom Metazoa; phylum Chordata; class Actinopteri; order Cypriniformes; family Xenocyprididae; genus Ancherythroculter; species Ancherythroculter nigrocauda. The sequence continues at coordinate 39,498,260 of VTFQ01000011.1, read as the reverse complement.
GTGTTTCATCTGTGCTAAGGATGATGCCTGGATACAGCTCTTGATCATATCTGAGCATGCACCACTGCCCAAGCAGCTCTGGACTTCCCCACTGAATTCCCCTCACTGTCTGGCTGTGGCACAGCAGCTGGTACCTTCTGGCCAAAACTGAAACACTGTGTGTTGAAGCACTTTCAGTTAAACTGCTTCTGTGTTGCGCACATGCAGCTGACATCACGGTGTATCAGTTTACCTGGAGCCAGAGTAATCACCTGGTACATTCTCATTGTTCTGGGGACTGCTGGTATTTGCTTTGGCATTTTCTCCATTGCACTCTCAACATCCTCATTCTTCACAAAGAACACTTTCACTGTTGTGTTTGTCTCAGTCAAGGCCTTGAACAGCTTGTGTGCATCCAGAATCCCAGGTGAAAAAAGTATTTCTATATTACACTTAAAGTGCTCTATTTTCGTGCACTAATTTTGTACTTAATATACTAAACATTCTTCTTTAGTACTTTCTTAAGATAATCTTAAGAACATGTAAGTGTACTCGACTGTGCTATTTTGAGACACTGAAATATGAACTAAAATGTGCTTTTAATATACTCTATATCTCTATATTTAAAAAATGTGTGTAGATAACACGTATAGTACATTTGAACCCATAGTGTGCTAAAAGAGCACTTTAAGTATATTATAGAAGTGTACTTTTTTTCACCTGGGATATTACGTTCCTTTGCCACCATCATGTCAGCGGTTCTTTTTAAGGCTCGCACAGACACTTTTGGATGTGTGGCCTGAAGGTGATCCAGCACTAGATTGAGGTGTTGTCCTTTATGTCTGCAGGGGAGATGGTACTGAAGCACACAGGCTCTGGTTTTCCACCAACATACACCAATTTGCTGTTTGCTCCTTCACCTTTGACCATGGTGAATCGAAATGCTTCTTTAAATGTTGGCTCCTCTTTTTGTATTTTTCTTTCTTTGTGCAGTCCTTCCTGAACTTGTTCTATTTTCTTCTTCAGCCTCTTCTTTCTTCTTCAGTTTCTTTCTTAATTTTTTCTTCCACTCAACATGTTGCCTACAAACACAATCGATAAATTAGTCAATAATGATGAGAAATGGATATGATGGAAAAACAGAGGGAAGAACACGGGGAAAAGGATAAAAGAAATCAGGGCTCTGTAGATTGGTAAAAGGTCTTGGAAAAAAAGGAATCCGGTTGACCTGCCATCAATCGGATGTTTTTTTTTTTACCTCTAAAACACTATTATGTCCAACTGCCCTCAACATCCAGTTAGTGAGGTCTGATCGCGCTCTGACAACAGAAGTAATGTCTCGCACTCATTGAAGCAAAGCGCGAGAGATCACTGCCGTCATCAGAATGTGTTTTCTGACCTCGCTAACTGGATGCTCAAGGCAGTTGGACATAGTGGTGTATTAGAGGTAAAAAATTATATAAATACTGTTATATAAATTATATAAATACTGTACGATCGTTTCGTGTCTAAGGACATCAATGTGTCGTCACGAGCCGCAGTGTTTAATTTGGATTTGTTTTTTTGACTCTTATAGATGGTGTTTCCATTGACATTATAAGATTATTATACACTATAAAGCATTATTTGACTGACAGACGGCAGCGGTTGCAGTTAAAAATCATCATTTGTGCTCTACTGAAGAAACAAAGTCACCTACATCTTGGATGCCCTGGGGGTAAGAAGATAAACATCAAATTTTCATTTTTGGGTGAACTATCCCTTTAAGTGTTGTGAACTAAGGACTACAATGATGTCAACTTAAAATGGCCGCCCTCAACCTCTGAATCAGCCAATAGCGAGCCTGCAAGGGTGAAGACACAGAAGCACAATGCCAAGCATCTGATGTTAATATTAAAAAATATTTAAAAAGACACTGAAATATTTTAATATTTGAATTTATTTTTTAAAATAGCTTTGCATTGTGCAAAATTATCACTAATTAGTACTGATGGTGTGGAAACTTTTTGTCTTGCTTTTGCCACATGGTTTGATGGTCAGTTGGAAAGTCAATGAACTGCTATAGAGTAGTGGCCAAATGTGATGTCCAGTCTAGGAAAATTGACATCTTCAACTTAATATAATACAATATAATACAAATATTTTTTAAAAATGTGTTAAAAGATGTAAGCATGTTGTGTAGCTGTGCTTGGAGTCAGTTGTTTAATGTGTGATAATGAAATGAAACATGAATTTGTGCAGACGTTATTTTTGGCCAGGCTGCATGTCATACAAAGAAATTGTGAAAACAATGTGAAAAAAAGAGGACCAATGAAATATTAAAAACTGATCATGTTGTAGTCAAGTGTTTTTTTCTGAGCTTTTTGGTATTTCTGAAACCTGTAGCTGTAATTTCTGAGTTTTTTTTTTTTTTTTTTTGCCAAAAAATTGTCAGATAAATACCTTTGCATAAAAATATAAATATTTTCCTCATATTTTGATGGTTTAAGCAAAATTGTAGGGTCATAAAAAAACCTTTGCACATCAATTTTGTCCACTATGTTTGGTGTGGTAAATTTAGCAATAGTACGATTTATGAGCCCGTTTACTGTGAACTGTTGCGCTCAAGTCATCACTGGTGCACTGCTGCATTTCACCAAAATACAGTCACCAAAAAAGTAATTACTATTTCATTTCTACAGTCAGAGCATTGATTTGCAGAGTGGGAGAAGTTATTACATTTAAAGTTATAAAAAGTGTATTCAAAGTTGCTAAATGTATTAAAATGTATTAAATGTGTAAATTATTGTTTAAGTAATATTTATTCAATTTAATGTTATTAAATGTCTTATTAGGTCAATTACTAAATGAATTGTCAATCAAGTTTATATCTACTCCATGTCATCATATCTTCATTGGAAAGTGTGTGTCTCTCTCTGCTGCCATCTTGATACTCTTAACTAGGTTAGGAGACTCTACAGTTCTCTTAAATAATTTAGGAGTTGAGACCTAGTCTTGACACTTAAGAGCCTTTATTAATCACACTTATATGAATAAGAGTAAAATTATGTAATTCTTAGAATTATGACACACTTGAGACTACAGTTTTACTCTGAGCAGCTTATACACACGGCCCCAGATTACTTTCTCTGGAGTGTCATTGAAAGCAACCAGACATCTTTGTTCTTCCTCTCAGAAGCATCAATGACCATGCACATTACATCTGTCACCCTAATGCAGTTTTCCTCAAAAGTTTCTCTTTCATTTTATAAGACTGCTGTTTCCAATATCCCATGGGATTTACTGGAAAAACAGAGCTGACCTTGGTTGTCTCCTGATTGGCTGATATCACTGCATAGCATTAGATCAACCTCATGATTACCTCATCATTACCAACTATATTTAAGGACCCAACATAATGTACCATTACAGCATCACACATACTGTTCAGTAACGGTCTCATCTTCAGTTGCGCAGGTTATACAGACATCGAGTGACAGCAAAGAACATTCATTCAGGAGATCAAGAGACTCTGGGACAACTTTCAGGTTTGATTTCATATTCTCATTTATTCATTTATCAGACAACAGCATTTCTGACATTTCAACAGCACTTAAGAATATTGTTCCATCATATTTCAAGAGCTCTGTGTGTGAATGCAACTCATTAGTTCTCCTTCTGTCTATAATGTAACAAACGACAGTAAACATGAGAAAGAAAACGTTCAGATACTCTTAAATACTGAAAACACTCTTTGTTTATTGCTTGTAATATGTTCATTGCTCCTCTTTATTATTTGCTTCTTGCTTGTATGTTTTGAAGTTATTAGTTTAAAATTCTTAACATACAATTGATTTAATTTAATTAGATTACTGACTCAGGCAGAGAGATGTTGAAACTGGACAGTGTTGCTGATTTAGAGTCATTTATAGCTGCTGCATTTGCCAACAATGTGCTTCCATTTTAACCATCTAAAGCCGGGTGCACACTGTGATTTATAACAGTCCTTTACGATTGTTGCTTGTCAGACTGTATGAACATGATCCTCATGTCACACTGGGATCTCAGCTGTCATTTATGTCAGACTGTACGACAGTCAAGACGCGTTAAAAATGGACACGCACATGAAAACTCGTCTAGAGTTTTACATCATCAACCCACACACATTCAGTGACTGTGAGCTGCATTACTCACGGGACTCAAAGTTGTGGCTGACAAAGACATCTCTAGTGTTAATTTTGATAATGGCTTGTCTTGAAAAACGAAGACAATTTGACTTTCATCATAGGAGAAGTCACACTGCAGGACTGTTCACCAACAGCCGATTAATGACCGTTGCGATCAAATTTTACTTAAGATGAAATTCTGGCAGTGTCAGAAGATTTGGCCATAATTAATGCTGTTCAATTTGTTTTTAGTTACTTTGCATCACTATTAAATACTGACCAATGTTTACTGTTTTAATGTTACAGAATATCCTGAATAATGGGTGCCAAGCTTGTTACAGTTACAGTCATCAATCAGACTTCTGATACTTGGCAATTTGCCACACAGAACATCGGGGTAAGAAGTTTTGGTGCATTCACTACACAAGATTATTTCATTCTATACTTTAAATTCTGCTTAATAGTTTTTTCCCTAGTTAGCATGTCTTTTGATTAGCCATATAATAACTGAGAGCATGAAATAATGTCTCAAAACAATGTCAGTCTGTTCTTTACATGTTAATTTCTATAATGCTTTTCGGATGGAAACTGATGTATAATTCTGCTCCCCAGTTTACACGCATCGATGCTGGCTGTTCAACGTCATATAAGGAGGACCGTAAGGTCAAATGCAACATCCACTTCAGACATGAAAATCAGAAATGTGAGAGTTTTAAGTATGAGTTTGACACCAATAACCAGATCTACTGCAATGATGTCACTTTTATCATATTTGAAACCGACAATTGCAAGATTGCGTTGCGCTGCGTCAATGATGGTGTCACTCATTACCGTCCCAATGGTAAGTTCCTACAAACATCAGTTCTGCACCAATAGTATTTTCACCCCTGAAAATCACACCCATGTGTACCTTTGTGTCCCATTCCAGATTTATTTCTTCTTTGCTGTTTTAAGATGTGTATGATGTACAAGGAGTTGGAGGAATCTAAATTATAAATTAGTAGTCAGCTTTAGCCCTATTTGCATGGGATTAGTATTATCTGGGACATCGTGTGATTTAGAAATTACCCCCTGTGATGTGGCCTCAAAGAAGCAAACAAACAATCTGGATCTATATGCAGATAAAAGATGTTTACTTGCTCCAAACATGAGAGGTATCCATCACTTGACCATGACACTGAACATGAAGGCTCTAGACATCCATAATCACATGAAAGGCACACGTACAAATCAACAATAATCCACCCCAAGCAAGACCTCGCATATGATTAAATAGGCCTACCTGATATAAGAAACACCTGGAATTAATTAACAAAAACTACAATGACCATGACAAGAACTACAACAGAACAAATGACAATTACAAAATAAAAGACATGACAAAACAGAATCCTGACACCCCCTCGCATGATCGTGCATTATTTTGGATAGGCTATTGCTTTGAAATGTCTCGTCATTATAGGTCTAGCTGTATGACAGAGCTGCCGACAGTATCTTCAAATAATAAACAGAAGAATGTCTTACTGCATGCTGCTGTACATGTCATCCATCTAATCATTATTTCTGTTTTTTCTCTTCTGATAGTTTTCAGCTTCTGCAAATTGTATAGCTGTATATGGTGTATAGCGATATGACCCAGCACCCAAAATACTATCAAAACACTCCAACAAGAACTTAGTTCTTCGCAAAAGATGAATAAAAAGACGCACAAAAAACAAAAACCTTGAAAAAATGATAAACGACCCACCAAATCACAGAGATGCCGATTCGCACAGGACTAATTTGCGGGGGAATTTTTACTTTACAAATTGCAAACATTACTGATTCACACGGGATTAAGATCACAGACGGCTTCCGTGATTATTACAAATAACTAGAGGTCCCTAAATAATACTAATCCCGTGCTTTTCCCGTTCAGAACATGCTATATGTGGAGAATAACGCACAGCAGTCAATTCATTTTTTAAAAAAATGCCATTTATCGGTTTTTGCAAATTAACTCTTCATATAAAAAAATGAACAGAATAGCAAACAACGTGGTCAAAGATCGAAAACATATTGAGCAAATCAAATCAAAATGAATCAAAAAATGAATAACACTTTAAAAATAATCATGAATTCTAAAGGCATAAGTAAGGTTGACGAGTTCGAGTGCCCATATAATCTTAGTGTAAGTGGTAAACAGGTTTGGCTTCCTGTCTGCTATAGAGGGGCTCAGAGAGGATATTCTGTTCCAGCTCTGATTGCCCCATAACAGAATTTACAAAAAGCAGGAAGAGGGATGCCGAAACAACAACGTGGCTGGTTTTTATACCTTGTTATAATTGGAAGATTAGATGGGCGTACTCCCCTGAAATTACGTTTAATAACTTCACTTCAACAATGATGTTAGTTAGCATGCAAAAACGTAGTTGGGCTAACAACATTAACTGAAGTCCTTTCAGAAATAGCATAATTATTTAAAATGATTTAAAATAAATGTCTAAAATTAGCATAATCTTGTCAAACACACACAATGTAGAAACCTTTCTTTTCTAGTATGATTTTTACTTTGAAAACAGCTGTTATTTTTAAACAAGTATTAAATTAAGTATTTAACTGAGTTCAAGGTTGTCATATGTTAGCATGTTGTATGGCACATCATGGACTGCTTAAATCACCATGATGGCACAGCATGCATTCATACAACAATTTAAAAAAAAAAAAAAAAAAAAAAAATTAGCATACCACAATGGCTTTTACGTTCATATTTAATTTATAATTTTGTTTTTATTTTCATGTTGCTATATTCAAAATGTTATATTTAAAATATTCTTATAGTAATATTAAATTATATAGCTTTGTAAAATCTCCTCTGTAACTCTTTAATTTTCATTAATCTGTTGTCAAATCTAGCCAGGCCAATGCAAATGTACCAGTTAAAGACCACATTGTACTCCAATAATTTTGCATTCGTATTTTTTAATTAATTAATTAAAATTAAATTATTGTTTTACACGTTGTGCAGATTAATTAATTCAATCATTCAGACATTCATTCAACTGATCTTTCTTTATGAATGGGTCACTGAATCATTGGCTGCTCTCGATTTAAAACATTAAAACATGGATTCATTCGGTAATGAAACACCACTGTGTTGCTCTGTTCACTTTTTCCCCCGTACTGTACCAAAATTTAACCGAACTGTGACTTAAAACTGAGGTACATACCAAAACATACATTTTGTGTACCGTTACATCCCAATTACATACATATTCACACATGAGAAGATGCAAACCTTTTTTACTCTATTTAATTTTCTATTCCACAGTTTATACAGTGTATATTACATGTAATCTGTAAATTATTTCTAATCCTGTGGTGTCTGATAATGTCTTTGAACAGAAATTACTGAGGATGAATATCAGAGACAGGAAGAGGAGGGGAGAAGACTTCTGTAAAGTTTGTAACGTGAGCAAATGATTCAGCAGGAGCTGGACAGAGAGAATTCTTCACACTAAAGCTTTCTCAAGCGACTTCATGAAAAACAGCTTCAGAGGTCACCAGCAACAATATAAACACATGCAAGTTCTCCATCAGCAAATAGAAGATGACCCATTTTTGTTTTGCACATTTATTCATGTAGGTTACTGATGTTGAAGAAAAATTCACAGAACTTTTGTTAAAGTACCAGATCACAGAAGATAAAGAGATACAGCAGTACCAGATCTGGGACAGGATTAAGACGCTCCATATGAACTTGCAGTTCAATATTGTAGAGAAAGCATGTATGACATAGGTCACTAACAGGCAGACTGCGGTCCGGGTCCGGACCCAGAAGCCATCCCAGAAGCCCCCGGACCCTGACCTACAGCCAAAACAGAAGGTGATGATGATTTAAACCTGACGGGGCACTTCTATTTTACCAGCGCAGCTTTTGTAGTCTTTAAGGTAGTGGCAAAAGAGAAACGGGCGAGTGAGATGGAGAAAGTTGAGAAAAAGCAAAGGGAGATGGAGAAAGGGAGAATAACAGTGTTTTCTTATGTGTGTTCAATACATGATCAATTTTGTTAATCTTACATAGATTTCCTTACATGTTCTTTGGATAACCTTTAATTAAATTTATTGCAATTGCTCTCACACTAATGCATTCATATTAATGTAATCTTTACTGTGCTACTTTATCTGTATCTGAACTAGAACAGAAATATGTCAGAAATGTAATGAGTCTCAATGAGTCTAAAATGCATGTTTGAGCTGAATCTTGGCAGATCTTAAAATAAGCCAGTGCCATTGTTTTGTCTCAAGTACACCAGTAATGTTTTTATCTAAGGCATGTTTATAAAAGCTGCTTAAGTGTTGGACCTGGTACCCATCACACATGTATGAAAAAAGAAAAAGAAAAAGCTATTAAATAAACACCTATATGTGCACTTGTGGAGTTCATGTCTCTGCATGCAGCCCCTTCAGGATTGGATGGTCCTAAGTATATTTTGCCAAACAACTCCTTTATTTAAGTGTGCATTCCCTCAGTGTGCACACTCGGTCACTGTTCATTATTTGGTCATCTTTCATGCTCATAAATCAAGACAGATTGAGAGCAAGGTCTCAACTAATGATTACCATGAGCCTACGTCATCTGGAGCAACTTCATTATAACCCAAAACATTTGGCGGTGAGGAAGAGAGTATAAGAAGTAACAGTTATGCAGGAGCAGAACGTTTATGGCGCTGGGACAGTTTCTTTCAGATTGTAAATGGGTATGAGTGCCTCCAGTTGGCTCAAACAGATGATCAGGATGCTATTGAAGCAATAATTACAAGGTAAGGGATGTTGTTTTGTGGCACTGTATTTCCCCTAATGATTCTTGGCCTGAAGAAGTTTGGTGTTCGATTAATTGTTAAATGAACACAATCTCAATTCAGACACCCATATGATGTTTGGAAAGTAACTTGGCACTTAAAATGAAATATAGATATTTGGTGATTATTTATTTTTCTCCCTTTTTGATTTTCTCTAAACAGGAGCCAACAACAAACCTGACAACCAAATAAAGCCATGACCAAAGCAAAAGTGTCTTTTAAGAGAATCCACATTAGCTCAAATTAACTTAATATGTCCACATTTTTAATATTGGTAAAAACACATGGACTCTTATATGTTATTTCAGGTCAGACACATGTATGAACTCTGTTTTATGAACTCATTCACTCATTGTTTTTTATCACATTTGTCACTATTTTAATTTTTTAATACAGGGATGATCTGGTAAAGAAATAATTATCTATGCACTTCAGTGAGTGTACACAACAGAGTGTGAACAGGACTTTTATTTTGGTGTCGCGATATGACGTCATAAGGCTGCGCCGAGCTCCTGCTCGTGTTGTGAATATAGTCTAAAGAAAGGTTTGTTTTTAACTATTTAATCTGTCAAATCAATAGAAATATCTTAAGTGTCACTTGCAAATTAGTTGTTTATTATTGAATTAACATTGGAAAGTATACTTTAGGAAAGTAATCTAATCTTGCATCTCATTTCGCTCCTTATATCGTGAATCAGTTTATCATAAACACTGATTCGGTCCCTGGCGAGTTGTGATGGAGAAACCGAGATTTTAGACACTCCGAGTCAATTGAATCAAATAGCCTACTGGCGAAATGATTCAGTGATTCGAAGCTTGTTCGAACAACAAACACTAACATGAGTAACGACAACTTTTACTAACCAACTGCAAATATTTTTATTAAAGTGTAATAATCTAATTAATTAAATACCAAATGTAGATATTAAATACCAAATGTAGATCATAAATGCCTAAATATGAAGTGTCAACGTTTATTTTGAGTGTTTTTTGTCTAATCAGGTGATTTAAGTCCATTAATTCTCACTCTGAACTACTGAACTAGATCTGATTGAGACACACACAGATATTTAGTTTGGATTTATTTTTTTCTGTTTTATTCTCATCTTAAACAGGACAAACACACAGAAAAACTGTGAAGCGACTGAGATACACATGACACACTATGGCGTTTATTAAAGAGGAGATTGAAGACGTGAAGATTGAAGAAACATTCAGAATTAAACAAGAAGAAACTGAGGAACAAACAAAGATGGAGTTTATTAAAGAAGAGATTGAAGACATGAAGATTGAAGAAACATTTAGAATGAAGCAAAAAAATACTGAGGAACAAACAAAGATGACGTTTATTAAAGAGGAGAGTGAAGATGTGAAGACTGAAGAAACATTCAGAGTGAAACATGAAGATACTGAGGAACAAACAGGTTGGTTTCATTCTCACAGCTGAACTTTGAACTCCTGAAAATGATCAAAAATGTTGCTGCTTTAAAAATAAAAATAAAAACCTGTTGGTGAAAGAGTTAGAACTGTTTTCTAATCCAATCTTGATAACAATGTCAGGCAATGTTGACTGAGCTTAACTTGGAATGGGTTATATTTCTGAAAGTAGTTAATCAAGAAATTACGTTTATTTTGAATTGTTTTCCTCGAATCATGTTTATTTAGTGTACAAGGTAATGAAGACCTCAGTATAAAAAACAGGACAAATGCAATGTAAGAAAGATGCAAATTAAATAATCTGCGTTAAAATTTTCAGGTAAAGTAGTTGTATTTAACAGCCGTGTTCAAGTAAAAACTGAATAATCAAATATAAAAATAAAACTGCATAGTCTTTGCTGAATGAACAAATTATTTACAGATTCTTATTAAAGCTATAAAATTATCCATTCAAGAGCAGTGAGAGATTTTTTTTCTGTTTCATTTAATTTCATTTAACGTTAATGACAGATTTTAGGCTGCTGTCACTTCAGGACCTTCAGTAATGCATGGATCCAATACACTGATACACATTTCTTTGTTGAATGGGACTGGTGCACTATCAGGGGCTCAAGGGCTGGTTTTGTGTAATACTGTTGTAAATGGACTATATGCACGGAGCGTTCTTTAGAACTTCCGCATTAATATAAGCCAGCTCGATAACTTCCGGTGAGATGTAATTTGCTGGTGTGTTGAGCATCAGTAGTGTAATACTTAGTTTATAATCAGAATATAGTCACTTAAATAGTCAGGCATAGCATTAATTTAGTTATTCAAACGTAAGGCAGCTTAGAAAATAAAAAATAAAGACGTACCTCAGTGTTCCTCCTCGGCTAAATTCAATTCGACCATTAGTTTTCACACTTTTATGTGAAAAAAAAGCTTCAAAAATTAAATATTTATTGTGCACTTTAGTTAGATTAATTAAATAAAATGTGTGTTTTCACAAGTGTGCTGAAATCATTGATCTTGCACTGCACTGACTGACAGCTGCTGTGATTACAAAGGGAGATCACGGTGCTCGCTTTCTGTGTCATTCACAATAAAAGTTATTGTTTTTCATAAGATTTTGAGAGTATTTCATACTTCACATTGACAAAATGTTTTTTCAAACCTAGTTATTTTATAATGTTTAACATTTAGTCAAAAACGAAGTGAAAAACGTTTAGAGGAAATGGCTGATATGTGCGCAAATAAATGCTACTTTGCCGCCACCTGCTGGTTAAAGTGCTAAGTACTGTCTTTTTTATTTTTAAATAAGTGTTTTTTTATCAAATGTTACATTTTCTACATTTTTAAACGTTCGGTTTTACAATGGGGACAATCTCAGAAGGATGAACAAATTATGTTTGTGGTCATCGCATTAAAAATAACATTTGAAGTGCTGGGGAAAAAATGCGTGTGTGTGTCTAATTACAGACAGGGCGTTTTTAAACAGTCCCAATAGCTTCGTCTTTATTGCAATCAATAAAACTGGTTTATTGGCAAATTAGATAAATGTGATAACTGCATTAAAATATAAATACAACTTTAAAAAGTCAACCACTGATGGTTTTGTGTCGATGTACAGCGACTACAGAATGAACAGCTAACAGTTCACCGGAAGTACCCGAGCTGGCTTAACGACAACCAGGAAGTAACCCGTGCATATAGTCCATTACACACCTTCTAATGAGCTGGGTAATGCTGAAGCTGACACTTCATTTGTAGTGACGTATGCAAGGTTTTTTTTGTATTTATTTACATACTTTTGCCGTCGAACTGTTGTAGATAAGCAATATCACTCACGCAGTCATGTGATATGACTCTATATCAGCACTGCTGTGATTACCTGCTCGTGTGATAGCACCCATTTATTAGTCATTTTATAATGTATAATAATAAATCGTTGTTTGATGCCAAATTAGGTCATAATTGTTTGAAAGCTCAGCCAAGATGGAGAAACAGCTGATCATAGCTGAACAGGGATAGCCAAAGCTTTATGACTTTTATTATTTTATGTCTATATACAGTTGTGCTCAAAAGTTTACATACCCCTTGCAGAATCTGCAAATTGTTAATTATTTTAACAAAATAAGAGGGATCATGCAAAATGTGTGTTCTATTTTATTTAGTACTGTCCTGAATAAGATATTTTGCATAAAAGATGTTTACATATAGTCAAAAAATAGCTGAATTTATAAAAATGATCAGTTAAACTGCCCAACATTCTTCAGAAAAATCCTTCAGGTCCTGCAAATTCTTCAGTTTTCCAGCATCTTCTGTATATTTGAACGCTTTCCATCAGTGACTGTATGATTTTCAGATCCATCTTTTCACAATGAGGACAATTGAGGGACTCAAACACAACTATTTAAAAAAGGTTCAAACATTCACTGATGCTCCAGAAGAAAACATGATGCATTAAGAACCAGGGGGTGAAAACATTTGAACAAGATGAAGATGTCCAAATTTGTCTTATTTTGTTTAAATATCTAATTTTTTCATTTAGTACTACCCATTGGAAGCTACAGAAGATACTCACGTTTCACATTTTGCATGATCCCTCTTATTTTGTTAAAATTAACAATTTGCAGATTCTGCAAGGGGTATGTACATTTTTTAGCACAACTGTATGTTGTTAACTGTTGTGCCGGTTGTGCTAGTTAATGCCGCTAGTGAATTAGCTGTTGCTAATTAGGCAGTGAAACTCTCATCATCCAGATGGAGCTCTTTGGCCCCGTTTACACCTGGTATTAATATGCGTATTGGTCGATCGGATCACAGGTGGATGAGGACCCGTTTACACTTAGTATTTTAATCCATCTCTTTTGTCCACTTTCAACCACTTGTCCTGATTTCTTCAAGAGGAGGCTCTATGGGTGGGTAAATGTATGGGCTTCTTTAGAAGTTTTGATTTAATAGGCGAAATAACCGCATGCAATTTGCATATGAACGTGATCGGCAACAACAGGAAAACATGCAGAGAGCAGCTTGTTTCTACTCTGACATCCGCAAGGCCGTGCTGAACATGGTAATTGTGTGTTTAGAGAACATTGTGTTATGTTTCGTCTTCAAACAAGCTTGTGGCTTCAGCCAGCAAGTTTAAATCCCATCTGGCTAGTGTGCTTCACATAATGTTTATTGGCTAATCCCAAATGGCACCCTAAACCCTCACGATCTTCCTCTGCGCACTTTTGTAACTTAATGCCATTTTGACTGCCGGGTAAAGTCCTCTGTGTAGCTCGCAAACTTGCAGGCTCAGCTGAAGTGTGCATCAACGGCCGCAAAGGGGGTGCTCCCAAGCACCCTTCTGAAAACTAAAATGATGAATGGGACACCCTACTGTCTCGTGGACTGAACGGACAAGCGTATGTGGTGGCCATTGTAAGTCCACAAGACCAAAAATGCATAGAAGTGTGCCATTACGGATTCAGTCATAGTGTCAGTAGTTGAAGAGAAGGCGGACTTTAGAGGCTGTTTGAACACTTTCCACAACATGAGTGTCTACACTATAGCCCTATTCGGACGGGATTAGTTTTACATGGGGAGGTGGGGGTAAAGTAATTATTACCAGAGCTTCTCCGTGATTTTAGTCCCTTCCGAATGTGCCATCTCAGTAATCATTACGGACAATGTCAGTAAAGATTACGGTGACTTTTACCTTCTGTAAAAAGGTCTGGAAAAATTACCGCAGGTAATATTAATCCAGTTCGAATAGACCCGCTCTAAATATGTACGGTAAAATTCTGTCATTTCCTGTTTAAAAGTAGTTTTCTGCGCATTTTTCAAGCATGGAAGCACTTGAAGAAACATTTGTTTGTGTTGTAGGTGGTGGGACAAGTCTGTAGCAAACCTCAAGTATTTTCTACATACCATTCAGAGCAAAAAGAAGATCGAAGCAATTGTCAGAGGCACAAAACTAATTTCATCTTTAGCTAAGTGCCTATTACCATCATAATCCAATCAGAATTTAATTAATAAATCGGACCTAACTGTTATATATAGTTTATATATTTAGATTATATGTGTTTTCGCACATTGTATCAGGAAGTAAGGTATACCCACATGACGACAGGGAGGTGACGGCAGTGCGTAAATCAAGTTACCCCTCCCACTTCTGCTAGTTTTACTGAGATGTCTTGTCCCGTGCGAATTGGCCAATTAATATTACAGACATCCTGAGGTAAAATTACTTTACTCCACCTCCCCACGTAAAACTAATCCCGTCCGAATAGGGCTTATGAAAGCAATCTGATTGAATGTGTTTTTGACTACCACTGGAAGTGGTCAAAAGTGGACAAGCTCAAAACGGTTTAGACTCGATTTACACCTGTATTTAGCATCATCCGCTTGTGATCCGATCAACCAAAACGCATCTTAATACACAGCAAAAACCCCAGAGTTAAATCAACTCTGCTTAGAGTACATATGATCCCTCTAAATAGTATTAAAGTAACACTGAATCAGATTTAAAGTCAGTTGTAGTTCTTATTTCTCTTTTTTTCTTCAGTGATTCTGCTTGTTAACAGCAGGTGTTCATCACTAATGCTCATTTGCTATTCATCATTTAATTAATCGCTTAATTATAACTTAATTGTTAACTGTTGCTTTGTGCCATTAAAGTGGGCTTAACTTTTCTCTTTTTTAGACCTGATGGCACTGAAAGAGGAGACTGAAGTACTGAATAAAATGGAAGAGAAAGATCAATATAATAATCATCATGAGTTCGTAACAGGAGAAAAACAGACTGAAAAGATTTCCTTGCGAAAAAGAGCTAAAAAGAAAGGGTCTAGGAGTCGCTTCACCTGCCAACAGTGTGGAACGAGTTTCAACAAAAAAGGAAACCTTAACAGGCACATGAGAGTTCACACTGGAGAGAGGCCCTACAGATGTGCTAAGTGTGGAAAGAGTTTCAATCAAAAAAGATACTTTGAAGACCACATTAGGATTCACACTGGAGAGAAGCCTTTCACTTGCAAACAATGTGGGAAAAGTTTTAACCAAAAAGGAAACTTTAATAACCACATGAGAACTCACAGTGACAAGAAGCCGTACATCTGCCCTCGATGTGGAATAAGTTTCACTCTTAAAGGAAGCTTTAACAGTCATGTGAAAATTCACACTGGAGAGAAGTCTTACAGCTGCAAACAATGTGGAAAAAGTTTCAACCTTAAAGGAAACCTTGACAGGCACATGAGAATTCACACTGGAGAGAGGCCGTTTAAATGTGGTCACTGCGAAAAGACTTTCAGATATAATGCAACCCTTGAGTACCACATGAGGTTTCATGTATGAAAGAACTCAAGTCATCAGTGTGGAATGAGCTTCATGGACAGGAATCATGTAATAACTCACACCAGAAATAAAGCAAATATTGAGGTACACATAAGCATCTGGATGGATGTTTCGTTCCTTGTTTATGGGTTAAAAGAAGTTTAAAATACCCGAGAAGTGGACTTGATGAACATCCCATGCTTAACGTTGTAGCCACTGTCTGTTTTTTTTTTAAATTTTTTTTTTATGTGAAATGGCTAAAATAGAACTCACATTAATTGTAATGTTACTGTTACTCAAGAAGCCTTCACTAGATCCCTCTGTTCTAAACTATATTCATCCTATTTCTGCTTTACCTTTTATCTCAAAGGTGTTGGAAAAAATTGTGTTTGACCAACTTAAGTCTTTTCTTAACTGCAATGGTATTTTTGAAACATTTCAATCTGGTTTTAAGTCTGCTCACAATACCGAATCTGCCCTTTTGAGAGTGCTAAATGACATATATCTATCTATTGGTGACTCTGTGGTTCTCATGCTTTTAGATCTATCAGCAGCCTTTGAAACTGTTGACCACTCTACTCTGATATCTAGATAAGAATCTTATGTGGGGCTTAGAGGAATCGTCCTTAAAGGTACAATTTGTAGGACCTGCCACTAGAGGGCGCACTACCAAAACAATAACAATCGCATGGTTTGATGACGCTAAGAAGGTGCGTGGAATGATGGGATTTGTTGTCTTCTACCCAACCGCTGACGGCCATCAATCAGACGGAAAGATAAATCATGGATTTAACGGATGAGGTAAAGTTTTATAAATGTATAAACTATGGATCAAACGCGATGCCCCGTGTTTGGCGTGTATGCCCCATAATACTAATCGTGTTGATCGTTATAATGGCATACGTTTTCTGTAAAGATACGAATCAAAACAACTCACCTGTCGAGTAAAACACAAGCGAGATCGGCATCTCTTTCTAGGTGAAGTTTGTTGCGAAGCTCTCTCCATCTAGAAAATGCAACACCGATATTGATCCTCGCTCTTTCTCTCCTCTTGTCCCAAACTCTTCTTGGGTCGTTTGGTTGGCCCGTACTTGTCGACAGAACCAGCGGCAGATGGTAAACAGTAATTATGTTCCATAAATAAGTAACACAATCCACCATAAAACATGCAAGAAGTAAATAAGGAACTGCTTGAAGCAAGCTAGTGGTTTGCTGGACGCTAGACACTACTTCCGCATTTGTCCACGACACTGTTGTCATGTGGTTTATACGTCAGTAAAGGCGGTAACAAAGGGTAACTGACGTCATTGACAGGTGACTGCACTGCCCCGTGTCACTGTTTAGAATGGGAATTTTCTCATGATTTACAAGTAGTTGAAAACATTAGAGATATTGTTAGTAATCAGCTGGACAAAATATATAACACTAGCCTAGTGGTTTTTGGATATTTTACTTCAAATATCTTACATATTGTACCTTTAAGTGGTTGCAGTCTTATCTCTCTGACCGAAAATGTTTAGTCAAGTTAGGCAATTTTTTCTCATCTAACCTGTGGTCTTCCACAAGGTTTTATCTTGGCACCTTCTCTTTTTTTTTCCCTGTATATGCTACCTCTGGGCTCCATTCTAAGAAGACATGGGGTATCCTTTCATTTTTACCCAGATGACACCCAAATTTACTTACCAATCAAGGGAAATTATCCTTGTGCCTTTAAATCTTTATTAAGTTGCCTAGATGAAGTTATATCTTGGCTAGCCCAAAATTTTTTATTGTTAAAGGTCCCCTTGAACATGTTTTTAAAAGATGTAATATAAGTCTAAGGTGTCTCCTGAATGTGTCTGTGAAGTTTCAGCTCAAAATACCCCATAGTTTTTTTTTTTATTAATTTTTTTAACTGCCTATTTTGGGGCATCATTAACAATGCACTGATTTTCACTGACGCCGCCCCTTTAAGAGCGAGCGTGTTCCCTGCCACATGAGTTGTTGACTATATTACAGCGTATTTACAAAGTTCACACAACTAATATAACCCTCAAATGGATCTTTACAAGATGTTCGTCATGCATGCTGCATGCATGCTTCGAATTATGTGAGTAAAGTATATATTTGGATGTCAACGTTTTATTTTGAGTGAGTTTGAGGCTGTGTTCCGTGGCTAACGGCTAATGCTACACTGTTGGAGAGATTTATAAAGAATGAAGTTGTGTTTATGAATTATACAGACTGCAAGTGTTTAAAAATGAAAATAGCAACGCTCTTGTCTCCGTGAATACAGTAATAAACGGTGTAACTTTAACCAACAGTAGCCTACATTAGCAACATGCTAACGAAACATTTAGAAAGTCAATTTACAAATATAACTAAAAAATATCATGATATCATGGATCATGTCAGTTATTATTGCTCCATCTGTCATTTTTCGCTGTTGTTCTTGCTTGCCTAGTCTGATGATTCATCTGTGCAGATCCAGACGTTACTGGCTGTCCTTGTGTAATGCATTTGAACACTGGCATTATGCAAATATTGGGGTGGAGCCCCCGACTGTTACGTAACAGTCGGTGTTATGTTGAAATCCGAGTGTTTTCCGGAAGTCTTTTAAACAAATGAGATTTATAAAAGAAGGAGGAAACAATGGAGTTTGAGACTCACTGTATGTCTTTTCCATGTACTGAACTCTTGTTATTTAACTATGCCGAGGTAAATTCAATTTTTGAATCAAGGGCACCTTTAAACGAAAATAAATAAATATATTGTTTTTGGGCCCACTGATAATTCTCAGGCTACTAGCTTAGATCTGGGTAGACTATCTGCGTTTAGATCTTCACATGGACGGAACTTGGGCGTTCTGCTAGATGAGTCTTTAAACTCTGACAAACACATCTCTTCTGTAGTAGGCTCTAGTTTTTATCAACTTCATCTGTTGTCTAAAATTAAACCTTTCCTAAATCATAAAACTCTAGAGATGGCTGCTCATTCTTTTATTACCTCTTGCTTAGACTACTGCAATTCACTTTCTTGCAGTATTTCAAAGTTGCAAATTGCTCGTCTTCAACTAGTTCAAAATGCTGCTGCAAGATTTCTTCATAAGTTGTAAAAGCACCCATATCACTCCAATTTTAAGGACCCTTCACTGGCTGCCTATTAAATTCAGAATTGATTTAAAAATATATATATTTGTTTACAAATCCCTTCGTGATTTAGTCCCCCACTTATTTATCTGAACTGCTGAAACCTTATACTCCTTCCAGAAGTTTGAGATCTAGTGACCAGAACCTTCTTTTAGTCCCATATTCCAGACTCAAACGTAGAGGGGATTGAGCGTCAGATATTTTACAATCTAGTTGACGTTTATATTTTGAATAAGGAACCTTTTCTTTTCTTTTTATTTATCATACCATTTAATTTGATTAATAATTAAAGTAAAATATGTTATTGCTCTTGTATGTTTATTGTTCAAAAATTGCAATAAAAACCCAGGCAGAAGTTGAAATTTATCAGATATAGTTTAGTATTTAACTTGTGTTAGTAAGCTATATTGTTACTGTGGACAGTGTTGTGTGAAAGTGGTTTGTCTACAGTCCATCACTAGAATTATATATTAACTACATAATTTACTATATAACTGTAGAAATGAACTATTCTGATACCTTTTGTAAATTTGAATAAAATTTTCAGTTTTGTTAACTTTCTGCAAGTAGTCAAACGAAATCTGGTTCTTCAGTCATAGTCTTGGTGTTGCAGAGCAGTGTGTCTTTGCACAGGAGCTGAAATCAATATCTTTTGGCTGATCCTTCACTTTCTTCCGATCGTGATCCAAATAGGCTTCATGAGCTCATCCACAACATTTCCAACTCCAAGACATATATTTTGCAGTATTGTGCAGGCAACTGCCACGTTTGTGACAACTCACCAATTCATAGGTAGAGTCTGAAGAAAGCTTGCTCTCCACCAGCACTTCATCCTGCCAATATATGTTTCAATGATGCACCTTGCCCTGGAATGGTATTTGTTGAATCAGGTTTGCACTGCTCCCTGGACTGATTCTCTGTAAGGGGTCATGATGCTGATGAAATTGTCGATGCATGGATATCCTCCATTGCCTAACAAGAAGTGTCCAGGTGGTGGGTATGCCAAGTAGGCAGCAACACGGGACTCATCATGTATTGATCCAGGGTATCTACATTGATAAACTTGCCAGTGTGGTCACAGAACAGTTGCAATAAAACAGATTGGACAACAGGACTGGTGTGAAGCAAATAACGCCTCAATTCACTTGCTTTCCACATCCTAATTTCTATTGCCTTGTTTCCACTGAGTGGTACAGTACAACTTTATTGGGACCCTTCCATTGGGGTATCTAGCACAGTAGTCCGGTACTAAAGGGTGGAGCTAGACTCACTGCAGAATGGTGGGGAATGACAACATTAAGTGTCGTTTTTTTAATAAGGTTGAAACACAATACCGTTTCTTCCTGGGACAAACAGCTGCATGCCGAGAAGCAAGAGCAAGATCTGCTGTATGTCCTCCATTGTTGTTTACTGTGTAGCTTTTTTTTGCATACACCACGCCTATCAAGTAAGGGTACTGTTGTATTTTTTACTTCCTTCGATTAATAATCAACTAGGTAATAACACATTCCCCAATAAAAGCTGATCAATAAACAGCCCTTACCTGCAGAATGTCCGGGGTAGATGATAAAACCAGCTGATCAGTAATGCCTAAGGAAGGTCCAGCCACACTCAGTTGGGATTCGAAGTTGGAGCTCATAAGGAATTAATATATATTTGTATATATATTTGTATATATATCTTATATACGATATATATTTATATTCAGGTTTCCGTTAATAGGTTTATATAAAAATAATTCACTCTGAGACTTGTTTAAAAGAGTTTACAAATTACCAATTATACTGGTATCTTTTAATGACAAAGTTCAGAATAAAAAATCTTCATACAAAACAGAGGAGTGGAGTCTTCACCAACTTCTGATACAGGTTTCACACTTTATAATCATCAGAAAGAGGAGGACCTTAATTTTCTCCTTATTTGGTAAAAGAAGAGAAAACATACATTGTAAAAAGAGAAAACAAAAACTAGGCTATAGTATAAGTACACACCTACGCCCCACAGTTTCCTGTTAACCTTCAAAATCCTATACTAAGCATAAGCGAGAAGGTATAGATAACACCTTTTTTATGCATTCAACCGTTGGCGGTTTTCACACCTTCTCAATCTTCAAAGCATGGAATACATATTGGTTGCAACAGGTGCAACGCATAGCATAGCAAAAGCGAGTAACCTTTATTCTACTAAACTAATAACCTTTTTCAACATAAGCATGGCCCCAATTTCCAAAACCACAACAGGAAAACATTTGTTCATTCAGTCAGACACAGGAGAATTTGCAGGCGCCTTGCTCATCAAAAGCGTTGCAAGTCCTCCTGTGATGCAAGTTAGATCAGCATGAAAGTTATTCAAAGCAAAAGATTTTTTAATCAATGAAATCAATTTAACATTAATTCTCTGTTGTTGTCTAAGCAACTTAATTATTTCCTTGGCTGTAGGGCTGATACGATGTTGTCCAAGGGTAGCAGCTCTTCGCTTGCGACGCCTTTTTCTCCATCTTGTGGCAGAGCTTGATTTGTTGTCGTTGGATTCCTTGTTGAACCAAAGCATTCATATCAATTCTAAGTTCAGTTGGTCTGCATAAGGGTCTGTCAGCAGAACACATTTTACTTGGATTTGGGCTATCAGGATTTTGATCCTGATAGGCCGAATGCAAAACAGTACTGTTGGCAGTGGAAACGCAAGCCTGATCAGAGTTTACCATCCCAAATCATACTAAACTGTGCTGTACCACCTGGAAACGAGGCTTAAGAGACGCTTTGGTTTCCTTGCAATTCCTGGGGAAGCAGAAGCCGTAAATGCTGAAATGATAGTGAGAATTTGAATGGATTGCCTGTATTTCAGAGGCCCTTTTAACCAACAATAAATCAGCATATACATTGTCCCCAAGCAGACAAAGTGCATATACTCAAGCACAAAACTTGAAACTAACCCCACACTTAACTCATATAGGGGAGAAATTCCTACTTGGTGCTCTTTGTAACCCATATCTTTACACATCTAATTTCATTTGCTCAGCACACAACTCAGTGAAACACATTCTTCTGTTTACATATACACCTTTTTGAGTGCAGCGCTCACATGCGTAATAGCCAGTGTGACCCTTCATACATTTGAGGAAAGCATGTGCTGAACATGAATGCCTGTGGGAGTAGCAACCAAAGACTATAGAATAACACAAGACATGTCACTCATATTGTTTTGAATGGGGAAAAGTGTAGCGCTCAATATGGCTGCGTTAGCGAAGAAAGCCACACCTTTTATACGATTGAAAGAACCAATCGTCAATCATTACAGACTGATGATTCTCCGGAGGAGGGGCTGTTTTGACTCGCCTGTTCTTTACGACAGTCTCTGCCGTTTCAGCTGCTCCTCACACTAAGAACAACTCCACTCTGGCATGGTGGTACTTTTCCAGACCTTTCAGATTGAAGTACACCCAAGTTAAGTGATGGAAGTAAGTGAGCACTTTGAGTCGATCCATTTCCTCTAAAAATCTGGCAGTGCGTGTAGCTTCGGTTAGAAGTTTCTGTTGGTGCTCCATGGTCTGAATGCCTGTGTTGAGTATGAAGTTGAGACAGCTGTTTAACAACTGTAACTTATTTTGTTCTGTTTTTGAAATTAAATGATGCATACCAGCTGCAACTGAGTGGCTGAAGTCCTGTCTGGCCAGTTTCACCCTCATATTTGTAAAAGGGGGCAGGTGAATGTGCTTTTCAGTTAATTTTGGCGCCATGTGGTTGGCACTTCTACAGTCTTGATTATAGAAGTCCTCTAGCTGCTTCCATGACACTTCATGGTCTCCAAACTATGAGGTAAGGAAAAAAATCAGAAAAAATGACATTTTGTATAATATTAGAATTAATGATTACACTTTATTTTACAGTGTCCGTTTTAGTGTAAATAAACATTTAAATACTCAGTAGTAACAATTAGTTACATGTACTTACTATCCACCTTTTTCCCATGATGCTTTGCAATGATTATGCATGTTTATGGCTATAACTTCTTAAAACATAGTAGGCTTATCAGGAAAAAGGTGGATAGGATTAGGGTGTGGTTCAGAGTTAGTTGCATGCAATTAGGCATAATTTATATTAATTACTATAGTAACTGCATATAATGTATAACAAGGACATACATTTAATCCAATGCCGCTCAGTCGGATTACTGCCTCCTCTATATTTTTGGCTATTTCCACACTTGGCATTGAGGACTTGCAGAGGAAGAATGCAATTGCCTAGTAAATAAGGAAATGTGTCCTTTTTGAGTACATTTAGTTCATTTTGTAATTGTCACCTGCTGAAAACATTTTGAAAACTCTGACCTGTTTCCATTTGCCACTTATAGCCCTAACCATGAAGACCATGGGCAACCATCAGGACACAGACCATCTATCGAGTCTGTCCTTTTGTTATAGTCCAGATGTTGTTTTATGGCCATTTCATCAGAGACAAGTGAGCATAGTCTCCGCTCTGCTGTCATTGTTTTCAATTTTTCATCCGTGCTAACACTCCATCAAGGAATCCAGGCTAGGGAGTTAAAAAAAAAATAGATTTTGGTTATACTATATTTATTGTGTCTTAAACATTTAAGACTGGAAGAATTTGGTGCCATCTTAAATTGAATGTTCATTTGTAGTGAAATGTTTTCTTACTGTAAATGTTCCCACACAGACCACTAGGTGCCTTCTCAAAGTTGCTGGTGATGGCAAGTGAAAGATCTGGGACTATGATGGTTTAGCTGGATAGCCCGGTCTTTTATTTGGTTACTGTATCTCTGACCTCTTTTTTTTTATATCTATCTAGATGTATTTGATTTGTTATAAATGTGTGGGTTTTGGGGTTGACCAGTTCAGTTTCTGGACTTTGATGTATCTTTTGCTGCAAGTTATGTAATCTGTAAATAAAGTTTTCATGTTCAGATTTTAGTGTGATTGTAGTACATGAATGCTTTTTTCCACTGTACCTACGCTTTCTGTAGATTGCAGATTTTCTGTTTGAGGCGGTATCTTATAATTCTTGTCTGGACTCTCTCACTGCTCAGCAGCTTTTCAAGATCCTTAAATTTCTAGATGAAAATAGCTATTTAAAATTTAGTTTTAAAGGAAAGATCTTGGTGCAGATACCACAGCACACCTTCAGGGGTCTAGAGGAGTCCATGCCTCGATGGGTCAGGACTGTTTTTGGAGCAAAAGGGGGATCAACGCAATAATAGGAAGTCGGTCATAATGTTATGCCTGATCGGTGTATATCAATAAAGTGGCTTCATTGCAAAGCCCATTTACAACCCCCAATCTAAAACATAATCAAACTATCTGCAGAAAATGATAAAGGATGATAATTTAAAGCTAATACAATGTAAAAGACATGCACATAATCAGTATTTAGAACAGTTAACTTTATATATAAATGAATTGATCATCACATAACGACAGAAACTTTACAGACAACTCACTGTAAAGCTATAACTCACTTTTTAATACCCTCACTTCCCAACTCACTACTTGGATTGTGTGTCCTAAAATGTGTGTGGGGCTGCAGCCGGATACTATTTTTGCTGATTCCCAGTACAGATTTTTGTGTGCTAACATTGGCACTCAGGATATTGTCTCTGATGGGGTCCTCTTTGGGTCCCACTCTTATCTTCAAAAAGATTTACAGTAAATGTTCTTCAGGTTGAACCACTGCCAGGCACAGATACTGAGATGCCTCACATGATTAATAACACCAATAAAATAGCTGAAGTTGACCAAAGTGCTTTTCATATAAAACCAAAAATAAAAACACACTTGAAGTCAAACAACATACTATGTTGTATAATCTGCCAACACTTAATGTGCTTTTATCAAGTTCTTAAACACTGGTAGAGATTTGGCAGAACTAATGGATAAAGGCAGCTCTTTCCACAGTTTCAGCCCTGTTACTGCAAAGGCTTGATCAACTTTTAGTAGACGATTTGTCCTGGACACTACAAGAAGTTTCTGATTTTCTGAACACCATGTTCTGGAGGGGTTGTATGGGTCAATAGATTTGCAAGATATGGAGGAGCCTGGTTATTTAGAGATTTATACACAAACATTAAAATTTTAAATTTAATTTGAAAATGGATGGAGCCAGTGTAGAGGAGCTAATACTCGAGTAATGGATTTGTGTTTCTTTACCCTCTTTAAGAGCCAAGAATTTCACAATAAATAAATTAATTAATTAATAAATTATGTTTTTACTCTCAAATTCTAAAAATGACCAAAGGCCAAAAAATTTGAAAAAAAGAAGAGTTGATAAACTAAATTTAAATTTAAAATAATTCACACATACCTTCCAGTTGAACTGCATTATGAATGATCATGTACTGAATGAATTGCACTTATACTTGACTTATTTTATTACTTTGAAAGATGTTATTTATATATTTTATACCTATTTTTGAGTCTAATTAATTTTATATGTCCACATTTTTAATATTGTATTTTCTTTTGGACACATGTATGAACTCTGCTTTATGAACTTATACACTCATGTTTGTTTTCATCACATTTGTCACTATTTTAATTTTAATACAGGGATTATTTTGTTAAAAAATAAATTTCTATGCACTTCTGTTATTGTAGACAGCAGCGTGTGGACGGTACTTTTATTTTGGTGTGGCGACCTGACGTCACAAGGCTGCGCCGCACTCTTGTTCGTGTTGTGATTCGTCTAAAGAAAGGTTTGTTTTTAACAATTTCATCTCTTCAAATCAATAAAACCGTTCAGTGTTTTACAGACGATGCTAAATTAGTTATTTATTATTGAATGTAACATTGTAATCTGTCTAACTTTAATGAGGGATATTTTGTTTTGGTTAAAGTAATCTTGCATCTTATTTCGCTCCCTATATTGTGAATCAGTTTATCATAAACACGAATTCGGTCATTGGCGAGTAGTGATGGAGAAACTGAGCCTGCGTCTCAATGTGCATACTATCCATCTTAAATAGTATGTGACATTAGTAATATTCAATACTATTTAGGGCAGATAGAGATGCCCTACACACACATTGGGATGCAGGGAGAGATTTTAGTCAGTTGAATCAAATACTTTGCGAAATGATTCAGTGATTCGAAGAGCTCGAATCATGAAATGAACGAGAACAACAAACACTAACATGTGTAACTTTTACAAACCAACTGCTAATATTTTCATTAAAGTTTAATTATCTAATTAATTAAGTACCAAATGTAGATCATAAATGCCTAAATATGACGTTTCTGTGTAGTGTGTGTTCTTTTATTAATTTGCAGCATTAGTTTTAAGGTTTTTTTTTTTTTTTTTTTGGTCTAATCAGGTGATGTAAATCCATTAACTCTCATTCTGACTCGCTTACCAGTGTATGGGACTACTGATCTAGAGCTGATTGAGACACACCCAGATATTTAGTTTGGATTTATTTTTCCTTTCCATTTTATTCTCTTCTTAAATAGGACAAACACTAAGGAAAAACCCCTGGTGAAGCGACTGAGATCCACACAACACACTATTATAAAGATGGCGTTTATTAAAGAGGAGAGTGAAGACATAAAGATTGAAGAAGTATTCAGTTTGAAACGTGAAGATACTGAGGAACAAACAAAGATGGAGTTTATTAAAGAGGATAATGAAGACATGAAGATTGAAGAAACATTCAAAGTGAAACCTGAAGATACTGAGGAACAAACAGGTTGGTTTCATTCTCAAAGCTTAACTTTGAACTCCTGAAAATAATCAAAAATGTTGTTGCTTTAAAAATAAAAATAATAACCTGTTGGTGAAAGAGTTAGAACTGTTTTCTAATCCAATCATGTTAACAATGTCAGGCCGTTTGAGCTGAAGCTGAAGAGTGAATGAACACTGGTAAACCTGTGCTTTGGACTCAACTAAACTTCTCCAGACTCAACTAAATGAGATTTAGATAATATCTTACATTTCCAGAAAGAGATAGCAATACACAAGATAACTCAACCTGAAGACCTCTTTGTGTTCATACTGTCACAATTTGGATCAAGTCCAGTTCAGTGTGTGATTGCTGAAAAATTTGGTCCCATTCACTTCTATTTTATGTGCCTCACAAACCAATATATTTAGTTGTAAAACTTAATAGACAAAAACAAAATGGCATAGTCTTCATTGTGTGAACAAAATATTTACAGATTCTTCATTTTTCATTCAAGAGCAGTGAGAGATTTTCTCTGTTTCATTTCATTTAACGTTAATGACGGATATTAGACTGCTGTCACTTTAGGACCTTCAGTAATGCATGGATCCAATACACTGATACATATTTCTTTATGTTGAATGGGACTGGTGCATTATCGGGCTCAAGGACCGGATTTGTGTAATACTGTTGTAAATTACACACCTTCTAATGAGCTGGGTAATGCTGAAACTGACACTCGCAGTCATGTGATATGCCTCAATATCAGCACTGCTGTGATTACCTGCTCATGTGATAGCACCCATTTATTAGTCATTTTTTAATTTTTAATAATAAACAGTTGCTTGATGCCAAAATAGGTCATATTTGTTTGAAAGCTCATCCAAGAAACAGCTGATCACAGATGAACAGGGATATCCAGAGCTGTGTGACATTTATTATTTTATGTCTATATATGCTGTTAACTGTTGTACCGGTTGTGCTAGTCATTGCCTCTAGTGAATTAGCTGTTGCTAATTAGACAGTGAATCTCTCATCATCCAGATAGAGCTCTTTGGCTCTTTTTACACCTGGTATTAACACTCTGAGGTCTGAGGGTATCGCCGGCGATACCACCGCGTTTTTTTTCTTACCAGTGTGAAAGAGACTCAAAATACTCCGTCAATGTTGCACATACAATTAAGAGTTATACACCATTTTAATCAGTTGAATATCTTCTTTCATTTGTGTATCAGAGTAACAACAAAATGCTGTGCTTTTTGTAAAATAAAGAAAACTAACATGATGCGTGATCTCTCCTCTCCCTCTGAACAAAGTCCAATCTGATAGTTCTCAGAAAATGAACTGTAACTTATTGAATACGAATGACAAAAAAAAAACAACTTACGTCTAAAGAAACGTCAGGTTTTAAATCGTGCAAGTCAAATCGAAAACAAACATTTTGTGTTTATGTAATCTGTATGAAAAGAGAGCCATGTCAGAAGTCAGTGATTCAGCTCATTATCTGCTAATGCAGGCCACGCCCATGGAGCCAGCGCTATTCAGACGTAAATTCAGAGGCAATACATGCATTCATCGTCTCAATCGTGTGTTTATTGTCTTGAAAAGTGTTTATCTGGGTGTTAAAGCCATGGTTAGCGAACTCTAGAAGACATGCAGTTAGTTCCTGGTTCTTCTTCTTCTTTATATGGATTTGTGGCCTAAAGGTGTACAGAGCGCCCTCCGGCTGCAAGTATGAATTGTATCCAGCACTCATAGTGATGATATATAGAATAAATATAGAATAAATATTACTCCTCTGTATAGAAATTTGACATAAACATATAAGAATCCATCAATATTTCTCCAAATGTGCATGCTTTAAGCTAAAAGCCTATATGAAATGCCATAGAGGTAACATAATTATTCAGACACTTTGCATCACAGAAATACATTATATTTTAAAGAATATAATAGAATACCATTATTTTAAATTGAGCTGAGACATGATTACAAAGGGTTTTTTCACACCCTACCTGACTCAAAGGCCTCATTAATATGCAAGTCATTTCAGGTCATTATTATTTGATTCTTTTGTCTTCTCAGGTGTAAATGGCCCATTATTCATGATCATTCACGCCTCCACGCATACTGTGTTTCTTGACAAAAAGTGACTTACAAAAACTAAATCAATATATTGTTTTATATGAAAAAGTAGGCATTATAATTTTTACATAATTCTGAAGCAAAAACTCTAGTCTACAACTTCCAATACCCAGAAGTCTTGTGAATACAGATTTAATATACTTTTTTTGGCCTTATTTCAGTGACTTAAGTTTTTTGTTTTTTCAATAACCACGCATAAACGTTATTCCTTCAAAAACACAAACATGTACATGTTCCTCACATATTATGGTAGCCTAGTTTGTGTTGAATACAGTGTAATGACACTTGTGTCATTAATGTGTTTATGAACAACTGAAAAAAGCACAAATGTCAGGGCATGTCAAAACTTCTCCAGGCCCCAAATCAGCCTCAGACTCCAGAGGGTTAAGATGCGTTTTGGTCGATCGGATCACAAGTGGACGAAGACTTGTTTACACCTGGTATTTTAAAGGTGCTCTAAGTGATATCACGTTTTTAGGCCAAAACATTTTTTGTCACATACAGCAAACATCTCCTCACTATCCGCTAGCTGCCTGTCCCCTGAACACACTGTAAAAAACGCGGTCTCTGTAGTCGCCACAAGCTCGGAAAACGGCAACAAAAACAAACTGGTGCAGCCTGGACCACGAAACATAATAAACATGCTCCAGCCAATAACCGACAAGAATGATTTTAAATGCGCGTTCATGACTGTTTCAGGAAGCATGGAGGGGAGGGTCTAGCTAGCCTCTGTTTTGTTTGACAACACTTCGAACGTCAACAGGAAGTTACTCCACCCAGGATCGCTTAGAGAACCTTTAATCTGTTTTTTTCTTTTTTTTTTTTTTGGTCCACTTT
This sequence comes from Ancherythroculter nigrocauda, assembly GCA_036281575.1. NCBI lineage: Eukaryota > Metazoa > Chordata > Actinopteri > Cypriniformes > Xenocyprididae > Ancherythroculter > Ancherythroculter nigrocauda. Next base: position 39,468,782 of record VTFQ01000011.1, on the reverse strand, counting down.
CAACCACTTCTGTCCTGATTTCTTTGAGGGAATGGTCTATGGGTGATTAAATATAGGGGCTTCTTTATAAGCTTTGATTTAATAGGTGAAATATCTGCGTTTAGTTTGTACATGAACATGACCGTCGACAACAGGAAAACATACAGAGAGCAGCTTGTTTCTGCTCTGACAGCCGCAAGGCCGTGCTGAACATGGTGCAAGTGCATGTTTAGAGAACATTGTGTTTTGTTTTTCATCTTCAAACCAAGCTTGTGGCTTCAGCCAGCAAGTTTAAATCCCATCTGTCTAGTGTGCTTCACATAATGTTTATTGGTTAATCCCAAATGGCACCCTAAACCCTCACGGTCTTCCTTTGCCGCTGCACTTTTGTGACGTAATGCCGCTTTGACTGCCGGGTAAAGTCCTCTGTTTAGCTCACAAACTTGCGGGCTCAGCTGAAGTGTGCATCGAGGGCACCCTCGTGAGCACCCTTCTGAAACATAAATGATGGATGGGACGCCTTACGGTCTCGTGGACTTAACGGACAAGCGCACGTGGCAGCCATTGTAAGTCCGCAAGAAAGTGCATAGAAGTGTGCCATTTGGGACTCAGTCACAGTGTCAGTAGCTGAAGAGAAGGCAGTCTTTAGAGGCTGTTTGAACACTTTCCACCACATGAGCATCTACACTACGAAAGCAATCCAACTGAATGTGTTTTTGACTACCACTGGAAGTGGTTGAAGGTGGAGAAGCTCAAAACAGACCCCATTTACACCTGTTTTTAGCATCATAAACCTTGTGATCCGATCAACCAAAACGCATCTTAACACACAGCAAAAACCCCAGAGTTAAATCAACTCTGCTTAGAGTACATATGGCCCCTCTCTAAATAGTGTTAAAGTAACACTGAAGCAGATTTAAAGTCAGTTGTGGTTTTTATTTCTCTTTTTTCAGTGATTATGCTTGTTAACAGCAGGTGTTCATCACTAATGCTCATTCATCACTTAATTAATCGCTTAATTATCTCTTTAAAGGTGCTAAAGAGGATGTTTTGTTTTATACATTTTTGCAATATTACTTGAAACTGTCTTTACTAACTGATAAAAGACTATTTATTAGGTGCACTGAAAGGAATAATATTAATATACATCATCTGTGCACGAGGTAGGGCCTTAAAAACATCAGCCAATCGTTTACGCGATCATCGCATAAACGAATGGCCCTCTGGCTTGTCAATCACTGCCGAGACGTTCCAATGCAATGTTTTTGTCAGGAGACAGGAGTAACAACTGCAGATTATGAGTTACCCACGGTGAGTCCGACATAATGAATCCACTAACACGACACAGCGAATGCCGGTGGTAAACACTCGTGTTCCAGTACTCCTGCACGAGTTTTGGGAGGCGTTCCCTCGAAATGAGCTGTGAAGGAGGGGGGTTGTTCTTACGCATGCGCTCATTTCAGAAACTCACTAACAGTCTTTGGTTTCTCAGTCGACGAAATGATCCTCTTTAGCACCTTTAACTTCTGCTTCAGTGTTACTTTAACACTATTTAGAGACGGACAATATGTACTCTGCACAGAGTTGATTTAACTCTGGGGATTTTGCTGTGTACCAGGTGTAAACAGGCCCTTTGATTAGTTGGTGAAATTCTTCATGTTTTCTATGTGTTTGAAGGATGGGGTTTGCCCAAACACACCATTGTTTTTTCTCTTCTCCATAAATAAATCTAGTGGACCTCCAGGACCGAGTTTGCCCATCCCTGGCCTAAAGAAAGTGAAGATTAAGTAGTATTGAGAAGGCTTTTCGGATTACATGCAACACCTCTTTTAGAAGCTTAGTGTATAGGATCTAGTTGTGTTGGTTTTTGATGCTTTACATGTATTAATGTTTTGATAACTATTGCTTTGTGCCATTAAATTGGGCTTAACTTTTCTCTTTTTTAGACCTGATGGCACTGAAAGAGGAAATTGAAGTACTGAATGAAATGGAAGAGAAAGATCCATATAATAATCATCACGATTTCATAACAGGAGAAAAACAGACTGAAAAGAAAGGATCTAGGAGTCACTTCACCTGCCAACAGTGTGGAACGAGTTTCAATAAAAAAGGAAACCTTAACAGGCACATGAGAGTTCACACTGGAGAGAGGCCTTACAGATGTGCTAAGTGTGGAAAGAGCTTCAATCAAAAAAGATACTTTGAAGACCACATTAGGATTCACACTGGAGAGAAGCCTTTCACTTGCAAACAATGTGGAAAAAGTTTCAACCAAAAAGGAAACCTTAATAACCACATGAAAACTCACACTGAAGAGAAGCCGTACATCTGCCCTCAATGTGGAATAAGTTTTACTCAGAAAGATAGCTTTAACAGTCATGTGAAAATTCACACTGGAGAGAAGTCTTACACGTGCCCTCAGTGTGGAAAGAGTTTCAATCAACAAGGAAAACTTACAGTCCACTTGAGAATTCACTCTGGGGAGAAACCTTACACCTGCAAACAATGTGGAAAAAGCTTCAACCGAAAAGCAATCCTTCAAAGGCACATGAGAACTCACACAGGAGAGAATCCATTTACATGCTTTCAGTGTGGAAAGAGTTTCACTCAAATAGGACACTTTGTAGACCACATAAGAATTCATACAGGAAAGAAGTCTTTCAGCTGCAAACAATGTGGAAAAACTTTCAATCTTAAAGAAAACCTTGACAGACACCTGAGAGTTCACACTGGAGAGAAGCCATTTAAATGTGGTCACTGCGAAAAGACTTTCAGATATAAAGTAACCCTCGAGTACCACATGAGGTTTCATGTATGAAAGAACTCAAGTCATCAGTGTGGAATGAGCTTCATGGACAGGAATCATGTAATAACTCACACCAGAAATAAAGCAAATCTTTATTACATAAGCATCCAGATGGATTTTCCTTCTTTGCTTAGTGGTTAAAAGAAGTTTAAAATACCTTAGAAGTGGACTTGATGAACATCCCTAGTGCCATCAGGAGCTGTGGGTATTAATTTTCACATTAGAATTAAATTTCATTGTCAATTTCATTGTTCGTTGTAAACTTATTCATAAATTGCTAAAATAGAACTCATTAATTGTAAGTAGTGTTTAATTTACTCTTACTGCATATTGATAAACCGTTTACCATTTGATGAAACTATCTAGTTGTTTAAATGAAGCACAAGTGCCACCTACAGGCCAAATGGTGACGTGAAAGGATTTGGAGCGATGATTAAAAACATTAATGGGGTAGATCGAGTCCAACACTCCCATAGCTTGCACAGTCTTATACGTCTTTGTGGGTATGGCGTTTCATTCGGTAACGTTAAAAATCTTTATACTATGGGGCAGTTGGATGCTTGAATCTGATTGGTTGACGAACGTTCTAAGGTGTGCAATTATTTTCAGGGAAACGCACGGCTAAAGTAGATCTAGGCAGGTCTTGACAGCATTACAGTTTCATATCACTTCACCAAATGATTTCAGTTATTTAAAAGATCTTTACAGCCTAAAACAGAGAAAGAAAGAAAACACAATGAGTGGAAACACTGTCAATGATTGGGAAAAGGGCCGCTATTTTTGCAGTCTGGAGGGCAATGAGGTTTTCACTGAAACATTGAATCTTTATGTCTTGAATGAAACACAATGGTACTGAATACCAAGTTGGAATTTGTTTGTTCTGCTGCTGAAAATGAAATGCCTGTTTTTTATAAGATAGTTAATATTATTTTAAAGAATGAGCAAGCATTCCTTTTTACTAATAAGATTACTACCATGTATTTTGACGAGCATGTGAATGCAGTCTGTATTGAGGAGGTGGATGATGTTTTTACTGTTGTTGTGTAGATGATTTTAAATATAGACCAGGGTTGTGAGTCCCAAATTTGATGACTTGCGACTTGACTTTGACAACAAAGACTCAGTTTTGAGCCCTCTGACTTTAAAAGTCTCTATGGCCTACACCTTCTTCTAAAATTGATCACTTTCACACTTTGGCTGGCACTGAGCCAGAAAGAGACTCGCTCAATGAGCACTTGTCATATCAGAACTGTTCTGTTTTGTCAGCCACATAATGTTTGCTAGTACTTTTATAATAAAAAAAACCCACAGCATTAATAGCAATGCAGCAATGCAGCATTAATAAACATCAAACATAATTTAAAGACATGTTGTTTTTTTCATGTCAAATGCACATTGTATAATGTTTACTCTGTTCTTCTCCTTGTTTACCAGACACTCACTTTCATGCATTTTGGAAGAAACTGATGAATTTACACTCTAAATCCAACAGGCTTTGACTGCATGGAAGTGCACAAAAACACTTTGTGATCAACTATGATGATTACACAACAAATTCCCCAGAGTTAAATCCACTCTGCTCAGAGTACATATTGTCCCTCTCTGTATAGTGTTAAAGTAACACTGAAGCAGATTTAAAGTTAATGAGATAATTAAGTGATTAATTAAGTTATGATTGAGCATTAGTGATGAACACCTGCTGTTAACAAGCAGAATCACTGAAGAGAAACACAATGACTACAAATGACTTCCAGCCACAGTCTTAGATGAAATCAACTGAAGATAAAATATATTAAATCTCTCAGGATCTGGTTAAACAACTCCACAATCTCCACAGCATATTATCTCATAAACTTTAACTCTCCTTAAGTGTTATTTTAAAGGGATAGTTCACCCAAAAATGAAAATTTGATGTTTATCTGCTTACCCCCAGTGCATCCAAGATGTAGGTGTCTTTGTTTCTTCAGTAGAACACAAATGATGATTTTTAACTCCAACCGCTGCCATCTGTCAGTGGTATAACGCAAGTCAGCGGGAACTTGGACTATAAGAGTAAATAAAACAGGATAGACAAATCCAAATTAAACCCTGCGGCTCGTGACGACACATTGATGTCCTAAGACACGAAACGATCGGTTTGTGTGAGAAACTGAACAGTATTTATATCCATGTCCAACTTCGTTCATCTTCCTGTTGGTGAGGTCAAAAAACGCGTTCTGATGACGGAAGTGATGTCTCGCCCATATACTTCAATGAGCGCGAGACATCACTTCCGTTGTCAGAGCGCGATCTGACCTCACTCACCGGAAGCTGAACAGAGTTGGACATAGTGGTGTATTAGAGGTAAAAAATGATATAAATACTGTTCGGTTTCTCACATAAATCGATCGTTTCGTGTCTTAGGACATTAATGTGTCGTCACGAGCCGCAGGGTTTCATTTGGATTTGTCTATGGAAGTGTTTTAGACTCTTATTGTTCGAGTTCCCGTCCACTCTTATTATAAGACTGACAGAGGGCAGCGGTTGCAGTTAAAAATCATCATTTGTGATCGACTGAAGAAAAAATGTCACCTACATCTTGGATGCACTGGGGGTAAGCTGATAAACATCAAATTTTCATTTTTGGGTGAACTATCCCTTTAACTTTATGTAGAGAGGGACCATATTTTCTCTGAGCAGAGTTTATTTAACTAGGGGGATTTTGCTGTGTATATAAACGTATGCATTTGAGAATCTGACAATCAGATATTTTACAATCTAGTTAAGTTTATATTTTGATTCAGAAAAAATGTATCATTTATCACAGCTTAAACCAGCTTAATACGGTCTTGTACAGGACATTTTCGGTTTACTTTTTTTTTTTTTTTTTTGTCGTAGCCACAACATATTAACTCAACCCTTGAATTATCAGGAATAGAGATGATTAAATATGAACATTTTATTTTGAATTAAAGGAACACTCTACTTTTTTTGAAAATGGGCTCATTTTCTGGCTAAACAGTTGAGTTTTACCATTTTCGAATCCATTCAGCCGATCTCCAGGTCTGGCGGTACCACTTTTAGCATAGCTTAGCATAGTTCATTGAATCTGATTAGACCGTTAGCATCTCGCTCAAAAATGACCAAAGAGTTTCAATATTTTTCCTATTTAAAACTTGACTCTTTCTATAGTTTCATTGTGTACTAAGACCAACGGAAAATGAAAAGTTGTGCTTTTCTAGGCCAGAGTTTCCCAAACTAGGGTTCACGAACCCCCAGGGGAACTGCAGGGTTCCTAAGTTGATGACAAGCAGTTAATTAAAATATAATGAAATCATTAAAAATCAAACAAATATGCTAAATAATACTCGAATAAAAAAAATCTAAAAATTCAGTTGCTTTCCACATGCTAATTTCCATTGCCTTGTTTCCACCGAGTGGAACGGTACCACTTTTTTGGGACCCTTCTATTGGGGTATCTAGCACAGTAGTCCGGTACTAAAGGGTGGAGCTAGACTCACTGCAGAACGGTGATTGGTTAACAGAGAATCATCATTGCAAGGGGAATAACAACACGAAGCTCCATTTTTTAATAAGGTTGAAACACAAAATACCGTTTCTTCCTGTGACAAACAGCTGCATGCCGAGAAGCAAGAACAAGATCTCGGCTTGTGCAGTTAAAATATTTGGACAGCATGGATTTGAAATCAGGGTCATATTTTGAGAAAAAGTTGCATATCCTCAAATAATTCCCGCTTGTTTCTGCATCAGCATCTTCACGGTGTCCGCGGAAAGGCAGGCCTAGTTTGGCCAGCAATTTTATAATATTCACAGATTTGCACAAGTACTTGGTGCTCTTTGTATCCCATATCTTTACATATATGACCCTTTGGGAGTAGCAACTCTGAAATGCACACCATTATATTGGATACTCTCCTATACAACAACTTTAATATCTATAACAAAGCATACTCCACTTTGACAATGACAACACATCATAAGAAAATGTAAAAAGTAACTGGGAACTGAATCTGATTACAATGCACATGCCAGAAAACTGGAAAAAACCCTTCTTGTGTAGATCCACTATCACAACAGGGTAATAGTCACCACATGAATACTTGTACTCATGTTCTGTGAGGACTTCAAAGTGCAAATAGGCATATAGTACTGTGTCTGCTGGTGGAAACCTTAAACCTGTCAAATCTTGTAAAAAAAAATCTACTGCTCTGATCAAAGCAGAATGGACCTGAAATAAACAAAATGTGTTTAAACAAACACAAATATATGCAAATTATATACACAATGTTCTTTCCAAAATCATATACAGTCATATCAAGTTTAAAGTTACCTGGTGAAGGCCTTTCAAAGTTACTCATGAGGGCAGGTCATGTGGTCACTGAAATTATGCAAGCCGTTTTTCCATTCTTGATAGTGATAAAAGAGCTGTGATGGCAGTTCATAATTCATAGACATCGGTAGAATGCTGGAAGACAGCTTCACAAACAATTTAATGTGTTTTTATTTATTTATTTAAGGATACACCAGTATTATATTCAGTGATGTTTTCTTACTTCCTTTTATTCTTCTGAAAACAGGTCATTGTTTCTGAATTCTATTTGACACTTTCCAAATTCTCAGTAAATGTGCACACATACAATATAGGTATTGTATACATTATATACTTATTTTGACTCAAATTAATTTTAAACGTCTACATTTTAATATTGTATTTCTCTTGTATTTCAGTTCAGACACATGTATGAGCTCTGCTTTATGAACTCATACACTCATGTTTGTTGTTATCACATTTGTCACTATTTTAATTGTAACACAGGGATGATCTGGTCAAAAAAAAAAAAAAAAAAAACACATTTCTGTATTAGACAGCAGCGTGTGAACGGGACTTTTATTTTGTTATGGCAACGTGACGTCATAAGGCTGTGCCGCGCGGCTGCTCCTGTTGTGATATTCGGCTAAACAAAGGTTTGTTTTTAACCTTTAAATTTAATCTGTTAAAATCGATAGAAGCCGACTAGTGTATTTAACAGTTTTTACAAACGATGCTTAATTACTGATTTATTATTGAATTAAATAACAATTATTATTGTGTAAAGTAAATCTCTCTATATCGTGAATCAGTTTATCATTAACACGAATTCAGTCACTGGCGAGATTTTAGTCAAATGATTCAAATACTTTGTGAAATGATTCAATGATTCGAAGTGCATGATTCACGACTCGTGCTGCTCAAACAGTGTAAATGAACGAGAACAACAAACACTAACATGTGTAATGACAACTTTTACAAACCAACTGCTAATGTTTTCATTAAAGTATAATCATTTAAATGCAGTCTAATTCATTAAATACCAAATGTAGATCTTAAATGCCTAAAATGAAATGTGTCTGTATTGTTTGTCTTCGTTTGTTAATTTGCAGCGTAAATTATGAGTGTTTTTAGTCTACTCAGGTCATTTAAGTCCATTAACTCACTCTGACTCTCTTACCAGTGTATTGAACTACTGAACTAGAGCTGATTGAGATTTAGTTTTGATTAATTTGTTTTTCTGTTAATTATTTTCATCTTAAACAGGGCAAACGCACAGAAAAACTGCGACTGAGATCCACTTGACTATTTTAAAGATGGCGTTTATTAAAGAGGAGAATGAAGACGTGAAAATTGCATTTATTAAAGAGGAGAATGATGACATACAGAGTGCATTTATTAAAGAGGAGAGCAAGGACATGAAAATTGAAGAAACATTCAGAGTGAAACATGAAGAAACTGAGGAACAAACAGGTTGGTTTCATTCTCAAAGCTGAACTTCTGATGTGCTTTATTTTTCTAATAATTCAATGGCCTGGAGTCAATTATTCTGCTTATATAGTGTCTACTAATAGTGAAACAATGTTTATCTGCACCTCGCTAGTGAGAAAGTCATGTAGCTTTTAAGTCGTTAAACTATTTTACTGATAAAATCAAAATTTTCCTTGAAAAGGACTTTGAGAATGTTCGCCAACCAATCGGATTCAAGCATTCAGCAGCCCCAAAGTAGAGAATAATACAGTAACATTTTAACATATCTAAACATAAATATTAGTAAATGAATATTAAATCAAGTTATAATTAAGGGATCCAGACTAACATAGGATAAAATTTTAATATTCTACTCTTATTAAATGTAACATTGTTCTTCTGTACTGACCAACAGCTTCAGTGATTATAGGATGAGCGCTTAATTCACAGTTGACCCTTCGCTAAGCCATGCCTGAAAACCACCACAGGCCAATCATGGTTTAGCAACCGTAACTAGGTGGTCTGTCAAGCTTTCGAGCGAGGGAAACATGTCAAAGTGTTGTGCGTAGGGATTGTGTAAATCTGATACCTGGTATCCTAAAAGTTTGGACGGGGTGGTGGAATTTTTTCCCTTCCTGAAACCTAAAAGCCAAGGGGAGAAATGCCGGTGTTCTGACAATTTGTGCTACCCTGTCAGATTTTGCTACATCCCATTGAAACAGTGGGTAGAAAAATCTGACAGCGAAAAATTCTACCTATCAGATTGTGCTTCCAGCGTGATATTAACGTGGTTTATGGCTTTATTAACATCTACACCTACCTCAACCCTAAACCTACCCTTATAATAATGCAAGTACAGTAGTGGTAGCACAATATGATATAGCATTAATCGTTAGAACAAGTATAAATCAATAGCGAAAAATGCTACTTATCAGATTTATTATTCATTGCTTTATTAATGTCTACACCTACCCCAACACTAAACCTACCCTTACAATAATGCAAATACAGTAATTTTGTGTTATTTATCATTTAGTATTGATGTGCGCACATGCAGTAAGCCCGGGTAGGACAATCTGATGGGTAGGTTAGCTAGCTAGCTAACTCAGCACATCATTGCTTGGAAATAATGATGGTTCTTTGTTCATAATGCATATATTTGAACGTAAAATAAGACGATTAAAGGCAAGACGGAGTAGTCTGGCGTGCTGGAAATATAAGTGGGAGAATGTTATCATTGCAAAGTGGTCTGGCTAATGTCTTGTGTTTATTCCACAAGACTTATGGATAAGCTGTTTGATTTATAATTTGTAACGATCGGCCCAATAGGTCGATTTTTACATGAATTAAAACTGGGGTCAGATTATACTGTGTGAGCTTGTGGAGTGTTTAAAAAGATGAGACAGACAACAGAAATGAATAAATAAAGTGTATTTACAATTTCCACATGGAACTTAAAACAACACAATAAAACTAGAATAACTTAGTCTGTTAAAAGTGTGGAGTCCATACCCTAAAACAGTCCATAAGAATCCTAGTGTGATGTAAGTCCCAATGTGAAAGTGTCCACCGGTGTATATACAAAGTCCTGAAAGTGATAATCCAATGAAAAAGTGATGTGGTTTGCTGAAAAGGCAAGTCCATAAAATGAAACTCCTCAATCCAGCTTGTGGTCTTTGCTTGGTGACCCTGTTTGTCATGCTGCCTCCTTTATGCTGGCTTACTTCCTTATTCCTGTCATGTGATCAGTCACATGATAGGCAGACCCAGACTCATTTAAAGACATACACACATTAAATAATTAAGAGGAATAAAATGGCTAAGACAACATGTAACCCAATTAAAACTCAAATATACATAAAACCATCATGTTATATATATTGAGAGGATAAAACATGTGTCTTATGTGACAGTGTCACAAATTATTAGGTTATTTTCACAAATTTCACTTAACCTGCTGTGGTTGAACAAAGCTGTTCCTCAATTTGTGTTTCCAATTTGAATGGTCAGCGTATGAGGCAGCTGCTGCTTGCGCTGGGACCTATAGGCTTTGGCTTCAATTTTGATCTAATTATTTTCTAATCGGTTGCATATTATGTCGTGGATATATCCCTCGAATGCATACTGCAGTCCCTTTTGTCTTTCTTTCTCAGATATTTCACCTGTTCACCAAAAATGACTAATTATCTCCTTGGAAATGTCTGACACCGGTACATATACTGTAATTGACTTTTTTTTTTGAGACTTTGTGACCAGATAGCACATGTACGTCTGTAAGATGTCTGCCAATGTCTGTTGGTTGTGGTGGTTGCGATTTTCATTTTTGGGTGAACTAACCCTTTAATATTTCTGGCCAAATATCAAATATCATTTTTTGCCATATTCCCGTGCATATTAATATGAGCGGTACTGTTTTAAAATAGTTTTCTATATAACATTGGGGATGCAGAGCACATTAATAAGGCTGCTGTATGTAGAGCGTTAATGAAAGTGTGCCTCTGTCTCGCGTCCTTTCGAAGAATTTTTTATGTTGTTTCCTGGGCACAAACCCATGAGAGCCATCAAAGAGGAGTTTCACAGGATTGCAGGTCAGTAGTGTAGAAATTGTTTTATATGAGGCTAATATGATAAATAACTGTGATGAGGTTCAAAGGGTGGAAGGAAGAAGACAGGGTTGGCATGACTGGGACTTTTGTTTGTATCTAAGAAAAGTTTGAATAAAAGAGGTTGCGTTCACTACGCTTTCAACAACTCGTCAAATAACTCAGAATATCATTCAGCATATAACTCCAGCTCTGGCAATAAGTCCTCCAGTGTACAAGGTCACAGTCAGTCTCTCTCTCCAGTTCCCTTTTCCTGGGGCCAGTTGCACCAGCTGGACATAAAAAAGTTGGGTGTAAGCTCTATTTTGGACTTAGTTACGTCCAGCTTTCCGATGAATATTTACACGTTGCACCATCTAAAACTACGACTAGGCGCAGCTACACTTAGCGTAGACGATGCATGTACACGTACACGTAGGCATGTTCTACAGCACTGTTAGTTATATGCAACCTGCTGAAATGAAACAACTTTTCTTTCAATAAATTCTGTCTCCATATATATTTAGGATCTAGAGGATTGGTCTGGTCTCTCATTACTCTTTCACATCGGAAACCTCGCTGAACATGTAGCCTGTATACCAGACGCACCATCATCTCAACGTTTTTATTGATCTTTATTTTCACCATGGAAAGAAGTCAAGACTTCTCACTTTACACCTACCTTTGACTAGGCGTAATATTTAGTCTCTCCACACCAATTACTGAAATGAGACACAGATGTTTGTCATTTGCACTTGACCTACTTGCACACCGCTCGTCTCCTGCTGCAGACCTCATTGAACTTCGCCACAACAATGACGTTCGCTTGATAACATCTTGCTGCAACCTTTGGAAGTATCCTAATAATTAGAATTTGCTTTAGGATTTCCAGTGGTTATAATATAAGTTGTAACAAGTCAGCTCCATAGTAGATTTCAAGCAATCAAGAGTTTACCCCTTATTTACACTGCGTGTGTCTGCGTAAAGATAAAGATAGGCACCAAGATAGGCGCCAAGTGTATTTTTGACGTCCAAGCTGCGCAGCTCAAATACAGAATAAAGTCAAAATAATCACCCTGTGTAGACTCTCGCTCATATTTCACATCACTAGGATGCCAGAAATTGACGACAAGACATTCAAAGTTGAAAAATTTGAAAATCTTTTATCCTTGTCATCCATAACTGGACTTTTAAGTGTATTAACTTCGTAAGTATGGCATAGCAAGAGAGACAATTAAACCAGACAAAATATAACCATTAAGCCATTAAAAACATGAAAAATCAAGGAAAACAGTGTTGGACAGACAAATCTTGTGGTCCTGTGAATCCAGCCACTTCGCTTCTGAAATGCTCTTGGTGCCACACAGACGTGTGCAGTGTAAATAAGGGGGTTAGATTGTTACAATTAAAGTTGCTAGACAGATTCTGCTAGTAGTGGGCACTCGTTCAAAGTAAACAATGATGCACATCTGAGTCTACTAAATGGAGGGAAGTTAGGGCTAGCGAGGAAACTTGAACGCAGTCCTGGAGTACCTCAATAGGACACATTTTAGATGTCTGACATATCCATTTCTGATTGTGAGTCTCTAATAATGAGCTGATGAGTTGGATCTAGAGCAAGGATGTCCAATCCTGTGCCTAGAGTTCTACCTACATGTAGAGTTAAGATCCAACCCTGATTGAACACACCTGTCTGTAATTATCAAGTGCCCCCTGAAGATCTTAATTTACTGCTTCAAGTATGTTGATCGGGGTTGGAGCTGAACCCTGCAGGAAAGGTAGTTCTTCAGGCACAGGATATCTAAATCATCTAATGCAGGTGTGGACAGTGTCCGTCTTGGAGAGCCACGGTCCTGCAGAGTTTTGCTTAAACCCTAATCAGAAACACTTGAACAAGCTAATCAAGGTCTTAAGCTTTAGTAGAAAGCTACAGGCAGGTGAGTTTTCATCAGGGTTGGAGCAAAACTCTGCAGGGCTGTGGCTCACCAGGACCGACGTTGGCCACTCCTGATCTAGAGTGTTTATTGAGTTCCTATTCTACTGCATTCTGTCTGTTTGATGCACGCTGGCGCTCATTCATTAAAGTCTGTGAAATTTATTGGAGCCTGTTGTCAGAAAATGGCACAGTTGTGTGCCAAGGAAAAGCACATCTCATAAGCACTGATTTTTTCCCTTTCAGTGTAAATGATCGAAAATCTCATCATTGGGAGGGAAATGGTTAACCATTTTTTCCTAAGTAATAGAGATTTTTGATAGAAGAGTTTTTAATTTAATAAAAAAACATGTCTTGAAACAAAAATTAAGGTTGTACTCACACAAGGCAATCTGAACCGTGCCTGAGCACTTTTAACCCCCAAAGTCTGGTTCATTTGATTAGTGTGATCGCTCCTTACCATGCCCTGGATTGCTTGAAGAGTTGGGCTCAGGCGCGGTTCGATTGGGCTTGGGTGCAGTACTCATGTATATTATGCAGAGTTTAGCTCCATCCTTAATCAAACACACCTGTACAATTTAACCCTAAGTCTTCAAGAATGCTTTAAATTACTGGCAAGCATATTTGAATAGGGATTAAACTTCACTCTGCCAGACATTGGACCTCTAGGACCAAAGCTGTCTATCAGTGGTCCATAGGATAAGATAGGCATAGAGCATGCATGTTGTTGGTTTTGATGCTTTAAATATTTAAATTGTTTTATGTCTATTATGTCTATTGCCCTAGACCTGATGGCACTGAAAGAAACGAGTCATGAACTTATTAAAAGGGAAGAAGAGAAAGAACATTATGATAAACATCATGATTTCATGACTGGAGAAAGATCGACACAGGCTAAAAAGACTTCCTCACAAAAAAGAGTTCAAAAGACAGGAACTAAAAGTTATTTTACTTGTAAACAGTGTGAAAAGAGTTTCACACATAAAGGAAACTTTCAAGTCCACATGAGAATTCACACTGGAGAGAAGCCTTACACCTGCCAACAGTGTGGAAAGAGTTTTAATCAACAAGGAAGCTTTAATATCCACATGAGACATCACACTGGACAGGGCCTTTTCACTTGCCAACAGTGTGGAAAGAGTTTCGGTGGAAAAGGAAACCTTAAAGTCCACATGAGAATTCACACTGGAGAGAGCCCATTTGTCTGCCAACAGTGTGGAAAGAGTTTCAGACATAAAGGAAGCTTTAACGTCCACATGAGAATTCATACTGGAGAGAAGCCTTACACCTGCCAACAATGTGGAAAGAGTTTTAATCAACATGGAAGCCTTATTATCCACATGAGACATCACACTGGACAGGGCCTTTTCACTTGCCAACAGTGTGGAAAGAGTTTTAGACATAAAGGAAACCTTAAAGTCCACATGAGAGTTCACACTGGAGAGAAGCCTTACACCTGCCAACAATGTGGAAAAAGTTTTAATCAACAAGGAAGCCTTATTATCCACATGAGACGTCACACTGGACAGGGTCTTTTCACTTGCCAACAGTGTGGAAAGAGTTTCGGTGGAAAAGGAAACCTTAAAGTCCACATGAGAATTCACACTGGAGAGAAGCCTTACACCTGCCAACAGTGTGGAGAGAGTTTTACTCAAAAAGCAAGCCTTAAAGTGCACATGAGACGTCACACCGGAGAGTGTCCATTCGCCTGCCAGCAGTGTGGAAAGAGTTTTAGTGGAAAAGGAAGTATTAAAGTCCACATGAGAATTCACACTGGAGAGTGTCCATTCACTTGCCAACAGTGTGGAAAGAGTTTCATGCTAAAGAAAACCCTCAACAGGCACATGAAAGTTCACACTGGAGAGAAGCCTGAACTCTGTGCGGGAACGGCTTCACATGGGAACTAATCCTTAGAGAACACATGAATATTTACACTGGAGAAAAACCATTGTCATGATGTTATGTGTCATGTTGTCCAAGACAAATTTCCCAGGACTGGGACATTAAAGTATATTCTATTCTATTTACATGTGATCAGTGTGGAAAGAGTTTCAGACATGAAGGAAACATTAAAGTCCACCTGAGAACTCACACTGGAAAGAAGCCATTCATATGTAGCCAGTGTGGAAAGAGTTTCAGATTTAAAGATAACCTTAAGTACCACATGAGGACTCATTAGAGAGAGAACTGTTTAGATGTCATCAGTGTGGAAGAAGTGTCACAGACAGAAAACACTATGAGAATCATGTAATAATTCTCACCAGAAAGAAGTTCCCATGTCTCCATGTCAGTGAGAAAACTTCAAATCAAAGAGACCTGAAACGGCATTTGCAAACTCATTCAACTTTTATATTAAAAAAAAAATGTAAAAGAGACATCTTGGAGGAAAAGACATGTATGTTAACTTGTCTGTGAAAACAGTGAAAAAGAGTTATGAGAGATACCTTTTATATTAAAAAAAATGTAAAAGACATCTTGGGGGGAAAGACGTATGATAATTTGTGTGAAAACAGTGAGAAAATGTATGATAACTGTTTTTATAAGTGTTCAATAAGATAAATTGCTTATGAAGAAAAACAAGACAGTAGTTTATAAAGAAAAGAGAAAACACGCTATTGTTGTAAAGCTTTATTAAGATGTTTATAAAGGAAGACACTACAACTGTTGTTTTAAGATTTTAATAAAGCATGCTAGTAGAATAGTAAGGACATAACATGTATTAGTAAGTAAGGCAATCATTACCATTGAATGTCTTGAAGACGAAGCACAGGACACTGCAGAGGAGAAGAGTTTGTTCTCAGGAGAGAACAAAGAGACAAGCCTTCATATATAGACTCAGATGAGGGGAATTCCAAAGAAGATGACCTCAAGAGGTCAGATAGTCTATAAAAGGCTGGAACGTGAAGAGAACAAGAGGGGCTGCTTCACACCTGAGGCTGCTTCTCCGACACCAGAACCAACGCTGATGAAGCCTCCATCGCTAATATTGCCTTGACTGAAGAACTTTGATATTTAAACTGTATTTAATTACTTGTATAGAATGTTTGTAGAATAAATGTAATGCTAGAAATACTAATGTAACAAATAAATGAACTTATAACTTTATAACTAAACTCGGCTTCATGTGGCATTAATTTAAGTCGTTGAGCCTGAACAGACCACCGAGAAGTCTTCTGTCTGACTGTAAGTATCTTAATTTGCTTATGAATTAGATCAGATTTTTACTTCCTTACCTAACCTAAGAATAATAAAGAATAAGTAAAGGTGTTTAGAGAAACACCATAAAACAGTACATCCACACCTGACCATCTGCTTTCAGATTAAAGCTGCCAATTCCCCAATGTCAGCTCTCTCCTAACAAGCTAATGATCTTATTAAGAAGTGATAAATAAGGGAAACATACAAAATGTGCAGTGGTGGGTCCCTTGGACTAGGTCTGGAAACCACTGGTGTATTGAGAATAAGATCTATAGACAGGATGGGCAACTCTGGTCCTGGAAGGCCACTATTCTGCAGAATTTAGCTCCATCCTTGGTCAAACACACCTGCAAAATTTTAACCCTAAGTCTTCAGGACTGCTTGAAAATTACAGGCAGGTATATTGGATTAGCGATGAAACTTCACTCTGCAAGACGTTGACCCTCCAGGACCAAAGCTGCCCATTCCTGATCCATAGGATAGACATATATGTTGTGGTTTTGCTTCTTAAAACATTTAAATTGTTTTATGTCTATTTTTACCCTAGACCTGATGACACTGAATGGCACTCTTAATGAAAGAGAAGAAGAGAAAGGCCATTATGATAAACATAATTTAACAACTGGAAAAAGATCAACACAGGCTAAAAAGACTTCCTCACAAAAAAGAATTCGCACTCAAAAGAAGGTTTACACCTGCCAACAGTGTGGAAAGAGTTTCGGACATAAAGGAAGCCTTAAGGTCCACATGAGAGTCCATACTGGAGAGAAGCCTTACACCTGCCAACAGTGTGGAAAGAGTTTTAATCAACAAGGAAGCCTTACAATCCACATGAGACGTCACACTGGACAGGGCGTTTTCACCTGCAAACAGTGTGGGAAGAGTTTTGGTGGAAAAGGAAACCTTAAAGTCCACATGATAATTCACACTGGAGAGCGCTCTTTCACCTGCCAACAGTGTGGAAAGAGTTTCAATCGAAAAGAAAACCTTAACAGGCACATGAGAGTTCACACTGGAGAGAAGCCTTACACTTGTCAACAGTGTGGAACAAGTTTTGCTGAAAAAGGAAACCTTAAAGACCACATGGGAATACACACTGGAGAGAGCTCTTTCACCTGCCAACAGTGTGGAAAGAGTTTCAGGCATAAAGGAAACTTTAAAGTCCACATGAGAGTTCACACTGGAGAGAAGCCTTACACCTGCCAACAGTGTGGAAAGAGTTTCATTTACAAAGTAAGCCTTACAGCCCACATGAGAAGCCATACTAGACAGGGCGTTTTCACTTGCCAACAGTGTGGAGAGGGTTTCAGTGTAAAAGGAAGCCTTAAAGTCCACATGAGAATTCACACTGGAGAGAAGCCTTACACCTGCCAACAGTGTGGAAAGAGTTTCACTCGAAAAGAGAACCTCAACAAGCACATGAGAGTTCACACCGTAGTGAAGCCTTACATCTGCAGACCCTGTGGAATGAGTTTCACTGGAAAAGGCAAACTTGAGGTCCACATGAGAGTTCACGCTGGAGAGAAGCCTTACACCTGCACTTTGTGCGGGAACGGCTTCACACGGGAACTAAGCCTCAAGGAACACATGAATATTCACACTGGAGAAAAGCCATTTACATGTGATCAGTGTGGAAAGAGCTTCAGACGTAAACTGACCCTTAATTACCACATGCGAACTCACACTGGAGAGAAGCCATTCATATGTAGCCAGTGTGGAAAGAGTTTCAGATTTAAAGATAACCTTAAGTACCACATGAGGACTCATTAGAGAGAGAACTGTTTAGGTGTCATCAGGGACAGAATGCTGGCAAAGTTGCTGGCGAATATGGACAATGATGTTCATCCCCTCCATAAAACTCTGGACAAACTAAGAAGTAGTTTTAGCAAAAGGCTTATTCAGCCTTATTCAGGAAATCGTTCCTGCCTAGTGCTATTAGAGTATATAACTCATCTGTCTAGGATTGAACTGTGTTAGTTTATTCTAAGTGCTTATTGACTGTATCAAGCTGCCATGACAATTTAATTTCCCTTCGGGGATTAATAAAGTTTAAATCAATCAATCAATCAGTGTGGAAGGAGTTTTACAGACAGGAAACACTATAAGAATCATGTAATAACTCACACCAGAAAGAAGTTCCCATGTCTTCAGTTTGATAAGACTTTCCCATATCAAAGAGACCTGGAACAGCATTTGCAAACTCATTCTTGAAAGAAACTGCAGTGTTTAAGTGTGACAAGGTTTAAAGAAAGAGCAAATTCAAAAATCAATGGGTTTTTCTTTTGTCATCACTTACATATACACCTGTAAAGTCATTCAGATCTGAGGCTCTGCAATTTAAAATGGCACCAGAAAATATGCATCTTTGTGAAATTAGGGTTGGCTTTTCATTCACATTGCAGCTGAATCTGATTTTCCACACAAAAAAATATTAAAACTTATTTTCTTATCTCTATTTTTCAGCCTTTTCATTTCTTATTGTGTACATCCACACCTGATCATCTTATTTGTGATTAAAGCTGCAAATTTCTCCAATGTCAGCTCTTTCCTAACAAACTGATAGATAAGGGAGACATACAAAATGTGCAGTGGTGGGTGCCTTAGAGTAGGTTTGAAAACCACTGGTGTATTGAGAAAAAGATCTATAGACCAGAGGTCTCCAATCCTGCTCCTGGATGGCCACTGTCCTGCAGAGTTTAGCTCCAAACCTAATTAAACACACCTGAACATGCTAATCTAGGTCTTACTATAGGCAAGAAAATTCCAAGCAGGTGTGTTGAGGCAAGTTGGAGCTAAACTCTGCAGGACAGTGGCCCTCCAGGAGCGGGATTGGAGACCCCTGCTATAGACTGTATGGGCAACTCTGGTCCCAGAAGGCCAATATTCTGCAGAATTTAGCTCTATCCTTGATCAAACACACCTGTAAAATGTAATCCAACCCCAAAATTTAACCCTAACTTCACTCTGCTAGACAGTGGCCCTCCAGGACCAAAGCTGCCCATCCCTGATCCATAGGATAGGGCAGAGGTCTCCAATCCTGCTCCTGGAGGGCCACTGTCCTGCAGAGTTTGAGCTCCAACCCTAATTAAACACACCTGAACAAGCTAATCTAGGTCTTACTATAGGCAAGAAAATTCCAAGCAGGTGTGTTGAGGCAAGTTGGAGCTAAACTCTGTAGGACAGTGGCCCTCCACGAGCAGGATTGGAGACCCCTGGGATAGGGTATAGAGCATACATGTTGTTGGTTATGATGCTTTAAATTTCTAAATTGTTTTATGTCTATTTTTGACCTAGACCTGATGGCACTGAAAGAGGCAAGCCATGAACTTAATGAAAGCAAAGAAGAGAAAGACCACTATGATAAACTTCATGATTTCATGACTGAAGAAAGATCAACACAGGATAATACGACTTCCTCACAAAAAAAAGCTCAAAAGTCAGGAACTAAACGTTATTTCACCTGCCAACAGTGTGGAAAGAGTTTCACACATAAAGGATACCTTAACATCCACATGAGAATTCACACTGGAGAGAGGCCTTACTCCTGCCAACAGTGTGGAAAGAGTTTTTATCAACAAGGAAGCTTTAAAGTCCACATGAGAGTTCACACTGGAGAGAAGCCTTACACCTGCCAACAGTGTGGAAAGAGTTTGAGTGGAAAAGGAAACCTTAAAGTCCACATGAGAATTCACACTGGAGAGAAACCTTACACCTGCCAACAGTGTGGAAAGAGTTTCCCTCAGAAAAAACACCTCAACAAGCACATGAGAGTTCACACTGTAGTGAAGCCTTGCATCTGCAAACTGTGTGGAATGAGTTTCACTGAAAAAGGAAAACTTGAGGTCCACATGAGAGTTCACTCTGGAGAGAAGCATTACACCTGCACTTTGTGCGGGAACGGCTTCACACGGGAACAAAGCCTTAAGGAACACATGAATATTCACACTGGAGAAAAGCCTTTTACATGTGATCAGTGTGGAAAGAGCTTCAGACGTAAAATTACCCTTAATTACCACATGAGAATTCACACTGGAGAGAAGCCATTCACCTGCCCACAGTGTGGACATAGTTTCAGACTTAAAGGAAACCTTAAAGTCCACATGAGATCTCACACTGGAGAGAAGCCATTCATATGTAGCCAGTGTGGAAAGAGTTTCAGATTTAAAGATAACCTTAAGTGTCACATGAAGATTCACTCGTGAGAGAACTGTTCAAGTTGACATTGTACCTGAATCTGATTTTTTCTTTCACAAAAAATATTAAAACTTATTTCCACCTCTCTACTTTTCAGGCTTTGCATTTCTTATTGTGCTCATCCACACCTGACCGCCTCCTTTGCTTTTGTCACATTCCTCCTGTATTTTTTGTTTCTCGGTAGAGACTCTTATTTAGATACATTTTCTGTTCTTTTGTTTCAGTCAGGAGTGTCGTTAGGGGGGGTGCAGAGTAAGCCAGGCATATGGGTTCAGGACACTAGGGCGCCACAAATCACAACTTTGGATTTTTGTGTGTGTGTTATTTTCCCTCACATAGCCTATACAAACACGTTAACTAATAATATTGTAGTAAAATACAATTTAAATCTGTGAATTATAGGATATAAGAAGTGAATGTGAGCACGCTCTCTCGTCACTTCAAAATACAGCGCATGACGTGTTAACTGCACAAAAAGAATAGGATGGATGGAAAGAAGCACCTATCAGGAACAAGCGAAAATGTGAGAAAAAAAGTTTCCTTTACGAAATGGGCCCTTACAAATAAATGAAATATTGGAAATGATTGTTGGTGGCGGATGTGTCGAAAGACTATAGTGCAAGCGGTCTTCTGTGTGGGTGGAAAAGGGGAAGTCTCTATATTCTATGAGCTCTATACAGGCTATTGTAGCCACCAGCGTGAGATATTAAGAACATTTATTTCTTTATTTTATTAATTAGCGATACGTCATTCAGCCACACAGGCAGATATGTAGCCTATCATGTTTATTTCCTTTTTATTCAAAATATTGAATATATAAGCCTAACTTGTTAACTATATCGTGAATTATATGATATATTCTGATTGTCAAATATGTGGAAGTGAGTGTTTTGTGTCGTTTAAACACCCTAGGCCTATTTATCAAAATAAAATTGATAAATGAAAGTGGAGACAATACCTCAAAAGTTCATTATTATCTAATTTTTATCACTTTTCCAACATTTATTATTCTTAAAAATAATGTTAATTATGTTTGCAACAATAGCAGTAGGTTTATTGGCCTCGATGAGTCTGAGACTCTTGGCCTGAGATTGTGTCCCAGACGGAATTAAATAATTCGTAAATATTTGTAAATATCTGTGGCTTAAACAGATGAAAAATTGACTATAATGCAGTTCTGTGGATGTTTTGCCCAGGCAGGGTAAAACTATTATAAACATTTGTGCTAATCGAAATAATCCTGAAATATAAGAAAATATAAATATTAATCGAAAAACAAACTAAACGAAAATTAGAAATGTTGCCTTGTCAATATCAATTCCCTGACTTTCATCCGACGTGATCATTATCTTTTCATTAAACGTCAAAATTATTAAATTTGAATGAAACGAAATTAGAATGGATAAGTGTCTGTGACCCATTAATAAAATCCCAGGCATTTTAGCCTATGAACAAATAGCAGGATAAACAACAGAACACGAGAAAAAATAGGATTAAATCATATAAAAAAGAATAAATAGCCTATGTCTACACGACAAATTTATTTTACTTAAATGATTAACATATTAACAAAATGAAAGGGAAAAAATTTGACAAAATCAGTTTCACGGAAGTTTACGGAAAGGAATCGGCAGAAAATTCTTTTTGAGTTTTATTTTTATTGTGAGTGTGCAAAAATAATAGACATATTTAACCCTTCACAGATTCATATAAATAAATGTGACCATAAATGTCTGAGTATTTTAATTTTTTTCCGCTTTTATAAGAAAATTCAAGTGATCGCGCCGGCGCCTCGTGCACAGACAACAGTTTTATTAACTTGACATTGCAGCCTGTTAATTGTCAAAATAACATACAGTGAACCAAATGTAAAAAGTTACACTACTTGTGTTGAGTATGTGTACAATCAAAGCGTTTTAATAATAAATATAGTTTACCATCCAAATACATTGTGAATATGGAAACATTTGTATTTGTGCCAAATTATAACGCCGGTTTCTGTTTCAGTTTAGCTTTAAATTAATTAGTTTTGGCTTATCGTTTATATTTTTCATAAGTAAAATAGCCTATGTAGTGGTGCCCTTGTGGGATTAAAATGCATTCATTTTAATGTCTATTTAAATGTCTGAAACCTCAAATAAACACTGTGTACTTGAGAACACTGAATAGTTGTAATATACGAAAAGCACTAAGCGATTTCTAATTAAATGGCAAAAGGGAAAAAAAAGAAAAAGAAAAAAACATTCATCTGGAAGAAGGGGGCCCAAGATTATGTCCTGCACACCCCCCTTAAAACTCTTAATTGCGCCCCTTTCAGTTCCTTGTTTATCCCTTTATATTTATGATATATGATGGCACCAGTGTGTTTGTAAACACAATACTAACCTACACACTCTTGTTAAATCTCATTATGTTTATGTGATGGCAGTTCATAATTCATAGACATCAGTAGAGTGCTGGCAGACATCTTCACAAACAACACAATGTGTTTTTCTTTATATATTTATAAAGGCCACACCATATTCAGTGATGTTTTCTTCATCCTTTTCTTCTTCTGAAAACAGGTCATTGCTTCTGAATTATTTTTGACACTTTCCAAATTCTCAGTAAATGTACACACCTATGAAATATAGATATTTTGTGATTATTTCTTTTTCTCCCTTTTTGATTTTCTCTAAACAAGAGTCAACAACAAACCTGACAACCATGTAAAGCCATAACCAAACCAAAAGTGTCTTTTAGAGAATTCACATTGCAGAATTTGAATCACTACAAAGGCAGAAACTCACACAAATAACCCTTGACATTGAAGACTTGACTTGTTATTGATTTCATTAAAAACCTACGTGAAATACATTTTTAATTGGACTGAATAAGTTAGCAATAATTGTTGAATGATTTACATTTATGCTTGATTTGTATTGCTTTTACTTGTACTGATTCTTGAAAGATTTTTTTATACATTTTATGCCTATTTTTTACTCAACTTTACTGTTGTGTCAACTTTGTGTCAACTCAATGTTTTACATTTTTAATATTGGTAAAAGCACATGGAATCTTATTCAGTTCAGACACATACAAACTCTGCTTTATGAACTCATACACTCATGTTTGTTTTTTATCACATGTGTCACTATTTTAATTTTTTAATACAGAGATGATCTGGTAAAAAATAAAATAGTAAATTTCTATGCACTTCTGTGGTTGTAGACAGCAGCGTGTGAACGGGACTTTTATTTTGGTTTGATGACGTGACGTCATAAGGTGGCGCCGCGCTCCTGCTCTCGTTGTAATTCGGCTAAAGAAAGGTTTGTTTTAATAATTTAATCTTTTAAAAATCCAAAGAAACAGTTCCGTGTTTTACAGACGATGCTAAATTTGTTATTTTTTTAAATTGAATACAACATGTATCTTTATCTAACTTTAATGAATGATAGTTTGTATAAAATAAACTTAAGTCAAGTAATCTTGCATCTCATTTCGCTGAATCAGTTTATCATAAACACTAATTCGGTCACTGGCGAGAAGTGATGGAGAAACTGAGATTTTAGACAAATGATTCAAATACTTTGCGAAATGATTCAGTGATTCGAAATGCGTGAATCACGACTCGTGCTCCTCAAACCGTGTGAATGAACGTAGAACAACAAATACTAACATGTGAAATGACAACCTTTACAAACCAACTGCTAATAATTTCATTTAAGGGGAAACATTTAAATGTAATCTAATTCATTAGATACCAAATGTAGATCATAAATGCCTAATATGAAGTGCCTAGGTATAGTTTGTTCTTTTGCTATATTTAGCCTATATAGCTATAGTTTTGTCTTTTAGTCTAATCAGATCATTTAAGTCCATTAACTCGCACTCTGACTCTCTCTACCAGTGCACTGAACTACTGAACAAAATCTGACTGAGATTTAGTTTTGATTTATTTTTCTTTCTGTTAATTATTCACATTTCAAACAGGACAAACACACAGAAAAACTCCTGGTGAAGCGACTGAGATCCTTGTGATACACTATTAAAGATGGCATTTATTAAAGAGGAGACTGAAGATATGAAGATTGAAGAAACATTCAGAATTAAACAAGAAGAAACTGAGGAACAAACAAAGATGGAGTTTATTAAAGAGGAGACTGAAGACATGAAGATTGAAGAAACATTCAGTGTGAAACATGAAGAAACTGAGGAACAAACAGGTTGGTTTCATTCTCAAAGCTGAACTCAGTCATTTGATCCTTATTAACTTGGACTCAATTCGCACTTAAGTCGCAAAAATAAAGACTTGCGACTTGACTTGGACTAACCTGAGATTTGACTTAGACTTGAATACAGAGACATGCAAGTCTTTTGGCGTGACATTCCCGATTACATTCTCTATTTACTACCCCACACGATGGCAAGAAATACCTCATTTTACTATCTATTCAATCTCAAATATGTGCTGCAGCAGCAAATATCACAAATAATCTCTAAACACACCAAGCCATCGAGCGTGTGCCGCATCCTAAGGCACTCAAATTCATCACCCATTAGAAAACTTGTTAAATTAGCAACACATAATACAATATAGCCAAGCCTTACCTTGCAATAAACTTTGTAATTTCATTTGAAAAGCAATCAATTAATCTGAAGGGAAGCCTCAGTGTTGCACAGTTAAAAGGTTTGCTTATGGTCCATTTTCGAGAAGTACTTGTCCTTTTTAATTTTTAATTTTTTTTGCCCAAGTATTTAATGATGCATATAATATCCAGATTTACCATGTTAAATTGTATCTGGATTGGACGAACACTTCCATGCGCATTTTATGACCCTGTCCATCCAACTCATTTCCACAGATCGGTTTTGATATTTAAATACACTGTTAATTACAATAACAACTAGCTGAAAAAATATATTGATAAAAATAGAACAAAGACTGGATTTGAGACTTCACTTGGACCCCTAAAGACCTGAGACTTGACTTGGACCTCAAAGACTTGAGACTTTAGACTTGACTTGGACCTCAAAGTCTTGAGACTTTAGACTTGGACTTGGACCTCAAAGACTTGAGACTTGACTTGGACCTCAAAGACTTGAGACTTGACTTGGACCTCAAAGACTTGAGACTTTAGACTTGACTTGGACCTCAAAGTCTTGAGACTTTAGACTTGGACTTGGACCTCAAAGACTTGAGACTTGACTTGGAACTCAAAAACTTGAGACTTGACTTGGACTTAGACCTCAAAGACTTGAGACATGACTTGGACTTGACTGCAGGGACTTGTGAACATGTCTGGTTGATGCTGTAGTAACATTGCAGCGCTTCCAGGTTCTGCATCTGAATGCAGCTCATTATTGGCCGAGTCCGACGTTCTGACAGAGATGTGTGTACTCACATCTGATAAATGTCCTAGAAAAAGCAGTTTTACACACATTCTTAATCATTAATATCTTAAAGGCATTTTGTAAGCCTATTTACACCATCTGGCAGAAAATGTTTAAGAGACATATTGCAGATGTAAATGCAGACCTCATATAGACATCTCTGTGATGTACATGTGCTGTCAGTGTTAATACTTCAGTTAAAACAAAGGTGTCAAAGTTGGACAAACATTTTTTTTTTGGTGATTTATACGCAAAAAAATTTAATATCAAATTGTGTGGAAAAATAGATATATTAGGGAGTGGAAATTTCTAATAAACCAAAGTGCTCCTTTGCTGCCATCTACTGGCTGTATTGGTAATTTTATGTCTTTTTTTGTTTTGCTACATCTTGAAACTTTTTTTTTTTTTTTTTTTTTTTACAAATTGGGGCAATCTCAGATTGATGAACAACTAATGTTTTTGGTCATCACATTAAAAACAACATTTAAACTGTATAATATTTAGATATTTAAAGTGCTGGAAAAAGTATGAAGCTTCTGAAAGTCCTTAAAGTGCTTTAATTTCAATCTAGGAACCCTGAAATGAATAATGTAAAAACTGATGACTATTTCTGCCACAATACCATGGTTACAGTTAGCATAACTACATTGAATCCATGGTGAATGTTGGTGATTTGTGGACTGAAACGCCTTCTATAACTTGTTTGTTAATGGCTCAATGTTTCTCCTGGTTTTCATGTCAGTCCAGTTTGAAATTGATATCTTTGAATTGATTGATATCTTTGAATTGATTGATATCTATGATTTATAACAGAGAATTCTGCACTGAATTTGAATGCTTATCACTAGATCTTGCAGTGATGTTACTAATGCTGCTGCAATTTCAAACATTTTCTTCACTGGATCTACCAGTACTGTGTAGTAACTGTGTCACGTGATCGAGATTGGGCCGCGAGCCGATCTCTAAGTTTGTGGCCTCATGCAGATAAACAGTCCGCATTGTGCAAAGTAGCATGCTTTTGTTTCGCTTTCGTTTGCTGTTTCTCATGCAACAAAAAGAGCAGCTCTTATCAGTTGGGAAATGTGGTCACAATTTCATTTTTGGGTGAACTAACCCTTTAATATTTCTGGCCAAATGTCAAGTGCCCAAAAAAAATCTAAATTAGGTGCATTTAACTTTTTTTGTTTGTTTGTTTGTTTGAAATATGTTTTGATTTTCACTTTTTCTTTTACACAAATGCAAAAAAAACATGATAATATAACAATATAACAACAATTAGAAAAAAAGGGAGAAAGAAAAAACAAGCAAGGAGGGTTTTTTTTTTTTTTTTTTTTTTTACATATTAGATTCCAATGTATATGTTTATATATACAAGTCAGGAAAGAAAAGTAATAATAATGCACAAACATTAAATAACAAAATCAACCAGGACACCCATGGTCGCCTTCCCTACATCAATCCTCTCATCAAGATGGACGTAATGTCACCATCAACATATGCCAGAAAAGGTTCCTAAATTTTATGAAATACACCACTCTTATCATGTAATATACAAGTCAGATAATCCAGTGACACATATTCAAGAATAGTTCAATGCCACATCTTAATAGAGGGGGCTCTATTTGAGATCCATTGTAGAAGTATACATTTTCTGGCACAGAAAATTAGAAGATTGAAAAGTCTAATCTTATTCTTATCAAGACCTATAGGAGAAGACATTCCCAGTAGGTAAGACACTGGATCTGGAACCAAAGAAACACCCAGTATTTTATTTAGTTCTACAGAAACATCCAACCAGAACCTCTGTATCTTATTACAGAACCACAAACAATGAGTAAGATTACCAATTTCTATCTTGCATTTAGAACAAAAAGGAGAGACATCAGCCCTAAATGTGCTACGCTGAGAGGGAGAGATATGAGCTCTATGAAGAATCTTGAGCTGAATAGCTCTCACTTTATTGCATACGCTCAAGTTCTTTGCATTTTTCCAAAGCATGTTCCATTCTTCATCTGATATTTGAATATTAAGCTCCCTTTCCCAGATTGTTTTAAGAAAATTGGAAGTCACCGCATACTCTGACAGAATTCCATAAAATAAACTTATAGATCTGACTGAACGAATCTCAAAAAGTTGTTTCTCTCTTTCTGAGTAACTTACATTTGAAAGCAGTGTAGTATCCTTTTGAATATAATGTCTTATTTGTAAGTAACGGAAAAAATCTTGTCTATCCAGGTCAAATTTTGGGAAATCTGGGACATCAGAATATCATTATCAAAAAGATCTTTAAGCTTAGAAATCCCCTTAAGAGCCCACTGTTGAAAACGTAAATCACTGACACCCGGAGGAAAATCAAGATTATTACATATTGGAATATAAATTGATGTTAGACATGATTTCCCTTCAAGTCGCCTAACGGACTGCCAAGCTTTTACAGAATTAACAGTAACAGGGTTTGCAGAAGCTACTCTAGCAGCCTTCAGTTTTTTTAGAAAGAGCAAATTCTGAAGAGGGACCTGTGACTGAGCAGTCTCTATGTCCAGCCATAATGAAGTTGGGTCTTCTGATATCCATGTAGTTTTGTGACGTAAATGGGCACTCAGTTGGTACTTTCTAATATCTGGGAAACCAAGGCCACCCAAATCCTCTGGTAGACACAATATATTAATCTTAAAGGTGCCCTAGAATGCTTTTTCACAAGATGTAATATAAGTCTAAGGTGTCCACTGAATGTGTCTGTGAAGTTTCAGCTCAAAATACCCCATAGATTTTTTTTTATTAATTTTTTGTAACTGCCTATTTTGGGACATCATTATAAATGCGTCGATTCAGGCTGCTTCCCCTTTAAATCCTCGTGCTCCCCGCCCCCGAGCTCGCGACTCTAATACATTGCATAAACAAAGTTCACACAGCTAATGTAACCCTCAAAATGGATCTTTACAAAATGTTCATCATGCATGCTGCATGCATGCGTCAGATCATGTAAGTATAGTATTTATTTGGATGTTTACATTTGATTCTGAATGAGTTTGAGGCTATGCTCCATGGCTAAAGCTAACATTACACACTGTTGGAGAGATTTATAAAGAATGAAGTTGTGTTTATGAATTATACAGGCTGCAAGTGTTTAAAAATTAAAATAGCGACGGCTCTTGTCTCCGTGAATACAGTAATAAACGATGGTAACTTTAACCACATTTAACAGTACATTAGCAACAAGCTAACGAAACATTTAGAAAGACAATTTACAAATATCACTAAAAATATCATGATATCATGGATCATGTCAGTTATTATTGCTCCATCTGCCATTTTTCGCTATTGTCCTTGCTTGCTTACCTAGTCTGATGATTCAGCTGTGCACAGATCCAGACGTTAATACTGCCTGCCCTTGTCTAATGCCTTGAACATGGGCTGGCATATGCAAATATTGGGGTCATACATATTAATGATTCCGACTGTTACGTAACAGTCGGTGTTATGTTGAGATTCGCCAGTTCTTCAGAGGTCTTTTAAACAAATGAGATTTACATAAGAAGGGAGGAAACAATGGTGTTTGAGAATCACTGTATGTCATTTCCATGTACTGAACTCTTGTTATTCAACTATGCCAAGGTAAATTCAATTTTCAATTCTATGGCACCTTTAAGATGATGTCTCTTATTAACCCATATAAAAGAATTGAACCATCTGTCTATGTCTTTAAATGTTTTCTGCAGAAAAAGAATTGCAATCATTTGAAATGGACATAGTAATAAGATAATAATAAAGAGCAATGCATACCTGCCAAGAAATGGGAAGGATATTCCATCTTTCTAGATCAAGTTTAATACGATTAAAAAGAGGAATAAAATTAGACTTGTACATCTGGTTAAATTTAGGTGTTATATTTATTCCCAGATATTAGGGCTGGGCGATATATCGCATGCGATTGTCACGCGCATTTTGTCAGTAAAGCCGGTTCCCTGATTACCGCTAAATCACCATCACCTGCTTTCAAATGGAGCAGCATTTAATAAACAGAGCCGTAGTTCACTGATAAGCTACGCAATATCGCGTTCATTATCGAAGGCGATTCATCTGCGATAATGAACACGATATTGCGTAGCTTATAAGTGAACTACGGCTCTGTCTATTAAATGCCACTCCATTTGAAAGCAGGTGATGGCGATTTAGCGGTAATCAGGGAACCGGCTTTACTGACGAAATGCGCGTGACAATTGCATGCGACATATCGCCCAGCCCTACCAGATATACAAAGCCAGAAGGGGACCTCCTGAATGGGAATAAGTTTGAACTTAAAGTGACAGCTTGTAGGCTACCTAGAGGCATGGCTTCAGATTTACTAAAATTAATCCTATAACTGGAAAAAGCACGAACAGCAATAAGATTAATTATGGATATTTCGGGTTTAGATAGGAAAATAAGAATGTCATCAGCATAGAGGTTAATTTTATGCTGCTTGTGAGCTATCATCAAGCCATGTATGCCTTAATTCGCCCTAATTGCCTCTGCCAATGGTTCTATTACTAAAGCAAATAAAAGGGGTGATAATGGACAACCCTGTCGAGTTCCCCTACTAACCTCAAAACTGGTAGAACATAGCACCAGTATCTGCTTCTTGTGCAAGGAGGAAGAGGATGAGCACTGCCAGAGCCCTACAAAATGACCTCCAGCAGGCCACTTGTGTGAATGTCTCTGACCAAACAATCAGAAACAGAATTCATGAGGGTGGCCAGAGGGCCTGACATCCTCTAGTGCAGTGTTTCCCAACCATGTTCCTGGAGGCACACCAGCACTGCACATTTTGCATGTCTCCTCTATTAAACACACCTGATTAGGGTTATCAGCTCATTAGTAGTGACTCTAAAATGGGTGTGTCAGACAAAGCAGACATGCAAAATGTGCACTGTTGGTGTGCCTCCAGGAATGTGGTTGGGAAACACTGCTCTAGTGGGCCCTGTGCTCACTGCCTGGCACCGTGGAGCTCAATTGGCATCACCTGTGATTTTCAGATTAGAGCAGTTTCACCCTGAGCACATGTGACAGACGTGAAAGGGTCTGGAAAAGCCGTTGAAAATGTTATGGTGCCTGTAACATTGTTCAGCATGACTGGTTTGGTGGTGGGTCAGTGATCAGGTCTGGGGAGGCATATCCATGGAGGGATGCACAGACCTCAACAGGCTAGACAATGGCACCCTGACTGGTATCGGTATGAAATCCTTGGACCCATTGTCAGACCCTATGCTGGTGCAGTGGGTCCTGGGTTCCTCCTGGTGCATGACAATGCCCGGCCTCATGTGGCAAGAGTATGCAGAAAGTTCCTGGAAGGAATGAAGTAATTGATACCATTGAATGGCCCCCACGCTCACATGACCTAAATCCAATAGAACACGTCTGGGACATTGTTTCCCCATTTAGATCTGATGTGTTAACAAAGTGTTCCTATAATTTTTTTAAGCAGTGTAGATTTTTGATAGAATATTTTTTTTTATTAAAATATCTTGAAACAAAAACGAGGATGTACTCGCACCAGGCGACCTTAACCGTGCCCAAGCACATTTGACCCCCAAAGTCTGGTTCATTTGATTAGTGTGATCATTCCGTACCATGCCGTGCCTCTGTACCATGCGCTGGCTTGCTTGAAGAGTGGGGTTAAGGTGTGGTTCAATTGGGCCATACAGAAGTAGTTAACCGCGCCGGAGCATGGACCAGCTACTAACTTTTGTGTACTGCTGTCATCATTACAACAGCAAACTTCTATTGCTACTTGAATAGTAAACTTTTAATTAATTTAATTCACTCTAGTGTATTTAGGTTTATAACTGGTCGGGTTCTTACCTTGTATGATCTTATCCAGATGAGATAAATAAGAGAGACATACAAAATGTGCAGTGGTGGGTCCCTTGGACTAGGTTTGAAAACCACTGGTGTATTGAGAATAAGGTATGTAGACGGGATGGGCAACTCTGGTCCCGGAGGGCCACTATTTTGCAGAGTTTAGCTCCATCTTTGATCAAACACACCTGCAAAATTTTAACCCTAAATCTTCAAGACTCCTTGAGAATTACAGGCAGATGTATTTGATTAGGGATGAAACCTAACTCTGCAAGACTCTGGCCCTCCAGGACCAAAGCTGCCCATCCCTGATCCATAGGATAGGATAAGGTATAGATCATACATGTTATTGGTTCTGATGCTTTAAATGTCTAAATTGTTTTATCCCTAGTACCTGATGGCACTGAAAGTGGCAAGTCATGAACTTAATGAAAGGAAAGAAGAGAAAAACCATTATGATAAACAGCATTTCACTTCTGGAGAAAGATCGACACAGGCTAAAAAGACTTCCTCACTAAAAAGAGCTCGAAAGACAGGAACTAAAGGTTATTTCACCTGCCAGCAGTGTGGAAAGAGTTTCATACATAAAGGAAACTTTAATGTCCACATGAGAATTCATACTGAAGAGAAGGCTTACACCTGCCAACAGTGTGGAAAGAGTTTCAGTCGTAAAGGAAACTTTAATGTCCACATGAGAATTCATACTGGAGAGAAGGCTTTCACCTGCCAACAGTGTGGAAAGAGTTTTACTCAAAAAGGTAGCCTTAAAGTCCACATGAGATGTCACACTGGACAGGGTGTTTTCATTTGCCAACAGTGTGGAAAGAGTTTTGGTGGAAAAGGAAACCTTAAAGTCCACATGAGAATCCATACTGAAGAGAGCCCATTTGCCTGCCAAGAGTGTGGAAAGAGTTTCAGACATAAAGGAAACCTTAAAGTCCACATGAGATCTCACACAGGAGAGAAACCTTACACCTGTCAACAGTGTGGAGTAAGTTTCGGTCAACATGCAAGCTTTAAATTCCACATGATAATTCACACTGGAGAGCGCTCTTTCACCTGCCAACAGTGTGGAAAGAGTTTCAACCGAAAAGAAAACCTTAACAGGCACATGAGAGTTCACACTGGAGAGAAGCCTTACACCTGCCAACAGTGTGGAAAGAGTTTTTCTGAAAAAGGAAACCTTAAAGAGCACATGGGAATACACACTGGAAAGAGCTCTTTCACCTGCCAACAGTGTGGAAAGAGTTTCAAACAAAAAGGAAACCTTAAAGTCCACATGAGAATTCATACTGGAGAGAAGCCTTACACCTGCCAACAGTGTGGAAAGAGTTTCAATTGCAAAGTAAGCCTTACAGCCCACATGAGAATTCACACTGGACAGAGCCCTTTCACCTGCCAACAGTGTGGAAAGAGTTTCACACATAAAGGATACCTTAAAGTCCACATGAGAATTCACACTGGAGAGAAGCCTTACACCTGCCAACAGTGTGGAAAGAGTTTCAGACATAAAGGAAACCTTAAAGTCCACATGAGATCTCACACTGGAGAGAAACCATTCATATGTAGTCAGTGTGGAAAGAGTTTTAGATTTAAAGATAACCTTAAGTACCACATGAGGACTCATTAGAGAGAGAACTGGTTTAGATGTCATCAGTGTAGAAAGAGTTTCATAGACAGGAAACGCTATGAGAACTGTGTTATAACTCTCACCTGAAATGGCATTTGCAAACTCATTCTGGAAAGAAACCGCAGTGTTTATCAGTATGACAAGGTTTAAAGAAGGAGCCATTTCAAAAATCAATGGGTTTTTCTTTTGTTATCACTTACAGATACACCTGTAAAGTCATACAGATCTGAGGCTCTGCAATTTAAAACAGCACCAGAAAATATGTATCTTTGTGAAATTAGGGTTATACATTTACATTGCAGCTGAATCTGATTTTCCACTCAAAAAATAAACTTATTTCCACCTCTCTATTTTTCAGGCTAATAATTTCTTATTGTGTTCATCCACACCTGACCGTCTCCTTTTGCTTTTGTCACATTCCTCCTGTATTTTTTGTTCCTCGGTAGAGACTCTTATTTAGATATATTTTCTGTTCTTTTGTTACAGTTCACATTTCTTGTCTATTAGGGTCTGTAGTTACTAATCATGTTTCTATGGTTTCAGCTTAGTTTCCACTTGTCTTGTTTAGTTTCTTGTTTATCCCTTTATATTTATGATATATAATGGCACCAGTGTGTTTGTCAGCATGACGTCAGCCTTTGGAGTTTTTTGTTTGTTAATGTACATTTTGTACCTGTTCAGCTTTTGGCACTTTTTTTACCAAATGGTAACTCCATGTTGTTACGATCATTAAACTCTTGTTAGCATTCAGATGTCTTTATCGGCATTGGGCCCTCGGGACTCTGGTCCTTGTGGCTTCACTCATCCTGCGTTTTTACTTAAAGGCCGGAACACACCAAGCCGACGCTGACGAACTAGTGGAGACGAAAACAGACTGCGGGGTTGGCTCATGCCGGCGGCGTCTGTGTCGAAAGTTTCCCCGACACACCAAATGAACGCTTGGCAGCCGACGGCCAAGTATCACATCCATTCTGCACCTGCGTAAGATGAAATGCCTTTCCGAGCCAACAGGTGGCAGTATCTGAACAGCCAATCAGATTGATCAGATGGCCCGATGAACCGACGAGCTTCGACACTGATTCAACATTTCGAATCGACCAAAAAAAAGCCAACGAGGACCAACTTCAGCCGACAGTGCGGAACACACTGAGAAAACTTTGTTGGCCAATGAACAAAAATTGCCTGACAGCCAACTATCGGCTTGGTGTGTTCCTGACTTTAGGTTCCTATGGAGCTGCTTCAGCGACATTGTTTCTAGCAAAAGAAGAATGATCATTAGAAATGTGAAACTCCCTGTTTACAACTGGCATTAAGATGCATTTTTGAAAGTGGAC
The DNA here is from genome assembly GCA_036281575.1 of Ancherythroculter nigrocauda. Taxonomy (NCBI): domain Eukaryota; kingdom Metazoa; phylum Chordata; class Actinopteri; order Cypriniformes; family Xenocyprididae; genus Ancherythroculter; species Ancherythroculter nigrocauda. Next base: position 39,434,136 of record VTFQ01000011.1, on the reverse strand, counting down.
AAGCTCAAAACATTGTAGACGTTTACAGCTGTGTTTAGCATCATCCACTTTTGATGTGATTGACAAAACTGCATCTCAATACCAGGTGTAGACAGGGCCTAAAAACTCCAGCATTTTGAGTGGTAAGAAGATTCTAACAGATTTACCATTGCATCTCAAAAAATCAACACATGTCTGTGATTGGCTACATTGCTAAACAATGGAAACACAAGTTATAAATAGAATCTTGCATGTGCTTGCGTCTGTAAATCGTTTTTATTTTACATTAGTTGCTCTTAATGCTTTTTTGCAAAATGTGAAAAATTTATTCGTTTTTAGATATTTTATGTTTAGCTTTTTCTATTTTGCGGGAGTCCCGCGAATCATGTGATTCTCCCGCAACCCGCACTCATGCGTGTCTTACCACACGCGCCCATCACATTTTGTCCCGCGCCACGCTCCATTGTGTTGGGTCTCTAATTTGAATTAAAGGATTAGCTCACTTAAAAATTTTGTCAGCGTAGTATTTAAATAATCTTATGAATGCACTAAATCTAATTGAATCATTAATAGAATCTATTTGTGAATCGTCCTGAATTTGCTAAAACTCATAAGTCTAATCAATTTGCTAGTCACCCCTACTCATTGAAATTGTGACTGCCATCACTCCATTTTTGATATATCAATGCCCAGCACACTCCACATGTGATGTTTCTTTTGGATTGCCTTGGAAGATCTTGAAAAGACTTGAGGTAGGTAGACCTTTTTATGGAGTAAACTACTCACAGCTGCATCTGACCTGGCATCACTCTCTGCGGTCCTGATCAGATTTCGGTCCGTTTTGAGAGATGCCATTTTGCATTTGCTTTATGGAGACACGATTGTCCTGCTTTGGAGAGTGCCAGGACTTTTTTTTTTAAATCACATGCAGTTATTACCTTGCTCAGTCTGCTGTGGTATGATACCTTTAGCTTATATAATGAAAATATTTTTTTTAGGCCAACACCTGTTTTGTTGATATCAGTTACCCTTTGCCTGTGTCTTCTATTTACTTGAACCAGTGACATTTATTTATTTGAATGCAGCAGCGTGTGTGAGCTATCAGACACAAAATCGTACTGCTGACAGTGCTGGGTGGAAGCGATCTGGATGATGTATTTTAACATCATTGTTAAATGTTTATTCAGAGCGTCCCTTCTGATTCATGTGAATGTGCAGTAGTAACAGTGAAAATGTTGTTTGTCTGCATTTTAAACCACACTTGATGCTGACAAAATCTTAAATGTTAAAAGAATAAGTTTGATCAATTGTCTTTTTGTCAATTGTTCTTTACATAAATGATTTATAGTTAAGTGATATTAGAATTAGAATATGTTCAGTCTAGTGTAACTATCATTGTAATGCATTACAGTATAATGATTGCTTTTTATTTTTGTTTTAATATGTGACCCCATGGCGGACCACCACAGCTGAGTAGTGTAGCGATATTAGCTCAAAGGGGAAATATTAATAATTATTCAAAACTTAAGATTATTAATTATGAATATTTGAATCAGCTCATCAGATTAATTTGATGTAGCTACATTAAAATTACATTTACACACAACAAAGAGAATCCATTTCAGGAACTTCACTTATTAAGACACACGGTACAACAATGGAGGATTTATGCTCTTGCCCAGCGCTGGTGGGTTTGAACACAACCATCTGCACCAGAGCCTGTGACCATACTGACGTTAACATAAACAAGCAGTGAACTAATGCCTGCATAATGACGTAGCCACATCTGATTGGATGAGAACTCATTATTTGTACATATAAAATAACTAACACTATAACAATAGGTTGGTTGTTCTCACATCGGTGTTCAAACACCTTATAAAAGTAAATTTTGCATAATATATGCTTTGTTTATAATGAGGAAGACATTTTAAACTATGAAACTTACAGGATGTTTCAATGGTTCAAAGAACTCTTATATGTCAAAAGATCAAGGCAAATTTGCCTTTTGGTTTTTTCATGTTGAGAAGCTCTTTTGGACGTTCTAATTATTTTTTAATATGGTTCACATCATGGTTATCTTCATCTTTAGTATCTTTAGATTGATGACATACTTCACTTCTTGCTAGGCATTTAATGTACTGTCTAAATGAAAATGGGATTAGCCTTTGATCTACTGTTACATTAGATGTTGGATTGTATACTGAAGACCTTCCCCTTTTGTCCCACAGTTCCCTTATGGAACCAGGTTTGTTTGATTTCCTTGTAGACTTTAGAGACAAAAACTGTAAATTACATGAAATTACATATAACACACAAATATGATATCATGACTTCAAAACAAACATGATTGACCTAACATATTACTGTACAGCTGGTTTGATAAGGAAATGTTAATGAAAATATGAGGAAAAGAAAATGCCATAATGTCTCTTTATTGTCTTATTTATGTAGGATGAAGAGATACAGATCGAGGATCACTAACAAGATACACTTGAAAAGGTATTATTTATCATTCTAGATTTACTACTTTAACAAAACACTTTTGAGTCATGTGATATTCATGGGTCCTGTCTGTCTCAGTGCTGAAACACTTTATACAAACTTACATGTACAGACAGATCAGAACTTATGATAGTGTATTATATTATATGTATTATGTAGTGTATTATACTGACAGTAATCTACTGCAAATTTCAAACACAGATCAGTCCTCATTAATACAGGTTTATATGTTAATGATTCTTCATGATTTTCATTTGAAATCATACGCTGAAGGTTCAGAATTATTGGAATCACATTCTTCAAAGCTCCTGTTATCTTAAAGGAAACAGTAGGAAACCACTGAAAGAGTTGTGCTTATTCTGGTCATCATATATCCTCCTGCCAGACCAAAGTCTCACATAGACAACATCTCCAACCTCCAGGATCAACACAACTCCATTCGAGGAGCTTAATGCATTCTGAGCCTGATGATCATGAGCTATAACCACACGCTCTCCATTCTTAACAATGTCTGCAGTTGCTGCAGTTCCGCCATGACCATATACAGAGACTCTGAACATGTACGCTCCTTTCAGTGGGGCTGTGAAAACACCTAAATCAAATAACAAGAGATACAGAATCAGCTGGTTCCTGTATGATTTCTCAATTACCAAACACACTGTGTAATAGTTTAAAAAAAGAGCAGATAATTTAATTCTCTTATACACATTACACAACTGCAGAGAGGTCTGAATGGAGCAGAAGGTTTTCATTACTATAAACTGAGTTTTATGACTTATGGAATTTCAGAACTAATTAATTATTAACTAACATTTCTTTTCTCCTACAGGCCTAACAAGCTAACTTAGAAATTGAGAAATAGTTACTAGGACTGTGTGTTGTAACAAGTGGAGAATTCTGCTGTGCTGGCTACACGGCATCCTTCTAGAGATAAAAAAATAGTCTATGAAAATAGTTTTGACCTACTGAGTAATCAGTGAAATATTAACCTGGTGATATTTTTTGATGATCCTGTGATTTAGTTGTTCTAATCTAAATTTACTCCACCAGTAAGCGTGGCAGAGGAACTAAGTTGTTTTTCTTAAATCTGAACCAATCATACTGGCCCTCAATTATCAAACGAACGTAGAAACCAGCGTACATTCGAACGGAAAAATCAGCTTACGACAACGCTCGCGTGTTATTCATTAAACTTTCGTATGTGGCCAGTTCTGTCGCACAAATAAACAGGTGTTGATAAATGTGGTGTCTGAAAACAATCGTTATTTAAATATCACGGCCCAAATGTTAGAAGCCTCGCCCTATAGTTTTTACGGCACAGAGAAACGTAACCCAGCTATGAAGAGGAAGTAATTGCATGAAAAATAAATGTATCTTACTCTAAAAACACGCCTCAACCTTGTAAATTCAAGCAATAAAATGAATTTAAATAATAATAGGCTACTGGTAAATAAAGCTAAATACTTACAATACAAACATTATTAATATATATAAACTTGGTTATTTACCTCACTCCACAGAAAATCCTTAAAATGTATTTTATTCATAACAGAACAAGAATGAAAAATAATATATTGAAACACAAATTAGTCTATAGTGGCATTCATTATAAAGCAGAAATGAAACAACAAAAACATTTGTGGTATTTTAAGACGCGCATCTATTCTAATTTTAATTTGACATTTTAATCATGTTGTTTAATGGTTAATGTTAGTGAGTGATTGTCGGTCAGGAAAAAAATCTAAATGTTCTCATAACAATTCTCCACCAGATTTACTCTGCTGCACGCAAGTTCCCGCTGACTCAAAAATGTGCGTACACAAGCTGAGACCTGACATGAGATTTGATCGTAGTCACCTCTCATATTGATAAATGCCAAATTTTGCGTGGAAATGAGCGTACAGACTTTTTTCTGGCGTACGATCATTTGATAAATGAGGGCTATTGAGACTGATGATTATGAGTAATAGATCATGATATACTGACTGTGAGATGTACCTGAAATCCTATACAACCTGCTGTATTCTTTGATTGGAGAGAGACTCTCTGAGATTGATGAGAACTCTCCCGGCCGAGATTTGATGATTAAAAGCTTTGAAGGACAACAACTGGAGTATCTATTTTTGTGCAACGCTGCAACTTAGACACTTGAAATCTATTTCCCAGGTTTAGTGTTGTCGTCCGACTCAGTGTAAGACTCTTATGCGGGGTTGATTGCGGTCAGGCAAGTATATTTTTAGGCATCATATGCGGTCAGAGTAGTTATACTTATGCGTCAACCTTTGCGGGCAGGGTGAGATTCACCTGAGGATAATTCTTGTTTGGTGTCAGGTGCATAGGGGTAATGTACCACAGACTCCATTTCATTGATAATTACCTGTAATTGGGTTGTAGGCGTTCCCTATGTTTGTGAAGACGTTCTTGTAGGTTAGTGTGATGTCAGTGGTAAAAGGACCAACATATCCACTGCCAGATTGCATCAGTGCAGCTGAAAAAGCTATTCCTCTGTCTGTTATTGAAAAACATAAGCAATATTGTGATATATTACTGTATTACACTGAGAATGAATACACTGAATTTAACATCATTCAAGCACACTTTCACCTCTATTTTCCTTTCTCAACTCCTCCACTTGACTCAGAGTAAGATTTGAAATTTCTGTAAAGGAAAAAGATTCTGTTAAATGACATTTACACTGATTATTGTAATAGATAACACAATTTACACAGTATAAACTCAACTTTACACTAACATTTACACTATACAATGTATTGCAGGTGTTGATAAAAGAGTGAAGGTTTTGGTGAGGTACCATCATTTTTCTTGTTCATCTCATCCCTCAGTTCTCTGTTCTTTTCTTTCTGCTCTGTAACGGTGGCGGTCAGTTCTCTGATGTTTCCTTTCTGCTCTGTAATGGTGGCGGTCAGTTCTCTGATGTTTCCTTTCTGCTCTGTAACGGTGGCGGTCAGTTCTCTCAGTGCGGCATGGATGTCAGGGATGCCCAGATCACAGTATTGTTGGCTGTTAGTTGAAGCTTCAGCTCTCAAAGTGTCTGTTTGAGGTGGATTCTGTCTTCCGTCCTCAGAGCTGATCTGTTGACTGATCTCATTCTCATTGAGTCCTCTATCTACCTGCTGCTGGACGACAAACACAAAGGTTTCCAACAGCAGCAGTATACATACTAAAGCCTTCATTCTTCACTGATGTTTGTTTCCAGCTCTTGCTCTGTCATCCTCACAGCCTCTCATGTTCCTTTATAGTGTCCTGATTTACTGTCTTTTGTACTTGATTTATATTGCTTCAGATAAATAAGTAGTTCAAGTTAATTGTTAATCATGATCAAAGAAAGGCTCAGTAGATGTTTATCTCATTTTACAACATTTGTGACACTATGTTGATCACAACAGAAAATAACTTTTAGTCATCTCTCTCTCTCTCTCTCTCTCTCTCTCTTTAAATTTAATATAGCTCAGAGGTTGGCAACCTTATAGCACACAAAGGGGAAATCACAGAAACCTCCGGTCGTATGAATGGATCTGCGCAGGTTAAAATCTCACACTTTAATAGTATTTATTGGACCTGACTTAATAAAACAGGCTGTGTGACTATGAGGAATGATTACCTCAAAATGTACGTCCATATGCAATTTTGAGTGACTTTATTTAAATTAAATACAATTTAAATAACTATTTATTAAATAGCTATTGTCACATGTCAGTGATTATCCTGATCTCTGATATAGATGGTCACTCCACTCTCTAAGTATCCATGTAAATATCTTACAAAAGTTACCAGGTTTACCAGCTTTATGTTATGACAAAAAAGTTTGGTGTTAATCTACACAGAGAAAAAAAAAAGTAAGTGATGTTTACATTTATAATGTTGAAGCCTTGTGTTTATACTAATGAAACAAATGTTGCTGATGGAGTTTAACTTGTGTTGAATCCACAAAAGTCCTTTAAATGTTATTTTCCACATGCACCAACATCCTGTATCAACAGATGTAGAACTGTAAATACAAAAAAGTAATTTGAGGACAAAATCAATTTCATTCTTTCCTTGCTGTTACTGTATAATTATATACAAAATATACTGAAGATAACAGACTAAATGTGTAAAACTAACAATTATTCAACACAAAACTTGTCAAGATAATACATTTAGTGACATGTATAAAAACAAATGTAATTATTAACCTGATTTACAACTTTTCCTGTACAAGAATGCCCTAGATTTTGTGAAATTGGATTTATGCACTTATGATAAAGTTTACAATAACTTGTTTTACAGTACCATAAAAAGAGTTGTTGTTTTGCAGTGTGTGCTTTGATCTTAACACCTTACCTTATTATTTATTATTCTCAGGTTAGGTAAAATAAGGTGAGTCTAGCCTAAGTTATAAGCATTTTAAATTACTTACAATTTGATCAGAAGACTTCTCTGTGGTATTCTTATTCATAATCTTAAAATGCTAGTATTGTCACGCTTTAGCAGAGCGTGGTGTATACAGGAACACAATGAAAGAGATTAAGATTAACAGGCTTTATTACAGAAGACAAATGTAACCAAACTGAGTAAATGCATTATGGTGAACTGACAACAGAATAAACATAATGGGATATTTATACACAGGGTAAATGAGGAACTAAATCATGAACATCTGAATGTGATGAATAACAATTGAGTTGCTGCCGTCTCACCTAGGCAGACTGATTTAATTCGACGGAAGTGATGACATGAGGCGTCCTGCAAATAGCACAGCAAAGTATGCAGTACTCATTCCGTATCAAGGGGAACCGTTATGTTAGTAACCAAGAACGTTCCCTTTCGATACTACACTCGTAGTGCGTCGTTAAGCCGTTAGGCTAAGATGCATGGGGACAATACAATCACACCATGCTATGAAGGAGGAACGACCGAGTATTTGCCCAGAGCACTAAAAGGGCTTGTAACGAATACGTTAGGACAAAAATGACCTGAACTGAGGTGGGGACGGAAGAGGTTACCATAGTCAATACAATACAATAGAGTAAGTGGAGTGGAGTGGAGAGAACCTTAGGGACGTATCCATGTCTTGGTTACAGGACAACTTTGGAGTCGTTTGGCCTGAACTCAAGACAAAGAGGGGCTCACAGAGAGCACCTGTAAATCTTCCACTCGCTTAACTGATGCTAAGGCCAATAGCAGAGTGGTTTTTAGTGACGGGGCGTAAGTTGGCAGTCTGAAGGGGCTCAAAAGGGGGGCCTTTGAGACCTCTAAAGCCCCGTTCACACCGCTAGCGACTTTTTCGCTGCATGTCGCTAGTCTCCTACTGTGAAGTTGCTTGTGGGCGTTCCTAGTGCTGTCACTCTAATATCATTGGTAGACTGCACATCTGATCATATCTGTAGAAAATGCAATCACAAATGATATATAAAACTAAGAAATCATTTTAATTTGACTAGGAATTAGGTTTAAAATAATCAAAAGTAACATTCTGCTGTTGTAGAGTGTTGTGACTGCAGAGCTCAGTGCAAGAAATCATTAACTAGATTAACGATCATTCTATCAACAAATTAAACTCACTCATACTGTCAAAAAATACTAAAACTTCATTCGAATTTGACAAATAATGAATTTTCTTGTCCCTAATAATCAGCACAATGCAGGGGAAACTGTAATATGAACTGCAGCAGTGCTAAACTGCTCACAGCATCATAAATTAACAACACACAAACTATCAATGTATGAATCAAACTCACGAGACTGCCGACAGTTTCTTTTCCATGCATCATTTTATTATATCCATGTATGTACAGTCAAATCATATAAAACAGTGAAATCGCTCCGTAACTATCCCTGTCTGTCTTGCCTGCACTCGAGACAGTGACGTGAACTCTAGAGAGCCTTCACTACTATTGGTTGTCGCTCGCGAAATTCGCTCCTGATTTGCATAAAGTTGAAATATCTGAACTTTTGTCGGGTGTCTCCCGTTGCTTGACACGCCTACATTCTGTCGCCAACGGTCACTGTCACTCTTGTCGCCAGAAGTCGCCAGCGCTCCATTGAAATGAATGGGATCCTGTCATTTTGTCGCTGCGTGTCGCTGGTGGTGTGAATGGGGCTTAAGAACTGTGGAAAGGTCCCAGGTATCATAAAGGGGCGAGGAAAGTTCAGCCTCCTGGACCCCTTCAGAAAACGAACAACGAGATTGCTCTTACCTACAGACTGCCCTGCTATAGGAGCATGAGAGGCTGCTCTAGCTGCGACAAACCTTAAGGGTAGAGGGAGTACGGCCTCTGTCCATTAAGTCTTGGAGGAAGGACAATATCTGGCTTGCAGGCTCCCATCAAGAGGCCACACATGTAGAGCCCACAGCTTGGGTCTGAGATGCCATATTGTTCCGAGAAGGTCCCGTATCAAGGGCTCCACTGACGACAGCTAAGACAGGTCCAAGAACCATGACTGGTTCTTCCACAGAGGGACCACTAGGAGGACCATGTGAGCACCCTCCCTGACTTGTCTGATGACCTGGGGGATCAGAGCGATCAGGGGAAAAGTGTAGAGGAGAAGACTGGGCCAATCATGGGCCAGAGCATCTCTGTTCTTTGAGCAATAGGTTGGGCAATGATAGTTGTCTTCGGAGGCGAAGAGGTCGATCTCTCCCCTCCTGAAGATGTCCCAAATTTTCTGAACTGTATGGGGTGGAGTGTCCATTCCTCTGAAGGGAGGTTGCTCCGGGACAACATGTCCACTCCTTTGTTTAAAACGCCCTGTACATGTGCTGCTCTCAGCGAGAGCAGGTTGTGTTGGGCCCACTCCAGGATGTCTTTCACCAGATTGAAGAGGGGTTTTGAGGAGAGCCCACCCTGGTGATTTATGAAAGACATTACTGTCATGTTGTCTGATCAGATTAAGACATGGTGTCCCACCAGGAGTAGTAGGAAAGCGTGGAGAGCTTGATATACTGCCAGCATTTCCAGGCGGTTGATATGAAGCTCGCTTTCCGGACTCATACAAGTGATGAAGGCCGGATGGCTGTTGCACAGGGCTCCCCAGCCCATTTTGAAAGCATCTGTGAAAATGATTTTCCTCCTGCCTACCATCCCCACAGTAATGCCTTGCTCATACCAGCAGGGATACGTCCAAGGGGCCAGGGTTGTGATGCATGCCTGGTTCACCTTGACTAGGCAGTGACTGTGACGCCAGGCATGGGGCGGGACTCAAGGTTTTAGCCATAACTGCCATGGGCGAATGTGGAGCAGGCCCAGCTGTATAGCTGGCAATGCTGAGCTCATAAGACCTAGCATCCTCTGAATCCCCTTGAGTGGCCGAGAAGTTCTGGGCGTAAAAGTTCCTACGAGCTGCTGAATGGCCAGAGATCATTATGGCGAGACTACGACCCTCATTTGGGTCGAGTCAATAATTGTTCCCAGGAACATAATACATTGGCTGGGAGACAATGAGCTCTTGGAGAAATTGACCCTGAGCCCCAAACACTCTAGATGGTTGAGGAAGAGGGATCTGTGTGACACTAGCTCCGCCTCTGACTGGACCAGAATGAGCCAGTCGTCGAGGTAGTTCAGAATGCGTATTCCCTTCTGTCTTAGAGGGCAAATAGCAGCATCCATGCACTTCGTAAAAGTGCAGGGAACCAGGGACAGCCTGAACGGCAGGACCGTGTATTGATATGCCACCCCTTCGAAGGCGAATCTCAAGAAGTGCCTGTGATGGGGGACTATCTGGATATGAAAGTAAGCGTCCTTCAGATTCAGAAAATATAACCAATCCCAACAAACACTGTTTCAAGCACATGGAACTGAAGGGGGTGACAGGAAAACTAGATGAGGCATTTTGGAGGGTGGTCCAGCCACAGCGGGACCTCGTCCTCTTCCTCTCTGAGACATCAGGCTGACTTCTGGGCGCAGGGTCTAGCACTATCTTGGGTCGCTTTGACCCCAAAATGGCAGAGGCGTAGGGCTGCTGCTGGACACCGGTGTTGCAATGGAAAGTTCTATTGGCTTTCACTTCTTGTCAGTATAAGGTTAACTTATATAAGTTCTTATAGTAACTAACAATATAACAATAGGTTGGTTGTTCTCACATCCTGCGGATACACATCGGTGTTCAAAAACTTTATAAAAGTGAATTTTGCATAATAGGTCCCCTTAAAATAAATGCTTTGTTTATAATGAGGAAGACATTTTAAACTATGAAACTTGCAGGATGTTTTAATGGTTCAAAGAACTCTTATATGTCAAAAGATCAAGGCAAATTTGCCTTTTGGTTTTTCATGTTGAGAAGCTCTTTTGGAAGTTATTTTTAATATGGTTCACATCATGGTTAGCTTCATCTTTAGTATCTTTAGATTAATGACATACTTCACTGACTTGCTAGGCATTTAATGTACTGTCTAAATGAAAATGGGATTAGCCTTTGATCTACTGTTACATTAGATACTGGATTGTATACTGTAGTAGTGGAAGACCTTCCCCTTTTGTCCCACATTTCCCTTATGGAACCAGGCTTTTTTGATTCCTTGTCTGAAGCCTGGTTTGAGACTTGAGCCCAATGTAAAATCAGCTTTTGGTAAGAACGAGAGGTTTGTGACAGAAAAATAAACTTCTTAATTTTTGAGATAAAAACTGTAAATTAAATGAAAATGGCATGTCATGCATTACATGACAGTGCCATTATTATAACACAAAAATATGATATCATGACTTCAAAACAAACATGATTGACCTAACATATTACTGTACAGCTGGTTTGATGGGGAAATGTTCATGAAAATATGAGGAAAAGAAAATGCCATAATGTCTCTTTATTGTCTTATTTATTTATGTTGGATGAAGAGATACAGATCAAGGATCAGTAACAAGATACTCTTAAAAAGTTATAATTAAACATTCTAGATTTACTACTTTAACAAAACACTTTTGAGTCACGTGATATTCATGGGTCCTGTCTGTCTCAGTGCTGAAACTCTTTATAAAAACTTACATGTATAGACAGATCAGAACTTATGAATATAGTTTATTATACTGACTTTATACAGTAATATACTGCAAATTTCAAACTCACATTAGTCTTTATTAATACAGGTTCATATGTTAATGATTCTTCACAATTTTCTTCCTAAATCATACACTGAAGGTTCGGAATTATTGGAATCACATTCTTCAAATCTCCTGTTATCTTAAAGGAAACAGTAGATAACCACTGAAAGTGCTGTGGTTACTCTTGTTATCAAATATCCTCCTGCCAGCCCAAAGTGTCACACAGACAACATCTCCAACCTCCAGGATCAACACAACTCCATTTGAAGAGTTTAAATCATTCTGTGGCCTATTATCATGTGCAATAACCACAGCCTTTCCATTCTTAACAATGTCTGCAGTTGCTGGAGTTGGGCCATGACCATATACAGAGAATCTGAACATGTACGCTCCTTTCAGTGGGGCTGTGAAAATACCTAAATCAAATAACAAGAAATACAGAATCAGCTGTTTCCTGTATGATTGCTCAATTACCAAACACACTGTGTAATAGTTTTGAAAGATGGCAGATCATTTAATTCTCTTATACACATTACACAACTGCAGAGAGGTCTGAATGGAGCAGAAGGGTTTTCATTACTATAAACTGAGTTTAATGACTCCATTTCATTGATAATTACCTGTAATTGGGTTGTAGGCCTTCCCTATGTTTGTGAAGACGTTCCTGTAGGTTAGTGTGATTTCAGTGGTAAAAGGACCAATATATTCACTGGTTGATTGTGTCAGCGCAGCTGAAAAAGCTATTTCTCTGTCTGTTATTGAAAAACATCACAATATTATATATTACTGTATTACACTGAGAATGAATACACTGAATTTAACATCATTCAAGCACACTTTCACCTCTATTTTCCTTTCTCAACTCCTCCACTTGACTCAGAGTAAGATTTGAAATTTCTGTGAAGGAATAAAGAATCTGTTAAATGACATTTACACTGATTATTGTAATAGATAACACAATTTACACAGTATACACTCAACTTTACACTAACATTTACACTATACAATGTATTGCATTGGTGTTTTACTTTGAGGATCATTGATAAAACAGTGAATGTTTTGGTGAAGTACCTTCATTTTTCTTCTTCAGTTCTTCCCTCAGTTCTCTGATGTTTCCTTTCTGCTCTGTAACGGTGGTGGTCAGTTCTCTGATGTTTCCTTTCTGCTCTGTAACGGTGGCGGTCAGTTCTCTCAGTGCTGCATGGATGTCAGGGATGCCCAGATCACAGTATTGTTGTCTGTCAGTTGAAGCTTCAGCTCTCAAAGTGTCTGTTTGAGGTGGATTCTGTCTTCCGTCCTCAGAGCTGATCTGTTGACTGATCTCCTTCTCATTGAGTCCTCCATCTACCTGCTGCTGGACGACAAACATTCTTCATTGATGTTTGTTTCAAGCTCTTGCTCTGTCATCCTCACAGCCTCTCATGTTCCTTTTATAGTGTCCTGATTTACTGTCTTTTGTACTTGATTTACTTTGCTTCAGATAAATAAGTAGTTCAAGTTAATTGTTAATCAAAATGATGTTTCAGGTTCAGTAGATGTTTATCTCTATTCACAATATTTGTGGCACTATGTTGATGTCCACAGAAAATAACTTTGACTCTCTCTCTCTTTGAACTTATATACAGCAGTTACCAGGTTTACCAGCTTTATGCTATGAAAAAAGTAAAGATTTTATGTTAATTTACACAAAAAAAAATTATAAGTGATGTTTACATTTATAATGTTGAAGCATTATGTCTATACTAATAAAGCAAATGTTGCTGATGGAGTTTAACTTGTGTTGAATTCCTTTAAATGTTATTTTCCCCCAAATGCAACAACATCCTGTATCAAAAGATGTAAAACTGAATAAATGCATGGATTAATAAACAGAAAAAAGTAACTTGAGGACAAAATCAATTTCATTCTTTTCTTGCTGTTACTGTTGTGTTATACACAAAATATACTGAAGATAACAGACTAAATGTGTAAAAATCACTATTATTCAACACAAAACATGTGAAATGAATACATTTAGTGACATGTATAAAAACATTAAATGTAATTATTAACCTGATTTACAAATTTTCCCGTACAAGAATGCCCTAGATTTTGGGATTTATGCACTTATGATAAAGTTTACAATAATTTGTTTTATGGTATCATAATGTGAGTTGTTGTTTTGCGGTGTGTGCTTTGATCTTAACAACTTATCTTGTTATTCATTATTCTCAGGTTAGGTAAAATAAGCCGAGTCTGGCCTAAATTATAAGCAATTCAAATCTTAAATAAATCAAAGCCTCAGTAGTGTCAGGCTTTAGCAGAGTGTGGTGTATACAGGAACACGATGAAGGAGAGTAAGATTAACAGGCTTTATTACAGAAGACAAATGTAACCAAACTGAGCAAATGTGTTACCATGAACCAACACCAGAATAAACATAACAGGATATTTATATGCAGGGTAAAGAGGAACTAAATCATGAACATCTGAACATGATGAATAACAAATGACAAGGACTAATACAGACATGACTGAACTAAACTGAACATGAATTGTTGGCCGTTTTTGTAATCAATTAAATTTATTTTAAATGGTTACTTTTCTTTTTATAATAAAGAAAAATGTAATTGGCAAAGGTGTACTCAAGGTCTTGCAGGTGTAAGCTGTCGGCCTTTTTTATGTCCTTGAACTCCAGTAAACTCAACCAAGATGACCTTTCCTTTCAAGGTTCTAGGAGTAGGACCACAGTTCTTTTACATGTTTCCTAGGTAAAAACTGCACATGAACACCATCCCATTTCTCGCAATCACAACTTCAGAAGTGGGAATTATCAAATGTCTGATAGCATGTGAAGGCAGCACAAACACTTCTGCTCCTCCTTCCTTAACTGCTCTGAAGGAGAAGCCGTTAAACACTGCCACTAAGTCCCAGGCAGGGTTGCCAGGTTTTCACAACAAAACCCACCCAATTGCTTCTCAAAACTACCAAAACTACCATGGTAAAAATCATGTTCCGGGGGGTAAAATTTGCATTTTTGGTGGGGCTTGCCTGGTAAAATCCGCATTCCAGGGACTATATCACATTATTTTGGGTCAATTCAACCCGCAGACATTAAATCAACCCACAGCAACAATGTAAAAGTAGCCCAATTCCACAGCAAAACCACAGATTGGCAACACTGGTCCCAGGCTCCATCAAAGGGGTGCCAGCCTGCTCAAATGGCCACACACACTGTAAAGCCCATCCAATCTACCCAGTGACAGTTTCCCATAGGACGGGAAGGTTTCTTGGATGTGTTTTTAGCACGTCCAATTAAAATATTATCTGACTCCATTTTATTATGACCTTGAATTTAGATTAGAATGCCAGTTGATTATTGGACATTTGTATAATAGTTTAGCTACACATTTGATTATTCTTTGATTATTCTTATTACACAAAACATCAAATGCTCAAAAAATAAAGAGTAAAAGATATCAGAAAGATACATGCTGCTGAGCATTATGGGCTGATTTGGCTACAGAATTGCACCCTGAGCCTTCTGTAACATTACTTTAAATACTCAGACCAAGACAGAAACTTCTTTCTAATGGAAACATGAGTTCACAGTGGGAATTTTAATAAGGGGTCGACTAATAGGTTTCTAAATTCTTTGTTAAATTCACTACTAAGCCCATCTGAGCCAGGTGCTTTCCCAGATTGTAAACTATTTATGGCCTCTAGAACTTCCTTCTTAGATATAGGGGCATTGAGGACATAAGTATGATCTTTTAATAAAGTGGGAAGGTTGAGGGTGAAAAAAAACTCTGGACTGTCTTGTATCCCTATGTAATTCTGATTTACATAGATTCTCATTATTTATAATGGCAGTGAATAGGGTACACGAGTATGAGCTGAAGAATAAGCTTCCATCCACATTCAGTGCAGCAGATACTGGCCCATCCAAGCTTCTTCTCCAGATGTTTGCTGCAGCCACAATATTGGCACCATTGTCATGTACAACAGCAGTGATTTTCTCAGCAGGAATGTCAAACTTTGCCACTACATCCTCCAACCTTTCTTCAATTTGTCTTTGAGTGGCATGGTAGTGAGGCAGACACTGATCATCTTCCACTCCCCATGTAATGCCAAGTTAGGCTTCTGTGGCTACACTTGTCCTAATTCAGCTCTCAGTATAGTTGGTGTCACACTTTACCTTCTAAGATGCCTCCTGGTACTTTCTCACCATCAGTTTAGTAAAGTGTGTTATGATGGAAGTGTGTATCCTGGATTATCCATGCTTTTAAAATCTTGCCTGTTTTTCTCTGAACAAACTCACTCATTGTGCGCCGTTTCTTTCTGAAATGAAAAAAGATAATATAAAGATATAGTATTTATGCATTATTGTTGTGTATGAACAATAAAACACTGACATTTAAATTATTTATGCAATATATATGCAGTTTTTGTGGATGCATATAATAATGTATATAATAATACAACCTCAATTTTATTGTACCACTTAATGTATTTTATTTATGGTTTATATTAATTAGAATAAATATTAATAAGAAACATTTTTTTTTACATTTATTTTGATCAAACAGTTAAAATGTGACATTACTGATCGTCCTTGCACGCGTTTCTTGAATGCGGCGCTCATTACAACTCTCTCATTATATCTCTTCCGTTTTAATAAACAATGGACACTGTAAGCATTAAAAAATTCTGCAGAAGCATGCATGCAAATTCAGCATATAACGACATTGAATATAATGACATAATGAATTAAACTGTCTTCTTCAACAGAGTCCAAACTTAGGCCTGTATACTAAAACATTCAGAAATTAAAACCATTCAGTTTGGATTTACTTTTCAAGTCTAGGTTAAAAAAAAATAAATGAAAAATATGTATAATAAAATGAATAATAAAATATGAACAGATTTTCTTATAGCAAATGATCTCAGTCAAAATTAACTCAAACACTTTCACATTCTTTCGTGTGTGTGCCACTTTAAAATGAATCTTAATACTTTCAGGAAAACACATTAATACAATACAATACAATATGAAGAAATAATTCTTTGTGTATCATTTATAAAGAGGACATTAATTGCACTGGCAGATTTTAATACTGCAGGGTTTTCTGTGGAGCAGGTGTGAATTGTGTTTGTGTTCACTCATTAGTGAGCGATTTGAATCACACAAATGACCCTTGACATTGAACACTTAGCTTTTGATATCATTAAAATATTTTGAAATATTACATTTTTAATTGGGCTGAAGCTTTTAGCAATAGTTTTGCAACTGAATGAATTACATTTATACATGAAAAATATATTGCTGCTTTTACTTGTACTAATTCTTGAACTATTTACACTTTTTTTTTTTTACCAATTTTTAGACTAAAATGAACTTTATATGTCAACATTTCAAATATTTTATGTATTTCAATTCAGACACATGTATGCACTTTGCTTTATGAACTCGTACACTCTTTTAACATGCTTGTTTTATTTATCAAATTTGTTAATTTTTATTAAAAGGATTATGTTAAAATGGTACATTTGTATGCAGCGTGTGAACAGGACTTTTATTTTGGTGTGGTAACATGACGTCATAAGCCTGCTCCTGCTCTTGTTGTGTTTCGACTGAAGAAAGGTTTGTTTTAAGAATTTGTTCTGTTTAAATCGATAGAAATCGCTGTTTGCGCTGTTGCTTTATCTAACTTTAATGAAGGATATTATGTGCGCATTCACACAGTAAAAATGCGTCTCATTTAGCTTGAATCGGTGTATCATAAACACGAATTCGGTCACTGTTAAACAGTGATGGAGAAACTGAGCTTTTCGAAACTCAATTTCATTTCATTCGAGTCAATAGAATCTAATGCTTTGCAAAATGATTCAGTGATTCGAAGCGCGTGGATCTCAAACAGTATAAATGAACGAGAACAACAAACACGTGTTATGGTAACTTTAACTGCAAATGGGTTGTTGACAAGTCAAATCTGTTCAAAACCGATGTAATGCATTTTTGAGTCATTAACAATGTGTTTTAACAGGCTTTAATAAAGGCAAATATGTTAAATAACATTTCAAAGTATTATTTATTTATTTGTATTTATTTCTACATTTTATGTCAGGCAGTACAACCAAATACTGTAGTTTTATAGTAAGACCTGGCATGGAAAGTGTACCAACCCACACATACTTAAAATTATCTTTAGTTCAAAATTAATTAGTTTTTACTAGTATTTGAGAGCAATCCTTTTCACTCCTCTGGATGCTTCATTATCATGTTTGCAGTTAAATAGTTTGTGGGACAAAAGTTTTTCCAATGATCTCAACAGCTTTAAAGCTAATATTTATAAAATGTGTTTATATGAATGGTTTCAAACCTAAAAAAAGACACCATTTTAAATAGTTTTCTTATCTGTTCATTTGTTAGGACAGTTGCAACACCTGACATTTTGAGGAAAACATAAAATATGCATTTAAATGTAATAAAAATGAATTAAAACTAAAGTTATATGCTATGTGTCATGAAGTTATCAAATTATTTTATAAGGAAATAATGCGCTTGGATGCACAAATGCACGTCATGTTATTGACCCTAATATTTCATGAAAGTGTAATCTTTTAAATATAATCGATAAGTCATTATATACCAAAAATAGATCATAAATGCCTAAATATAAATTTAGTCATTTGCAGCGTTAGTTTTAAGTTTTCTTTTTTTTTGTCTAATCGGGTCATTTTTAAGTCCATTAAAGGGATAATTCACCCAAAAATTAAATTCTGTCATCATTTACTCATGCTCAGGTTGTTCCAAACCTGTAGAAATTTTAATTTTTCTGTTGAAAACAAAGGAAGATGTGTTGAAGAAAGTTTGTAACCTCCATTAACTTCCAGAGTGTTTTTTTTTTCCCTACAGTGGAAGTCAATGGTGGCCCAAAGCAGCCTGGTTACAAACTTTCTCCAAAATTTGCAAAAAAATCCTTTGCTTTCAGCAGCACAAAGATATTTATAGCAGTTTGGAAAAACCTGAGGGTGAGTAAATGATGACAGAACTTTTATTTTTGGGTGAACTATCCCTTTTAACTCTCACTCTGACTGACTCTCTCTCAGTACTCACTGATTGAGACATACTCAGAGATTTAGTTTTGAGTGTTTTTTTTTTTTTCTTCTGTTAATTATTCTCATCTTAAACACAGAAGAAACTCCTGGTGAAGCGACTGAGATCCTCATGACACACTATCATCAACATGGCGTTCATTAAAGTGGAGAGTGAAGACATGAAGATTGAAGAAACATTCACCGTCACACATGAAGACTTTAGGATTGAAGGAACATTCAGCCTGAAACAGGAAGACACTGAGGAAGAAACAGGTTGGTTTCGGTTTCTGCTGAACATTTCAGAGCAGCCACTAAGATCTACACAAGGTGGTGCCCGCACCTGACGACTTAATTCAGCAATTTTTCCTCTTCAGTATCCTACGCAGTCGGCGCAGTGCAGCGCTTCCGTGTTTAAGTCTAAACTGGTGAATCATTATTGGCTGACTCCTGCGTCAGCATCACAAGATGAGTCGTGCTGATCATGTGAACAGAACCATTACTGAGCCGCCAGTTCGGATATAGATCATGGTAGCACTGCACTGCGTCAGACAGCGGAGAGGAAAAATAGTTGAATAACACAAAGTATTCTCGTCGCTTCATAACATTAAGGTTGAACCACTGCTGTCACTTCAGTCATAATTTGAAGAAAAGTTTTGGTTTTTCATGAGACTGAAATTGGCAGTGCTATGCAGTTTTTGTGTGAATAAACATTTAAAATAATAATGTTAACGTTACAGATGGCACCAAATGACCATGGGAGGTAAACCTTCTCTAGTGCAAATTTCTAAGTGCTCCTATTATGCAATTTTGAAGGTTCCTAATTTTGTTTTGTAGTGTCCTACAACAGGTTGTAAGAAAATATCAATATACGTGAATGTTGCAATATTATGTTTGGCAAAACTATATTAATTATCAAAAATACTGTATCAATATTTATTTGTTTGTTTGTTTACATCCAAAATTAATTTCAGTGTTCTGCTGATAGTGCTCTTCTGAAAGCTTTTATAACATGTCTTTACTGTCACTTTTGATCAATTTAAATGGTTAGTTCACCCAAAATTGAAAATTGTCATTTATTTCTCACCCTCATGTCGTTCCACATCCATAAGACCTTCGTTCATCTTCATAACACAAATTAAGATATTTTTGATGAAATCCGGTGGCTCAGTGAGGCCTCTATTGCCAGCAAGATCATTTCCTTTTTCAATGGCCAGAAAGGTACTAAAAACATATTTAAATCAGTTCATGTGTGTACAGTGGTTCAATATTAATATTATAAAGCAACGAGAAAAAATAAAGACTTTTCAACAATATCTAGTGATGGGCGATTTCAAAACACTGCTTCATGAGGCTTCAAAGATTTATGAACCTTTTGTTTTGAATCAAACTTTTGATTTTGTCACATGATTTTGTCAGACTGCCAAAATCATGTGAACCATTGAAATTGCAAAACACTTACGACATAATGAAGCCTCGGTTACTGAAATTATGTGACTTTGGCACTCCGAACCACTGATGCAGTGTTTTGAAATCGCCCATCACTAGGTATTGTTGAAAAGTCTTTATTTATTTATTTATTTATTTTTTGAATGCACAAAAAGTATTCTTGTTGCTCTATAACATTAAGGTATTCACTGTACTGTAGTAGCTTTCTGGACATGGAAAGTATTAATTATCTTGCTTGCAATAGAGGCCTCACTGAGCCATCGGATTTCATCAAAAATATCTTAATTTGTGTTATGAAGATGAATGAAGGTCTTACATGTGTAGAACGACATGAGGGTGAGTAATAAATGACATAATTTTCATTTTTGGGTGAACTAACCCTTTAAGACATTCTTGCTGAATGAAAGTATTAATTGGTAACACTTTACAATAAGGTTCATTAGTTATAAATACAGTAACAAATGTATTGCTCATGGTTAGTTCATGTTAATACATTAACTAATGTTTAACTAATGAACCTTATTGTAAAGTGTTATCTATCAGTTTCTTTCCAAAACAGAAAACCCAAGCTTTTGAATGGGAGTGTGTAATATTACAAAAGCTTTCTATTTCAGATAAATGCTGTTCTTTTGAACCTCTATTCATCAAAGTGAACTGAAAAAAAATTGTACACAACTGTATTGAGTGTAGATATATAGATTTATATTAACTGCCTCTTGTCTTACAGTTTGTTCTGGTGTGTGGCGTAAGAATTGCCTCAAGCAAGCGTCACCTGAGGTATGTCAGATTTACTTTTGTAAATACTATTTCATTTGTTAATTTTACAGAATATTGTATTAGTTAAACATGTTTTATATTTTTAGGATAAACCTGATTTCAGCTCGGAAGCTGATAATGAATCAGATGAGGACATGCATGAAGATAAGGATAATGTACTAGACAGTGACTCTGAATCAGATTTGGATACAAGTTCTGTGGTTGGCTCTAGTCTGTCCCAGGGTCCAACAAAAACAAAAACCACAGGTGAAACGACAGATGAAACAACAGATGAAGTAACAGAAGACAAAGCAGGTGTTAAAGGGATAAACTACTGTTACGTTTGTCAAAAACCTCAGTCTAAAATTGCCAGACATCTGGAGACACACAAGACAGAAGCAGAAGTGATGGAGGCTCTCAGTTATCCAAAACGTTCAGAAAAAAGAAGACTTCTACTGGAGAAGTTACGAAATCGTGGTAACTTTCAGCACAACTTAGGCGTTCTCAAAAATGGAACAGGGCGAATCAAACTAAAAAGAACCTCTAAGCAGTCTAAATTTATTCACTGTGTCTATTGCAAAGCGATGTTTTGCCGCAGCGAATTGTGGCGACACTCTCGCAGATGCCACTTCATGCCAGAACGGCCTTCTGGTGAATCTAAAAAGGCCAATGTCTTGGGCTTGGCCACAACTGCTCAGTCTGTGTTCTCTGAAAGCATCTCTCAAGGCATTTGGAAGCTTGTCGACCCAATCAGACAGGATGATTTAAGAACAGTTGTTCGCAATGACTTTGGCATTTTGCAGCTGGCACAAACTCTGTTCAAGAAGCATGGAGATGACACTACAAAACACTGACTACATCCGTCAGAAGTTAAGGGAACTTGCACGGGTGCTGTTGGTTTTGCGTGGAGATTCTATATACACCATTGAAGATGCTGTCATGCCTGGAAATTTTCACAAAGTTGTCAAAGCTGTGAAAAAAGTGTCTGGTTTTGATGAAGAAAACAACTCCTACACAGCTCCAAGTCTTGCTCTAAAAATAGGCCATTCTCTGATGAAAATAGCTGACATAATTCACTGTAGGGCTTTGATGACGGAAAACGAGGACTTAATCAAATCAATCGAAGCTTTCAAGTCACTGTACTCCACAAAGTGGTGTGAGCTTGTGTCACACTCTGCCCTGAACACAATGAAGAAATTCAACAAACTATCGACCTTGCCTTTTACCCAGGATGTACAGCTTCTTCACACTCACCTTGAAAGGGCTGCAAAGGCTGCCTTTGACAAATTGAAGAAAGAAGCATCTCCCCAAAGTTACTCTGACCTTGCAACAGCCACTCTTGCTCAGGTTATAGTTTTTAATCGAAGGCATGCAGAGGAGGTGTCCAAAATGTGCCTCAAGAACTTCTATGAAAGAGACAAAAGCCCACTCCATGTTGATGTGTCCTTGGGATTAACCAAGTTTGAAAAGAAGCTCTGTGAGCACTTCAGTCGGGTGGAAATCATGGACGAAAATGGACGAGAAGTTGCAGTTCTCCTAACAGCAGACATGGAGGACTATCTGAATCTGTTACTCGTCAGAAGAGTGGAGTGTGGTGTGCAGGACACCAATATCTATCTCTTCGCTAGACCAGAATGTTCAAGTTACTACAGTGGTCAAGCCAGCTTGAGACTTCATGCAGAAAAGTGTGGAGCCAAAAACACTGAATATCTATGCACAACCCAACTTAGGAAACATATTGCAACCCTTTCACAAATTTTAAACCTCAAAGACAATGAGTTGGACCAGGTGTCTGACTTTCTGGGACATGATATACGTGTCCACCTCGATTCCTACAGACTGCCTGAGGCGACAGTTCGGCTCGCCAAAATCTCAAAACTACTTTTAGCAGTGGACAAAGGTTGTCTTGGAAGCGTTCAGGGAAAGTCATTCGATGAGATTCAAATTGAAGGTATTTTGGATATCTATTACAAAATGTGCTGTAGATGCTTTCCCCCATAATTTTCGTAAAAGACTATTGCACTTAAATTTCTATTAACGTTATGATTTCAGATGAGATCCAGTTAACTGATACTGAAGATGACGAAGAAGATGATGAACCTGCTGGCACCAGTTCATTTTGCAGACAAATGTCAATGTCAACACAAGAAGCCTGCCAGAATGGAGGTAATTATAATGTATCAGGTTTTCTTTATGGTGCGTTCTCACCAGATGCGAATGAAGCATTAAAAGCAAGTGATTTACATGTTAAATCAATGCAAAGACATGAATAGACATCCAGCAGCGAGAATTGAGTGTTTCGGGCGAATCGCTCAAGTTGAAACTTAGGCAAAAATTCAGCCGCATTAACCAATCAGGAGCTTGCTCTAGTAGTGATGTGATCACGACGTAGCGAGTGGAGGCAAAAATCCGAAACAACCATGGAGGACAAGATCATCGTCGCTGTACATCTTAATACTTTTATAGAAACAGGAATAAAAAGGATCTTGCTTGGACGAAAGTGAGTGAGGAGGTCGGACAATCTGGTAAATTGTAAAAAAAACGCTCAATTGAGGTTACTCAATTTGAGCAATATATATACATATTGAGACTACAAGCTAGCTAAAGCTGGTAAATTGATCTTATTTGCTGTATTTTACAACTACTTTCCTGCTGACGAATTGTTTATTCAGAGGAAGTGTGCAGAAAGAAGTGGGAGAGTTTGGGACACTTTAAGGAGAGGGATAGCCCCTCTTATGATGCAAATTCACATCTGTTGTGAAGTGAATTTCAGGCGCGAATGAAGCGAGTAAACTCAAGTACTACGGTACTGTACTCCAGACTACCTGTAGTAGCTGTGATATGATTAGCAGGAATGTGAAAGCAACTCTGACTCAGGTTTGTACTCATTTAGAAAGTAAAGTAAAGTGACTTATTTAAGTTTTTGATGTGTTCAAATTTGAAGTGTAACAGTTCAAATTACTCAATTTTTGGGTTATTTAGGTATATAAAAGTAGTT
Source organism: Ancherythroculter nigrocauda (assembly GCA_036281575.1). Lineage (NCBI taxonomy): Eukaryota > Metazoa > Chordata > Actinopteri > Cypriniformes > Xenocyprididae > Ancherythroculter > Ancherythroculter nigrocauda. The sequence goes on along the minus strand of VTFQ01000011.1, from coordinate 39,410,334 downwards.
TTTTTATGTAATGAAATTGATTTATCAAATGTAAAATAACATTGCATATAATCTTCACTGTAGAAATTAAATAAGGATTAATCATTTTTAAAGTTACAAAAGCAATTCAGTCAAGAACAGTGAGTGATTTTGCCTTTTTTATTTTGTCTGTTGTTTGATTAACATTAAAAACGTAATATTAGGCTGCTGTCACTTTAAGGCAATGCATGGATCAATATACTGATGCACATGCATTGTCATTTTTGACTGTTTACGTTCACTTAAGACATAACGGTCTATGTTTGCCAAGATCGGCACGTTTTGTGTGAATGTGCAAGACTTGAAAGAGAACGCAGTATGTGTTTTTATGTAAAATTCTCACAGCATGCATTTGAGTTGTCTTTCACATCTTGCGCTTGAATCTTTAAAGCTGCGGTCCGTAACTTGTTTTGGTTAAAAATTGTCCAAAATTTGAGCAAGTACATAGCCAGCCAGTGTTCAAAACTATCTCCTTATCTTAGCTCGATTCACAATGGTAAGCTTGTAATAATGTTTTATAATAAGAGCGGCATGGTGGATTTCCGCAGGAAATTTGAGCATGCAGCAGTTCCTCTGTGGGTCATTACGTCACGTCCGTAAACAGAAAGGAAGGAGTCCGGTCCAGGCCGATTTTATCATCTGAGGATGCTGCTGGTAGATCATTTATAGCCTGTTCTCACAGCAGCTGAAATAATTAAACTTATCATTTTGATGGTGGATTGTAACCCAGAAAGATCCAAATGTCAATCATCAGTGACAACTGGAGATTCACCCGTAGCCAAAAAGCAAAAGACTTCGGACTGTGGAGTGGCTACAGAAATTGAAATCTACTGGTAACGCTAATATACACATAGTCATAGTAATGCTGATGTTGTTAACATTAACGATTTAAGAACAAAGTATAACCGTAATAACAATTTGCACGGTTTGACGTGATCCGAGCCAAGCGATCGTTAGATTTAATCATCATTGGCAGCGTGATTTATTGTAGGCCTAATGCCTTTTTCCTCAGTTGGTCAGAACAAAAGTGGCAGACATGTTACTTACTTGTTCCGATGATATTTTCCAGTGAAAATTCTTATTTTGGTCATACTTTCAAGATGTAGAATCTGTGATTCTGAAGTACAGTATCCACACCGGTGCGGTGACTGACAGCAAGCATTAGATTCATCCGCGCTGACGAGCTGTGCCGATACACAACGCACGTACAGATAACTGCTCCGCATATGACTGCAATCGCATGTTTCAAACAAGAGATGGCGACAAAGAGGAAAAATCGCGGACTGCAGCTTTAAATTGGCAAGAATTGAATAAGCTTAAACACAGATAGCAATGTGAGCTGTTTAGGTCTCATCTGCGCTTGTGCTCTATCAATACTCTGGTGATGATGGCGTAAATGACTGGTCAATAGGAGAGCTGTATCCTCTAACATGACCAAAGTTAACAAAGAGTGACTTTTGTCCATTTTTTTTTATCATCGCTGTTGTAATGTTTTGGGAAGTCAGGATGTATATCCATTGACTCTGTCTGTTTTATACATTGTTATTTTCAACAAACCATATTATAGGTGTGCTGTCAGATTTAACCCTTAAATGCATACCTCGGGTCTTTAGTGACCCGGGACGTCATTCACTACCCTCCTCCTCGTTCATTTTTTAAAGTTAGACATCAACCTTCTTGGTATTCCTCAATCAATTCATTATAAATAATATAATAAGAAAAAAATCATAAAATTATAAAATAATGCCTATTTTTGTATTCATTTTTTGTAAAAATTGTATAGGGTCGCAAACGACCCGAGGTGTGTATGAGTGAACATATATGTTTTCTGCACAACAATAATTGAATCTTAGATGATGGAATAAGTGCAATTCACCTTTATTCCACAAGGTGGCAATGTCTGAAACACAATGCTGAAGTGACGACTCATTCAGACAGAAAACTAAATAATAAGAGAAACATGAAATGGCTCAGCGATTTACTGCAGAATAAGTACTGAACGCAATCAAATATGACTGTAACTGTTACTGGATGGATCTGGTGAAGCTGTTAGCGATCGAAATATTGATTTTGAAGATGTTGAAAATTATATAGTTCTGAGAATATGTTTGAGATCGCGAATGGGCTCATATTCGTGAACTGAAACATAAAAATAGCCCATTATTTGCTGAATTTAATGGGAAATGAGCTCTGACGAGGACAGTGATGATGAAATAAAATATCTGCTCAAATGGAGCCCTTTCAAGCTCCAAAAGGTAACAAAATATGCTTTATTTTATTCTTCTGTAATTGTTACTCTAATATCAGAGGAGTTTTATATTATCGCGACAGGTAGAGATCCTTCCGTGTTAGATATAGATCCGGGTCGATAAAGACCCGAATATGTAAGAATGATTGGCGAAACAGTCATGCATTTAAGGGTTAAGATGAACCGAGAACCGTTACGCCTGTTTCACGTGTTAACCGTTTTTTAAAATATTAAATATTTCACAATGCAATACTCTCTTGTTTTTTTAGAGACTGAAAGTGTTGAACATCGTGGGACTACCAGTAGGAAGAAACGAATGTGGTCAAAAGCAGAAGTTGCTGCTGTGATTCGGCATTTCAAAGTCCACATAGCCAAAGGACATTTGGCCACAATATCAGAGTGTCTTAAGTGCAAATCTGCCGAAGAGCCTGTGCTACGAAACCGGTCGGCCCAAAACATCAGGGATTTTGTGAGAAACAGAGGTGTAGCAGCCAAAAGGAGTCGGTATGAAAGTACTGGTTGTACCAATAACTACTAAGCTGTCGATGTTCATAAAATGCAGCCATAAAATTTGAATTGCCGTTGGTTTCTTTCCAGCCTAGTTAGAATTTCCTAGTTTATTATGACAGTTTTACAACTCTTGTTGTAAATATTTTTGTAATATACTGTTTAAGTAAATGTAAATGTTGCCTCCTTACTGTCTTCTGGGTTATATGCACATGTTCCAGATTTTCTGTATTAAATGTAGCTGCTTTCTCAATCTTTTTTTTTTTTTTTTTTTAAGTTTTAAAGGGACAGTTCACCCAGATTTTTATTTTATTTATTTTTTTACTTGCCCTCAAGTTCTTCCAAAGATGAAAAATAACTGGTACAAATATTCTTTTGTTTTTTGTTCCCTTTGCAATTTGATTGTTAAAATGTTTTAAAGGAATTTATATTTAGAATGTATGATATACTTTTTGTTTTTTTATTATTTTCAAGAAGAATTGTATGTATCAGTTGTGTGTCTATTGTACTGCATCCAAATTGCCTGTAAGAAATCTTAAAGCTTGGTCTTGTAAGGATTTTCAAATTCATACTTGCAAAGTGTCAAAGAAAAAGCTGTACCTTGCGTCATCTCCTCATTCAGACACTAAATCACACTTTAGTCAAACATGGTATAACCTCTCTACATGACTCCCAGTGTAATCAACAAAGATAGTGGCTGCTGACTAAAAAAGCATGCGTCATGACTCTACTTGGTGACTCTGCTCTACTTGGTGATATTGATATGGGTCCATTCTCTTGCGTTGCTTCTCTTTTACTGTCTGTAAAAAATTTATAGGAACACAAGATGGGGATGATCTCAGTGCAGGAGGCCGCTTTCATTTGGTTTGGCAGTCCAGCGGTGGGTTATGTGGCTGGATATGTTTATGAGGGGGTGCACTATTACTCCTGTCAGTGATTCCAGCTGCTATCTCTGCAGCGAATGACCAGAAACCTTGTCAGCATGCTATAAAATAACCAAAGTCCCTTTCAGGGAAAGTCTGTTCACTCGGTGGCCATATTTACAACACTTCTGGGCAGCTATTTTGGGCATCCAAGGCCAATCTATTTGAATGGGGGAATCGTGTAATATCAAAAAAATGCTTGCCGAACTCACAATTAATTAACATATTTCAAATCAGCAACAAAATCTGACATAAACTGTCCCCATAAATGTTGTTTCTTATGCTCAAACAGTGTTAAAAAGCTTATTTTTCAGGCTGCACGAGCCAATGCGCATGTGCAGTCCTAAGTGCTGAACTTATAACCAGCTACCGTGGCTCAATGACTTTATCAATCAGCGATTGGCTCTTTTACTTAGAAGGCAGGACGTATTCCGCCATATTGCGTGTTGCAGTTTCTCCCATTCATAACTAATAGGAGCGAACCGTCTTTCTATATCTATAGCCTTTGAAACAACCTAACAAAAAGGACTGAACCCAGCACATATATTACATATAAAACCCAAACAGTTTTAAGTGTATCATATAAATAACCTTAAAGCTAAAAGCCTATTTTGATTTCATGGGTTACATCTGTGCATATACTTCTAGAGATGTAATGTATGATAATAAACTGGTTATTGCATCTTGTATCTAGAAACTGAACACCATTCACTCTTAATTCAAAATGTAAACCATTCAGTTTGGATTTTCCATTTTCAAGTTGAAAAATTAAAGTAAATTGAATGAATAATAAAACATGAATACATTTACTTACAGCAGATGATCTGTCAAAATGAACGCAAACAGCATTTCTCAATTTTTCTTGCGTTTGCCACTTTAAAATGGAAAAAAAAAAATCAGGAAAACACATTATTAATAATAATTCTTAATATTTGTATATCATTTATAAAGAGGACATTTATTGAACTAGCAGATTTTAATGCATAAAATAAAAAGCAATTTGAAAAAACATTTAGATTTCATATGTCATTTTAGACTCAAGAACTTTGTTCACATTTTTAATTAGTAAAACACTGTTTCAATTCTTGAGTTCATTCATGCCAAACTCGTACACTTGTTTTAAAACATTTGTCACTATTTAATTTTAATTCAAGAATTATTTGTTAAAAATAGTTACTATATTTCTATGCACCTATGTGTTAATAGCAGTAGCGTGTGAACGGGACTTTTATTTTGGTCTGGATATGTGACGTCATAAAGCTGCGCCGCGCTCCTGCTCCTGTGGTGATTAGTCTGAAGGTTTGTTTGAAGGATTTAAGCAGTTTAAGTCGATAGAAGCAGTTCAGTGTTTTTTAGTCTTACAAGTGATGTGAAATTAGTTTATTTACCATTGAATGTAGCGTTATAATGCTTTATCCAAGCTTAATTAAGGACATGTTGTGTGAGTGAAACGGATCCACACACGAGTAACATGAAATGTGTATCTCATTTCGCGCCCTTTATCGTGATTCAGTTTATCATAAACACGAATTCAGTCACTGACAAGTAGTTATGGAGAAAGTGTACACTGCTGAAAACTGCAAATGCAATGAGAACACAACCTTTACAAACAAACTGCCAACGTTTTAATGAAACTCTAATCATTTAATATTACTCATTATAAAACAAATGTAGATCATCAATGCCTAAATATTACGTTTCTGTAAAGTTTATGTTCTCATTAATTTGCAGTTTTGCCATCTGATCAAGTCTATTAAAACTCACTCTGACAGACCAGTGCTGAACTATTGAACTAGAGCTGATTGAGATGCATCCAGAAAATTAGTTTGGATTTATTTTTCTCTGTTAATTATTATCTCTTCTTAAACAGAACAGAGTGTTCAAATACAGGAAAAATTCCTGGCTAAGCGACTGAGATCCACATGACAACACTATTATAAAGATGGCATTTATTAAAGAGGAGTTTGAAGACATAAAGATGACGTTTATTAAAGAGGAGAGTGAAGACTTAAAGATTGAAGAAACATTCAAAGTGAAACAAGAAGATACTGAGGAACAAACAGGTTGGTTTCATTCTCAAACTGAACTCAGTCATTTGATCCTTAAAATGTCCATCTGATAATAATCATGTTTCTTTCAGGAACCCAAGAACACTGACAGATACAAACATACAATCAGGATACAACAACATGAACAGGCAAACAGATCATGTAGATACATAGAAGACAATACCAAAGCAAGCATGTACCTCAAATTCAAAAGATACAATCAGTTAACAGAACATAATGTAAATAAATGAGTTTTGAGATTGGTTTTAAAGGTCTGGAGTGAGGAAACCGCGTGGAGACATTGTGGGAGTTAGGCTTAGGAGCTGAAATGCTGAATGTCCTACCACCAACAGTAGATGGTTTGAGCTTAGGTACTGCAAGCAAGTTCTCTGAACGTAATCTCAAAATTAGCGGACATAAGCGTGTATTGATTCTGCGAGGTAAAAAAGTGCAAAATCTTGACAAGTATTTAAATCTGAATGCAGTTGGTAACAGGGAGCCAAATAGGCATGTGACAGTATCAAATTTTCATGTTGCGATCTGTTGCTGAAGCTTTTATCACGGTATACAGTATTATCACGTTATTGAAATAAGTTGGAGGAAAAAGTGTTGTCATAGTATAACAGGTTTAAGAACTCTTTTTGTAATAAAAGAAACTATGAATGTTTAAATACAATAATACAGTACACAAAAAATATATAAAGTGTAATTTTTAAACAGATTAAAGTGCAAAAGAATTAGACTATAAAGAACAACAGGTAACACTTTACAATAAGATCTTATTATTTAACACATTAACTAAGATCGAGCATTTACATTTTACATTTATTCATTTGGCAGACGCTTTTATCCAAAGCGACTTACAAGTGAGGAATACAACAAGCGAGTCGTCATGATGAGGCAAATAGACACAAGAAGTGCTCACAATACAAGATTTGGGCAGTGCTCAGAGTATAAGCTACAATAGAGAGGGATTAGAGGAAGTGAGAGGATAGGAAAAAGAAGTTTTTTTTGTTTTGTTTTTTAAGATGAGGTTAAGTGTTCATGAAAGAGAAGAGTTTTCAGCTGTCTTTTGAATGTTGCCAGGGATTCTGCATTCCGGATGAAGGCAGGAAGATCATTCCACCAGCGAGGAACAGTGAATGAGAATGTCCTGGAGAGTGATTTCGTGCCTCTCTGTGATGGTACCACAAGCCTTCGCTCCTTTACTGAGCGCAGGTTTCTGGTAGGAGTGTAGACTCGTAAGAGTGAGTGGAAGTAGGAGGGTGCTGAGCCTGTGGTAGATCTGTAAGCAAGCATCAACACCTTGAATTTGATGCGAGCAGAAAGTGGTAGCCAGTGCAGAGAGATGAAGAGAGGTGTGACGTGGGCTCTTTTGGGCTCGTTGAAGACGAGACGTGCTGCAGCGTTCTGAATCATTTGTAGAGGCTTGATTGTGCATGATGACAGTCCAACCAGAAGAGCATTGCAGTAATCAAGCCTAGAAATGACCAGAGCCTGGACCAGAAGTTGTGTAGCATGTTCTGTTAGAAAGGGCTTGATTTTCCAGATGTTGTATAGTGCATGACCGAGCTGTCTTTGCAATGTGGTCTTTGAAGGTCAGTTGGTCATCAAGGATTACTCCCAAGATTTCTGGCCGAATTTGATGGGGTAATTGAGGATGTGCCAAGCTGGATGCTGAAATAGCTACATATGTTACAGAAAGTATTATTTTTTTGTTAACGTTAGTTAAGAAGTACAACTGATTATTGTTAGTTTTATCTCCGGTCCATTCAATAAGTTCTTTTGATTTTAGTAAAGTTATTAAACAGTAACTACGAAATTAACATTAATTAAGAATAATGAATGCTTTATATGTATTTTTCATTGTCAGTCTGGTAATAATGAACTGTTAACTAATAAAGCCATATGTCTCAGTTTTACTGAAAAATAACAAATAATCAGAACATTTCTAATCATTAGGGCATGTTGTAGTCCAGATTAAAATAAAAAATGTTTAAGTTTGAAAATAAGTAGCCTAATAAGTATTTGGTGCTGTGATGAACAACATTGAGATTACAAAAAAAATAATGGCTGTTTGAAGCATTTTAAAAACTTCACTAGCACAGCTGCTTTGTTTGTGGGGTTTCCAGGGTAACTGCTGCATTCTGCTGTTCCATCAGTGCCCTCTGCTGTCAGAGAGTGAACGTGCACTTTCATTTAGCGCATCTTCTTCACTCATTCCACCATGTGCTTCTCATGCACGTTGGGCTTGTTTACATCTGAGCGTGTGTTCTTTTGATGCAGAATACAGCGGTGTTGTGCAATTTATATGTTTGATGTGGAAAGTATTCTTAAATTTATTACCAATTATAATTTTTTTATAATACATTATTATTTATAGTATTTTGAAATGCCCACGATAACAATATCGTGCATATTCATTATAGCGATATATCGCAATACCGAATGTCGGCACAAGTCTAGAGCCAATGCAGTTGCTGTAGGATGGGAGTGATGTGCACTGATTTTTTTTTTTTTTTTTTGTTAAATGTAAGGGCACGAGCAGCTAAGTTTAGAATTAGTTGCAGGCAGTTAGTGGATTTAGTGGGTAAGTCGTAAAAGAGTTACAATAGGCCAGAACTGAGGTTATTAAAGCAGGAAATCAACTAGCTAGTTGCAGCTGTTTCCCGAAACTATTATCATTCAGCTACGTTGGTGAATGATGTCATGCAGATGGTAGAGTAATAACTTCTTTAAATCTGTTTAAGATCAAATTAATGCTAGATTTTTGCTATAAATTACAGACATTGCATCTGAGGAATAATTATCATTTTTCTCAGTTATTTTGCTTTATTTCCAGATTCAATCATAGGCTCTGGCGTCATCGTCTAAATTTCCAAAGTTATGCTGATGATATACAAATTTATCTTTCTGCTCAGCCCAATTCTGTTTTCCCTTTAAGTACATTATAGAAATGTACTTTTTTTTCACCTGGGTTATCATGGTAATTTCAGTTAGGACCTCATTTAGGACAAACGTTATTACAGAATGTCATTTCTTAAGTGCATAATCTTTTCTTAACCATGGATAGGATACGGGTATTACAGAAGCACCCTAACTCAACAAGAAACCCTAAAAGCTGTAGGACAACCCCACTAGTGTCCTAACTTCAAACCTGTAAAACTGTAAAAATCACAGTACAAACGCCTTTTCGTGAAGCCGTTACATTTATTAATTATACAAGACAAAGAGCAGTGACATTTACTGGAGGAGAGACTTTTGAAAGACCCAGAGGTGTGCTGCAATTTAAAGGTCCTCTAAGCGCGTTTTTAGGCCAAAACATTTTTTGTCAGATACAGCAAACGTCAACTCACTATCCACTAGCTGCCTGTCCCCTGAACACACTGTAAAAAGACGCGGTCTCTGTAGTCGCCACAAGCTCCGAGAACGGCAATAAAAACAAACTGGTGCAGCCTGGACCACGAAACATAATAAACACGCTCCAGCCAATAACCGACCAGAATGATTTTAAATGCGCGTTCATGACTGTTTCAGGAAGCACGGATGGGAGGGGAGGAGGAGGAGGAGGAGGGAGGGTTTGACAACACTTCGAACGTCAACAGGAAGTTACTCCACCCAGGATCGCTTGGAGAACCTTTAATAATAAAATATTTCCTTATCTTCTTGAGTGAGCGAAGGTGAAAACTTTCTGAATAAAACAGGCTTTAACTGTGACGAGCAGGGTGGGCGAGAGCCAGTGAGAGAACGGCGTGAGTGATAATGAGCGTCAGCTGCTCATTGCACCAGTCTTGCGTTCTCTCACGGCTTTCGCCCACCCTGCTCGTCACATTAACATTACCTTTTCAACAGTACTTTGAGTCTCTGCCGCATTGGAATTAAAAGTGCGCTGGTGTTTCTCCATTTGACTTTATGTTTACCTCAGAAGCAGTTTGCAGGTCTTTTGTTGCTTGGTAACTATGGAGGACCAGGAGTGACACATAAAAATAAAACGAAGAATCAATTAATTAATTTAATAATTTAAACATAAAAATGTATATAAATGAATCACTTTTATATGGGCAAATTAATAGACATATTTAAAGTTGTTTATTTAGTTACTGTTTTTAAATATAGTTTAATAAAACAATACATTTTAAAAATCTTTTTTGAATGTATAAATAAATAGACAAATTTAAAACGGATTATTTAATTCATTTTTTAAAACGTAGATCAATAAAACAATAAAAAGTTCATTATTAAATCATTTTAAATGCGCATTTAAATCGCCTTTTTAAAAAGAATTTGGCAAATGCTTTTTTCTGTCTATTTACCAATTGCTTTTCTTTATCCATTTGTCAGTCGAGTGGTAAAATGCCATTGGACATTCACACGTGGGAACAACCAATCAACTTTCGCCTCAATTTGAAGAGCCAATCCTCTCTCACTAGTAACACTCACTGTCATTGGACAGTTAGTACGGTGACCGGGAGAGGACATGATCAGTTCATTTTGTTTTGTCTTTACAGAACTGTTATCAGCAACTTCCTCAGAGTTTGACTGTTTTGCTATTACTGGGGACTTTAACATCCACATAGAAAATGCAGAATCCAATATGGCAAAAGAAATCCTAACAGTTTTGAATACTTTTGATCTGACTCAGCATGTACATGGACCCACACACAATCGTGGACATAAACTAGATTTAATTATTAGTAAGAGTCTAAACATTTCATCCATTGTCATTAAGGATGTAGCACTATCTGATCATTTCTGTATTTTCTTTGATATATTGATCACTCCGACTGTTGAAGCTAGATCTATCTCGGTCAAAAAGTGATGCTTAAATGAGAATACTAGTGCACTGTTTATGAAGGCTATATCTCTAACACCAAGCATATCTGCAGACTCGGTTGATTTTCTCCTTGATTCTTTTAACTCAAAAGTACAGAATGTTATTGATAACATTGCTCCTGTGAAAGTCAGGAAGAAGAATGGCAGACAAAAAGCACCGTGGAGAAACTCAACAGCAGTGCAAAATATGCAGACAATGCAGAAAAGCTGAGCGCATGTGGCGAAAGACAAAACTTGAAATCCACTATAACATCTATAAAGATAACCTTCATGTTTTCAATTTGGAACTAGGCAAAGCTAGACAGACCTTCTTCTCAAATATTATAAACAGAAACTTAAACAACACCCCCCCAAGTCAACTGCACCCCCTGAAAACTGCAGTTGTTAAGCCCCTCCTGAAAAAAAGCAATCTGGATAACACCATATTGAGCAACTACAGACCAATCTCAAATCTTCCTTTCATAGGCAAGGTCATTGAAAAAGTTGTTTTCAATCAGCTGAACAAGTTCTTAAGCTTGAATGGATATTTGACAACTTTCAATCTGGTTTCTGACCACATCACAGCACAGAGACAGCGCTCATAAAGATAATAAATGATATTTGCCTAAACACAGATTCAGGTAAATTATCAGTGCTGGTTCTACTCAACCTCAGTGCTGCGTTTGACACTGTCGATCACAACATACTTCTTGACAGGCTGGAAAACTGGGTTGGGCTTTCTGGGATGGTCCTTAAATGGTTCAGGTCATACTTAGAAGGGAGAGGTTATTATGTGAGTATCGGTGACCATAAGTCTGAGTGAACATCCATGACATGCGGAGTCCCTCAAGGTTCAATACTTGCACCCCTCCTGTTCAACCTATATATGCTGCCACTGAGCCAAATAATGAGAAAGAACCAAATTGCATATCACAGCTATGCAGATGACACCCAGATTTACCTAGCCCTATCACCTAACGACTACAGCCCCATTGACTCCCTGTGCCAATGCATTGATTAAATTAAAAATTGGGTGTGTCTAAACTTCCTTTAGTTAAACAAAGACAAAACTGAAGTCATTGCATTTGGAAACAAAGATGAGGTTCTCAAAGTGAACACATACCTTCACTCTAGGGGTCAAACAACTAAAAATCAAGTCAGGAATCTTGGTGTGATTTTGGAGTCAGACCTGAGTTTCAGTAGCCATGTAAAGACAATAACAAAATCAGCATATTATCATCTCAAAAATATTGCAAGAATTAGATGCTTTGTCTCCAGTCAAGACTTAGAGAAACTTGTTCATGCTTTCATCACCAGCAGGGTGGATTATTGTAATGGGCTCCTCACTGGTCTTCCAAAAAGACCATAAGACAGCTGCAGCTCGTACAGAACGCTGCTGCCAGGATTCTGAGCAGAACCCAAAAACATGAACACATCACACCAGTCCTCAGGTCCTTGCACTGGCTTCCAGTTGCATTTAGAATTGATTTTGAAGTACTGTTACTTGTTTATAAATCACTCAATGGCCTAGGACCTCAATACATTGTAGATATGCTCATAGAATATAAACCTAATAGATCATCAGGATCAAGTCACTTAGAAATACCCAGGGTTTACTCGAAGCTAGGAGAGTCTGCTTTTAGCTGTTATGCCAGCTGCAGAGTAAATCTACAAATCTCTTCTATCAGGGATTCATTATGTCTACAATTACGATCCATTACGAACACATCTTTTTGACCTTAAAGGTGCAGTAAGCAATTTCTGAGAAACACTGTTGATATTTGACATGAACCCCAACAAACACACCCCTACCTTCAATACTCCACCCCCAAACATGCAATGCAAGAGTGGATGTCTCTATCATAGCTGAAGCAAAGCAAAATAATGCTTCACCAAAAATAAAATTGAAGATGACAAACAAACATTGACAAGAAAGAACAAAAAAAACATACAGTACACAAGAGTATATACAAGCTAGAGTTGGTTGTTAGTTCTTTTTCCAGTGATAAAGAGCTCTTCTGAGCTTTTTTCTTTTGTAATGTCTCTCAGCCATCTCTCTTTCTACAGTCTTTCATCAAATCTTCCTCTTGCTCACTCTCTCCTCCTCCATCATTAGTGGACACACCCCCTACTGCTGAATTGTTACAAGTTTGTTGTGCTATTTAGTCCAATCTACTTTCAGCAGCACTTTTCAGAAATCGCTTACTGCACCTTCATTTATTTATTTATTTTTTTTTACATAAACTGTAGCTTTCCTGTAGCTCAGTGGTTAGAGCATGACACTAGCAATGCCAAGGTCAGGGGTTCGATCCCAGGAATTGCACACACTTAGATACAAATGTATTTGGATAAAAGCGTCTGCCAAAATGCATAAATGTAAATGTAAGAGAGATTGTTCTGTAGTTTTCAACTGCTGAAGGACTGAGGATTGTCCTGCTTAAATGTGGTGGGAAATTTGCCAGTAGTACAGTGGTGTGGTGATGTGGTGATGATGAGTCAGAGCAGGTAGCAATGTTGGTGAGATCTTCTGTGGAAGGTGGGATGGGATTGGGACTAAGGGACATGTATTATGGCTGCCACCTAATGGGTCAAATGATGGACAAATATGCTCAGGTATTTCGAAAGATGTTGTTATGGACAGGACATTGATATGGGGCCCTATGCACTCTGTCCCCTTTTCCCCTGGTGCAAAGCCTCTGGGTATAGGAACTACTTGTTGGTTTTGATGTCTTGCATGTCTAAATGTTTTGTGTGTTGCTTTGTACCTTTAATCTGGAATTAATTTACATTTGTCTCTTTTTGCCTTAGACCTGATGAAGCTGAAAAAGGAGAGTGAAGTACTGAATGAAATGGAAGAGATTGATCAATATAAGAATCATCATGATTTCATAACTGAGGAAGAAACTTTTATTTGCTCCCAGATTGAAAAGACTTCATCACAAAAAAGTGCTCAAAAGATGGGAACTAGAAGTTATTTCACCTGCCAACAGTGTGGAAAATGTTTCTCTCATAAAGTAAGCCTTAACAGACACATGAGAGTTCACACTGGAGAGAAGCCTTACACCTGCCAACAGAGTGAAACGAGTTTCGATCAACATGAAAAGCTTAAAGTCCACATGAAAATTCACACAGAGAAGCGTCGTACCTGCCAACAGTGTGGAAAAACTTTTGCTCAAAGAGTAAGCCTTAACAGACACATGAGAGTTCACATTGGAGAGAGGCCTTACACCTGCCAACAGTGTGGAAAGAGTTTCACTCAAATTGGAAACCTTAGAGTCCATCTTAAAGTTCACACTGGAGAGAAACCTTACAGCTGCCAACAGTGTGGAAAAAGTTTCAACCGAAAAGGAAACCTTAATGACCATCTGAGAATTCACTCTGAAGAAAGCCTTTTCAGCTGCCAAGAATGTGGAATAAGTTTCACTCAAAAAGAAAGTTTTAACAGACACATTAGAATCCACACTAGAGAGAAGCCTTACACCTGCAAACAGTGTGGAAAGAGTTTTGATCAACATGAAAACTTTAAAATCCACATGAGAATTCACACTAAAAAGAAACCATACACATGTACTCAGTGTGGAAAGAGTTTCACTCAAAAAGGACACTTAAAATACCACATGAGAATTCACACTGGAGAGCAACCCTACACATGTCCTCAGTGTGGAAAGGGTTTCAATCAAAAACGACACTTTGTGGACCACATAAGAGTTCACACTGGAGAGAAGCCTTTCACCTGCCAACAGTGTGGAAAAAGTTTCAACCGAAAAGGAATCCTTAACAGACACATGAGAGTTCACACTAGAGAGAAGCCATTTACATGTGGTCACTGTGGGAAAAGTTTTGGGTATAAAATAACCCTTAAGTACCACATGAGTATTCACGTATGAGAGAACAGTTTGTATATGCCATCAGTGTGGAATTTTACTGTTCTGCAACTAAATTAATTGGGCCAAATTCCCAATTATAGTTCACCCAAAAATGTTTACTTACCCTCACTGTAAGTAAACAGTGCAAGTGATTTTTGGGTGAATATCCCTTTAAAAGGAGAAGAGTAAAGATGCCAGGATCAAGAATTATGTTCACTTCATATTATTGATTAGTCTAATGAACAATTAACTAGTTTCTCAAAAGAGGTCTAAATCTGTATCAAATAAAACACAAAAGATGCATAGTGCAAAATAAACAATACAACAGAAATGTCTGGGGTCATGATATGCTGGATGTGATCTGATGTGTAATCCGTGATGGGTGTGTGTGTACTAACCATGTTTGGCTTGATAATCATGGTTCTATAATAAAAAATAAAGCTTAATTAGTCTCTGATAGCATCCATATAGTGTAAAGCACGGAGTCATTATCACTTCACATGTCTAAACCTGAAAGCCACAGATGTGTAATATATACAAAATATTGCTGCTATTCTTGTACAACCAAAGAAATGTCTCAATAATGCATCTAATAGCATATCTGATAACGATATTAGAATGAATAATGAAAGATAAACACTTTTCAGTTACGTATGCAGTGAAATTCAACATACAATCCCAATGAACTGCTGTCCGCTCACAATCTGCACATTTCTATGACCAATCCACCTTGATTATTGACAATAATGATGGACACTGCATGTCTACTTTCTTCTTTCCTCCATTGCTGTATTGAATCTCACATGAGCATCTCCGAACCCACAAGATTAAGATTAAACCACGCCTATTTTGCAGGCGTGACAATCTGTACAATTATTATAATGAAATTAATTCAAATTGAACAATGCTTTTTACACACCTTTAGGAATCGTGTAATAACTCAATGTAATTTGACCAATTCTGTACTCATTTTTTCGGGGGGAGGGTATGTGTGTGGGTAAATGCATGGGCTTTTTCAGTTCTTTCGATCTAATGGATGAAATAAGTTTGCGCAATTTACATATAAATGTGAAATGAGACGGTGGAGCAAGCAAATGAGATAAGGGGAGCAGCAGCTATAGTTTCTGCTCTGATAACTGCAAACCCACACCAAATGCTTCCAGATGCATGTTAGAAGTCTGGACCAAGTGTGCTGCACAAGTCTTGAAAAGTGGAGCCAAAACATTTAGTTCATCCCCAGGTGGCTGGTCCCAGTGTAGGTTATAAACGCTGCCCTCTCCATGTAATCGTATACGATGTGAGACAAACTAAACAATCAAATTGCATTATTTACATATGTACATATTGGTTTAGTAATCAATGGTTTAGTAATTAACTTGATATTCATCCAAATCAGAAGTATTTCCATCTCACTCGCCCAAGTTCAGACATATTTTATGCAAATATCCTCCATACATTTTGAAAATTACATGTCATTATAGACTATTTTACTTACAACAATTTCAACTGTGTGCAGATCTCTACTGCTCTGTCCATAACTAGATTCTTTATTGCTTTTTGGCAAACATACTCCCATTCCAGTGACCTCAGATAGAATGTTCATTCTATCAAATTTAAAATAAATAAATAAATAACTCAAGATTGATGTAATAAGCTACATAGCTTGTTGCTGATGTGTATTCATGGCCAATAATTTAACTGGATGCATGAGAATCTACATTACAATAACATATTCCTTCCTTGATGACTGCACAAAAATTAGCACAGACTCTGTGGCCTCATTCAGACTGTCAGTCCAAATCCAAATTTTTGTGCATATCCGATTGAAATCCAATCAGATTTAGCAAGTCTGAATGGCCAAAACTCACATGAAATTGCAAAGCCCTCCATGCTGCGGTTGTTGTTGTTGTTTTTGGCATATACTTAAAAACGCAACATCATTGCCATAGAAACCAATGCAGATATTCCGAAAAACGGAAAAGCGCCATGGATACACAAATCGGATCTGAACTCTTGCGATATACTGTGTGGACATAAATATTTAGATCAGATTCCAATCGGATACACAAGTAATTGGATTTGGACTGACAGTCTGAACAAGGCTTATGTGTCTTTTGGCAGATTCTGACATCCAGAACCCCTTCTCCGCCGGCATGTAGAAAATATCAACAAAAATATACTTTATCTTTTCTGAAATTTCAATTTTCCCAAAACGTCTCGGTTACGTATGTAACCCTCGTTCCCTGAAGGAGGGAACGGAGACGTACGTCAGTAGTGACCGACGAATTGGGATATCGCTTAGAGAGCCCTATCATCTTCGTGTAAACTAAAACAAGCCAATGGAATTGGCGTGCGATATTTGCATAATGCGCACCGCCCCCGTCAGGTGTATATAAATAGGAAGCAGATGCAATCGCACTCTGTTTTTCGCTGAGGAGACAACTGGTGTCCGCACTACAGCGAGGGTACAGAAACTGTGGCGACGGGACGTACGTCTCCGTTCCCTCCTTCAGGGAACGAGGGTTACATACGTAACCGAGACGTTCCCTTTCAGTCGGTCACGTTCGGCGTACGTCAGTAGTGACCGACGAATTGGGATCCCAACTAAAGCGCCACAGTTATGAAACCCCTTCCAGTGCCCAGCGCAAGCTCCGCCGCCCATAGCACCGGCTGGCGGTGAAGGGGGCGAGCTTACACCGAGAGAGTCTACTGCTGTCTAACCAATACCCACTAAGTAAACTAGACTACACTGGGGAAGCGAACCCGTAAGGGACGCTGCGGAGACCACTACCTACCCAATGGGGGAGGAGTTTACGTGGAGAATACACATATGGACTGGCCCGGGGGGCAGTACGCATATGGAGTCCCTGGGATGGCTCCACCTGGTAGGGGGAGACTCATCTGACAGGTGACAGCAGAGCTGGCTCTGCTAAGGGAAAGACACGGACTCGGCCCGTAGGGAGTTTTAAACCGTGGAAATACACATATGGGACCGCTCACGTAGAGGGGTCACGACATATGGGCCCCAGCCAACAGACAGCGTCAGCGACGGATGTAGGCCTGGCATCAGACACTCCGCAATGTCCGAGCCGAAGGGGGAGGCGGAGGAGCTCGACAGGGTTCGCCAAGCGGGGAACACGACTGGAGAGAAGTATGCACGTATCCGGCCAGTGGCGGGAATGGCATTGCAAGCCGACACTTAGAGTGGGTACAACACGTCTACCGACTAGTGGATGCGAGTACACGTGAAGATACCGGCTCTACACGTAGGCTATAAAACCTAGCGAACGTGTTAGGTGTCGCCCAGCCCGCAGCTCTACAGATATCTGTCAGCGAGGCGCCATGAGCCAGCGCCCAGGAAGAGGCCACCCCTCTGGTGGAGTGGGCTCTCAACCCGAGCGGGCAAGGCACGCCCTGGGATTCATACGCCAAGGCGATGGCATCCACTATCCAGTGGGCCATCCTCTGCTTGGAGACAGCCTTTCCCTTCTGCTGGCCTCCGTAACAGATGAAGAGCTGATCTGAGGTCCTGAAGCTTCGCGTTCTATCCACGTAAACGCGCAGAGCGCGGACGGGACAGAGCAAAGGGAGTGGTAGGAACCTTGGGCACGTATCCAGGCCGGGGTCTCAGGATGACGTGAGAATCACCGGGCCCGAATTCTAGGCACGTTTCGTCGACCGAAAATGCATGCAGATCCCCTACCCTCTTCAGGGAAGCCAATGCAACCAGAAGAACCGTCTTAAGAGACAATAGTTTCAGGTCGACTGATTGCAAAGGCTCAAAGGGATGACCCCGGAGAGCTGTGAGAACCAGGGTCAAATCCCAAGAGGGTACGGAGGAAGGGCGAGGAGGATTGAGTCTCCTGGCCCCCCTCAGGAATCTGACGATCAGATCGTGTTTCCCCAGGGACTTACCCTCAACTGCATGGTGATGTGCGGCAATAGCGGCAACATACACCTTGAGGGTGGAGGGAGACAGCCTTCGCTCCAACCCATCTTGCAGAAAGGAAAGCACGGATCCGACCGAACATGATCGGGGGTCCTCTCGGCGAGAGGCGCACCATTCGACGAACAGGTTCCACTTCAACGCATAGAGATTCCTAGTGGAAGGAGCTCTAGCGGAAGTGATGGTGTCTACAACCGCTTGCGGGAGATCACTCAGAACCTCCGCATCCCGTCCAGGGACCACACGTGGAGGTTCCACAGATCGGGACGCGGGTGCCACAGGGTGCCCCGTCTCTGAGTCAGGGGGTCCTTCCTCAGAGGAATCGGCCAGGGAGATGCTGTCGCGAGGAGAATGAGGTCTGAGAACCAGGTCCGAGTGGGCCAGTACGGAGCCACTAACAGAACCTGCTCCCCGTCCTCCCTGACCTTGCACATGAGTTGTGCGAGAAGGCTCACTGGGGGAGACGCATGTTTGCGCAGACCCGGGGGCCAGCTGTGTGCCAGGGCATCCGTGCCGAGCGTGCCGCCGGACAGGGAATAAAACCACTGGCAGAGGGCAGTTTCCGGGGAGGCAAACAGGACTACCTGGGCCTCGCCGAAACGCTGCCAAATCAGCTGGACCGCCTGGGGGTGGAGCCACCACTCGCCCGCAGGTAGATGCTGCCGTGACAGCTCGTCGGCTGCACGGTTGAGCACACCTGAGACACGAGTGGCCCGAAGGGACCTCAGAACCTTCTGACTCCACAACAAGAGATGGCGGGCGAGTTGCGACATGCGACGGAAGCGTAGACCACCTTGACGGTCGATGTACGCAACGGCCGCAGTGCTGTGTGAGCGGACTAGAACGTGCTTGCCTGACAACAGCTTCTTGAAGCGGGCCAGCGCAAGACGAACCGCTAGCAACTCGAGGCAATTGATATGCCAATGCAGCTGAGGCCCCGTCCAAAGACCTGTCACTGCCTGCCCGTTGTACGTGGCCCCCTATCCCGTGGCAGAGGCATCTGTGGAGACCACAGCATGCCTGGACACTCGTTCGAGGGGTACTCCGGCCCGCAGGAACGAAGGGTCCGACCACCGGACAAGGGTGCGACGGCAGCTCGGTGTCACGGGGACACAGAGCGTGCCGCACTGCCACGCCCATCTCGGGACCCGGCCGCGGAGCCAGTGTTGAAGCGGTCTCATATGAAGCAATCCGAGCAGCGTTACCGCGGCTACAGATGCCATATGCCCCAGGAGCCTCTGAAAATCTTTCAGTGGAGCCGCTGTCCTGCGCTTGAGCGAGCTCAGGCAGTTCAACACCAACTGGACGCGCACCTCGGTGAGACGCGCAGTCCGTGCGACCGAGTCTAGCTCGAGACCGAGACAAGAGATCCTCTGCCCGGGGGCGAGTTTGCTCTTGTCCCAGTTGACCTGAAGACCCAACCGGCTGGGAGCTACAACCATGTCGGGTAGGACTTTGTACTGACATGCCCGACCCTCGAACGCAGACCGACCTAGGAAGGGTCTGTGTCGAGGCAGAATTGAGGCATGAAAGCACGCGTCCTTCAGGTCCATTGCTGCAAACCAATCCTGGGGACGGTCCAGGATTGGCCGTAGCCCACCGCCCTTTCTCGGTACAATGAAGCAGGGGCTGTAGAACCCCGACTTCATATCGGCTGGAGGGACCGGCTCGATTGTATCCTTCGCCAGGAGGACAGCAATCTCCGCCCGGAGAACAGGTGCATTGTCCAACGACACCTGAGTGAAGTGGACAGCCCTGAAGACCGGGGGACGCCGGGCGAACTGAATCGCATAGCCGAGTCTGATAGTACGAATGAGCCAACTGGACAGGCTGGGGAGCGTGATCCACGCTTCCAGACACTGAGCCAGCGGGACCAAAGGCACCACAGACGCACCGGGGGTGGGGCAGCAAGGCAGAGAGGGACCCGACCCGGACGGCTTGGGGGCGGCCCGGAGTGGGGTCGGACTCTGCGAGGCAGCAGTGTGCATGGGAGACAGCGCACGGGGCACGGTCTGCACCAACACACTGCCACCTGCTGGCGAATGGGGAGGGAGCTGTCAGCGGCGAGGCGGAGCCTGGCACACTGGCAGACACCCCTTGTTGTGACCTGGAGTTTGAGGAAACTGCTCTTTTTGTGAAAAAGTGGGTACCGCTGGACTCCGGAGAGCCAGCGGCGGTGGACAGACAAACACAAATTCCCCCCGGCCCTCCTCCGGGGGTGGGAGAGATGGTGGAAAACTCTCCCGAAGAGCAAGATCCTTCCCCTCCAGGTTGCCCGTCTCAGTGCCGTGTCTTGCTCTTGCGTTTACCACCGGGCTTAGCGGAGACGGGCTGGGCACCACGTCCGCGACCGGCACCCTGCTGTTTGGCTGGTGTGGGCTGCTGCTTTGCCGTCTTAGCAGGGGCGGAGGACGATGCAGGCGGGCGCCCTCGGCGACGAGCGGGCTGAGGCTGAGCCACGGGCGGCTGGGTGGAGGCAGCAGCGGACCGCCGTGGCATGACGTGACTGATAGCCTCAGCCTGCTTCTGTGCAGCGGAGAACTGTTGGGCGAAGCTCTCCACCGCGTCGCCGAATAGGCCGACCGGGGACACGGGGGAATTTAGGAACCGCTGCTTGTCGGCATCCCGCATGTCCGCGAGGGTCAGCCAGAGGTGGCGCTGCTGGACTACCAAGGTAGACATCGCGTGACCAACAGCGCGTGCTGTCACCTTCGTTGCCCGGAGGGCAAGGTCAGTGGCAGCGCGCAGCTCCCCCAGCAGCTGTTGGTCAGGACCTTCCTGGGGCATCTCCGACAGCGCCTTTGCTTGGTGAACCTGCAAGAGGGCCATCGCGTGCAGGGCGGAGGCAGCCTGCCCACAGGAACTGTAAGCTTTCTCAGTCAGACCGGCTGAGAACTTACAGGCCCGGGACGGGAGACGCGGCTCACCACGCCAGCCGGTGGCTGTTGGACACAACTGCATCGCAACAGACCGCTCGACTGGCGGGATCCTCGCGTACCCCCTGGCTACCCCGCCGTCCAGGGAGGTGAAGGCGGACGGGGGGCCAGGCCTGGTACGGGCACTATACGGTGTCTGCCAAGACCTGGTCACCTCATCATGCACCTCCGGGAAGAAAGGCATTGGGGCGGGACGCTGGGGCTGCCCAGCGCGACCCCCCCCCAAGTACCAATCATCCAGCCGAGATGGGCCGGGACAGGGTGGAGGGTTCCACTCGAGCCCGACGCACAAGGCTGCCCGAGAGAGCACAGCCGAGAGTTCGGGATCCGACTCGGCCACCGCTACCGTCCCGGAGGGCGGCAGCGCGTCCGGATCTACCTCCCCCGAATTCTCAAACTCGCCTTCCGACGCAGCGACCGACATCTGATCCTCCGCCGGCGCACCGAAGGTAACGGCTGGACAGTCCGAAGAGGGCCCAGCGGAAACCAACGGGCGAAAGATGGGTTGCGGTGCTGGCGAGGGGGCAGGGGCCCGAGGAGCGTTTCCGCTCGGCGGGGGAGCCCTGACCGTTATCCTCAGGCCGCCCTCCCTATACAGCGCCGTACCGTCCTTCCGGTTCCCAGGGCCGGAAAAAAACGGTCGTACGCGGCATAGGAGAGGGGACTCCCGCTTCCTGAGACTTCAGGAAGGAGAGCCTCGACCTCAGCACCGCGATGGTCATGTTCCCGCAATGGGAACATGAACCATCCACAAAAGCTGCCTCAGCGTGCTGAACGCCCAAACACGAGATGCAGCGATTGTGCCCATCAGCAGGGACCAGGGAACGACCGCACCCAGTAACGCACAGACGAAATGACATACTGTCAGGGTTCGTCTGTAAAGCTCTTTTAGAAGGGTAAGTCAACTCACTCGTGCTGAAGCACCCAGGGAGCGACGCGATGTGTCAGGTACACCACTCCCTGACACACCGAGGAACCGGCCCAAATCGCTCACACACACACTCTTTGTGTTGCTGTGAAAACAGCAGTTTTAGAGCTTATAGCTCAGCTCCTCGGACACTCGCGACCTCGCTGAACGTGCCCTCTTCACCAGCACTAAAGCTTGCTGTAACCCTCTTCTTGAGGCAATGTTTTAATTCAAAAAACAAACGAAGAAAGGAGTCTTCAAACAGGACACCAGTGAATGGCTCCGAAGCGAAAGACAGAGTGCGATTGCATCTGCTTCCTATTTATATACACCTGACGGGGGCGGTGCGCATTATGCAAATATCGCACGCCAATTCCATTGGCTTGTTTTAGTTTACACGAAGATGATAGGGCTCTCTAAGCGATATCCCAATTCGTCGGTCACTACTGACGTACGTCGAACGTGACCGACTGAAAGGGAACTACAAATTCACATTGTAAACTTTTTCTCTTTTTACATGTCAGATTTAAACGCACTACATTTAAACAATGTTTTATTAAATTAATTACTTTATATTTATATAAAGTAACACTTCACTAAACAGAAAAACAGGCTCTTTTATGTGTAATGTCATTCGCTTCATTTATTGTCTAAAGTGACAAAAGACACATATTTTAATTAAAGTGACGTGGCATGTAGCCAAGCAGTTAAGCAAAACAATCAAAAATCTCTTTACAATTTAGTCCGTCTCCCCTATTTTAAAACCCACCGGCCGCCACTGCTTCAGATACCAGTAAATCAGTGTCATCATTGAAGTTCTGTGACAGACCTAAAAGCTCTAGGAAATGGCCATAATCCAACTAAATTTTTCAGTTCACCTCAATTGAACACAGAATTGATTTTAGCCGTCTTACAGAAAGTGTCACATTGGCTGCAGTGATTCATTAATGTGTCACGGTTTACTTTGTCCATTACATGGTACTTTGGACACAGATGACTAACCTTTAATTAAGTACCAGTAATCTCCCCTATAGTCACAATTTCAGAATGAGGTGTCTCAACACAACTGCCACAATCCTTCAACGCTTTCACCTTTAAGAGAGACATGCCTTTCCATTAAACTGCCTCACATACACATTTAGAAACAGATACCATTTTCCAATTTGAAGATGCCCATCACCCCACAACGTTAATGCCATGATAGAGGTCTTGAAACCAATGGAGCAGGTCTTCCTTTGGCTGCAAGTCACAGACTCCTTCTCAAATAAAAGACAGACCACCATCACCTGCACAGTCACAAAAACACCACCATTTACAACACACTACATTTTTGCATACACTAAAGCTTAAAGATCACAAATCTAAGAACAAATAGTTGAGTCACTCACTTGTCTTTCTCCACACATTCAAAGAGATTCTGGCTTTGTATGTCAAAAACACCACACGATTGTTTCACCCAGCCTCCTGCAGTTATGTGGGCAGAATTACAATTTACACCTGAGATTTGGAGTCAGATTACGGGGGGGTAAAATGACTTTAGAACAATATATTTTACACAGAGATTGGTAGGAATGTTAGTTAAATCTGTTGACGTTAGCAATCTTTGTTGCATTATATGCCAACAGTTCAAAAATGGCAAAAAGCACTTCTTGTGTTTTTCGCCCAAAGTTTGCATTTCTGTAACTCATATTACAGATATCCTTTTAGATTATAATTCTCCCTAAAACTTTTCTTAATTTTTAAGACCCAATATGGTTAATTTCCAGAGAAAGGGATCTCAGTGCACCTCCAATAGTGAAAATCGGTACACATTTTTTCTGAAGAACAAATAATGTTGAAACTATAAATGTATCTCTTTTTTTTCTATCAACACAATTGGACATTCCTGTCTGAGTGCCATAAATAGTATTTTTCCAAAGTTTGTGTGCCTGTAATTCTAAAAGTATTAAAGATATCTCAATATCCATCTATATTCTCATTTTTAATAAACTTTTCTAGGCCCTATATGTTTCAGTCCCATATAATGTGGCTCCATGTTCAAATTGTTGAATTTGACCCATTTTCTATATATATATATATATATATATATATATATATATATATAGCTACACCAACGGATATTAAACATCAACCTCTATTCAAAATCATAAACCATAAACAACAACAACAACAACAACAAAAAATCAGCAAGATAGGCCTACATAGATGGCATAAAATTTGAAAGCATAATAACTGAACATCTTTAAAATTTCAGCCAATAAAGCATTTTTTTAAACAATAGTACTTTAAAAGTTTGAACTAAATGTTGTTGCAACCATGTATGAATAAATAAAAATGAATATTTTTCAATTAATGAGAAGTAGAGAATTATGGGCTACTTTTGGTGCTTGAGACTTTATTATTTTGTGTTTCAATAATGAGGTCCAAGTTAGGCTACTTAAATTAACGTAACATGTTTTTTTCTCTATTTAACAACATTAGAAATAGTGAAAGACGACTTCCCTTTTTGATCACGTCTTCCCTCAGGGAGATTGCATGTTTTCTTGCGTGGCTGAATGCTGAAATCAAACCGCGAACAGTGAAAGGGATTTGCCGTTAGAAAATTTTAATAGGGGTGGCCAGACGAGGCCACAGCAATTCTTGGGGTGGCAAAAACAACAACAACAACAACAACAAAACAACAATTATATATGTATATGTATGTATATATATATATATATATATATATAGCTATATATATATATATATATATATATATATATATATATATATATATATATGCCTATATGTATATACATATACATACATGCAAAATCAATTGGTAGTTATTAATAGAATAATGAGGACACAAACCTTTACATTCAGTCGCGTTCGGTCCCATTTATTTGCATACACATACCTACATCGTTTTGGTCCAAAAGTGTGCACATTTGTAGAAATACACATTTACCTCAGATTTCATTATGGTTTCATAATTACCAAGGTCATAAAATATAGTTTGCTAGGGTGGTTCGGGGGCATGCTCCCCCGAAAAAATTTAGATTTCTCTGGTGTAGGCTACATATGTGCATTTTTAAGACGTTTTAAGGCCAACAAATTGGATAACAATAGCTTTAAAACCATGTTAACAAATACATGCATGCACAGTTTTGAGGCAGCTTTAATCGCATGTGTGGTAATTTCATGATTTAACTTACAACAGAACAACGACGGTCATTGCTCGTATTCTTTTGGGCTTCATTTAAGGTATAATAAAGTAATTATGCAGCGCGCATTTGCGCATGCAATTCTTGAGTGCGCGCCGCGAGCACAGAATAACGGCTGATTGGACCTGTTCTTTTTTCTGAATTTTACTGACATAGTCTGACAACATCTCATCTGACCGCAGTTCACTGTTGTTCAAGTGAAGCTCCCTCGTCGTCACTTGTAGCCTATCTTTTCCAATTTTCATTGATTCAACTTATTCGTTCAAAAAGCTAATTAATTCAGTAAAGAAACAGCGCCATTTGTTGTTCAGGGACGCAATACAATGCTCTGGATTTGATCTGAACTATATTCGTTGGCGAAATTGTGCAAAAACAGGCAATGATGTCTAAAATGTAAACATGCCCATACGGTAAAAAAATATATTTTATCTGGCCAAAATATATTTTAAATATATGGTAAATATATGTAACAAACAGTGAAGTTCAATGAAATATATTTTTGAAACTGAAAATATATTTTGTTTCAACCTTCATATACTTAAAATATATTTAAACATGTATTTCAGGGGCAGGAAAAATATATTTATATATAAAAATATATTTCAGGGCGCAAGAAAATACATTTCCAATCTTACAGTCGACAATGCAAATGTGCGTGGAAGAAAGCCTTGCGAACAAAACTATCCATTATGTTTGAAGAATTTTAAACACTTACAGAAAAACATGAATTTTAACATATTTTCCACATTGACACTTTGTTCACATATCTTCCCAAAAAATACAGATCTGATAGTGATCATGGCACCTCACAAATGTGTGTTTTAGTCTATTACTTATTAATTAATTCATTTATTTATTAATTTAATTGTAATTTATTGTCAGTGTAATATAGCGTTTAGATCTACATCAAATACAAATAAATAGATTAATAAAATCGCTAGATGTACGATGTTAACTGTGACGTAATTTGAATGGGAAACCACTAGCAGCGCTCACGGACTTTTGGAGTACTGCGCATGCGCCTCATTTTGAACTGTAACGGTCATCAGTCAACCGGGAGTTCTCGGAGTAAAAGGTAAGAGCTAACGTTATAACTTTATTTTTAGTCGTCATTTTTCACATATGTAATGTTCATTGCTACTGTGAATGTATAATGTTTTATTGTCAAGGTTTTTTTTTTACTTTATTTGTCAAATTAATGCCCCGTTTGTTTATTTGCTCACATGAGACGCATTTGATATTTTCAGATTTCCGTTTTAAAGTTAGTTGTTTTTAATTTGGACACTAGTGAAAACTAACGTTACACACAAAAAAATGTTTAATATTTTTTTTAAATTTCAGCTGTAGAGTGTTTGGGAGACAGTGCTGCCTGCTGTTGTCGATCTATGATGCTCCTGTCACTGATAGTGGAGTAATGTAAGTGTTTTTGTTTTTTTTGCTAAATTTAATGTTTTACTAAACTTGTTAATTAGGCACACGTTATTTGCTCGTTATTAAAGTTCAGGCATATGCTGGTTTGGCATTAAAGGCATTTCATACGCTCAATTTTTCTACTATTATTATTATCATTATTAATATAGCCTTACTATAATATAATTTTTATTCACTTTCTGCTGAATGACAAGCTGTTTTCGATTATCCAGTTGAGCCAGTGATTCAGTAAGTTGCTTGTAACAGAAGATGCTTATTTGTCATGACTTACAGGTTTACATATGTCATTCATTACTGTAAAAAAAATCTACTTTTTATTTTCAGTAGCAGAAGCAGTGACGGTTTGTGCAACAGCAACAAGGTGAGAATGATGAGACACTTTTTAATTAAGCACTGTTAAGCAAATTATATTATTTTATTTGTGTAATTTATGAATTGATATGTTCTCTGCACTTGTGTTAATATCTGTTTCTGTCTGGAACAGGTGCGGGTCCAAACCCATCTGTCAAGACGTTTGTCCACTTGCTGTCCGCCCCACCATCCCAACGATTGTGCTGGAGAACCACAAGTCACAGGTACAGGATAATGTTCATAGTCAAGTCATCTTCATTTCTGTGGCACTTTATACAAAACAGCTTCACAGTAATAAACATGAAATAGTCAACATGACCCTAGTTGAAGTGAAACACTAGGTGTGTGTTAGAAAAATACTAATATTTTAAAGTCTGTACATCCAAATGATTCCTCAAGCTTTAAAACACATCACAAATTACAACATGTTGACTTTGAGCCCATATTGGACAGTTGGCAAATCTGTAATGTAACAAATTTAACATAACAGTATTTTTCCAAAAACACACCTATTGTTTCACTTCAGAAGAAGTTGATTAATCAACTGAGGTCATGTGGATTACCGTCATGTTCACTTTGGTTTTTGACCTTCTTGCGTGAACACACAGAGATGGATTATTTTTCTAAATATCTCTGTTTGTATTCCACAGAAAAAGAGAATGTCATAATCAACTGGAACAGCATGAGGGTAAGTATCCCTTTGTTAAGTTAGCTTAACTGAGTGACTTTGTGATATTCCACTATCCCTTCATTTGTAAAAGTGAAAATGCAATGCAGAAGTGTAAAGAAAGGCTAATTCGACCTCTCCTCAATCATCAGTTTCTTTACTGTACTGTCTAAAAATATACACATTAAATATCTTTAAAATCCAGTATACCTGTAATTGTTTTAGTTCCAATGTAAACAAAAATATCAGGAAATCCAAAACTAGTTAGAGGACAAAGTGCATGCCCTCTGTACCTGTACTGATGTTCAGTTATTGTGTTTTGTCTTTTGTATGAGTACAGTGGTAGAGACAGAGAAGAAGTGCCCTTGATGAGGAAACCATGGCAGCCATATATATGGTAAGTCAATACTTGGTGAAAGGAAAATTTACTAGAAACATTAAGTTAAAAAAATAACTGATTTTTGTCTCACAGTCAAGAAGAGATTTCCAAATGTGTCCAAAGAGACTTTGAGGATTTGACGTGGGGAAACTGAGACTTCTTGAAAGCAAAAAAGTTATATTTGTTTGAATATTGTAATTTTTTGAACATTGTAAAGTATGTTCCTTGCTGATTATTATTCAAATGTTCATGTGTTATAGACAACAAATAAAAGTTTTTTTAAATGTGACATGTGAATGTATTTTCTTGGGTTGAAATATATGTAGGGCAAAATATATTTTTAAATGCTTTTGTAAAATATATTTTGAAAATATATTTTTAAAAAAATATACAAAAAATGGCCAAAAAATACATTTTAGGAAAATATATTTATATAAATATATTTGAAAATATATTTTTTAAAAATATACAAAAAATGGCCAAAAAATATATTTTTAGAAAATATATTTATATGTGAAAATATATTTATAGCGAATATATTTTTTGGCCAATTTTTGTATATTTTGAAATATATTTAAAAATATATTTGAAAATATATTTTTTTACCGTATGGGTGAATAAAATGTATATAACATTTGTTATGCTGATATCTGGAGAAAAACGGCACTCTTCATGTGATTATAATATTTACTATTTATTAACACAGTGAAAGCGTGCACTCTAAATGCGCACCGACATTTGTCTAATCTACAAGACAACATCACATACAGGGATGTCAGATCGATTGTGCATCATTAAAACAACAATTATGATAAAATCGTAGACTAAATATATCGCACACCCCTACCCTACCCTCTTCACAGTATAAATAACATTTGAAATTCAGGTCTGTAGACATTACTATTTAGACTCTTGGTGGCAGTAAAACAGCTACTCTGGTGGCGTCAGTCAGTCTATCTTTTTTGGTGGCATTTTATTTTCTTTCACTTCATGAACTTGTGAATTTACATTATGCATTTAAATTAATAGTACCCAATGCAAAATCATACTGGGGTGGCCACAGGGGTGGCCAGAGTTTATGCACGGCCACCCCTGGCCACCCCTTGGGGGCGCCCCTGCCGTTACCGCGAGACCCGCTCACTGTGAAGCCGACAGAGAAGTTTGCTTGGTCTTAAAGCCTTCCGCTAACGGCTATGTTGTCAAATTTGTCACAAAGGAATGATTAATTCTCAAATTAAAACGCAAGCCTGAGAATACGGGACAAACTGCGTTCCGTATGCCTTTCATACGGAACGCTTCTTTGATGCCTTAAATATGGGACGATTCCGTATTATACGGAACGGTTGGCAACGGTTGGCATAAATCAGTTGTGATTTATGTATCTACATAAATTATATCAGCTGTTTCTCAGTAGAAATGGAATAAAATAATGGGGATATATTTGTGTTTCAATTCACAATATGAACAGCTGTTCACTTTGACTTTAGCCTATATGTTAGGTATAGAACGTGATGTTATCTGTTCTGACATACAGTGTGAAAGCATTTGTAAATTTGGCAGAAAAAATCCATTGTTTTGGTCTTGATTGAGCTTGTGTATAAAAGAAGTTCAAGAATTTTAAATTTGTGTTAACTGTATGCATTTTGTGTCAAAGGAACAAGAAATGTGTTAATTGTATAGTCTACACATAAGGATGTTGTGCTTACTGTGTTTAGAGTTTAGAAAAATTGAAAAATCGTCATAGCGATTGTAAAAAAAAACTGTAAACAGAAATTCAGATTATGGAAATTAATAATGTCAACAACAGAAAGCTAACAATTCACAATTCAGTGTTGTTCAGCCCAAAGTCTGTTTGAAATTATTACACAAGTGGGTTATTTTTCTGTCAGTAAGATTATGAAAATGATTATTTAATTAACGTGGCCATAATTACAGACAAAATATCATTTATTTCATGTTTCTGTGATTCCCAATCTGAATAAATCCAGATTCAGAAATAATTAACTATTTATTTATTTGCACAGTCATTCTTTGTGTGATATGAATCAGTGTGTTCAGGGTCTGATCTGAAGCTTTTACTGCAGGACTGTTTAACAGCCTGAATGTCATTTGTGCTTCTGCACGTGTCAAAAACACACTTTCATTATTGATTAACCACTATATAGTTTATGGTGGTTTTACACACCGTGACGGCTCCTTTTATGAACAAAAACAAATAAAAATGAAAAGGAAGTGCAGCCACAGCTTCCTTTTCAAGTGAAATTAGCTCTCATCAACTACTAAAATCTTTTTTCATTTCAGTAATGTGTAAGAATGAAATTCACTAAGGTTGATCAATGTTTTCAATAATGTTTCTAAGAGGCTTTTCAATAATTATGGCCTATACGGCCTTTCTTATGAATGTACATTAGGATACTTTAATGTAAAGTTCACCAGAATTCAGTTAGCAATACTAGTAGATATATAATATGTAGTGGAAAGCACATGTCCTGTGAAGCAAAGGGTACAGATGTGTCATAACAGCCTACTAGAGATAGTTCACCCAAAAAAAGACAATTCTGTCATCATCATTTACCCACTTTAAATTCACACTGCCCGTCACACAGTTGTATTAAAGCAACCAGGGTGGCGGTGACAAACAAAGAGTAAAATATGAATAGGAAATAGATGTGCACAAACAAACAGTAGTATTACATACAGTGTACTTTTAAACTGACTACTCTGCATATGAATCAAAATGTTTACAGAATCACTCTATAAAATTTTTTCCAATCTTTATCAAGATAAATTCTTACCATAAGCCATAATAAACTTACTGCACCATTCCACCAAATAATAAGTGAATTTACATTACTAATGCTGACAACAACAACTCAAGATATTTACGAAATTAATAATTTAGCAATTTTCCATCTTAAGTATTTTCCTTGGCACTTTTTCCTTTAATCTGCTTGTGTTTTTAAAAGACTTTGTTTTCTTTATATTTTCTTCTCTGTGTTCTGTAAAGCTGTACAACATACCCTTTGTGCGTTTTAAAATATGATGTACAAATAAACTGAAATTGAATTGTAATATAAACTGCTTTGGATTAAAGCATCTGCCAAATGTGTAAATGTGAACTCAATTGCACTCTGACAGAACCTGAGTAAAGTAATAATTAACAAAGTTAAAAACAACAACTCACGTTATGGTACTATAAAACAAGTCAATGTCAAGATTAAATTGTAAGTTTGGTGCAAACAACAGAGTATAAAAGACTGAGTTGATTTCCTCTTCAGATACTGATACGTCATTAAACCCCTGATGTCTAGAAGCCTAGAGCTGAAGATAAGAAGACCAGAGCTGAAAACAAGAAGCCCACAGCTGACTACATGTTCAAAGTGTGATTATTGTATTTTAAACTTTAATGATGAAATTTTATTTGCCTTTACATTTTTGTTAATTATAAAAAGAAAAGTAAACATTTAAAAGAAATGTAACTGATTACAAAAACTACTGAAGCTTTGATTTATAGTGTTTTAAGACTTTGAATAAAAACACCACAGAGAAGTCTTCTGAACAAATTGTAAGCAATATAATTGAGGCCAGACTCGACTTACTTTACCTAACCTGAGAATAATAAATAACACACACTGTGAAACAACAACTCATATTATGGTACCATAAAACAATTTATTGTGAACTTTATCATAAGCGCACAAATCCAGTTTCCCAAAATCTAGGGCATTCTTGTATGGGAAAAGTTGTAAATCAGGTTAATAATTACATTTAATGTTTTTATACTCTATTTTTTTATATTAAACTCCATCAGCAACATCTTTGGACATTCGCTTTGTAGACACTGGATCTGTACTTTCACCTATGTCAAGGATGACCTTTCCAAAGTGATTACATAATTTGGACCTTCAACCTGTTGAACCACAGTGAAGTCCACTACATGGAGAAAAATCCTGGAATGTTTTCCTCAAAAACCTTAATTTCCCTTTCGAGGGAACGAGACGCTGCGTCAGACGCTTTGGGAACGCCTCTGCGTGATTGCGTCGTGAAGCACGTATGAAATCAGTCCAGTGAGGTGACGGAATGTCATAGGCGGGTGGTATAAACCCTACCCGAAAACCCATTCATTCAGCTTCTGTGCCTTCAGCAAGTGCTACAAGTACAACTCATTTATCTCCACTTAGGTATATTTTCAGTGTCATCTAGTCACTAACTTTACTAAACGGCACGTAAAATATATTGGACATAAAAGATTTAAAAATCAGAGACAGGAGAAGATATATTTTGATGATTACTGTGTTACAGATTTTCCAAACTCAACCGAACATGAAGTTTTAATCACAAGTCGATCTGAGAAAGCAGCAGCTGTTAAACACACATGATTATTTCAGCACAGGGTGTCAGTGCTCGTCTAAACTAGTGACTGTGATGCTGAAGTGTGCGAGACCTGATGAATATGAACCTTTTATTAATTTAAATAGTTTAATCACTATTCTGTGTAATTTTTTCATTCTTTAATTTTTTAAAAGACTGGAGTAAGAGCACCAGCGCAATCCTTTTATCAGTCAAGTTTAAAAATGTGAATTCAGCAGGTATGAAATATGATCAGTAAGAGAAAAACACTGTTAATGAGAAGACGAGCACTGGACTGCTGCAGGTTAGTGAGGAAATATATTGATTTATTATTCAGAATACACAGCTGGAAAGAAAATATATTTATATGAACATTTCAGCAGGTTCAAGATCATTCATGTGAACTCAGAGAACATGATTCATTGTTTTAATCAACTGACAGACATAAAACAGTAATAATCTGCGTTCTCATGTATGAAGGTGCGCTGAACACTGTTACTGAAACTCCTGAACTGTGATAGGTAGAACGAGGAAGTAGTTGTGCAAGTAGTCCATTAAGAAATCATACAGGAAACAGCTGATTCTGTGTCTCTTGTTATTTGAATAGGTATTTTCACAGCCCCACTGAGAGGAGCGTACATGTTCAGAGTCTCTATATATGGTGTTGCCGGAACTGCAGCAACTGTAGCCATTTTTAAGAATGGACAGCATGTGGTTATAGCTCATGGTGATCAGACTCAGGGTGTGTTAAACTCCTCGAATGGAGTTGTGTTGATCCTGGAGGTTGGAGATGTTGTCTATGTGACACTTTGGGCTGGCAGGAGGATATATGATGACCAGAGAAACTTCAACTCTTTCAGTGGTTATCTACTGTTTCCCTTAAAATAACAGGAGCTTTGCAGAATGTGATTGTAATAATTCTGAACCTTCAGCGTATGATTTAAGATGAAAATCATAAAGAGTCATTAACAAATGAACCTGTATTAATGAGGACTAATATGTGTTTGAAATTTTCAATAGATTACAGTATAAAGTCAGTATAATACACTATACTCATAAGTTCAGATCTGTCTAAAGAGTTTCAGCACTGAGACAGACAGGACCCATGAATATCACATGTGACTCAAAAGTGATTTGTTAAAGTAGTAAATCTAGAATGTTAAATAATACCTTTTTAAGTGTATCTTGTTACTGATCCTTGATCTGTATCTCTTCATCCTACAGAAATAAATAAGAGAATAAAGAGACATTGAGACATTTCCTTTCCCTCATATTTTCATGAATATTTGCCCAACAATGCTTGCTTTGAAAAAAAAATAAAAATTGAGAAATGTGCAATGATTTATTTATCATTAAGAGACCACATTTACCAGATTATATATTATTAGATGCACAATAGTCATACATGACACAAAGGACAAACAAGATGCATAAATCCTGTATATTATGATCTCTTACAAAAATCTAATACATTTTAAAGGCTCATTATAATGATTTATGGCTTATTAATATAAACGTGATTAGTCGACTAATGGCTTAAATGAACGACTACTAGTCGACAAGAACAATCTTTAGTCGAGGGCAGCCCTAGTCGAAAGATATGCGTTCATAAAATGTACGGGGTGTATGTGGACTTATCTTAAGGTCCTTTTTATTATTTATTGTATATGTGTGGCCTTTTTAAACTGTTGGGCTTAAACTGTAATGTCAACACATTAATAAATGCAATATCAGCTCAAAAGGTTACACATTTTTTCCATAAAATTTGGTACACACTCATTTTCACTCTACGTATAAATATGTCAATTTTCAAGGTGGGCCATTCAGATTTTATGTTATTAGTTCAGTGTTCAGTTACAGTGTTCAATTTCAGTTGTAGCGCCTCCTATAGGTCCAACTTTGTTGCGCTCAAGAGATAAATACCAATTTCTGAAGTTTTAATTCACTGATATTGTCACAATGCTTTAAATAAACAAAATTAGTTTGATAACTTTTTGCAAGCAACATCTGTAACTGCAATGTGCAAAATTTAGTGAAGATTGGACCAACTAGGACACCAAATCAGGCTCCTTTTGTGGATGATCATTCTCTGTATTTCTGGAGTTTTTCTTCATATTGAGAGTGGGGTGTTTTCTCCCCACAACCTAAGTAGGAGCGTGATCTCCTCCTGATCAGTGCAGGACTTCACCACAGTAATTGAAAACCATGTCCCTCGTTGCCTCCATAACATCCCGGTATAGCCGAGTCCCGTCATCATATAAGGCGCTCATCCTTGCCGGGTACATAATCTGGCACTTTATTTGTTTTTCTTTTAACACTCTCTTGGCTTCGGTGTACTCCCCGCATTTCTTAAGCACTTCAGGAGGGAAAACATGGTCAATGCAGAAATAGACGTCATTGCAAAACACCTTTTTTCTGCCAAACTCTCTGAAGCACCCCCTCTTTCATCCGGTAGCTCCCAAACTTCACTACTATAGACCATGGTTTTGCTTGCAGATTGTACTTAAACTGTCTCTGCGTGCACGGCCTTCCTGATCTATCAACCTGGCTTCCCGTTTGGCCTGGCACTGTGTTAGCCACTTAATTAACGTTGATGTTGCTTGAAGTGCGGTCTCTGTTTCCTCAGTTCTCATCTCTGCCTCCTAGTACTTCTAGTAGTAACACCTTTCTCTATTTTCCGCAAATTATTCACTAGGTTTCACAAAACTGAGTTTTTGGGGGGGTTATTTCACAAAACCTTTAGGGAGCTCAAAAATTAGGCTGTCAACCTCTTGGATTAGAAGTCTTGTTAAAATATGAAAAATAAAATGACAGGTTAATAATATATTATGACAGAATTTTTATGACCCTCTCTGTCAAAATGACGGACAATGAGAAAGTCTAACACCGCCATCATTAAAGGTGCCATAGAACGTCTTTTTAAAAGATGTAATATAAGTCTAAGGTGTCCTCTGAATGTGTCTGTGAAGTTTCAGATCAAAATACCCCATAGATTTTTTTTTAATTAATTTTTTTAACTGCCTATTTTGGGGCATCATTAAATATGAGCCAATTTAGGCTAAGGCCCCTTTAAATGCTCACGCTCCCCGCCCACGGAGCTCGCGCTTGCCTTAAACAGCATAAACAAAGTTCACACAGCTAATATAACCCTCAAAATGGATCTTTACAAAGTGTTCGTCATTCATGCTGCATGCATACATCGGATTATGTGAGTATTGTATTTATTTGGATGTTTACATTTGATTCTGAATGAGTTTGATAGTGCTCCGTGGCTAACGGCTAATGCTACACTGTTGGAGAGATTTATAAAGAATGAAGTTGTGTTTATGAATTATACAGACTGCAAGTGTTTAATAATGAAAATAGCGACGGCTCTTGTCTCCGTGAATACAGTAAGAAACGATGGTAACTTTAACCACATTTAACAGTACATTAGCAACATGCTAACGAAACATTTAGAAAGACAATTCACAAATATCACTAAAAATATCATGTTATCATGGATCATGTCAGTTATTATTGCTCCATCTGCCATTTTTCGCTATTGTCCTTGCTTGCTTACCTAGTCTGATGATTCAGCTGTGCACAGATCCAGACGTTAATACTGGCTTGTCTAATGCCTTGATCATGGGCTGGCATATGCAAATATTGGGGTCATACATATTATTGATCCCGACTGTTACGTAACAGTCGGTGTTATGTTGAGATTCGCCTGTTCTTCGGAGGTCTTTTAAACAAATGAGATTTATATAAGAAGGAGGAAACAATGGTGTTTGAGACTCACTGTATGTCATTTCCATGTACTGAACTCTTGTTATTTAACTATGCCAAGATAAATTCAATTTTTAATTCTAGGGCACCTTTAATGCTTTTGAAATATTTCTGAAACTTTGATTTCTACTTCTCTGTATTTTTGGACATGAAAGAGGGTGTTTGCTCTCATCTCCTTCTCATGCAGGGCTAAAATGAGAACAAAGACTGAAGACTTGGTATAGGTAGCAGTGGGTGGTAATCACAGACTGTATAAAAAAATATGCACGTAGTGTCCGTGACATCACCCACAGGTTTCTGAAGAGCATTTTTGAAGCCCAAAGTGGGCGGAGCCAGCCATTGCCATCTTGGCAGCACGTCACCACGCGTCACTCCCGGATAACTGAAAATGGGCAAAGAGGGGGGGCAAGGTTGGAACTGAGGTGCCTAGTTGCTGAAACAACACACATACATTGAGACAGCCAATACTAGAGTTTTTCTTCTACATTCCTTCAACTGCTGGACCACCACCAGTAAGTAAATTACCACCACCACATAGGTAAAATGTGAAATTGAAAATTATAATCATATATAATAAACCAATATTTAATACATGGCCTAATGAGTGCTCAAGCGCACGCATAAAACTTGCCACAGCGCACCGGCAAACGTAATTATTATGAATGTGTAGTGAAAAAATAGCAAGAAGACTTTCTAAACATTTTAATAATTTATTGATAATGTTTTCTGTTTTCGGCTGCAAAGATGAAGACTACGATGCCGATTCCTCATATCCGCTGTAGTGGACGCGCCTATATGAATGTTTCATACGGATTACATAATCTGAGAATATGTATTTTCCATTTGAATTGGTTCGATTAAAAGTAGACATTTCAAGCTTTCTATAGATATATTTCTCGTGTCTGTGAAGGACGTATGGTTCATGTTTGTTACGTGCTCAAGTTCACAGAGACAATAAGAATGTGCATCCTAGTTGTTTTCATTTTACAAAAGCACGTTTTCTGTTATTGTGAATTTACTGAAATAAAAGTAGACCCTTTACACTTTGTATTACTCTTATCTGTATGACCACAGTATTTTAAGTGTCATGTCATGCTCTCCACACAAGCATGGATACGCACCTAATAATAGCGCACATTATCTATCCCCGGGCCTCAATCAGCTCCCTAGGTCGTGAATCATTATATCATGTTGTAGCAATGCCACATAAGGGGTGATATTTATACCCATGTATGATTAACACGCATATATGGTTGATCATTTATTTTAATTGTCACCCTGGGCCTGTTCCGTTGCTCCGGTGTGTGTGAGAGACCTCATGTGAACGAGCTCTCGCGAGATTCCGCAGGTCCCAGGCCTACGCATCACGTGACAATTACACGGAACTTTAAATGTAGCCGTCTTACCGGCGTCTGGTAGCGTCTGTGTTCGCTCCCTTCTGTGACCCCGATTGTGGAATACTTACCGAACTGTTTTTGGATTTTACTGCCGCCGGGTTATCACGTTGGATCTGCTCTCGGACATTCATTCATGGACATTCCCCGGTGAGACTTATTCAATTTCATACATACTACAGTTGGACTTTCATACTCGCATACACTTTTTAAAAAACATTTCTTCTGGTTGTATTGTGGGTCAAGAATTTTTCTAAATTGTATAATGCACTTGGGTGATTGAATCAAATTTGTGTCTGTCATTTTTTCATATTTTTCTTGTGGAACGAGCGGTTCCCTCCTTTTAATTCACTCTCCATTCGGAGTGTTACAATGTAAATGAATGTGGCTGATTCTTTGATCAGTGCCCTGACTACTGAACTAGCCCAGCAAGCAATTTTATGTCTAAAAGACGTCTAATAGCCATCAAAACAACCCTGAAATCTAGGCTAAAACGAGGCAAAATTTGGGCAGTCAGTGAAAATCTAATAGACATATAACCCAAGAGTAGACTAGTCATCAATTAGACCGCTGTTGAACGACTACATATTTATGTCTAATAGACAGTGAATATTGGTCTAGGCTAACAAATTTGGGCTGTAAGAGAAAATTTAACAGCAGCCTAAAGAATAGCCTAATCTAACCACAGCCCAAGAATAGACTAGTCAGCTAATGAATGACTACATATATACAGTGCCCTCCACAATTATTGGCACCCTTAGTAATTATGAGCAAAAGCAGCTGTGAAAATAAATCTGCATTGTTTATCTTTTTGATATTTCATTCAAAAAATTCACAAAATTCGAACCTTTCATTTAAGGAAAATAATTGAAAGTGGAAGGAAACTCACATTACGAAATAAATGTTTTTCTCCAAAACACGTTGGCCACAATTATTGGCACCCTTTTATTCAAAACTTTTTGCAACCTCCTTTTGCCAAGATAACAGCTCTGAGTCTTCACCTATAATGCCTGATGAGTTTGGAGAACACCTGACAAGAGATCAGAGATCATTCCTTCATGCAGAATCTCTCCAGATCCTTCAGATTCCCAGCTCCATGTTGGTGCTTCTTCTCTTCAGTTCACTCCACTCATTTTCTTTAGGGTTCAGGTCAGGGGACTGAGATGACCATGGCAGAAGCTTCATTTTGTGCTCAGTGACACATTTTTGTGTTGGTTTTGATGTTTGTTTTGGATCATTGTCCCGACGGATGATCCAACCACATCCCATTATAATATTTCTAGCAGAAGTGGTCAGGTTTTGATTTTTTTATCTGTTGGTATTTGATAGAATCCATGATGCCATGTATCTGAACAATATGTCCAGGACCTCCAGCAGAAAAATAGGCCCACAACATTAAAGATCCAGCAGTATATTTAACCGTGGGTATGGGGTACTTTTTATCCATGTGTGCACCAAACCCATCTGGTGGGTTTGCTGCCAAAAAGCTCTTTTTTTAGTTTCATCTGACCATAGAAGCTGGTCCCGTTTGAAGTTCCAGTCTTGTCTGACAACTGAATATACTGGAGATTGTTTTTGGATGAGAGCAGAGGATTTTTCTTGAAACCCTCCCGAACAACTTGTGGGGATCTAGGTGCTTTTGATCATTTTTTTAGGCTTTCTGAGACTCAAGACTCAACTAATCTCTGCAATTCTCCAGCTGTGATCCTAGGAGAGTCTTTGTCCACTCAAACTTTCCTCCTCAGTGTGCATTAAGACGATTTAGACACACATCCTCTTCCAGGCAGATTTGTAGCATCTTTAGTTAATTGGATCTTCTTAATTATTGCCCTGATGGTGGAAATGGGGATTTTCAATGCTTCAGCTATTTTCTTACAGCCACTTTCTATTTTGTGAAGCTCAACAATCTTTTGCTGCACATCAGAACTATATTCTTTGGTTTTATTCATTGTGATGAATGATTAAGGGAATTTGGCCTTTGTGTTTCCTCATGTTTATACTCCTGTGGAACAGGAAGTCATGGCTGGACAATTTCATGTTCATGATCACCCTGGTGTGCTAAAAAAATGTAAATATGAATGGGAATATACTTCAGAGATATTTTACTCATAAGAATTTCTAGGGGTGCCAATAATTGTGGCCAACGTGTATTGGAGAAAAACATTTATTTCATAATGTGAGTTTCCCCCCACTTTCAACTGTTTTCCTTCAATGAAAGGTTAGAATTTTGTGATTTTTTTTTTTTTTTTTTTTTTTTTTTTTTTAATTAAAGATCAAAAGGATAAACAATGCAGATTTTCACAGCCGCCTTTGCTCATAATTACTAAGGGTGCCAATAATTGTGGAGGGCACTGTACATGTTATAGACAACAAAATAATGTCTAAAGGATACTTTTCACTTAAATATAACAGGTTCTCATAAATGACAATCCATTCAAACAAATTAAATATAAAGGTTTTATTTAGAAAAAGAAAATACAAAATGAAAAATAAATAATAAATAAAATTTTACAAATACAATACAGTTTATATATATATATATATATATATATATATATATAACATTTTACAACTTTACAAAAAATGACAAAAAAACCCTGTTAACTGTTGCAGACAAAGCCTGACATTTAAAAAATGACTGGTAAAGGAAATCTTTTTTTAAATTTCTGATTTGCGTTGTGACCAAATGAAAGTACATTTCTGATCTTTGTTATGAACCATCCAGACCTCTCAGGTCATCTGGGGCAGGTCTGCTTACTATCCCTAGAGTCAAAAATATGGTTAAGCAGCATTCAGTCTTTATGTACCATATATCTGGAACAAACTCCCAGAAAACTGCAGGTCTGTTGCAACTAGGGCTGTAGTCAAGTCCAGTGGCGCCTGCAGCTGTACGGCTGTACGCACTGTGCGTACCTTGAGAGGGCGCTAATTAATGCCGTTTTTATTTTTTACATAATTTTTAAATTGATTATTAAAATCTATCTGCGTACACTCGACATATTAAGAGAGAAAGAGAGAATGAGAATACATAAAGGTGTGCGTTTGTGTGTTGTAAAGTCAAACGTGTGTATGTGCGTCTATAGGTGGGCGTGGGGGATATGGGTGAAAAGAAATCTGATTGGCTAGTTTAGTTTCATTTTTTTCCACATATGAAAAATGACGTTACAAATAGTTAATGTTTAAAAACAGGCTCAAAATGAGCAAACGCTCTCTAAAACAGCTAAATTCGACTGAAACATTTGCAAAATGGCCTAAAAGTAGAGATGAAGAAATGAAGCTTTTCTCTAAAGGTTTTGGGAAAGGTTTATGGTTTCAAAGCATCAAGAGTGTCGAAAACAGCGCCATCTTGTGGCAGGTAAAAATTTATGGCACCCATAAACTTGAATGCGCAATTCCGTTGTTTTATCCATTAAGCACAAACAGCCTGATATGGAAGCCTGTTTCCGCCACTAAAAAAAAAAAAAAAAAAGATGAATTGCGAGTTATAAAGTCAGAATTCTGAGATATAAAGTCGCAATTGCGTGATAAAAAGTCAGAATTGCGAGATATAAAGTCGCAATTGCGTGATAAAAAGTCAGAATTCTGAGATATAAAGTCGCAATTGCGAGTTATAAAGTCAGAATTCTGAGATATAAAGTCGCAATTGCGTGATATAAAGTCAGAATTCTGAGATATAAAGTCGCAATTGCGTGATAAAAAGTCAGAATTCTGAGATATAAAGTCGCAATTGCGAGTTATAAAGTCAGAATTCTGAGATATAAAGTCGCAATTGCGTGATAAAAAGTCAGAATTGCGAGATATAAAGTCGCAATTGCGTGATAAAAAGTCAGAATTCTGAGATATAAAGTCGCAATTGCGAGTTATAAAGTCAGAATTCTGAGATATAAAGTCGCAATTGCGAGTTATAAAGTCAGAATTCTGAGATATAAAGTCGCAATTGCGTGATAAAAAGTCAGAATTCTGAGATATAAAGTCGCAATTGCGAGTTATAAAGTCAGAATTCTGAGATATAAAGTCGCAATTGCGTGATAAAAAGTCAGAATTGCGAGATATAAAGTCGCAATAGCGTGATATAAAGTCAGAATTCTGAGATATAAAGTCGCAATTGCGTGATATAAAGTCAGAATTCTGAGATATAAAGTCGCAATTACGTGATAAAAAGTCAGAATTCTGAGATATAAAGTCGCAATTGCGTGATATAAAGTCAGAATTCTGCCTTTTTTTCTCGCAATTAACTGATGGTCAGTATCTCTGTCTGTAACAGTGCATCCAACGATAGCCGTGCTGCCGTGAAGTCTGAAGCTGTTGGTGTATAAAATGTGCCACTTCAGCTTTGTCTGATTTATTGCGCCTCCGCCACAGCTGATTCTTCTTCTTATTATGATTATTATTATATTGTTATTATTGTGTAAAATTCATTAGTGTATCCATTCTGTTAAAAACAACTTTTATTGCCCAAATACCTCGACTATAATTTGCAGAATTGCATGATTCTACCCTTGAGTTGCAAAGTTAATGAAACATGATAGGTATTGGTTGTTTTAGTATTAAGCCCACTAGATGGCAGTAAAAGCTGTTTTTTCTCCTTGAAACGCTGTGTACAAGGTTACCGTGGAAACATTCTATATGCATATTCCTGCATAATGCATATGTCCGGAGACTAATCTTTATGTGTCTCCTCCAGTAAAATCAATATTTCTTTATTGGTAAATCGGCGGTAAAAATAATCCTTTATGATGTCCTCTATTTTATGTATAATAATAACAAAGCAGCAATCCTGATGGTCTATTTAATGTATAATAATAACAAAGCAGTAATCCTGATGGTCAGTCGCAATGAAAGGAAACGCAAGAAAAGTTAGAACTGTGAGAAATAACGTTTCACAGTAGTGAGAAAAAGTCAGAATTCTGAGATATAAAGTCGCAATTGCGAGAAATAAAGTCAGAATTCTGACTTTTTATCACGCAATTGCGACTTTATATCTCAGAATTCTGACTTTTTATCACGCAATTGCGACTTTATATCTCAGAATTCTGACTTTATAACTCGCAATTGCGACTTTATATCTCAGAATTCTGACTTTATAACTCGCAATTGCGACTTTATATCTCAGAAATTGCGAGTTAAAAAGTCAGAATTCTGAGATAAAAAGTGGCAATTCATCTTTTTTTTTTTAGTGGCTTTTTTTTTTTTTTTTTTTAGTGGCGGAAACGGGCTTCCATAGCCTGACGACGCTAAATGTGTTTATTTCAACAATATAATTCACATATTAAATTTGGCAATAGATGAAATAGATAAAAAAAAAAACAATAATTATAATAATAATACTAATGCATACTGAGTTGTTTGAGGCAAGTAAATTGTGTTGTTATTTTATTGTAAATACTGTTTATATGACAGAACATATGATGATGTAGTATAGGCTACAGGTTTCTATATTTAAAATGTTTAGTAAATGGACTTGAACTTCCATAGTTGTCTAGATTTAAACATTCTGACATGCAAAGTATTCACTTGACTGGAAAAAATGTGACGCTTCGTTTCTCTGAAAACAATATCCACATTTCGGGACAAAGCTGCTCAGAGACAACGTAAAAAACAAAACAAAAAAAAAAATTCACGAAGCATTAAGCACATCAGAGTGCAGTTACATGCATCAGATTTTCTAAATGGGGAACATGAAAGAGACAGTCGATCACTCGATTTGTACAGCATTAGATCGTTCCACCAACTCACTGATTGATTTAATCTGGTTTTGCGGACAGGAGAAAAAAAAAAAAAAATTGGGGGGGTTGGGGGTTGTTCTGTGCGTACCCTGAGATAAAATCCTGCTGGCGCCCCTGGTCAAGTCCACCTTTGTCGAGTCCAAGTCCAGGACTAGTTGAGACCGAGTCAAGACCTAGTCCAAAGAGGTTCGATTTTTGATAGTGTAATCTGCCGATACCTATTTTTGCAGATTCAGATTTTCTTTCTTAGAACTTTTATTGACAGCATATACAAACAAAAATCTACTTTTCTTCAATGCAAAGGTTTTATTTTCATTAAAAAAAGTAAAACTCAGTAATAAAATAAGAACAAATGGTAACACTTTATAATAACGTTCAGTTATAATTATCTTAATAAACAATTGTTAATCATGAACAAATGATGAACAAACCATTAGTAAATGCTCAGTATATGATTTATTGATGAAGTTATAAGCTGGTCTGTGTTCAAAAGCACAAACATGCAGGTATGCTAAAGCACTATTTTTAAGAAGAGTAATTTATGTGTTTTGAAGTGGATAAACATTTATAAATGCCTTACAGTCAGGTGATTCCAGTGGATTATATTAAATCCTTTTAAGGACTTGTGTTCTGTGTGGAGTGTGTGGGGTCTAGTGATGAAGTCATCCTCTGAACCGGATTTACCTTCCACTGAAGCTCACATCAGGCGCACAGAGTTAAACACTCCATTTGTGTCAGAGAAGACAGCTGTCTATACCCTC
Organism: Ancherythroculter nigrocauda; assembly: GCA_036281575.1. NCBI lineage: Eukaryota > Metazoa > Chordata > Actinopteri > Cypriniformes > Xenocyprididae > Ancherythroculter > Ancherythroculter nigrocauda. The sequence continues at coordinate 39,366,087 of VTFQ01000011.1, read as the reverse complement.
ACCAGTCAACACTGCAGTACACACTACAAAGTGTTCAACACCTGTTATAGATGATGTGTAAACGCATGAATAAATCATTTGCAAAGCTTACTGCATCCCCTATGTCTTCGTAAAGTTTGTTCTCCATCATCATTTATGTTCATCTCATCCATTGATTTCTTTTGAGACTGAACTGGGACTTTTGATTTGCTTTGGGTTTCCTCATATTCATTCAATACTGAAAATACACAAAACAAAAAAAAAAAAATACAGATTTGCATTATATTGTTGATAAGTGGGTAATCCTGAATTTTTAGTTTTATATAGGGTTAGGGTTCTATGTGTATTAAGGGTTAAATGTCTACTTTGTTCAGGCTCTTTGAAGAGTTTACCATGCTGTATGGTTTCATCATTAACTGGACGTATTCTCTGGAAGGTCCTCTTCCATCTAAAAGCTGGATGGTCGCAGGTCAGCTGTACAGTGAGCTTGCTTCTGACATTCTGAAGGGTAAGAGAAAAAACACATTAGCTGTGTCCCAATTCAGGGGCTATGCACTTCGAAGTGCATGAAAGTGGTGGGCCTTTGGAGTGGAGGAAGGTCTAACTGAGGTGCAGGGTTGCCAGGTCTGCGCAACAAAACCATCCCAAAAGTATCGTAATCAAGTGTAAAATAGCCCAATTCCAGACTTGGCAACAATGAGCCGAGCGTTGTTAAATGGCTAGCAGTATTTGACGTTTGTGAGTGGAAATGGATGCAGAAAAGTTTTGGGACTTTCTATTGGGTTTTGACATGCTTCAATGCCGGCAACGACGGGACACCGGACCATATAAACAGGAAAAATATGTATGGTTAAACTGTGTCACTTTTATATTGTTAGCAACTATTAGTTAACCTTGTTTATTTATGTTAAATGTAACGTTAACTGTGAAAATATATTTTCACGTTTACTCTGTATTTAAAGCTGCAGTCCACAACTTTTTTTGTTTAAAATGTACAAAAATTATGTAATGAGAATGCACAACATGAATCCATTTTCTAAACCGTGTTTTTATCTTACCCTGAATCATTATGGTACACTTATAATAAGTGTTTATATTCTGACTATTTCAGACTGGTGTGGAGTAGCACAGTACCTGCATGACTCGCCATAGACATACACGGAGAAAAGTAGCTCCGGCTACAATGTTCTTTCACAAGACGCGTGCAGTTCTGTTTATTAACCGCTAGAGGGCCGAAAATCGCGTACTGCAGCTTAAAAGTCTAAATTTAAAGTACAGTACTTTAGGATTTTAGTCAACTCCACTCCATCTCAGAGACAATATTATATTTATGAAAAACTGATGTTTTGGACATCATGGATATTACAGTTTGATATTGCATATTGGTGAAACTGGGGCATCGCTTACATTTATGTGAATTCACACAGAACTCCTGTTGTCATCAGCACGCAATGAATTATGGGATAGTGTAGACCGCGAAGTGTCTTGAGATAGACCCTTCATTCCACGGGGAAAAGGAGAGGGTGCACTTGAAGTCTCTTTCGAATGACGTCAGCCCTCCTCGCACCGCAGTGACGCAATCGCACTTCAAATTGTTAAATGTAATACATTTGCCAGTTGAAAGTTTTTTTTGTTTGTTTGTTTGTTTGTTTTTTTACCTTGGAGTAGGGGTGTCTCAGTTGCACTATTACAGTGGTTCCCAAACTGGGGTACGTGAGGTGACAAAAGGGGGTACGCGAATGCTGAGTAGCATTTAATTCTAACTTAAAATAATATTAAAATCAAGTATGTATTTCTAACTGCTAAAATGTCGTAAATCCAGTACATTTAATCAAATTACCTCATCATTTGCAGTCAAAAATGACTGTATCCACACAAGCAACATGCATATGATAGATCGCGTGCAGATTCTGCTGCCTTAAAGCGCGCTAAATTACTGCCGTTCTCGACAATGCACCTTTGTAAAAGTGGGGATTGGCACTTACTCGCATGAAGAACAAATATAGTCACAGATAGTGGATTAATTTCGATTTAAGACTCAAACTTTCTCTGATACAAAAACATACCTCGTGTGAGTTCTTGTATTTAATGATAACGAACAAGAATGCAATTGTTCCCAAATATCCACATGACATTATTATACAATATTGTTATACAACCGGTCAAAAAATAAAGTGTACATTTTAAACACAGTACTGTCAGTATTTACTCTATTTTGCAATTAAATAATAGTTCTAACGAAAACCATAGCAGAACTACAACACACGTCTGTGTTTCGCGAACAATTCTGCGGCTTTGAACGAATCGTGAGAGTCAATGATTCAGTGATTTATTCACAGCCACTTGCTTCCTTACTGAATGAATGACTCGATGGTAAAGCAGTGCTGACTGCAGTCGAAGTGGAAGAGAGGGGGTACGCAGAAGGATGGTGATCCCTTCATGGGGTACTCCAAGCTAAAAAGTTTGGGAACCACTGCACTATTAGGTTTAGGAGGGAGGGAGTGTGAATTTGAGTTGTCACTTTACATCATGTTTATACTTCAGGAAGCCACCGTATTGACACCTAATGACCTGAAGCCCACACTACTTATTCCTGGAGTATATTATACAATAGTGTAAGATAAAACACATTCACACATTGTGCATATTCAAGACTTTAAGCACCAGGGTGGAGACAAAGATCCTTCACTCTTAAGTCTTCCAAGATAACGTTTTCATTTTCCCTATGGAGCGAGACTTACAGTTTTGTTACAGATGTATTGAATATAATGTTTGCTTACAATATTATTTATTTTTGTTTCTAAGAAATGCCTTATAATGTATTGGCAGAGATGTAATTATTAGTTATGTGTGTGTGCCTACCCATGAGAAGGAGGAGCAGAAGTGCATTCATGTGTGTGTGTTCAAGGACACAAAGAACTGTGGTTCTACTCTTTGAACCTTAAAAGGAAATCAACCATCTTGGTGGAGCTTACTGGAGTTCAAGGACATGAAAAGGTGGACTGCTTATACCTGCAAGGCCTTGAGAAGGATCTGGGAAACTTTGGAAAAGTTACTACTTGAGCCAATCAAGAAGATTAAAACCAAACTTAAGGTAAACAACAGGAGTATAAAAGACTAAAGAGTTGATTGACTCTTTGGACACTTTCACCTAGATATTATCACATAGAGACTGTGTCTGTACCTCGAACTAGTAAATACAAAAACTTTCCGAAACCTTTTAAGGGTAAAAATTTAATTGATGTTCAAAAAATGAAAATCACAGATAAATCAGATAAACAAATGATAAAGCTTGGGTTACTGAATATTAGATCTATTTCTTCAAAAGCACTTATTGTAAATGAAATTATCACAGACAATAAACTAGACTTGCTGTGTTTGACAGAAACCTGGCTAAAACCAGACGATTACATTACTTTAAATGAATCTAGTCCTCAAGGTTATGATTATCGACACAATCCTCGACAGAAAGGCAAAGGGGGAGGTGTTGCTGTAATTTATAGTAATATATTCAGAATCATTCAAAAGAATTTCAAATATAATTCCTTTGAAGTGATGGTGCTTTATGTAACATTATGTAAGTTGACATTTGTGCTGGCTACTGTATACAGGCCACCAGGGCACCATACTGACTTTATCAAAGAATTTGCTGATTTTCTATCAGAGTTAGTACTAGCTGCGGATAAAGTCCTTGTTGTTGGTGATTTTAATATCCATGTAGATAATAACAAAGACGCATTTGGATTGGCATTTGCAGACATTTTAAACTCTATTGGAGTTAGACAACACGTGTCAGGACCCACTCATTATCGTAATCATACCCTAGATCTAATACTGTCGCATGGAATTGATATTGATGCTGTTGAAATTCTACAGCAGAGCGATGATATTTCAGATCATTATTTAGTCTCGTGTATAATACAATTAGCCAAGGCTACAAAACCACCACCCAGCCATAAATATTGTAGAACCATCACGTCTACCACTAAAGACTACTTCGTAAATAATCTCCCCGAGCAGTTTCATCGCCTTAGTATACCTGATAACTTAGAAGAACTCGATGCTGCAACAGAAACTATTGGCTCTCTCTTTTCCAGCACATTAGATGCAGTCGCTCCTTTACGTCTAAAGAAGATTAAGGAAACTAATCCAACGCCGTGGTATGACGAGCACACTCGGGCTCTAAAACGAGCTGTGAGAAAAGCTGAACGTAGTTGGAAGAAAACAAAACTAGAAGTTTTTCGCCTTTCGTGGAAAGAAAAAATGATTGAGTATAGAACGGCTATAAGAAATGCTAGATCTACTTATTTTTCAAATCTCTTAATAGAAAACAAACATAATCCTAGGTATTTATTTGACACAGTGGCTAAATTAACTAGAAACAGAGATTCAACTGCTGACGTTTCCATAGAGCACAGCAGTAATGACTTTATGAACTTCTTTACTTGCAAGATTGATAATATTAGAGAGAAAATTAAAAACATGCAACCGTCTACAGTTTCGCTTCAGACAATGCACTGTAGTGTCCCTGAGGTAAAACTAGAATCATTCGCCGCTATAGGAAAGGAAGAATTATCTAAACTTATCAAATCATCAAAATCAACGACATGTATGTTAGACCCAATTCCGACTAAACTACTGAAAGAAATGCTTCCAGAGGTCGTAGGTCCACTTCTTGATATAATTAATTCATCGTTAACACTAGGATACGTGCCAAAAACCTTTAAGCAGGCTATTATTAAACCTCTTATTAAAAAACCTCAACTAGATCCGAGAGATTTAGTAAATTACAGGCCAATCTCGAATCTACCTTTTCTGTCAAAGATACTAGAAAAGGCAGTTTCAACACAACTGTGCTCCTTTTTAGAAAGAAATGGAATCTGTGAGGATTTCCAGTCAGGATTTAGACCATACCATAGTACTGAGACTGCTCTCGTTAGAGTTACAAACGATCTACTCCTATCATCCGATCGTGGCTGTATTTCTCTATTAGTGTTATTAGATCTCAGTGCTGCTTTTGACACTATCGATCACAACATTCTTTTAAAAAGACTTGAAAACTATATTGGCATTAGTGGAACTGCTTTGGCATGGTTCAAATCGTACTTATCTGACCGTTATCAGTCTGTAGTAGTAAATGAAGAGATGTCGTATCGATCACAGGTTCAATATGGAGTACCACAAGGCTCAGTACTAGGACCGTTGCTTTTCACTCTGTACATGCTACCCTTAGGACAGATAATTAGGAAGCATGGTGTTAGTTTTCATTGCTACGCTGACGATACTCAGCTCTATATTTCCTCGCGCCCTGACGAAACCTACAAATTCACAAAACTAACAGAATGCATAGCTGACATTAAAAACTGGATGACAAGAAATTTCTTATTATTAAATTCAGAAAAAACTGATATCCTAATCTTTGGACCAAAAACTTCCTCACGAAAAAACCTTGAATACTCTCTAACACTTGACGGGTGCTCCATTAAACCTTCGTCCTCAGTTAGGAACCTGGGTGTGCTCTTTGATACCAATCTTTCATTTGAAAGTCATGTTTCTAGTATCTGTAAAACCGCATTCTTCCATCTAAAAAATATATCTAAATTACGACATATGCTCTCAATGACAAATGCGGAACAGTTGGTTCATGCATTCATGACCTCAAGACTAGATTATTGTAACGCTCTACTGGGTGGTTGTTCTGCTCGGCTTTTAAACAGACTACAGTTGGTCCAAAATGCGGCAGCTAGAGTTCTTACTAGAACCAGAAAGTATGACCATATTAGCCCAGTTCTGTCAACATTACATTGGCTCCCTATTAAACATCGTATAGATTTTAAAATCTTGCTACTTACTTATAAAGCTCTAAATGGTTTAGCTCCCCAGTACCTAAGTGAGCTCTTAATGCATTATAGTCCTTCACGTCTATTGCGATCTCAGAATTCAGGCCAGTTGATAATACCCAGAATATCAAAATCAACTGAAGGCGGCAGATCCTTTTCCTATTTAGCACCTAAACTCTGGAACAATCTTCCTAGCATTGTTCGGGAAGCAGACACACTCTGTCAGTTTAAATCTAGACTAAAAACACATCTCTTTGCTCTTGCATACACATAACACATTATCAATACATTAACATTTTTCAAATCCGTTAAAGGATTGTTACGCTGCAATAATTAGGTCGGCCGGAACTGAGAACATTTCCTATAACACTAGATATACCTGTACATCAGAATAAGAATGGCATCTACGCTAATATCTGTCTCTCTGCTTATCCTGAGGTTTGCCGGGTACTGGATCCAGGCCGTATCCAGATCAGATGGAGAACCTGTGTCTGGACCTGACTACAACGTAGCCCAGGAGACAATGGGCCTACAGATCCAGTTCTGGCTGCATCTATAATTCTGATTTTTAATCCCCGTATCCGCTTACATATATTTATATATAATCTATTTTTAATCTCTATAATAAAATGTATAATTTAGATTTTGATCTCCATATCCATTTACATATATTATATATATACCTTCCAAGGGGTTTTTTCCCTCCTAGGACTTTTTTCCCAGTGTTAGCACGCTGGGTTTTTCTCCTAGGGGGTTTTTTCCACCCCTGGGAGTCAGCCGACATTGGCTTAATGTAGCACCATCTTGTATATGTTACATATTACCACGCTTGTTTGTACAGCTTATTTTTAACCACTTCCCTTTTTTATGTGCTTCTAATATGTAAAGCTGCTTTGAAACAATTACCAATTGTAAAAGCGCTATATAAATAAATTTGACTTGACTTGACTGACTGATACGTCATTAAACCCCTGACGCCTAGAAGCCCAGAGCTGACTACACCTTTGACTCAAAGTCTGATTATTACATTTTATACTTTATATTTTAATGATGACATTTTATTTGCCTTTACATTTTTGTATATTTTAAAAAGAAAACTAACCATTTAAAAGAAATTTAACTGATTACAAAAACTGCCTACTGAAGCTTTGATTTATAGTGTTTTAAGACTTTGAAGAACATCCCACAGTGAAGTCTTCTGACTGAATTGTAAGTAATTTAAAATGCTTATAATTTAGGCCAGACTCACCATACTTTACCTAACCTGAGAGTAATAATAAGTATGGTAAGATCAAATGTTAAGATAATAAGATCAAAGCAAGCTCCGTGAAACAACAACTTACATTACCATAAAACAAGTTATTGTAAACTTCATCATAAGTGCATAAATCCAATTTCCTAAAATCTAGGGCATTCTTTTATGGGAAAAGTTGTAAATCAGGTTAATGATTACATGTAAAAAATGACCTTGTTTTGTGTCTTGACAAGTTTTGTATTGAATAATAATAGTGAGTTTTACACATACAGTCTGTTATCTTCAGTATATTTTGTATATAATTATACTTTCACAGCAACAGCAAAATATCTGTTGATACAGGATGTTGATGCATATAGTGGGAAAATAACGTTTAAAGGTGCCCTTGACTCAAAAATTGAATTTACCCTGGCATAGTTAAATAACAAGAGTTCAGTACATGGAAAAGACATACAGTGAGTCTCAAACTCCATTGTTTCCTCCTTCTTATATAAATCTCATTTGTTTAAACGACCTCCGAAGAACAGGCGAATCTCAACATAACACTGACTGTTACGTAACAGTCGGGATCATTAATATGTACGCCCCCAATATTTGCATAATGCCAGCCCACGTTCCCAACAATTATCAAAGGCATTACACAAGGGCAGCCAGTTAACGTCTGGATCTGCACACAGCCGAATCATCAAACTAGGTAAGCAAGAACAACAGCGAAAAATGGCAGATGGAGCAATAATAACTGACATGATCCATGATATCATGATATTTTATTGATATTTGTAAATTGTCTTTCTAAATGTTTCGTTAGCATGTTGCTAATGTACTGTTAAATGAGGTCAAAGTTACCATCGTTTCTTACTGTATTCACGGAGACAAGACTGTCGTTATTTTCATTTTTTAAACACTTGCAGTCTGTATAATGTATAAACACAACTTCATTCTTTATAAATCTCTCCAACAGTGTAGGATTAGCCGTTAGCCACGGAGCCCAGCCTCAGATTCACTCAGAATTAAACTTTTAACATCAAAATAAATACTTTACTCACATAATTCGAAGCATGCATGACGAACATCTTGTAAAGATCCATTTGAGGGTTATATTAGCTGTGTGAACTTTGTAAATGCGCTGTAATATAGTTGACAGCTCGTGTGGCAGGAAGCTCGCGTCTTAAAGGGGCGGCGTCGAGTGAAATCAGTGCATAGTTAATGGTGCCCCAAAATAGGCAGTTAAAAAAATTAATTAAAAAAAATCTATGGGATATTTTGAGCTGAAACTTCACAGACACATTCAGGAGACACCTTAGACTTATATTACATCTTGTAAAAAAACGTTTGTGGGCACCTTTAAAGAATTTTGTGGATTCAACACGTTAAACTCCATCAGCAACATTTGTTTCATTAGTATAGACCAGTGGTTCCCAAACCTGTCCTGGAGGACCCCCAGCCCTGCACATTTTGTATGTAAATTAACGTTCCATCTTTCCTTTTTTGTCATGACATAAAGCTGGTAAACCTGGTAACTGTTGACCATCTATATCAGAGGTCACCAACATTGGGACATCACTGGTACATGACAATAGCTTAAGAGGTGTATGCATTTAATTTAAATAGTCACTCAAACTTACATATGGACATACATTTTGAACTAATCATTCCTTATAGTCACACAGCCTATTTTATTAAGTTAGGTCCAATGCTATTAAAGTGTGAGTTTTTAACCTGCACTACTAGGCAGATCCGACAATCCATTCACACGTCCGGAGATGTGTTCTTCTGTGATTATCCCTCCATGTCCCATTAGGATGCAGACCGCTGTTCTATATATATATATATATATATATATATATAAGAGATGAGTCAGTTTTTTCTGTGGACATCAACATAGTGCCACAAATGTTGTAAATAGAGATAAACATCTACAGAGTCTGAAACATTCCTTTGATTATGATTAACAATTAACTCGAATTACTCTTTTATCTGAAGCAATATAATTCAAGTACAAAAGACAGTAAATCAGGACACTATAAAAGGAACATGAGAGGCTGTAAGGATGACAGAGCAAGAGCTGGAAACAAACATCAGTGAAGAATGTTTGTCGTCCAGCAGCAGGTAGATGGAGGACTCAATGAGAAGGAGATCAGTCAACAGATCAGCTCTGAAGACGGAATACAGAATCAACCTCAAACAGACACTTTGAGAGCTGAAGCTTCAACTGACAGACAACATTACTGCCTTCTGGGCTTACCTGACATCCATGCAGCACTGAGAGAACTGACCGCCACCGTTACAGAGCAGAAAGAAAACATCAGAGAACTGACCGCCACCGTTACAGAGCAGAAAGAAAACATCAGAGAACTGACTGCCACCGTTACAGAGCAGAAAGAAAACATCAGAGAACTGACCGCCACCGTTACAGAGCAGAAAGAAAACATCAGAGAACTGACCGCCACCGTTACAGAGCAGAAAGAAAACATCAGAGAACTGACCGCCACCGTTACAGAGCAGAAAGAAAACATCAGAGATCTGACCGCCACCGTTACAGAGCAGAAAGAAAACATCAGAGAACTGAGGGATGAGATGAAGAAGAAAAATGAAGGTACTTCACCAAAACATTCACTCTTTTATCAATGATCCTTAAAGTAAAACACCAATGCAATACATTGAATAATGTAAATGTTAGTGTAAAGTTGAGTGTATACTGTGTAAATTGTGTTTTCTATTACAATAATCAGTGTAAATGTCATTTAACAGAATCTTTATTCCTTCACAGAAATTTCAAATCTTACTCTGAGTCAAGTGGAGTTGAGAAAGGAAAATAGAGGTGAAAGTGTGCTTGAATGATGCTAAATTCAGTGTATACAGGTACTGGTCATATAATTAGAATGTCATCAAAAAGTTGATTTATTTTACTAATTCCATTCAAAAAGTGAAACTTGTATATTATATTCATTCATTACACACAGACTGATATATTTCAAATGTTTATTTCTTTTAATTTTGATGATTATAACTGACAAATAAGGAAAATCCCAAATTCAGTATCTCAGAAAATTAGAATATTACTTAAGACCAATACAAAGAAAGGATTTTTAGAAATCTTGGCCAACTGAAAAGTATGAGCATGTACAGCACTCAATACTTAGTTGGGGCTCCTTTTGCCTGAATTACTGCAGCAATGCGGCGTGGCATGGAGTCAATCAATCTGTGGCACTGCTCTGGTGTTATGAGAGCCCAGGTTGCTCTGATAGTGGCCTTCAGCTCTTCTGCATTGTTGGGTCTGGCATATCGCATCTTCCTCTTCACAATACCCCATAGATTTTCTATGGGGTTAAGGTCAGGCGAGTTTTCTGGCCAATTAAGAACAGGGATACCATGGTCCTTAAACCAGGTACTGGTAGCTTTGGCACTGTGTGCAGGTGCCAAGTCCTGTTGGAAAATGAAGTCTGCATCTCCATAAAGTTGGTCAGCAGCAGGAAGCATGAAGTGCTCTAAAACTTCCTGGTATACAGCTGCGTTGACCTTGGACCTCAGAAAACACAGTGGACCAACACCAGCAGATGACATGGCACCCCAAACCATCACTGACAGTGGAAACTTTACACTGGACCTCAAGCAACGTGGATTGTGTGCCTCTCCTCTCTTCCTCCAGACTCTGGGACCCTGATTTCCAAAGGAAATGCAAAATTTACTTTCATCAGAGAACATAACTTTGGACCACTCAGCAGCAGTCCAGTCCTTTTTGTCTTTAGCCCAGGTGAGACTCTTCTGACGCTGTCTGTTGTTCAAGAGTGGTTTGACACAAGGAATGCGACAGCTGAAACCCATGTCTTGCATACGTCTGTGCGTAGTGGTTCTTGAAGCACTGACTCCAGCTGCAGTCCACTCTTTGTGAATCTCTCTACAATCCTCTCCAGGGTGCAGTTATCCCTATTGCTTGTACACTTTTTTTCTACCACATCTTTTCCTTCCCTTCGCCTCTCTATTAATGTGCTTGGACACAGAGCTCTGTGAACAGCCAGCCTCTTTTGCTATGACCTTTTGTGTTTTGCCCTCCTTGTGCAAGGTGTCAATGGTCATCTTTTGGACAACTGTCAAGTCAGCAGTCTTCCCCATGATTGTGTAGCCTACAGAACTAGACTGAGAGACCATTTAAAGGCCTTTGCAGGTATTTTGAGTTAATTAGCTGATTAGAGTGTGGCAGCAGGTGTCTTCAATATTGAACCTTTTCACAATATTCTAATTTTCTGAGATACTGAATTTGGGATTTTCCTTAGTTGTCAGTTATAATCATCAAAATTAAAAGAAATAAACATGTGAAATATATCAGTTTGTGTGTAATGAATGAATATAATATACAAGTTTCACTTTTGGAATGGAATTAGTGAAATAAATCAACTTTTTGATGATATTCTAATTATATGACCAGCACCTGTACATTCTCAGTGTAATACAGTAATATATCACAATATTGATTATGTTTTTCAATAACAGACAGAGAAATAGCTTTTTCAGCTGCACTGATGGAATCTGGCAGTTGATATATTGATCCTTTTACCACTCAAATCACACTAACCTACAGGAACGTCTTCACAAACATAGGGAACGCCTACAACCCAATTACAGGTAATTATCAATGAAATGGAGTCATAAAACTCAGTTTACAGTAATTAAAACCTTCTGCTCCATTCAGACCTCTCTGCAGTTGTGTAATGTGTATAAGAGAATTAAATGATCTGCCATCTTTCAAAACTATTACAGTGTGTTTGGTAATTGATCAATCATACAGGAAACAGCTGTTTCTGTATCTCTTGTTATTTGATTTAGGTATTTTCACAGCCCCACTGAAAGGAGCGTACATGTTCAGATTCACTGTATGTGGTAATGCGGGAACTGCAGCAACTGCAGCCATTTTTAAGAATGGAAAGCAGGTGGTTGTAGCACATGGTGATCAGACTCAGGGTGTGTTAAACTCCTCGAATGGAGTTGTGTTGATCCTGGAGGTTGGAGATGTTGTCTATGTGAGACTTTGGTCTGGCAGGAGGATATACGAGAATGATAACGAGAATAACCTTAACACTTTCAGTGGTTATCTACTGTTTCCCTTAAGATAACAGCTTTGCAGAATGTGATTCTAATAATTCTGAACCTTCAGTGTATGATTTCAGATGAAAATCATGAAGAATCATTAACATATGAACCTGTATTAATGAGGAATAATGTGTGTTTGAATCTTTCAATAGATTACTGTATAAAGTCAGTATAATACACTATACTCATAAGTTCTGATCTGTCTATACATGTAAGTTTGTATAAAGAGTTTCAGCACTGAGACAGACAGGACCCCTGAATATCACATGTGACTCAAAAGTGTTTTGTTAAAGTAGTACATCTAGAAAGTTAAATAATTAATGGTGTGTCTTGTTTCTGATCCTTGATCTGTATCTCTTCCCCCCTTCATAAATGAATAAGAGAATAAACAAATATTGTGGCACTTTCTTTTCCTCATATTATAATTAAAATCTCCCCCACAATGCTTGATTTGAAGCACTCATGATATTGTAGTTGTAGCACCTGGACCAGACACACAATTATTCATTTTATTTAATGAATAATCCAGAAACTCTCCCTCACAAGTCCTGTTAATTCCATCCCCCCAAAACTGCAACACACAGACAGAATAGGTGTCATGTTCCTATTTTATTGCTGTCAGGAATGTGCAGAGAAGATAGTGACCCTGACTTCATTCTTTCTGAGAAGGAAACAATAAACCCTTTTAATCCTATATATTCCTATATATATTATATTAATTTAGAATGAATGTAAAGTGGTTAGCTGATTTATTTGACTGATTGGTGAGATTGCTAACTTGTAGAACCTCTTCTGTATTATCAGCACCAGTGTGATGCATGAATGAGGTAAGTAGTGGTGATTGACACTCGTGATCACCAATCAGCGACGAGTGCTTACTATTTTAGATCTGGTTGGTTGCAGCCTGTGATGCGGATGGGAATTTCACTTTTTGCTGATGATGAGGCAGTTTGGAAAAGGGGAAGAAATTTGGAAATTATTTAAAAAAAAGTATAAGAAGCTATTATAAAAGTAGAAAATGTTCATATAAATGGGGTTTTAAATTTTCAGTTGAAAAAACAATGATTTTTGCAAGGAAAGTAATTGTGTAATAACTTTTTAAATTATATACATACAGAAAAAGTAACAGACAAATGTAAGAAAATATTAAATGTAATGAGGTGTTTAGTTGGAAGTGAATGGGGGGCAGACAGAATGGCTTTGAAGGCAATATATGTTAGTCAGGGTGCCAAAACTGATATTAAAACTTTGTCGGACACTTTTTGGTACAAGCATACAACCTATCCAGTATTAATATTTAACCCCGCAACATGTGTTCTAGCCAGATTGTCAGCTTAGAAAATGTGTTTTTTGTCCATTTTAACACTATATTCTTAAAAGTGGTAAAAGCGGATTTTTTTCCCAAAGTGCTTCCATTTTCTTCCATGTTGCCTATTATAATTTTGGGCAAATATGCAATATAATCCAACTTATGTGGAAGCATGATCATTAAGAAAATAATAATCAATAAATACCACAAGAGTATCACACCACAAGGGGCACTATTGTGTCAGCACAAAAGTACACAATCATAACCTTTGATGAGCAGCTCTACTGCAAAGCATAGATGCTTCAGTGGCACCATTAAAAAGAGTGTGAGGATATTATTATTCTCTTGGGTGGCTTTCATGTGCAGATGAACTTTTCAAAATTCATTGGACAGCATCTTGCCAATTCTGGACTAAGGGGGACATTCTTGAGGAAAGTGTTGTATTCGGAAAGAACATAGCTGAAAACATCATGAAGGGAAAGGGATGGAACCGTGTAGCCCGTGCACACAAACTTGCCTTTGAAGCACTTTGGAGATTACTGTGGCCAACCTTTCTGCAACGGGTGGATGACAATGATAGCACAATAGACAACAGTTGCTTTGAGTTGGCAAACGCAATCTCCGAACACATACGATGTGGAGATATTGAGGCAGCTGCAGCATGCTATGAATATCTTGTTGGAGAAGTACAAGATCTCCTTGCTGAGTTTGACAAGGCTAATGAAGACAAACCAACATTTACCTTCTGGCGACAATACATGGATGGACTTGTGTCTATTCTTCTGGCATTCACACAGGAACTGAAATGTGGTGACTGGAAGCTTTACATGTCGGCCTTCAAGAGCATGATGCCCTGGTTTGCTGTATATGATCACACCCACTAAACAAGATGGGGTGCTGTATTCATAGCAGACATGGAACATCTCGCACAGACAGCACCACGGGTCTACCAGGGCTTCCTAGATGGTGATTTTGTAGCCAAAGAGGCCAAACACAGCTTCAACAAGGTGCCATTTGATCTTTGCCTTGAACATATTAACAAAACTGGAAAGGTTCCTGGAGGATTGGTAGGCATCACTCGAAATGAGACAGCTAGAAACCGTTGGTCCATCACCTACAATGAACGTGCATCTTTAGCACAGGACACTAGATCCCTATTTGGACTGACACATGATGGAGAAGATGATGAAGACAACCACAAAGACTGCCTTCCATCAAGACTCAGAAGGGATAATGATGATGTCATTCAACTTGTAGACCAATTCCAGAGATACCATGTCTTCCAACTGGAGAATATGTATGAGTTGGTGTCTTTGACAACCGGTGATGTTGCTTTAGAAGATATACTAAAATAATCTAACACATGCGGTAGAGTCTGGGAAACAAATGGTAACTGAGCTGGTGAGAAAAAGAATTAGCACAATGAACACAAACTTTCATATCAGCCTCACTAAGAGAAAACTCAAAACATTCTCAAATCTTTACAGAACAGACAGCAAACTTGGAAAACTCAAATCCAAGTGTGTGAAGCCTGACAGGGATATTTTCCGTCCCATCATTGTATCCATGGACAGTGGCAGAGAGGTTAACATAGATGGGCTTCTCCAAGAAGAACTGTGCACAGTCCCCCTTTCACTTGCCACAACAGAGTCAGTGCTCAGACCTACTAGCAAAGCTGACTTAGCCACCATACTACAAGCTGGTGCAAAAGATACTGTGCTAAGTCCATCTCTTGTGAGAACATGCACAATCATTGATGGGATGGCTTTAGTAAGAGCAATAGGAAAACCTCAAAATGCATCAACCTTTGGGTATTATGCTGACATTTTCATACAGAAAGTGACTGGCAATCTACATGGGAACATTACTAGAGTGGATCTAGTATTTAATCAGTATCTACAGAACTCCATAAAGGGTGGAACAAGAGCAAAACGCAGCACCACGCAGCGAGAAATTCGCACCATTGTAAGTAATGATGTAAAGATGCCAGCTAACTGGAATAGTTTCATTGAAATGAAAGAAAACAAGGCCAACCTGACACAATTCATTTCAATTAAAATTGAAAGGCATGTCATTCAGTATGGTCTTGAAATTGTAATAAGTAGGGGATTTGATAATGCTGAAAAAGTGGCAACGGCAGCTGGGATTGATGTTTCCCACCTACGGGCTGCACATGAAGAAGCAGATACCTGCATATTGCTACATGCTGTTGATGCCACAAAGGGTATGAGAGGCTCATCATTCAGTGCAGAGACACAGATGTACTGTTGTTGCTTCTTGTGTTTGCACACCTGCTGAGCCCAGAAATTTGGATGAAAGCAGGAACTGCCAAGAAACCACGCTACATTAAAGTGCATGATATTAAAATGTCAAGTGAGATTCTGGATGGTCTGTTGGCATTTCATGCCATCACTAGATGTGACACTACCAGTCCGTTCACTGGAATAGGAAAAAGGACCGCGTGGAAAGTGTTCCAGCAGTGCCCTCATTTTCTCCACAACTTTGGTGAGGATGAAGTACCAAGTCCAGCTATTCTATCCTCAGCAGAACAGTTTGTCTGCAAACTGTATGATCCAAAAACGACCAGCACTTCAATCCATGATGTTCGCTGTGCCCTGTTTCGGAAAGTGAAAGCCAATGTGGATACTTTACCAACAACTAATGATGCCTTGTATCTGCACCTCATGAGGGCCCACTATCAAACAAAGGTTTGGAAACAGTCACTAGTGACCCATCCACAGTTGCCCTCACCAACCAGTTGTGGTTGGCACATGAAGGATGGAATGCTTGTCCCCCAGCTTTTAACCAAAGAACCTGTACAGGCCAGGTGCTTGGAGCTGACGATATGTGGATGCAAGGAAAGTGGAAGTCAGTGCAGTACCAGGCAGTGTCGATGACGAAAAAGTGGAATATTTTGCAGTGGGGCATGTGGGTGTGCCTGTGCAGCTTGGTGCAAGAATACTCAGGTACTCACATCATTATTATTGAGTTTTGCCACATTATATGCAACTATATTGTTTCAGATTATTTGCCATGATTTGGCTGTTTTGTAGGTTAGATTTATATTATGCCCTTGGATGCATGCATGCATGCATGCATGTTTTGTTTTGGGAAGGTATTCATTATCAAAACAGTAAATTCTTCTTTTGTGTCCCTGACCAGGACTCAAACTGAGCACATTGACATGGTCCCTTGGTTCTGTTGGCTGGTTCTGTTGGCTGCCTACCTGAGTGCCACTGCTTTGATGGAGAAAAACAAACCTTTGCCATACGAATATTACATAGTTATTACTACTAACTAGTTACTAACCCCTAACCCTAAATAAGTAAGAGAGCATTTATGTTAGGACGGAATTAATAACTATAGTGATATGTCAATTAAATATAATTTGTGTCACAACCTGGTACAATAATGAAGTCAAATAGCACCATAGACCACCATCTACAGTTCTACATTTCCACCTTGACATTAAAGTATTATAACTTGTGCAGCATTGCACTGTCTCTCCCTACAAGCTTTACACTTGGCTTGACTCATAGATAGGGGTACTGATTGACAGAGGTTTTGGGATACTATGTTATGTTTCCAAGCTGATATTCACTTTGAAAACTGGTTCTCTTTAGGTGGAGATAGTTTTTTTCATGCTCTAGTACTGTTGTCTCTTACACTGTACAATAAATGTTCATTCTGACACTTCAGCTGACATCCCATGAGTGTTGGCTTTCATTTGATACCCTGGTTATGTATATATCCTTGTGGTTGTGGAGATATTCAACATTTATTGTTGGCATGTCGTGTTGAGCAGGAAACCAAAAAATTGGCCTGAAATTGCTTGTACAAGTCACACACAAAAAAAAATTAGCTTGACAACCACCCTAATATCTTACCTGTGGGTGTCTTCTAACTAAAAAAATAGGGTGACAGCTTGTACCAAAACATGTCCGCAAAAGTCTTAACGGAAGCCCTTTTCAGAATTGGCCCCCTGACTATTATATATGATTAAAGTTGACTTTGCCATGTTAAAATTACTTGATTTTGAGTCATTTTACTTGATTAGCTAGATTTAAAACCCTTTCAAACTTTCAAATGCAGAATGACCACCAAAATAAAGACAAGGGCTACTTGGTATATCAGCTGGTATGTAGGCCTAGGGGTTAGGCTATATAAAAAGAACAAAGAAGCAAATTAGCAAATTACAAATACAATAGTATATTAAATAGCCTAAACTCTTTCTTTCAGATACAGTAAGTTTATTTAACATCTTTTGTTGTTTGATTAACTTTAATGACAGGGCTGCTGAATACATGTAATATACTGACACATATCCAGTTTTTAACCAACCTGTTTACGTACTTAAGCCATAAACAACTGTATTCACGCGAGATACTCCACACGATGGACATTTTGACATCTGTGTGTGCGCGTGTATTTGACGCAAGGAGATCTGATCGCGCACGTGACAGAGAGAGAGCGCTTTTGTTGTGTGTCATTGAACGCAATCCCGCCTTCACTAACTGCAAGTTAATCGATAAGGAATTGTGATCGGATTGTAATTTCGTGCTACGACGAGCTTGGCTACCTTTGATTAGGCTGTAGGCTGAAATTATATTCAAACCACCAAAGTGGCTAGTGGGAGTGGCTGTCTTACCCGCCACAGCTGGAATCTACCTGCATTTGGCGGGTGTTAATGTCAAGCCCTGTTTGTAATTCAGTTTGTGAGAAAAGCACTTAGTGATTTTGCACCATGACTAGAATCTAAATACACAGCAATGGCCAACAAAGTAAATTGTTGTGCACAAACAAACAGTAGCATTACATATAGGCCCAGTTTCACAGACAGGGTTTAGACCAGGGGTCTTCAAGCTCAGTCCATGGAGGCCCACTGTCCTGCAGAGTTTAGCTCCAACCCCAATTAAACACACCTGAACCAGCTAAACAAGGTCTAATTAGGCATACTAGAAACTTCCAGGCAGGTGTGTTGAGCCAAGTTATAACTAAACTATGCAGGACAGTGGCCCTCCAGGACCGAGTTTGGAGATTGGCCCTTAATGCGTACTAGTTAAATTAGGACATTTAAGTACCATTCATGAACATCTCCTAAAATAAGCTTAGTTAGTCGGAGACTACAGAATCCTGGAGTAAGATAAGTCATCTTTAATGAGAACACCTGATTAGGTTGAGTATAATGCTGCCTTCACATGCTCTCAGAATTATTGTAAATACAAGTTTCCTAGGTAAAAATTGCACATGAACGCCCTCCCATTTTGAAACTTGAATGCGATGAGCAAAGGCAAAAATAATCCACTAAAAAACACTATTAATTTTTTTTGACAAACCATCCAGTTACTGAAAGTAAAAACCCACACTACTGCTAGTGAACAAAAGAAAAGGAGAAGAACAATACAACAACTTCAGGTAGGATTTCTTCATTATCATTGCACATTTCTGATTTTCATATTTTTGTGACAGTTTGTAATGAATGATATTTGCCTGAATAGACAAAGCGGAAGAACCTTAAACTGGCTTTAAAAAGACAGAATGCAGAGATCAGAAGACAGTGATTTACTACTGGTGGTGGACCATCAAATAAAGACAAAACTGATGAATTGAGTGACGTGCTATGAGGAATAATAGAGTACCAGAAACCTCTTTATGGTGTATCAGATGATGATCACTTGGACAGTTCAGATGAAGAACTGAGCACAAATACATGTAGGAAAGAAAATAAATGGGATATTCGCCACCCCTGTACCAAAGGAAGGTACAGGGGTGGCAAACTCTGGTCCTTGAGAGCCTCAGTCCTGCAGAGTTTAGCTCCAACCCTGATAAAAACTCACCTGCCTATAGCTTTCTAGCAACCCTTCAGGCCTTGATTAGCTTGTGCAGGTGTGTTTGATTAGGGTTGGAGCTGATCTCTGCAGGACTGTGGCTCTCCAGGACTGACGTTAGCCACCCCTGCTTTGGTACATTTATTCTGCTTCAGTCTTTATTCTTCTTTCATTCAAAGGACCATGTGAGTTTATTTGTGCTTCTGTTTCCCCCACAGAGGAAAGAAAAAGGTTGGAAGAGCAGAGCATAGTTGAGTGTGTGCCCTCCACATCTGCTCAAGCATCCCTGAGAAAAGATGCTGCCATCACCTTTCAGCAGAGACCAAACAAGATGACCATCCATGAAAGGTTAGCCAGAGAATTTCATGAACATAAAATAAAATATTTGAAGGAAGAACAAGAAATGAAAATGAGAATTCTTCAGGTTGAATTTGATATGAAGTTGGAAGAGAGCGGTATGATCCAAAAAAGATACAGTAGAGACAATTGTGATTACCAGCAATGGTGAACAATGTAATTAAAATAGATTTTATAATTAAAATATAATAATTAAATTATAACTACAATATAACAATATAATTAAAACTACATTTTTTTAAATAGCACTTGTTCAGCAACTTTTTAATTTTGCTGCAAACTATTTGATTTTTTTACAGAACAAACATAATCAAAATAACTCATAATGAATACATTCAATAATGAAATACATCTCATCTAGCTGAAGTGCTGCAATGTGAAACCCCTCCTGAGTAAAGCTTGGCTAATTTTCATTTGAAAGTGAACTAATCCTTTAATTGATTACAAAAACTGCCTACTGAAGCTTTGATTTATTGTGTTTTAAGACTTTGAATAAAAACACCACAGAGAAGTCTTCTGACCAAATTGTAAGCAATATAATTTATGCCAGACTCGACCTATTTTCCCTAACCTGAGAATAATGAATAACAAGATAAGGTGTTAAGATCAAAACATACACCGCAAAACAACAGCTCACATTATGATACCATAAAACAAGTTATTATAAACTTTATCAGTAGTGCATAAATCCAGTTTCCCAAAATCTAAAGCATTCTTGTACGGGAAAGGTTGTAAATAAGGTTAATAATTACATTTAAAGGTCCCGTTCTTCGTGATCCCATGTTTCAAACTTTAGTTAGTGTGTAATGTTGTTGTTAGAGTATAAATAAAATCTGTAAAATTTTAAAGCTCAAAGTTCAATGCCAAGCGAGATATTTTATTTAACAGAAGTCGCCTACATCGAATGGCCAGTTTGGACTACATCCCTCTACTTCCTTCTTTAATGACGTCACTAAAACCTCCGCCCACAGGAATACACAAGAGTTGCGTTTGTAGAGTGTGTTTGTCGCCATGTCGTCGAAACGCTGTTATTTTCATCCCGCAGTCCAATCACCGGGTCTGATTCCGGCTCAAATTGATAGGGTAAAATTAAAGACATGTTTACAATAACACTGAGCGCATGCATCTCCACGTTATGGTAAGAGGCGTGACTTTTCCGGGCACGGTGCGCTCAGAGCTGTCGAATCACAACACAGGAACCGCTGGCACAATCAGAACTCGTTACGTATTTCTGAAGGAGGGACTTCATAGAACAAGGAAGTCATCAGCCCCTTTTTATGACAGTGGAAACAGCGGTATACAGATAAGTAAATTATGTGAAAAATACTGTGGTTTTTTACATGCGAAACATGAACACATGTTATATTGCACACTATAAACACAATCAAAGCTTCAAAAAACCACGAAAAACGGGACCTTTAAAGTTTTTATACATGTCATTAAAATGAATAACTTCACATCTTTTGTGTTGAATAGTTTTGCGGATTCAACACAAGATAAACTCCATCAGCAACATTTGTTATTATAGGCACAACGCAACATTATATGTGAAAACATCACACATTTTTTTATTTTATAAATAAATAAAATTGGGAACTGTTATTGGATGTTCGGGTTGAATATGGAAAGAGACTCCACCCCTGATGTGTGTGTGTGTGTGTGCCACATAAGCGATCTTGTTGGGCCTGCAAAAGAGTGTCTTCGCAATTACTGAATCGGGGCACATCTCTTGGTAGAGTAACAATGCATCCTTAATATCTCCATAAAGTCTTTAGTTTTGTCATATTTATAAAAGATAGATACGCTAAACCAAGTCTTTCCGGAAAAAGCAAAGACCCTGGAGGCGTGTCTGCCGTCAGTGCTGTGGGTGGAGCTAAAGAGCGCATGCAGCTTCTTTGATGTCTGCTAGCTGTGACATCATTATAAATACAGGGAACAAAAACTTTCATGTTGTTTACATTATATGCACTTGCGCGCCGATTGCCAACAAAACACAGACATCTGATGCAGCTTTACCCACCACCCGCGATCTGCAAATCCAACGCCAAACTGGGACATGTTTACAAAGTATTCATCACCGAAATCACAAGAACAAACAAACATACATGTACAACTCCGTTGCTGCCCTGGAAAAACAAACTTCATCCACTGTTCCCTTAAAGCTGGGTTCTTTGGGAAGCTGAAAATGGTAATATTTCCCTCACAACCAAAAACACACTCCTTCAGTGACAGGAGCTGCATCTCATTTCAGAGGCTGCATCCTCCTGAGGTCGCATTTGAAGGCTGAATACTTCATCAAGGATGTCATATTTAAAAGTAATATTTAAATTACTTTTAAAAAAGTAACCATAATAAAATTGACTGATATTCATTGTGATGTGTAATTTCTTTCTAATGTTGCAATCTAACGGTTATTTTTCTTAAATGAGACCAATGATGTATGCAACCTTCAAGGGTGCAGCCCCTGAATTGGGACACAGCCATTGTTGAAAAATCTCTCATCTTCTGTATCCTGAACTAAACGCGTTGATGGGTGTGTTCTTGCTCTTGGTGATGTGTGTGTGCATGCTTATCAGGGAGAAGTGCCTAGACAAGGAATTCTGCTCTCTGTGTCATACAGGACACACTCAAAAAAAAAAAAAAAACGGTAAGTAGTCATTTGGCACAGAAATACTCCATCATACGTCCAACACGTTTTGAAACTTTGGCCATGTTTAGCATGAGAATCCAACTCTTCAACAGTGTAAATAAGTCAGAATGCATGAAATAGCATTACATCCTTCCTTTAACAGCTGTCGACAGAACTCTGTCCAAAATTTAGACACAAATTGGGGACCCCTGTCAGAGACCACGTTCGCCGGGAGGGTGTGAATATGGAAAACGTGATCTAAGACTATAGTCGCTGTCTCCCTTGCTGAGGGCAATTTGGGGAGGGTAATAAAATGGGCCGACTTAGCCATCCTCCATCACCTAGGAGATGGACTCTCTTCTTTATTTTCTGGTTATTTTACTCTTCAGTTTAAACTTCGTTTGAGAAAAAACGCCGAAGAACACCCTCCTGAAGAAGGACCAATTACCAAACCGAGCGCTCTGAAACTAAACGATAGCGCCCGAATGATGCACCAATGATGTATGCAACCTTCAAGGGTGCAGCCCCTGAATTGGGACACAGCCATTGTTGAAAAATCTCTCATCTTCTGTATCCTGAACTAAACGCGTTGATGGGTGTGTTCTTGCTCTTGGTGATGTGTGTGTGCATGCTTATCAGGGAGAAGAGCCTAGAACCCGAACCTATATGCAAGTTTTAACTTCTCTAAGATTTGTGGACTGAGTTTCCTTGCTGGCTCTCAAAGGTTTAACTGTTTGTAATTTGCCACTGTTTTGATCACCTCTGTTTTCTTGACTTTACTTTCATTTTCTATATATATATATATGTGTAGTACTTGTGTCTATTTTGCCGTATAGCCTTTGTATTATCAATTTTATATATGAAATACATTATATTCATGCTTGATTGTTCTGCTGCTCATTCAAAAAGAACCAGTCACTGACCCGGGTCAATGGTCCGGCACCATTGCTTTACACTTTGATGCTATAATAGGAGTTTATTCTCATGGCCAGAGAATAACATTCCTTTTATAATAGTCTGTGAGAAAACTAACAGTTTGCTGGACAAACTTGGATAGTTTCTCTAAACAACTATTAAACTAGAACTGATCGTATATGCAATTGATTATAATTCGTTGTAATTGATTCACAATATATGTGCATAATTCCCTCTTGGGTCGATATATGTATACTAATTAATCATTTTTATTAATGATTAATTAATAATTTATTAGATGATTTATTAGATTAATATATTTCACCCATAAATTGATTAAATACTTGTAATATCACTAAAGATTCGTTACATAAGACACTTTTTGTCAAGAAACACAGTATGCGTGGAGGCGTGAACCATCATGAATAATCCTGTAATTCACACCTGAGAAGACAAAAGAATCGCATAATGAGCTGCATATTAATGAGCTCTTTCAGACAGGTATGCTGTGAAAAAACACTCTGTGATCATGTCTCAAGCTCATCAATGGTGTATATCAAACATACAGAAAAAACAGCAATACTGTGAAATATTATTACAATTTAAAATAATGGTGTTCTATTATATACTTTAAAATATAATGTATTTCTGTGATGCAAAGTGTCTGAACAATTATGTTACCTCTATGGCATTTCATATAGGCTTTTAGCTTAAAAGCATGCACATTTTGAGAAATATTGATGGATTCTCATATTTTTATGTCAATTTTCTATACAGAGGAGTAATATTTATTCAATATTTATTGTCATTACTATGAGCGCTGGATACTGTGTTTTCAATTCATACTTGCAGCTGGAGGGCGCTCTGCCCCTTTAGTCCACAAATGCCTCCTAAAGAAGAACAGGCCATGTGACAATCCAGGAACTAACCAAACTAACAGAGGCTTCCAGAGGTCGCTAACTATGGCTACGCAAAACACTTTTGAAGACAATAAATACATGATATATACATGTATTGCCTCAGAATTTGCGTCTGAATAGCGCTCGTTCCGTGGGTGTGGCCACATTAGTGGATAATGAGCTGAATCACGGACTTCTGACATGGCTCTTTTTTCATACAGATTACATAAGCATAGAATATTTGTTTTCGATTTGACTTACACAATTTAAAACCTGACATCTCAGCGTTTCTTTAGACATAAGTCTCATTTTTTTGTGATTAGTATTCACTAAGTTACAGTTCATTTTCTAAGAACTGTCAGATTGGACTTCGTTCAGAGGGAGACGAGAGATCACGCATCATGTTAGTTTTCTTTATTTTACAAAAAGCACATCATTTTGTTTTTACTCTGAGTGTACACAAATAAAAGAAGATATTCAACAGATTAAAATGGTGTATAACTCTTAATTGTATGTGCAACATTGACGGAGTATTTTGAGTCTCATCACACTGTTAAGAAAAAAACAGAGGTGGTATCGCCGGTGATACCTCAGACTCCAGAGTGTTAAAGTGCTCTATTTTCATGCACTAACTTTGTACTTAACCCTTTGATGCACAACATGGGTCAAAAATGACCCGGCTGAGTTTTTATTTTCTATATCTTTGCAAGAAATTATTTTAATCATTCAGTATTCCAGGTATTCCTCAATTAACTTGTTTTTGATCATCACAAATCCTCATTTTAATTTTTTCTTTCTTACTTTTTTAATAAAAATCATTTTTGTATCACTACCCTTCTAATGCGCAACATGGGTCAAAAATGACCCGTATTCATTTCCTATGTAATTTCAATCATGGTTGAGTGTTTCTTTGCTGAATCTTTAAAAGAAATGTATTTTATCATTCATTTATTCCAGGTATTCCTTAAATATCTTGTTTTTGATTGTAAAAAATCATTATGTTCATTTTTTCTTTCTTACTTTATAAACAAACACAGTTTTTGTCTGTCTACATCAATTTTACACACATGGGTCAAAAATGACCCGTATTCATTTCCTATGTAATTTCAGTCATGACTGAGTGTTTCTTCGCTGAATCTTTGAAAGAAATTTATTTTATCATTTATTTATTTCAGGTATTACTTAAATATCTTGTTTTTGATTTTCTACAAATAATTATGTTTATTTTTCTTTCTTACTTTATAAACAAACACAGTTTCTACATCAATTTTACACACATGGGTCAAAAATGACCCATATAGAAATCTTTAAGATTTGCAAATTTTTGCAAGTAGGAACATATTTACTGCAGACAACTGTTCATCTGCCACACATTTCACATCTTAACAAGGCTACTTTTGTATATTTGATGGATGTAAGTCTTATTATATTTAATATATTAGGCTGTATATTTCATAATTTTTAATTTTTTGTCATAAATCAATGCAATTGGTCATCCTTTATGTCTGTCAGCGTTCCTGAAATGTAACAGTTTTGGACAAATACAACATGAGTCAAAAGTGACCCGAATTAGTTATTTTCTATATCGCATATATTACAATAAATTAATTTTATCATTCATTATTCCATCTATTACTCAATAACCAAATCCTTATTTTAATTTTTCCTTTCTTTTTGAATGATTTTTTTTGAATGTGTGTGTCATTACCTTTCTAAAGGCCAACGTATACTTCACTTTTTATGTGTACGTGAGGGTCAGCATACAGATTTTTGTAACTTTTTATAATTTCCGCCGGATTTCTGTAACTGTGTATGTGCAACCCTGCACATACACATTTAAATTGCGTTTGACTGTTCGCAAAGTACACTTTCAGCTTTTTTTACAGTGATGTCATCATCCACCTCAGTTCTGTTGAGGACCAGCCATTAACACTCTAGATAAAGAAATTCAAAATCACTGTTGATCGATACACTTATTATATATTTTCACTGTTGGACAGAAACCTTGTTCAAAACTGTTACTTTTCAGGAACACTGATAGATGTAAAAGGTGACCAGTAGCATTGGTTTATGACAAAAAATACAAATTATGAAATATAATATACAGCCTATTATATGAAATATAATATGTCTTTCATCCATCAAATATACAAAAGCAGCCATGTTGAGACTTGAAATGTGTGGCGGATGAACAGTTGTCTGCAGTAAATATGTTCCTTCTTGCGAAAATTTGCAAAGGTTTCTATATGGGTAATTTTTGACCCATGTGTGTAAAATTGATGTAGAAATACAAAACCTGTGTTTGTTTATGAAAAAAAGAAAGAAAAAATAAACACAATGATTTGTTAAAATCAAAAACAAGATATTTAAGGAATACCTGGAATAAATAAATGACAAAATACATTTCTTTCAAAGATTCAGCGAAGAAACACTTAGTCATGACTGAAATTACATAGGAAATGAATACGGGTCATTTTTGACCCATGTGTGTAAAATTGATGTAGAAACTGTGTTTGTTTATAAAGTAAGAAAGAAAAATAAACATAATTATTTGTAGAAAATCAAAAACAAGATATTTAAGTAATACCTGAAATAAATAAATGATAAAATAAATTTCTTTCAAAGATTCAGCGAAGAAACACTCAGTCATGACTGAAATTACATAGGAAATGAATACGGGTCATTTTTGACCCATGTGTGTAAAATTGATGTAGACAGACAAAAACTGTGTTTGTTTATAAAGTAAGAAAGAAAAAATGAACATAATGATTTTTGTCAATCAAAAACAAGATATTTAAGGAATACCTGGAATAAATTAATGATAAAATACATTTCTTTCAAAGATTCAGCAAAGAAACACTCAACCATGATTGAAATTACATAGGAAATGAATACGGGTCATTTTTGACCCATGTTGCGCATTAGAAGGGGTTTTCATAGCTTGTGCATCAAAGGGTTAATATACTAAAAATTCTTCTTTAGTACTTAAGATAATCTTAAGAACATTTAAGTGTACTCAACTGTGCTATTTTGAGACACCATGAAATATGAACTAAAATTCTCTTAATTTAAAAAATGTATTTAGATACTACTAATAGTACATTTGAACCCATAGTGTACTACAAGTGTTAAGTAAATAAATTTTTTAAATACAGAGATAGTATATTAAAAACACATTTTAGTTTATATTTCATGGTGTCTCAAAATAGCACAGTTGAGTACACTTCGATGTTCTTAAGATTGTCTTAAGAAGTACTAAAAAATATTTTTTATTATATTAAATACAAAATTAGTGCAAGAAAATAGAGCACTTTAAGAAATTATTGAAATGTACTTTTTTTCACCTGGGTATGTAGCTTCTGTGGTGCGCGGTCACACGTCACATGGTGATGCGGCACTAATCAGAATTGGACTAGTTGTATACTTGCTTCAGATGCAGTCACTCAGAGGCATTCCCCATAGTGTCCTCATTCGACACATCTCATTCCTTCTTGAGGGAACAAAGGTTACAGTCGTAACCCAAAACATATTTGCAGTCTAAAGTCTATTGGACAGTTTAAACAATTACGTAAGTTGTCTTTAAAACTAAAA
This sequence comes from Ancherythroculter nigrocauda, assembly GCA_036281575.1. NCBI lineage: Eukaryota > Metazoa > Chordata > Actinopteri > Cypriniformes > Xenocyprididae > Ancherythroculter > Ancherythroculter nigrocauda. The sequence continues at coordinate 39,338,397 of VTFQ01000011.1, read as the reverse complement.
GAACATTAATTCAGTTGATTCAGTACATTGCTAGAAACCGAGAGCACAACAATGATGATTTTTATAACGGTTTTAATGCTCAATGTGTGGGCTATATCGGCAGATGAGGTACTTTCACCAAACATAAACATCCTTGAAGAACTGGAGAAAATAAAGAGCATGGAAACAATAATGAAATCTCTGGAGACTGAAATGGAGCAACTAAGAACAGAAAACAAAGGTAAATAAAAAGGTAAAGGTAAACAAAGGTAAATAAAACAAAGGTTTATTCTGACTACCCTGTCACATACATGACAGGGTAGTCAGAATAAAATGAAATGCAACAATTTGCATATTTATAGCACCATATTGCTCATACTGTGATGTCAGCTGTCTAATCTACTAGTTTGACAAAGAGTGAATCTATATTTCATCAGCTCTTCAAAAACGCTGTGAAATATAGACACAAGTTTGTTTTAAAGAAAATACTCAGCAGATTATTGCTCAAGTGAAAGCACTTCAAAAAAGGAAAGTATGAAAAAGTTATGGAAGTTTAAATTTACTGTAAATCAAATGTAATGTTCTATATTATTTATATAAAATATATGTTTTACAAAATTATTTTACTGTAAAATTACTATCAAATCAAAGCCATATATCTAACCAATTTGTGTTTGAAATTGTAAGTTGATATCACAAAAATGTAAGATACCATGACATTTTGTATAGGTGCTGTAACAAAAATAGCCACCGGGTGTCACCGACATTCTATTGATTTTTTTTTAATGCATTCTCTAATAAGTCTGGTCAATCACTGCTTAAATCACTACTAAGTTCAGTACTTACAGAACTGACCATCACCGTTACAGAGCAGAAAGAAAACATCAGAGAACTGACCGCCATCGTTACAGAGCAGAAAGGAAACATCAGAGAACTGACCGCCACCGTTACAGAGCAGAAAGGAAACATCAGAGCTTTAGAGACGCAACAGATGTTTATCCTGGATAAGATGAAGAAGAAAAATGATGGTACTTCACCAAAACATTCACTCTTTTATCAATGATCCTCAAAGTAAAACACCAATGCAATACATTGTATAGTGTAAATTGAGTGTATACTGTGTAAATTGTTATCTATTACAATAATCAGTGTAAATGTAATTTAACAGAATCTTTATTCCTTCACAGAAATTTCAAACCTTACTCTGAGTCAAGTGGAATTGAGAAAGGAAAATAGAGGTGAACGTGTGCTTGAATGATGTTAAATTCAGTGTATACATTCTCAGTGTAATACAGTAATATATCACAATATTGCTTATGTTTTTCAATAACAGACAGAGAAATAGCTTTTTCAGTTTCAGTGATGGAATCTGGCAGTGGATATATTGGTCCTTTTACCACTGAAACCACACTAACCTACAAGAACGTCATCACAAACATAGGGAACGCATACAACCCAATTACAGGTAATTATCAATGAAATGGAGTCATAAAACTCAGTTTATAGTAATGAAAACGTCTCAGGTTACGTATGTAACCATGGTTCCCTGAGAACAGGGATTGAGACTCTGCGTTTACCGCATTTGGTGAACGTAACTCGTGAACCGATGTCTGAAAGCCAAGAATCAAACCACTGCAATACCATTGGCTGGCGACAGCCTATGACGTCATCATAGCGCGACCCAGAAGTATATAAGCACCTAGAGAATCAGTCAGTACTTTATTGAGGGACTGTTCAGCAGGCAGCCCGAGGCATGGCATGGCAACGCAGAGTCTTGTTCCCTGTTCCCAGGGAACCATGGTTACATACGTAACCTGAGACGTTCCCTTTCGAAAGGGAACTCAACTCTCCATTTAGCGCATTTGGGGAACGATATACCCACACTGCCATGCTCGAGGAGAGTGCATGCCAAAGATGGTTAGACAAATGTCCAGCAGTTTCAAGAGAAACGCCAGATGCAACTCACCCTCGGGTCACGCAAGGTTGTCAGTGACAGCATTCCCTACGGCCAACAGCCCAAGCTGAGCCTCAAAGAGGCCTTCCATAGAAAGCCTACCAAGGCTACTCAAAGCTTCTGGGACCAACATTCCTAGGAAAGAGGTCCCTTAAATGGAATGTGGCCAGGGAACCGAAGGGAACCCCAGCCAGTCACTAAAACGGCAACCAGGGAGGCCGACTTAATCTGACACGGGACAAACTCAGTCTTGGCCAACCCTGTCTGTAAACAGAATCTCCACACATGCATTCTTCATAGAAGACAGCAAGTAAGAGTGACTGCAAAATGGCAGTAAGCAACTCAAACCCACGCGTAGAGACGGGCATCCTGGAGAGCAGAACTGAGCTGAATGCTATGAACCCTCTTATTGAGGGGAGTATACTCTGCTCATTCATAGGATATACTCAGCGCCAGATTATTTGCACTGAGGAGGCTGTGCCCTACGGAACACTGATACAGGGGAGCACAAACCAGCCTGAGGGCTTCATAGAAGTCTTCAACCAATGATCAGCTTAGGGAGCTAATCACAATTACAAAAATAACCCTAAAAGGGGAGTACAAAGCTCAAGCCCTAACAGATAGACCATACTGTAGGCACATAATCATGGAGGCCAGAAAGGGGCCTACAACATGACCAAAAGTTCTGCATAAAGAACTACATATCACACTAGTATACTTAGTCACATAGTGGGAAGTCCAAGAGCAGCCTGACAAGGCCGCACACCTGAACGTCTAACTTGCTGGGAGCAAAAACAAACCATATGACTTCAGTAACCGCAGATAAGACTGTGAGTGCCCAGATAACAGTCCATCCAACACAATCCAATGAGCAGTGCACTCGGTAAAAGAACCTTTTACTCTTTAACTCGAAGGAGTCGGGAAACGCGCCGGCGCATTTTCCAGGATTTTTTTCACATTGCAGCAAAACAGACTTAAAATAATCCATGATTTTTTTGTCATAGAGACATAAGTAATATATCAATTGAAACTATAGAATGTCTTCTTTTATTTGGGTACACTCAGAGTAAAATGTTGTGCTTTTTGCAAAATAAAGAAAACTAACATGATGCGTGACCTGTCGTCTCCCTCTGAACGAAGTCCAATCTAATAGTTCTCAGAAAAGTGTAACTTAGTGAATACTAATGACACAAAAATAAGACTTATGTCTAAAGAAATGTTCAAATGTCAGGTTTTAAATTGTGTAAGTCAAATCGAAAACAAATATTCTTTATGTAATCTGTATGAAAAAAGAGCCACGTCAGACGCCCGTGATTCAGCTCATTATCCGCTATTGCGGCCACGCCCATGGAGTGAGCACTATTTAGACGCAAATTCTGAGGCAATACATGTATACATCGTCTCAATTGTGTATTTATTCTCTACAAAAGTGTCCATTTACATGTTATAGCCATGGTTAGCGATCTCTGTTAGTTCCTGGAATATCACATGGTATGCCTGTTCTTCTTTAGAGTAATTAGTGGACTAAATGTGCACAGAGCGCCCTCCGGCTGCAAGTATGAATTGCAAACACAGTACATCAGAGTATTCAGCACTCATTGTGATGACAATAAATACTGAATAAATATTACTCCTCTGTATAGAAAATTTACATAAACATATGGGAATCCATCAATATTTCTCCAAATGTGCATGCTTTTAATGTGCATGCTTTTAATTGTTCAGACACTTTGCATCACAGAAATACATTATATTTTAAAGTATATAATAGAATACCATTATTTTAAATTGTAATAATATTTTACAGTATTGCTGTTTTTTCCTGTATGTTTGATATACAGCACGAGCTTGAGACATGATCACAGAGGTTTTTTTTCACATAGCCTTATCTGACTGAAAGAGCTCATTATGCGGGTCATTATGCAGATCTTTTGTCTTCTCAGGTGTGAATCACAGCATTATTCATGAAGATTCACGCCTCCACACATACTGTGTTTCTTGACAAAAAGTGTCTTAAAAAAAATTAAATTAATATATTGTTTTATATAAACGAGTAGGCAGGATTATTTTTGTGAACACGTTTATTTTTTGGCCTTATTTCAGTGACTTAAGTTTCTTATTTTTTCAATAACCACGCATAAACGTTATTCCTTCAAAAAACAAACATGTACATACATGTTCCTCACATATTATGGTAGCCTAGTTTGTGCTGAATACAGTGTAATGACACCTTTTCCATTAATATGTTTATGAACAACTGAAAAAAGCACAAATGTCAGGGCATGCTAAGGAAGGCCCCAAAATGGGCCTATAACCTCAGTCGGACACGTGGCATCAGCCCGTGGCAGTGTTTTAAAGCTCCAGGAGAAACAAATAACCGAACTGCAAGGAGGTTAATAAGTCACCTGGGGCCCTGGCCAACCAGCAGCATACTCGGTAAAGCACCTCTATTCTCTTAGCGAGAGAAGTACACTACAACATACACCAGCATGTTCTCAAAGGAGGCCCAGAGGGCCTACCTGTCAACACACGGTGCTAGCTAGTGGCCACTAAAGTTCTAGAAGCAAAAATAGAACCAAGTTACTTACAAGGTAGCTACTTAGCTCAACTAGAGCTAAAGGAGAAACCATGCTCAACGAAGCAAATGCAGAGAAACACAAAAACTCAACCTGAGAGGCAAGCCACTCAGAAACGTATTCAGTAAAAGTACCCTTTTACTCTTAAAGTGAGAGGAGTACACAACCGAACTCCAACATGCTACCCAGGAGGCCTACAAGGCCTATGACTTGTAAACATGTGGTGTCAGCTAGTGGCAATCACGACCCACCCATGGTGATGAGTCAATAAATACCAACACAAAAACTGTGCCAACATGTAACCTGAAAGGAGACCTAAATAGGGCCTACAACTCCAACCACACGTGGCGCCAGCTAGTGGTATAAAGGGGACCAAGCTCAAAGGGACCAGCTCTAGATCTAACAAACTGTTGTGGGTAACTAGCTTAACACAACCTGAGCTAAGTCTACACATTCCAACAGGCAATGTACCAACATATAATTACAGGGTACAATGAAATGCTAACATGGTCTAAGGGAGTCCTACAAGGCCTACAACGGGCACGAGCATAAACCTGTGGCACTGTTAAAGTATGTGAGTAAAACTGATGACCATATCCCAACAGCGCCTGAAAGCTGCAAACTAGAAGGAGGCTAAAGACAATAGAGCCAACAACTTCTACAGTTATATGCAATATAGCTGCTGTGGCAATGATCAAATAGCGGGAGCTAATAGAGACCAAACTGAAAGTAAGACTCTCTACACTCAACCTGAGTGTGCAATCCAACAGGTGATGCACTCAGTGAAACACCAACCCTAACCAGGGAGTACAAAAGTCACCACATCCTTAAATAAAGAAAAACAGCCTACTATTATGAGAACAGGCACTAACCTGTGGCAGCACTAGTTAGTAAAGCTCACATACATGTAGGGCAAAAGCTTAGAACCCAAAGCAAACAAATGCTTTGTAAATACATGTCATCCAAAGAGGATAAATGCTCTCACCAAACAGAATTATAGATCTGTACTAAACCCTAGAGGACGGAAGCTAAAAAGCTAGCACCGTAACTCAAACCTGAATGTAAATTCAGGGGGCTCAGGGGAAAAACAAATTCATAGCATGAATAAAGTTCTAGATAGTGGGCCTAGCATACACTGCATTCACTCATCTACGCAAAGATAAGGGCCTACCACCTGAGAAAATAGCACCAGGGAGGCTAATAACAGCCTGCTACCTTAGCTGTTAACCTCAGCCATTGCACCTACATAAACAAGGGGAAATGGGCATACGGCCTAACAACTCCCTCAGGAGGAGGCCAGAACTAGGAACTATACAACTTAACAAGGGATAGTAATACAAAGGGTGGTTTATAATAATAAACACCTAAACCTAGTTCTAGCCTGGGTCACTAAGCTGTGGGCCTATGGGGCCACACGCATCGCAACGCCTGGGCTTCACTTCTGAATCTCCATAGATAAGAGGAAATAAATCGAAGCTCAACAAGCAAACAATGTCAGGCAGCCGATTAAGGCCAACCTAAACATAGATACTAACTGAAGTGATGAGTGCTAACTCAAACTACTCTAGCAAACAGCAGATGAGAAACTACTCTAAACAACAGGTTGCTAAGAGGCTGCCATTTTGTGCCTGCACAATATATTGTTCTAGCCAACCTATCAAACTTCACTTTGCCCAAAAACCCCTCTTATTTTTTCCGATTACATACTCAGAAAAAACTATACAAGAACACAAGGTCAACATATTTAGAAATATAAATATAGACCCAGCTCACTTTCCTGTGACTCGAAGACCAAAGACTCCTCCTTCCCTTTCTTTAACAAGGAAGGATGGAATCTAGAGTTCTTTAAAGCTTAAAAAAGCCGCTTACACTATCAAGTCAGAAGGCGGCCCTTTAGAAAAATATTTTCAAAGGCCCAGCCATCAGCCTGACTGTTAAAGAAGCACCTGAGTATGTTAAATGAAACCAAAACGTCTCGGGTTACAGATGTAACCCTGGTTCCCTGAGTAAGGGAACGAGATGCTACGTCAATGACGTGATGGGAACCCTCTGTATTTTGTGTTCGTGAAGCACCTCTGTATCTAACCAATGAGATAACGTGACGTCAGAGGCAGGTAACGTCACGGACCAGGAAGCTATAAAGCATATCCGGAAACAGAGAACGCTAGCTTCTGGAATAGTCTGAAGCAAACGCTCACAGGTATGCTGGGGGGACGGCGACGTGACGTAGCGTCTCGTTCCCTTACTCAGGGAACCAGGGTTACATCTGTAACCCGAGACGTTCCCTTTCGTGGGAACTATCGACGCTACGTCAATGACGTGATGGGAACGCTATCCCAACTACGCCGTATCTCCAGGTACCTGTCTATTGTCTTGTAGAACTACAGCACCTGGAGCAGAGACTACATCTAGGCTATAAAACCTTATAAACGTATGCTGGGAAGACCATCCAGCTGCATTGCAAATATTACTCAATGATACACCAGAGACTAACGCTTTGGAAGCGGCCATCCCCCTAGTGGAATGAGCACGGACAAAGAGTGGACACGCATGTCCAGCTGCTTTATATGCCATTGAGATAGCCTCAACTACCCACTTGCTCATTCTCTGCTTGGACGCAGGGGCCCCTTTTTTAGAGGACCCGTAACAGACAAATAACTGATCAGTTTTACGCCACAGGGCAGCTCTGTGGACATAAGCATCCAATGCCCTAACTGGACATAGCAGATTCCGTTTTTCCTGATCCATATTTTCGAATGGAGGAGGACAGTAGGCCTGGAGTACGATAGGACCTGATATATTAGTAGGGACCTTAGGCACGTAGCCAGGTCGAGTATGCAGAAACGCTTTAACCATGCCAGGGGCAAATTCCAGACATGAAGGAGCCACTGAAAGTGCTTGTAAATCTCCTATTCTTTTTAGAGATGAAATTGCAAGAAGAAATATGGTCTTTAGTGTTAGGAACTTGTTCGACACTTCTTCTATGGGTTCAAAGGGTGCCTCGGCTAACCCTTGCAACACTATAGTAAGATCCCATACTGGAGTCCTAGGACGTACTACTGGCCTCATCCTCAATGCACCACGGAGGAAGCGAATTACCAAGGGGTCTCGACCCACCGAGACACCCCCAATAGGAGCATGGTATGCTGAGATAGCTGCAATATACACCTTTAGTGTAGAATGCGTTAAACCTTCGGAAAACTTTCCTTGGAGAAATTGAAGTACAGAATTCAATGGAGCATGGACAGGGTCCACATTATGTTGACTACACCAAGTAGTAAATAACTTCCACTTATACATATACAGCTTCCTTGTGGAGGGAGCTCTGGACTGAAGGATGGTCTCCACAACCTCGGTTGGAAGGCCAGCCTCTATGAGCCTTGCCCCCTCAGGGGCCAGGCCCACAGTTTCCACATTTCTGGGCGAGGATGAAAAATCGTGCCGCCCGCTTGAGACAGAAGATCCTGTCGAAGAGGTAGCTCCATGGGGGAGCCGTGAAGAAGAGATATTAGATCTGCGAACCATACTCTGGTCGGCCAGTACGGGGCCACTAATATTAGATCGGCCTTCTCCTGGCGAACCTTTGCCAGAACTCCCGGGAGCATCGAGATCGGAGGAAATGCATACAAACGCAGCCTCGGCCACGTTTGCAGCATGGCATCCAGCCCTAGAGGTGCTGGGTGAACTAGAGAGTACCAGAGAGGACACTGGGTTGACTCCTGAGTAGCAAATAGATCGACTTGAGCTCGACCGAAGTTTTTCCAAATAAGCTCCATCACCTCGGTGTGGAGCTTCCATTCCCCCGGTCTCGGACCCTGTCTCGACAGGGTGTCCGCCCCCACATTCAGATGCCCTGGAATATATGCTGCTTTTACTGATAGAAGCTTTCCCTGGGCCCACAGGAGGATCCGACGGGCCAGTTTGCATAAGTGGCGAGACCGCAGACCCCCCTGATGGTTTATGTAAGAGACCACCGACGTGTTGTCCGTGCGGACCAACACATGATGGCCCCTCAGGTCTGGGAGGAAGTGTCTTAATGCATGAAACACCGCCATCATCTCCAGCCGATTAATGTGCCAGGAGAACTGATGGTCCTCCCATAGACCTTGAGCTGAGCGACCACTCATGATCGCCCCCCAGCCCGTGAGGGATGCATCTGTCGTAAGCATTACGCGACGACAAGAAGCTCCCAGCACGGGTCCCTGGGACAGGAACCAAGGCTTTTTACACATGAACAGAGCACGAAGGCATCGCCGCGTGACTTTGATCATGCGAAGAGGATTTCCCCTCGGAGAAAACCCCTTGGTCCTGAGCCACCACTGTAAGGGCCTCATGTGCAGCAGGCCAAAAGTTATCACGTTGGACGCAGCTGCCATCAGACCCAACAACCTCTGAAATTGTTTCACAGTGAGTGACTGGCCTAACTTCACCCCATTTACTGCCCCGAGAATGGAATCCACACGGGCATGAGATAGACATGCCCTCATTTTGGTAGAATCCCAAATTACCCCCAGATAATTGGCAACTTGACTCGGAATCAGCACACTCTTTTTGGCGTTGAGCCTCAGCCCAAGCTTTTTCATGTGTGACAGAACAACATCTCGATGTTGGACTGCCAGATGTTCTGTTTGAGCTATTATCAACCAGTCGTCTATGTAGTTCAGCACGTGGATGCCCTGAAGTCTCAGCGGAGCCAGAGCTGCATCCACGCACTTTGTGAACGTGCGGGGTGATAGAGATAGGCCGAACGGAAGTACCCTGTATTGATATGCTTCGCCCCCGAAAGCAAATCTGAGGAACTTCCTGTGTGAAGGATGAATGGATACATGAAAATAAGCATCTTTCAGATCTATCGCCACAAACCAGTCCTCGGATCTGATCTGTGGGATAATCTGTCTGAGTGTAAGCATCTTGAACTTCAGCTTTTTTACAGATCGATTTAGCACACGTAAATCTATGATCGGACGCAACCCTCCATCCTTCTTTGGAACAATGAAATAACGGCTGTAGAACCCTGACATTTTGCTGGGAGGAGGAACCCTTTCTATAGCTCCTTTTCGCAAAAGCGTCATAACCTCTTGTTCCATAACCAGAGACTGCTCTGGGGTCACCACTGTGGGAAGAACCCCGTTGAACCCGGGCGGATGATAATTGAATTGAATTTTGTAACCCTGTTCTATCATGAGCAGCACCCAATTTGAAATGTTCGGGAGACGTTTCCATTCTTCCAAATATTCTACTAAGGGTACCAGCCTCTCGAGACTGGTCTCTGGTGTTTTTTGAGCACTTGGCTCGTCTATCTGAAGCGGCGCACCGGCAGATAGAGGAATCAAGTGCGAACCGACCCTCCTCGGAGGATCGGTGGGAACCTCTGCGCCCTGAAGCACACTGGGTGGCAGGGTTGGCAGAATGGCCCCCTGAGGGCACCGAAGAGGAGTGGCTGATAGATCTCTCGTCAACCGAAACCCTCCGGAGGGGACTGCCCTCGTCGGTCCTGAGCACCTGGCGTCAGGACTTCTTTTTCGAGACCCTCCGGGACACAATGACGGTCCTCAGATCTGCCCTGCCCCCGGGAGGTCTCACCTGTGCTGACCGCCCCGGTCCCCAAGCTTTCTGCGGGGGAGCCCGGGCGGCCACACTGGTCTTCTGTTGCTCTCTATGAGCTGAGGAGCTGGCTATCGGCCGAGGTTGCCCCCGCCCAGCAGCCTCGGGGGGAGTTCGGCGGGGAAGAAACCTCTGGAAGGCCGCAGATTGTTTTCTTGTCTCCTGGAACCTCTCGACGACAGATGATACTGCGTCGCCGAAGAGGCCCTCAGGAGACAGCGGCGCATCCATGAGGACGTTTTTATCTTTCTCTTTGATATCTGATAGATTGAGCCATAAATGCCTCTCCGTGGCCACCAATGCTGCCATGGAACGGCCGATTGACTTAGCCGTTTCCTTGGTGGCCCGGAGAGCTAAATCAGTTGCTTTCCTTAGCTCTTGAATCGACTCAAACGTAGCTTTCCCGCTATCATCAATCTCCCCCAGCACGTCAGCCTGGTAAGCTTGCAATATAGCCATAGTATGGAGGCAAGCTGCAGCCTGACCTGCTGCCGAATAAGCCTTACCCACCAAGCCCGATGTTGTTCTGAGAGGCTTAGTGGGTAATGTCGGGGTCTTGAGGGACGATGCAGACTCCGGCGAGAGATAGCCCGCAAGCGTCTCTTCAACCTGAGGCATCGCCCCATAGCCGTTGTGTTTCAGCCCCAGTATATTGCTATAAACTGATGTTTGGGGGCTGAAAACACGATATTGTACTGGTTTCTCCCACGACCTCGACACCTCGGTGTGGAGGTCGGAGAAAAACGGCAGACCCCGACGCTGTGGTTGTGACCGTGCGGGGAGAAAGCGCTCATCAAGTTTACTCTTTTGTTTACTGTCGCTTTTCTCCGCGGGCCAGTCTATATTTAACTTAGCGACTGCCCTGGTCACAACCTCCAGCAGCTCCTCATGTGCAGGGGAAGAGGATGGCGGTTCCTCAACCCTAGCTTCGACACTCTCTGCATCAACCTCCTCGGAGGAAGATACATTGAGTGCCGGTGTCTCTCTTCGGGGGGAAGAAACCGTAACGCGTGCTTCCGCCACCAAAGAAGAGACACTGGGTCTGGCAGGTAAGGGAAGAGATAAGGCAGAGCCCGTCTCAACCCTCTCCACCAGATCCATCTGTGAACCCCACGAATGGAGCCTCCGCTGAGCCTCGGCTGCAGCGGGACCCGATCCGCGGGGAACATTCGCTGCCGCGGCACTCTCCTCGAAGAGCGCGCGGCGCGACCTCAGCACTCTGAGAGTGAGCCTGTCACAGTGTACACAGACAGCCCCCTCGAGAGCTGCCTGTGCATGCTCAACTCCCATACAAATAACGCACATCTCATGTGTGTCCCCACCAGATATAAAACGAGTGCAGGGATGCACACACTTGACAAACTGCTGCTTGGCCGCTACTTCACTTTCCGCCATTTTCTCGTGAATAATGTGTCTTAATAGTGCTTAGAAACTCTTGTCCTCGGACGAAGAGATCACTGTGTGTATATATAAACAGACAGACAACACCAAATAAGACATACAAGATAACAGATAGCGCTTGCTGAAGACAACAGAAGCTAGCGTTCTCTGTTTCCGGATATGCTTTATAGCTTCCTGGTCCGTGACGTTACCCGCCTCTGACGTCACGTTATCTCATTGGTTAGATACAGAGGTGCTTCACGAACACAAAATACAGAGGGTTCCCATCACGTCATTGACGTAGCGTCGATAGTTCCCACGAAAGGGAACCCAGGAGGCGGAGGAAGATGGGGCAAGGGCAGATGTAAAGTCGCCCTCGCAACGAGGGGGAATTGATTACGGATGCTAATGGCGTATGTGATTGATCACCTCCCTTAAAACCTGCTTCTTCCTCATTGAGTCCAGCCATCTCTGTACCTTGCTCCGAAAAAGAGGAGGCGCCCGAGCAGCCATACTGGACCTCTGGCCCTGTCTCTGAGCCTCAGCTCGAGACGGACCAGCCTCCTGGCTGTCTATATGCTCAGAAAAAAACTATACAGATAAAACAAGTTCGTCATATTTTAAAAAACATAAAATATAGACCCAGCTTACCTTCTTTTAAGCCTAAAAGATCCTCTCATTATCAAACCGGAAAAGCTGGCTGACAGAAAATAATTACTATGGGCCTAGCCGTCAGTCTGACCATAAGAAGCATCTGAGCGTGATATATGTTTATAAGATAGATATAGTTGGAAATCTCAGAAGCAAAGACCAGGAGACTTAGATGTATCTTCAGCAGGATTCTTTATTGAGAACACGTGCTGTCGGTAGCTGCAGTCATCAAGTCTAACTAAGGCAGAGTACACTGAAGTTTATATACATTTTAGGGGGCAGTCCTTAGGGATAGAGACAAAGCACCAGGGAGACGACTTTAAACAAAGCATGCAAATGAAGTATTCAGGTATAGGAACCCACCCCAGACTCTAGATTGTCGCAAGTCCTAATCCAATCAGAATACCTATTCAAAGAATGGGACAGGGGCTCCAAGAGCCATTAACAACAATGGGTGAGAACTCTTGCTGGAAACAGAATCATTTATCTGATCTGAATCTGTCATCTTTACCTTAAAATGCTAAATACAATGTACTTTACCTTAGTATTTCATGTGAGGTTATGTCAGGATGTAGGATCAGCAGATCTTAATCAGATTCTTAAATTTGTAATCCCACTATATATATATATATATATATATATATATATATATATATATATATATATATATACAGTGGGTACGGAAAGTATTCAGACCCCCTTAAATGTTTCACTCTTTGTTATATTGCAGCCATTTGCTAACATAATTTAAGTTCATTTTTTTCCTCATTAATGTACACACAGCACCCCATATTGACAGAAAAACATAGAATTGTTGACATTTTTGCAGATTTATTAAAAAAGAAAAACTGAAATATCACATGGTCCTAAGTATTCAGACCCTGTGCTGTGACACTCATATATTTAACTCAGGTGCTGTCCATTTCTTCTGATCATCCTTGAGATGGTTCTACACCTTCATTTGAGTCCAGCTGTGTTTGATTATACTGATTGGACTTGATTAGGAAAGCCACACACCTGTCTATATAAGACCTTACAGCTCACAGTGCATGTCAGAGCAAATGAGAATCATGAGGTCAAAGGAACTGTGGCAAGGCACAGATCTGGCCAAGGTTACAAAAAAAAATCTGCTGCACTTAAGGTTCGTAAGAGCACAGTGGCCTCCATAATCCTTAAATGGAGGATGTTTGGGACTACCAGAACCCTTCCTAGAGCTGGCCGTCCGGCCAAACTGAGCTATCGGGGGAGAAGAGCCTTGGTGAGAGAGGTAAAGAAGAACCCAAAGATCACTGTGGCTGAGCTCCAGAGATGCAGTCGGGAGATGGGAGAAAGTTGTAGAAAGCGGTATGTGTGGAGAAAACCAGGCACTGCTCATCATCTGTCCAATACAGTCCCAACAGTGAAGCATGGTGGTGGCAGCATCATGCTGGTTGCAATCGAGGGAAAGATGAATGCGGCCAAGTACAGGGATATCCTGGACGAAAACCATCTCCAGAGTGCTCAGGACCTCAGACTGGGCCGAAGGTTTACTTTTTCCAACAAGACAATGACCCTAAGCACACAGCTAAAATAACGAAGGAGTGGCTTCACAACAACTCCGTGACTGTTCTTGAATGGCCCAGCCAGAGCCCTGACTTAAACCCAATTGAGCATCTCTGGAGAGACCTAAAAATGGCTGTCCACCAACGTTTACCATCCAACCTGACAGAACTGGAGAGGATCTGCAAAGAGGAATGGCGGAAAGGATCCCCAAACCCAGGTGTGAAAAACTTGTTGCATCTTTCCCAAAAAGACTCATGGCTGTATTAGATCAAAAGGGTGTTTCTACTAAATACTGAGCAAAGGGTCTGAATACTTAGGACCATGTGATATTTCAGTTTTTCTTTTTTAATAAATCTGCAAAAATGTCAACAATTCTGTGTTTTTCTGTCAATATGGGGTGCTGTGTGTACATTAATGAGGGAAAAAAAAGAACTTAAATGATTTTAGCAAATGGCTGCAATATAACAAAGAGTGAAAAATTTAAGGGGGTCTGAATACTTTCCGTACCCACTGTATATATTCCTCTTCTTCTTCCACCTCCTATGTATATATATATGTGACCTGATCCAGCAAAATGAGTCACAGTGACCCAAATTTTAAAATTGAAAGATGAGACAATAAGCTTTAAAATGATATCCTAGTCAAAGTCATACCTTGAATGGTTTTAAAGATATACCCATTTGAATTATGGTCGTCTGCCCTCTTTTTCCAATTGAAAACCTGAGAAAATCGATTTAAAGTTTTTTTTGCCCGTTTTTTTGTTGTTGATATCTTTCAAAATCCATTGCATTTAAAGGGATAAACTATTTATTTTACAGCTTAATTTGACCAAAGACATTTATATATATATAAATGCTATTAAACCAGGCTGAAGCTCAAATTATTTTAAAGTATTTATTTGAATTAATATTTTATAAGGCACTTTTACAAAGATTTACTAAAATCAGAAAGATTGAAAGTGAGAGAGGCCATAGACAGACCTATCTCGTATCTCATAAACGAAATCTTCCACAGGCATGACAGATTCCAAAGTAACATCGCTGTCGCTTTCATCAGAGGATGACACCAGGGGCGCTGGAGACATTTTCAAAGTGAGGGGGACCAAACTGCTTCAACATACAAATCTGAATGGCTAGGGGTTTTTCCATGCCCTCCCGATCTCAAACATGGAGATCAGGAAGGAATGGAAAGCTTATGGGAGCTGCAGAGCTTATGGACAGAAAGGAACCGCTAGTCGAGCCGTCCGCCTGCTGCCCCTTTCTTAACGCGCCCTCACGGCAGCCAAAGCCTGCCAGAAGCGCGTCCCACAAACACCAGTAGCCCCGCATATACAGCAGCCAGAAGACTGCTTGCTGCCAGACACGATGACATCAAACACGGACGTCCTCGTCATCCAACAACTCATCCTCGTCAGCCCCGGGGGAGCTGAGAGAGAATACACCTCTCTCAAACTTCCCAACGAGTTCATCTGCAAGCCCCATGATTGCAGCCGCCATTTTGCCTCAGCACAAATGGGGCCAGAACCACCAGGCACAGATGTGGACAGCTCTTCCCTCGAGAAGAGTGCCAAACGAGAACAGAGTGTCCCGATAAGGAGATGCTCACAGTAAATAACAAAAAAACACAGACAGCGTGCTCCTCTCCCAGACAGAAAATGCCCAGAAATTGATATACACAGTGTCAAAACCTGGGACACGGATGAACACACTCTCTTGAAATGTTTGTAAGGCATAATATAGATTCCCTTACCGGATTCGATACAATCGCGATCAGACAGAACAGACCCGAAAGACGAAAAGATACTGACTGATATTCTAGGCCCTGCTTATATACTTCCGGGTCGTGTTATGATGACGTCATAGGCTGTCGCCGGCCAATATGATTGGAGTTTTTGATATTTGGCTTTCAGACATCAGTTCACGAGTGATGTCCCCCAAATGCGGTAAACGCAGAGTTGAAGTTCCCTTCGAAAAGGGAACCCTTCTGCTCCATTCAGACCTCTGCAGTTGTGTAATGTGTATAATAAGAGAATTAAATGATCTGCCATCTTTCAAAACTATTACAGTGTGTTTGGTAATGGACTACTTGCACTGAGCTTCATGATACACTTCTGTTTTGAAATACAACTCATTTATCTCTGCTTAGATATATTTTCAACGTGCTCTAGTCACTTCAGGAGAAGAGATATTCTGATGATTAGTGTGTAACAGATTTTACAAACTCAACAGAACATGGAGTTTTAATCCAAGTCGATCTGAGAAAGCAGCAGCTGTTAAACTATGGAAGTACATCAATAGCAAAACACGAGAGGTTGCTGATTTGAATGTGAGAACTTGTCGTATTAATATTTGTATTTGTAAACTGAAATTTACACTCACAGCCCTGATGTGAAAAGCTGAATGTTTCGATTTGCACACGCAGACAACAATCAAAACACCCATGTTACGAAGTTGTAGTTGCAGATTAATAGTTACAAACAGTGCTTTAAGTGGGCCGGTACGCACCGGTACTCAGTACCGCCACTTCCATATATAGCTCTTGAGCGTACCGCCACCTCTCCGTGCGCCCAGAATGTGCTTTTAGCATACCGGTACGCTCACTTGGACATCTGTTTTAATAGAGGTTTTAATCCTTTGCCTGCGCTGCCGCTTTTCAGAGCGCCCTTCACAATGCACGCTTCCTAATTCGTCCCACCGAGAGCAGAGACTACATTACCCATACACCCTTGAGTTTTACAAGTGAAAAGCGCATGCGTCGCTTTTGCCGCTGTCAGTGTCAACAACTCAACGTGGCCGGAGAGGGTGTGTGAAACACGCACACTCGGCTCGGTAAAAATACAAATACAGTGAACAACACTTAATATACTCTCCTGGCTTCAGACTCTGAGTACTAAAAGAACACGGTCAGAATCAGATGACTCGCTGGCTGACACCCCACCAAGCCAGAATGATATCGCTGCAGGTCAGACGCAAGCTAATGAAAGCAGCACTTGTGCCGTGGTCGAGAACCGTGTGTTTTATAATTTATTTTATGTACATTTTGTTAAAAAATCCTTTTGCACATTTTATTTATGTTCAGTAGCTCTTTCTAGCTCAAGCAAATCCACAAACTAATAAAAGGATTTATTATTTTTATAAGGTCGTCTGTTGACTGCTGTATATAAAACCCCTTCAGTATAGTTGTTGTTACCTCAGGGGGTGAGGGGAGTCATCAAAAAAAATAAAAAAAATAATAATATATATATATATAGGCTATAATAGAGTACCGGCACCTCTTTTGGGCCACTTAAAGCACTGGTTACAAATGTGTAAAATGGCATTCACATAGACAAAATGACAGACACAAATGTGTGAGACATATTTACTGTTGCACTTTACTTCAGTTTTGCTGTAGAGCTTCAAGTCGGCACTTACAACCTCTCAGATCTGGCAGTACAAGTTCAATTCCTGGCACTTTGACTTTTGCTACTCTTTTTGCGATATTCCTGTAGCAAAACTGACTTGAGCACTTGAAAGCAGACGTGAGAGAGCAGAACGGGGGTGGGTGGGGGGTGAAGCCGTTTTATTGGTCGATGCCTGACCAATGAACAACGCCATCCAGTGCGACTTGGCATGCGGAAAGAAATAATTGCATATGTATGAGACAATATTTTCATTAAAATCATTACTTTTAACAGGTTTTTATATTACAGTAAAAGAGTAAATTTTTAGACCACCAAAACAGCGCGATCTGCTCTATGTAGTGACATCATTGCATACAAAAACGTCCAATTTCATTGGCTGACTCCAACCAATAAACGACTTTACTACTCTTTTACTGTAATATAAAACTCAGTTAAAACTAATGATATTTCAATGATATTTTAATTTTAATGAAAACAGGGATTTTACCCCCCCCCCCCCCACACACACACAAAGAAACGTGATTAATGAAGCCTCACATTGTTTCCAGTCATGTGAATGCTTCACTTTGCCTGTCAGAATGTTTGAACCCAGACCACTACTATATGAAAGTTCAAGTCCATTTACTAAACATTTTAAATATATAAGCCTGTAGCCTATATTACATCATCATATGTTCTGTCATATAGGCTACAATAAACACACAACAGCACAATTTACTTGCATCAAACAACTCAGTAGGCTATGTATTATTAGTAATTATTATAATTATTCTTTTTGTTGATCCATTTCATTTATTGCCAAACTTTAACATGTGAATTATATTATTGAAATAAACACATTTAGTGTCGTCAGGCTTTCATTTGTGTTTAATGGATAAAACAACGGAGCTGCGGTCTCAGGTTTATGGCTGCTGTAAATTTTACCTGCCACAAGATGGCACTGTTTTCGACACTTTTGATGCTTTGAAACCTTTCCTGAAACGTTTAGAGAAAAGCTTTAGCTTTATTTAACAATCTTCATTTCCCCATCCCTACTCAATGGTTTTAGGCCTTTTTGCAAACGTTTCAGTTAAATTTAGCTGTTTTATTGAGCATTTACTCATTTTGAGCCTGTTTTTTAAACATTAACCATCTGTAACATCATATCCAATCAGATTTCTTTTCACCCATATCCCCCACGCCCACCATACACACGTTTAACTTTACAACACACAAACGCACACCTTTATTTATTCTCATTCTCTCTTGCTCTCTTAATATGTAATGAGTTTATGCAGATAGATTTTAATAATTTAAATTTAACATTTTTAAAATTTAAACATTTTGTAAAAAAATAAATTAAATAAAAATAGCGCCCTCTCATGGTATACGAACAGTGAGTACACTGGCGTTGTTCATTGGTCAGGCATCGACCAATAAAACGGCTTCACCCCCCACCCACCCCCGTTCTGCTCTCTCACGTCTGCTTTCAAGTGCTCAAGTCAGTTTTGCTACAGGAATATCGCAAAAAGAGTAGCAAAAGTCAAAGCGCCAGGAATTGAACTTGTACTGCCAGATCTGAGAGGTTGTAAGCGCCGACTAGTGATGGGAAGTTCGGATCATTTTACCGACTCAGACTTTTGAGTCTCGTTCAACAAAATGAACGAATCTTTTTTCGAGTCATTTCGTTCATTTCGTTCATTTTAGCAAAATGTAATTAAAATGTTACGTGTTACTTCCCCAACACATCTACTACTTATGCAAACGTTGATCCCACTATAAAAAATACAAAACTACAATGCTATAAGATTCAGAAATGATTAATTCATTACCTGGGTCTTCAGTTTATGACAAGCTGATTAAGCTCACCTCACCTCTTGTCTGACAAGTCTTCGGGTTTAAGTCATTCCTTAATGACGTGACAGGCAGTCCCATGCTAAACCAATGCAGTCTGAGCCGGTAAGAGAATTGATTTGTTCATTTCATGAGTCTTTCGGGTTTTGAGTCGTTCCTTAAACACGTGACAGACCCATACACTAAACCAATGCATTCTGAGCCGGAAAGAGAATTGATTAGTTCATTTCATGAGTCTTTCGGGTTTTTGAGTCGTTCCTTAAACACGTGACAGACCCATACGCTAAACCAATGCATTCTGAGCCGGAAAGAGAATTGATTAGTTCATTTCATGAGTCATTCGGGTTTTGAGTCGTTCCTTAATCACGTGACAGACCCATACGCTATTTCTGACATTTCTACACTGTTTCTTGAGGATCTGTGGTGTGTTATTCTAAATAAATAAAGCCCTGTTATAAATAAAATATTGATTAATTTATCTTTTTGACTGTCTATCTGTAAATAAACACTAGGCTATATAATAATAAAATAATCCAAGCCTACAATACAAAGTATTTATAGCCTAGTTTGTTCATTTTTACTCCAACTCCACTTTGAGTTTGCTGTTATAATAATTGCTTTTCCTAGGCAGACTTGACATATTGGTCTAATACATGTATAAGAAGATTGCTCAAAAAGGACATAATGACATAAATTAAAAGCAAATAACATTTTGAATTTGAATTATTAATGTTAGTTTAAAACATCAAGATTATGATAACTTCAGCTTTAACAGTTGTAACACAAACTCAAAAACTGGAGAGTTAACGTTATTTACTAATAAATATAATGTGCTTGGGTCACACAGCATAGCGTATGGGTCTGTCACGTGATTAAGGAAGGCCTCAAAAACCCGAAAGACTCATAAAAAGTACTAATCAATTCTCTTTCCGGCTCAGAATGCATTGGTAGCATATGGGTCTGTCACGTGATTAAGGAACGACTCAAAACCCGAAAGACTCATGAAATGAACTAATCAATTGAATCATCAGGTGAACTACTACTAGCAGTACAGAACCTGTAGAATATTGCACATGCGCGACTGAACGAATCACCCCCCGAGACGACTCGTTCTTCCCGAGTCACATTAAAGATTCGTTCAAAATGAACGAATCGTTCAAGAACGACACATCACTAGCGCCGACTTGAAGCTGTACAGCGAAACTGAAGTAAAGTGCAACAGTAAATATGTCTCACACATTTGTGTCTGCCATTTTGTCTATGTGAATGCCATTTTACACATTTGTAACTATTAATCTGCAACTACAACTTCGTAACACGGGTGTTTTGATTGTTGTCTGCGTGTGCAAATCGAAACATTCAGCTTTTCACATCAGGGCTGTGAGTGTAAATTTCAGTTTACAAATACAAATATTAATAAGACAAGTTCTCACATTCAAATCAGCAACCTCTCGTGTTTTGCTACTGATTTACTTCCATATTAAACATACATGATTATTTCAGCACAGGGTGTCAGTGCTCGTCTAAACTAGTGACTGTGATGCTGAAGTGTGTGAGACCTGATGAATATGATCCTTTATTTATTTGAATTAAATAGTTTAATCACGATTCTGTGTATTTTTTTCATTGTCAATCATTTCACAGTATGTAATTTGCATATTTATGCCAATTTATTACAAATATTCAAAGTAGTAGCACTGTTAACGTATTAGTGTTTAGGATTAATTTAATATTTAGTATAATTAAATTTATGTGTAAGGCATGTACCGCACATGTACCGCACATTCATTCAACTACTTTAAAAGCACTAGCGCACACAATCAATCCTTTTATCAGTCAAATTAATTAAAAATGTGAATTCAGCAGGTATGAAATATGATCAGTAAGAGAAAAACACTGTTAATGAGAAGACGAGCACTGGACTGCTGCAGGTTAGTGGGGAAATATATTTATTTATTATTCAGAATGCACAGCTGGAAAGAAAATATATTCATAGGAACATTTCAGCAGGTTCAAGATCATTCATGTTAATTCAGAGAACATGATTCATTGTTTTAATCAACTGACAGCCATAAAACAGTAATAATCTGCATTTTTGTGTATGAAGGTACGCTGAACACTGTTACCGGAAACTCCTGAACTAAAGTAATAAATAGAACGAGGAAGTAGTTGTGCAAGTAGTCCATTAAGAAATCATACAGGAAACAGCTGATTCTGTATCTTTTGTTATGTGATTTAGGTATTTTCAAAGCCCCACTGAAAGGAGCGTACATGTTCAGAGTCTCTGTATATGGTTATGGCCCAACTACAGCCAGTGCTGACATTTTTAAGAATGGAAAGATGGTGGTTATTGCATATGATAGTCAGACTGAGGGTATATTAAACTCCTCGAATGGAGTTGTGTTGATCCTGGAGGTTGGAGATGTTGTCTACGTGAGACTTCGGTCTGGCAAGAGGATATATGATGACCAGAATAACCTCAACACTTTCAGTGGTTATCTACTGTTTCCCTTAAGATAACAGGAGCTTTGCAGAATGTGATTCCAATAATTCTGAAACTTACAGTGATTTAAGATGAAAATCCTGAAGAATCATTAACATGAACCTGTATTAATGAGGACTAATGTGTGTTTGAAATTTGCAGTAGATTACTGTATAAAGTCAGTATAATACACTATATTCATAAGTTCTGATCTGTCTGTACATGTAAATTTGTATGAAGAGTTTCAGCACTGAGACAGACAGGATCCATGAATATCAAATGTGACTAATCTAGTTAATCTTGAATGATAAACAAAACCTTTTTAAGTATATCTTGTTACTGATCCTTGATCTGTATCTCTTCATCCTACATTAATAAATAAGGGAATAAAGAGACATTGTGGCATTTTCTTTTCATGAATATTTTCCCAACAATTCTTGCTCTTAAGCACTCATGATATCATATTTATCAGTCCCACCAATATTTTATTTTATTTTTTTGTGATCAAAATCTAAAAATTCCTGAAATTTGTGAAAAATGTGCGCAGTTTTATTTATTATATTCTATTCATTTTATCATTAAGACACCAAATTTACCACATTATGTATTATTAGATACACAAGTCATACATGACACAAAGGCCAAACAACATGTACAAATCTTACATATTATGGTCTCTTACCAAAATCTGATACATTTTAAAGGCTCATTATAATGATTTATGGCTTATTCATTTAAAGTCATGTCCTCTTCATTTATAGCGCTTTTTACAATGCAGATTGTGTCAAAGCAGTTTATTAGTGATAACTGGTATATAATTTTGGCAGCACAGCAGTTTTTAAAGGTCCCGTTTTTCGTGGTTTTTTGAAGCTTTGATTGTGTTTATAGTGTGCAATATAACATGTGTTCATGTTTCGTGTGTAAAAAAAAACAGTATTTTTCACATAATTTACTTATCTGTATACCGCTGTTTCCACTGTCATAAAAACGGGCTGATGACTTCCTTGTTCTATGAAGTCCCTCCTTCAGAAATACGTAACGAGTTCTGATTGTGCCAGCGGTTCCTGTGTTGTGATTCGACAGCAGCTTGAGTGCACTTTGCCCGGAAAGGTCACGCCTCTTACCATAACGTGGAGATGCATGCGCTCAGTGTTATTGTAAACATTGGGAACCGAGTTAAACATAAATTGTAACCATTGATCTCTAAGTACAGTGTCCCTGGGAAGGCCAAACAAAGGTGATTGGACTGCGGGATGAAAATAACAGCGTTTTGACGACATGGCGACAAACACACTCTACAAACGCAACTCTTGCTCTTCTCCGTGGGAGCGCAACAAGACCACGCCCCCTTTCTTGTGTATTCCTGTGGGCGGAGGTTAGTCAAAAAACTGTTTTAGTGACGTCATTAAAGAAGGAAGTAGAAGGATGTAGTCCAAACTGGCCGTTCGATGTAGGCGACTTATGTTAAATAAAATATCTCGCTTGGCATTGAACTTTAAGCTTTAAAATTTTTACAGATTTTATTTATACTCTAACAACAACATTACACACTAACTAGGCAAGGCAAGGCAAGGCAATTTTATTTGTATAGCACATTTCATACACAGTGGTAATTCAAAGTGCTTTACATAAAAAAGAATAATAAAAATAGAACATAAGGAATAGAAATAACAGTAAAAGTCAGAATAACAAGATGATACATAAAAGATATAAAATACATTAAAAATGAAATAAAAACAGGAAAAGGAATTAAAAGAATAAAAAGATAATATGTATAAAATAAAGTGCAAACAGTTCGGACATAGCACAGTGCTCAATCAGCAAATGCATAGATAAAAAGATGTGTTTTGAGTCTGGATTTGAATGTGGCTACTGTTGGAGCACACCTGATCTCTTCTGGAAGCTGGTTCCAGCTGCGGCTGGCGTAACAGCTAAAAGCACTTTAGCAAATACTTGGTATTTCTAAATGACTTGATCCTGATGATCTGAGTGATCTGTTAGGTTTATATTCTATGAGCATATCTGCAATGTATTGAGGTCCTAGACCTAGAGTGATTTATAAACAAGTAACAGTACTTTAAAGTCAATTCTAAATGCAACTGGAAGCCAGTGCAAGGACCTGAGGACTGGTGTGATGTGTTCATGTTTTCGGGTTCTGCTCAGAATCCTGGCAGCAGCGTTCTGTACGAGCTACAGCTGTCTTATGGTCTTTTTGGGAAGACCAGTGAGGAGCCCATTACAATAATCCAGCCGGCTGGTGATGAAAGCATGAACAAGTTTCTCTAAGTCTTGACTGGAGACAAAGCATCTAATTCTTGCAATATTTTTGAGATGATAATATGCTGATTTAGTTATTGTCTTTACATGGCTACTGAAACTCAGGTCTGACTCCAAAATCACACCAAGATTCCTGACTTGATTTTTAGTTGTTTGACCCCTAGAGTGAAGGTACATGTTTACTTTGAGAACTTCATCTTTGTTTCCAAATGCAATGATTTCAGTTTTGTCTTTGTTTAACTGAAGGAAGTTTAGACACATACAATTTTTAATTTCATCAATGCATTGGCACAGGGATTCAATGGGGCTGTAGTCATTAGGTGATAGGGCTAGGTAAATCTGGGTGTCATCTGCATAGCTGTGATATGCAATTTGGTTCTTTCTCATTATTTGGCTCAGTGGCAGCATATATAGGTTGAACAGGAGGGGTGCGAGAATTGAACCTTGAGGGACTCCGCATGTCATGGATGTCCACTCAGACTTATGGTCACCGATACTCACATAATAACCTCTCCCTTCTAAGTATGACCTGAACCATTTAAGGACCATCCCAGAAAGCCCAACCCAGTTTTCCAGCCTGTCAAGAAGAATGTTGTGATCGACAGTGTCAAACACAGCACTGAGGTCGAGTAGAACCAGCACTGATAATTTACCTGAATCTGTGTTAAGGCGAATATCATTTATTATCTTTATGAGTGCTGTCTCTGTGCTGTGATGCGGTCGGAAACCAGATTGAAAGTTGTAAAAGTATCCATTCAAGCTTAAGAACTTGTTCAGCTGATTGAAAACAACTTTTTCAATGATCTTGCCTATGAAAGGAAGATTGGCCTGTAGTTGCTCAATATGGTGTTATCCAGATTGCTCTTTATCAGGAGGGGCTTGACAACTGCAGTTTTCAGGGATTTTGGAAAAGTCCCAGAGAGAAGTGAGGCATTTACCACTTCTAGGAGATCTGCTTCTAAACAGTTAAACACACTTTTGAAAAAAGATGTGGGAAGTGTGTCAAAGGCGCAGGTTGATGTTTTAAGGTGCTGTACTGTTTCTTCCTAAATTTTACCATCAATTGCTTCGAAAACAGACATAATAGCTGCTTTCTGATGTTGTGATCTGATCTGTTTTACCCCAGTGCAGCTCAAGGATGTGCTGATCGCCTTTCTGATATTATTAATTTTCTCAGAGAAGAAGGAAGCAAACTCACAGCATTTGCTGTCTGAGAGCATTTCACTGGGAATCTGACTTGGGGAGTTTGTTAGTCTCTCTACAGTAGCAAAAAGAGTGCGGGTGTTGTTTAAGTTTTTGTTTATAATATTTGAGAAGAAGGTCTGTCTATCTTTGCCTAATTCCACATTGAAAGCATGAAGAATATCTTTATAGATGTTATAATGGATATCAAGTTTTGTCTTTCGCCACATGCGCTCAGCTTTTCTGCATTGTCTTTTCATATTTTGCACTGCTGTTGAGTTTCTCCATGGTGCTTTTTGTCTGCCACTTTTCTTCCTGACTTTCACAGGAGCAATGTTATCAATAACATTCTGTACTTTTGAGTTAAAAGAATCAAGGAGAAAATCAACAGAGTCTGCAGATATGCTTGGTGTTAAAGATATAGCCTTCATAAACAGTGCACTAGTATTCTCATTTAAGCATCGCTTTTTGACCGAGATAGATCTAGCTTCAACAGTCGGAGAGATCAATAAATCAAAGAAAATACAGAAATGATCAGATAGCGCTACATCCTTAATGACAATGGATGAAATGTTTAGACCCTTACTAATAATTAAATCTAGAGTGTGTCCACGATTGTGTGTAGGTCCATGTACATGTTGAGTCAGATCAAAAGTATTCAAAACAGTTATGATTTCTTTTGCCATATTGGATTCTGCATTTTCTATGTGGATGTTAAAGTCCCCAGTAATAGCAAAACAGTCAAACTCAGAGGAAATTGCTGATAACAGTTCTGTAAAGTCCTCCACAAAGGCTGGAGAGTATTTTGGAGGCCTGTAGATAACTATAAGTAGAATGCGAGGAGCACCTTTTAACACTATACCCAAGTATTCGAAAGACAAGTAATCACCAAATGACACTTGCTTGCATTGATAGACATCTTTAAATAGAGCAGCAACACCTACACCTCTTCTAACAGCTCTGCAGACACTCATAAAAGTAAAGTTAGGAGGGGCTGTTTCATTCAGGATTGTTGCACTGCAGCTGTCTTCAAGCCATGTTTCATTTAGAAGAATAAAATCTAGGTTGTTTGTGATTATTAAGTCATTGACTAGAAGTGATTTATTTTTAAGTGAGCGGATGTTTAAAAGTGCTAACTTAACAGACTTACTTTCTGTCTTTACAGTAATCTTAGTTTGACGTGTAATAGGTAGCAGAAGAGCACAGAAGCACAGAAGAGGGGATGCTGGAGAGAGGGATAATGTGTCCGGTGAGAGGGGCTGTTGCTCTGGTGTTACCGGAGGCTGTAATATGTTGTCCTGGCTTCCCTGGCTGTTTTCCCGAAAGTCGTCCTTGGGTGCTGAATCTTGGAGCAGTTCTAACACGTCACTGTCTTTCGGTGAGCTCTGTGGGCAGGGCTCAGTCAGGATTGTGTGCGTGAGCAGTGGTTGTTGTGGCTGCGTGGTGTTATCATTGACCTTGTGGGATGTGTCAACCGCATGTCCATTCAGGTGCTGAAATGAAGTCCTGTGGTCAGTTGTACTCTGTCCAGGTGTGTTTGTGCCATTCAGGTTGAGTGGATTTGCACACACTGCTGAAGGATGATGGAGGCAGAAGTAGATATTGTCCTTTAGCACTCTTGAGCCCAGTTTGTTTGGGTGCAGGCCATCATGAGTGAACAGTTGTCTCTGACTCCAGAACAGATTGAAGTTGTCGATGAAATTCAGTCCTTTTACGTTGCAGGTTTTTTGCAGCCATGTGTTAAGACCAAGCAACCGTGTAAATCTATTTGTTCCTCTTGCTGGGAGTGGTCCACTGATGAACGACTGAACTTTTAGTCTTTTAAGCATTTCAAAAAGTTCATTGAAATCCCTCTTAAGGAGTTCTGACTGCTCCTTCCGAATATCATTTTTCCCCACATGAATGATTAGTCGATTTGCAGTCTTATATTTCATCAGAATGCTCTTAAGTTCCCTGTTTACATCAGAAACTGTTGCTTGTGGAAGGCAGCATGTAGTTGTATCCCTGCTGCTAATGTTTCTGATAATAGAGTCACCCACTATCAGAGTCCTGGGCTCGGCTGCTCTCTGAGCTGAGTGCTGCTGACTGTTCAACCTTGAGTGGTTTGATCTGTGTCCGATCATGTTTGGGGATTCCTCACCCACATTCATTAACACTTCAAATCTGTTCTCCAGATGTATTGGCGGTGGTAGGGAGCTATTGTTTGGGGTAGAGGATGCTACTGCATTAATATGTGATACTCGTGACAATCTGATGTCTCGAGTGCCTTTGGGTCTCGCTCCCTGTGTGTGCCATCGATTAATATGTTGATCAATTTCGGCACTCAGTACGGTCTGTTTAGGGGCATTAGATTCATGGGACTCACCGACTGTGTGCTGAGGACGTCCATGTCGAAGCTCTGTTGTGTGTTCCTTCTGGTTTGGTAGTCCCACAAGTAACTTTGTTTCAAGAACTGCAATCCTTTGTAGAAGTCTGTGGCAGTTTGTGCAGCAGGTAGATTCTTCAACCAGAGGAGGCATATTATTTCTAATCCTTTTGGGTGTAAGCAGCTGTGTTTTCCCTTCTCCGGAATGTAAGCTGATGGCTGCCGTCAATGGGAGGCTGGTTGGATAAAAATTCCCCTTTTTTGTAGCAATTCTTCCAGTTAAAAAGATTGTTGGTGCCAAGATTTGTCGTTTGAGCACTGTGCCTATTTGCTGTAGTTAAAATTAGGAGATAAAATATCAAAGCAATAGAGCAAAGCGCAGAGCTGTAAGTAAGAGCGTCCGAACAGTAGCGAAGCAGGAAGTAAAGTTTGAAACATGGGATCACGAAGAACGGGACCTTTAAAGAAAATGGTGTCATTGTCCAGCTTAAGTAAATTCAGTATTGTTTCATTCTCTTGTAAGAATCAATAGTTATTAATTTATTGCATACTATGTGTGGCCTTTTTAAATTATTTTTTAAATGTAAGTATTTGTGTGAACTATTGGGCTTAAACTGTAATGTCAACACATTAATAAATACAATATCAGCTCAAAAGGTTACACTTTTTTTCCATAAAATTTGGTACACATACTCGTTTTCACACTATGTACAAATATGTACATTTTCAAGGTGGGCCATTCAGATTTTATGTTATTAGTCATTGAAAATTTCTTTGCTAATGCAGAATTTTTTTATGTAGCCGTCATAATATTAATTAAAAGCGACTTGCATGTGAGGAATACAACAAGTGAGTCATCATGAAGAGGCAAACAGACACAAGTGCTCACCATACAAGTTTCAGACATTGCTCAGAGTATCATAAGCTACAACAGAGAGGGATTGAAAGGATAGGTAATCAAAAGGAAAGGTTTTTTTTTTTTTTTTAAAGAGGTTCACCACAGTAATTGAAAGCCATGTCCCTTGTTGCCTCCGTAGCATCCTGGTATAGCTGAGTGCCGTCATCATAGAAGATGTGCGTCCTTGCCGTGTACGGTGTCTGGCACTTTATTTGTTTTTCTTTTAACACTCTCTTGGCTTCTGTGTACTCCCCACATTTCTTAAGCACTTCATGAGGGAAAACACGGTCAATGTAGAAGCGGATGTCGTTGCAAAACACTCTCCTCCTCTTTCATCCGGTAGCTCCTGAACTTCACTACTATAGACTGTGGCTTGTCCTTAAATTGTCTCTGCGCATACAGCCTTCCTGATCTATCAACCTGGCTTCCCGTTTGGCCTGGCGCTGTGTTAGCCGCTTAATTAACGTTGATGTTGCTTGAAGTGCGATCTCTCTCAATTCTTATCTCTGCCTCCTCCAGTCTGTTGTTTGTTCTTTTCAGTGTCAGAAATCTATACCTTATTGTCCTTATTGTGGGCTATAGGCCATGTGGCCCTCAGACTCTGGCCCAGGGGTAGGCAAGTTCGGTCCTAGAGAGCCGCTGTCCTGCAGAGTTTAGCTCCAACCTTAATCGAACACACCTGAACAAGCTAATCAAGTTCTTCAGGATTACTAAGGCTATAGGCAGGTGAAGATTTTTTCGGGGTTGGAGCTAAACTCTGCAGGACAGCGGCTCTCTAGGACCAAATTTGCCTACCCCTGCTCTGGCCAAAACCCCAATACACATCACATTTATTTGTATAGCGCTTTTCACAATACATATAGTTTCTAAGCAGCTTTACAGAGAATGCATGTCAACATTACAATTTAGAGAATGCAGTTAGCAAATAATGTAATAATTTAAGCAATTAATTTACAATCATTGTTAGCAATTTAATTGAAGGTAGAAGCAATGAGCTCCTGGAAATAATGAACCTGAGGTCTTCTTAAGAGGCTGGATCCAAACTGAAGCTTATGTACTCTCTGCCCAGGACGGGTGTCCCGAGATAAAACAGAAAAGCAAATGGAGAATAATTAGCGTAGCTGCTGTTCATAACTTTAAGCAAAGATAGTCATGTGCAATTGATCTGATATGAGATGCATTATGTGAATGCTTGGCTAAAGAGATGCGTCTTTAATCTAGATTTAAACTGGGTGAGTGAGTCTGAGCCCCGAACATTATCAGGAAGGCTATTCCAGAGTTTCGGAGCCAAATGTGAAAACGCTCTACCTCCTTTAGTGGACTTAACTGTCCTAGGTACAACCAGAAGTCCAGAGTTTTGTGAACTTAAGGAGCATGAAGGATTGTAGGACGATAGAAGTTCGGTTAAGTACACAGGAGCTAAACCATTTAGAGCCTTATAGGTCATTAGCAATACTTTATAATCAATAAAGTTGGTGTTATATGATCATATTTTCTTGACCTGGTAAGAACTCTAGCAGCTGCATTTTGTACTAATTGTAGCTTGTTTATTGAGGAAGCAGGACAACCAGCTAATAATGCATTACAGTAATCTAGTCGAGACGTCATGAAGGCATGAACTAACTTTTCTGCATCAGAAACAGATAACATATTCTGTATCTTAGCAATGTTTCTGAGGTGGAAGAAGGCTGTTTTTGTAACATATGAAATATGATTTTCAAAGGACAAGTTGCTGTCTAATATAACACCCAGGTCTTTAACTGTCGAGAATGGAGTAACAGAACATCCTTCTAAATGCAGATTGTAGTCGGAAAGATTCTGTGGACAGGTTTTTGGTCCAATAAGTAATACTTCAGTCTTATCTGAATTTAATAGAAGAAAATTACTAGTCATCCAATGTTTTGGGGTGGGGCCGGGGGCGATAGTCACGTTAGGGATTTTTGTGTGTTGTCTAAATAAGCCTATGGTTTCTGAGTTTTTACAGCTGGTGGACTCGTTTAATTTCACGCAGTTTGTTTCAAATCCAACCCATGAGCAAGGCCATATTTTGGACTTGCACTTATCGCTCGGCCTTTCTATTTGCAATGTTGATGTTTTAAATTATGGTCTGTCTGATCACATGTGTTACGTCTTGAGACTTTATTTTATTTGTAATTTGTTCTGTGTGCTTTTGTGGTGTTTGTTTTTCTTTCTTTCTTTTTTTTTCTCAACGGCTACCATTCTGAGGGAGGTAATTGGGTTCACCTGTTGCTGATTTGCTGCCCATTCACCTCAGAGCCACTGATTGGCTGCAGCCAGGAGAAAGCGAGCATATGAAGCCGGTACTGTCTCACAACAAGCTGAGAAGGTTGCAGACTGTAGCTTGCCACATGGACTTCTTTTCTCTTGCCCCAGATAACGCTTTTGTTTTTGGTCAATGATAAGTGCTAACCATTGGTGCTTCTGTGAATGTGGTTGAAGACTTATAGGCTTTTTTGTTCAGAAATTAAGATTTTCTTTTAAGTAAATCTGTAGGGAGTGGGTGCTCTTTTTGTTTGAAATTGCTTTTTTTCTGGTTGTGTAGTCAGGAAGCTAGGCAAGTTCATTTACTTTAGGGCTGGGCGATGTATCGAATGCTTTTGTCACGCGCATTTCTTCAGTAAAGCCGGTTCCCTGATTACCGCTAAATCGCCATCACCTGCTTTCAAATGGAGCGGCATTTAATAGACCGAGCCGTAGATCACTGATAAGACACGCAATATCGCGTTCAATATCGATATGTATCGCCGTCGATATTGAACGCGATATTGCGTGTCTTATCAGTGATCTACGGCTCTGTCTATTAAATGCCGCTCCATTTGAAAGCAGGTGATGGCGATTTGGCGGTAATCAGGGAACCGGCTTTACTGAAGAAATGCGCGTGACAAAAGCATTCGATACATCGCCCAGCCCTAATTTACTTACTTTCTTTTTGGTTATGTATAGATAAGTTATGATTAAAATTGAGTTAGAAACTTTTTGTTATGTTAGCCTTTGCCCTCTCCTGAAGTTTGTTTTTCTCTTCATCTTTTACATCAGATTTAATATCATCTAAAGCTCATTGGTTCTGGATGTGTGTTGCTGGGTTGAGAGACAAGAAGTTCCTGTGCTCTCTCTCTCTCCACAAATTTGTTACTGCCATAAAGTAAAAAAAAAAAAAAAGTTAGGAAACCTAAACTTACTCCAACTCCATGGCGTAACAACTATACCCGTTCTCTGAGGCAGGAATGCAGGAAAGCTGAACGGAAATGGAGAAAGGATAAGCTACAGGTTTCGCTTCAGCTTATGAGAATGTTTTTCAGACTATCAGGCTGCTGTGAGAACTGCAAGGCAAAATTATTTCTCATGTGTCATTGCACAGAAATATAATGCCCCTGCAGCCCTTTTTTAACAATTAATAGACTTCTTAATCCAACTGGATGTTCTTTTTTGACCCCCTCATTAGAGGCATGTGAAATGTTTCGGACATTTTTTGTGGAAAAAGTAGAGAAGATTAGAAGTAGTCTGCCTAGATCTTCAGTTGAGTCTGTGATATCACCAGCCTGTGTAAGGGGTTTTGAGCTCTTTGAGCAGGGGCCTGTACCATGATGGTAGTTAAACAAACTCAGGGTTATAGGATTAGTTTTGAGTTGACAAAACCAAACCACTCCAATCCAGCTTTGTTGGTACCATGATGCTGATCATCAACTTTCTCTGTCAACTCAGGCTTTGATCCTGAGTTTGTGGAGCGCGTGCACATGAATGAGTGACATCAGTGGTGAACAGCCAATCACATGCCTTGCAACAGAGAGTAACTCTGATTCACTTCTCGCGAGAGAGCCAGCGTGATTCAAAACTCTTTTGCTGAAGGTTAAGAGATTGAAGAAAATTAAGAATTTAAACGCATTTACACTAAAAAAAAATACTTGTCCATGAAAGAGGACAGATAAACGAAATTATCTTTCTCTATCAGTGAAACTTGTGAAGTTATAGTTGCTTGTTAATATATAGCAATAGCGACTCATACATGTTAGGTCACATGTAGTCATTTTTAAAGAGTTATCTATTGATTCTACAGCTTATATGATCTGTATATATTAATAGTCATTTAAATGCTTAACTGTTAAACTAAAATTGCATGTGTGTAATGGATTAATAATAACATAGATCATATTCTAATTACATAAATCATAAAATGAGACAGACAATTTTATCTTTAAATATTTGTTTTTACTATATAGTGACCTTTAATTTGGAGAAAGTGAAACTGGGGGCGTGACTTTACTGCGTTGGATGTGTCACTATCACTTTGCTCACATCTGATTGGTCCAATTTCAGTTTGAGATCTCTAATCCAGAACATAACCTGCCCCAGAGCAGGTTAGCTGTGGAGCGTAAGTTACCATGGTGATGAACACCGCTAAAAGCCAAGTCATTTTCATGGTACCTAAAACCCAGGATTGGCACAAACTAATCTGAAACTTACCTGGCTAGCCAGCTAATCCGGCTTCATGGTACAGGCCCCTGGTGTCTCTGCCACAAGTTATGGACATCATTACGCATTCGAAGCCTACAACGGGTGGTTGTGATGTGGTTCCATTACGTCTTTTTAAGGATATGGTTGATGTTGTATTATTTTTATTATTAACAGTAGTCTTCTAAATGGAGTTGATCCAACAGGCCTTAAGCAGGCGGTTAGTCAGCCACTTCTTAAAAAAAAGCCTAATTTAGACACTCTAGAAATGGTACATTTAGTCCTGGTTTGCTTAGCGTTCACACTGTCATTTTTAACGACAAACAAAGATACAAAACAAAACAAATGGCTTGTGACTATTACAAGAAAAAACAGGCATGCCTGAGAACTCCTTTTTAGGTTCACATCTTGTGACATCACGTCCTGGTTTTGGCTTGTTTAGATGTCTTTGGTCCGTGTTGCGTTCATATTTCAGTCGAACAGCACCATAGTTTGTGTGGATGTGGATCTTTTCAGGAGTTTCAGTCCCTTTGTTTGGTGCGCACCTGGGTTCGGATTGCAGCGTTCACACTTGTGCAACTGTTCTGTTAGTGTGGTTCATTTGAATCAGAGTTCATTTTAATCAAACCAAACTTGCCAAATGTGAACACACAGGGCTCCAAACTAACATTTGAGAGCAGTGGTGCTGGTGCCGCTGAGTTTTTTTTTAAAGGTGCCCTAGAACTTATTTTTAAAAGAGGTAATATAAGTCTAAGGTGTCCCCTGAATGTGTCTGTGAAGTTTTAGCTCAAAATACCCCATAGATTTTTTTTTATAAATTTTTTTAACTGCCTATTTTGGGGCATCATTAAAAATGAGCCGATTTATGCTGCGGCCCCTTTAAATTCTCGTGCTCTCCGCCCACGGAGCTCGCGCTTGACTTAAACAGCATAAACAAAGTTCACACAGCTAATATAACCCTCAAAATGGAACTTTTCAAAGTGTTTGTCATGCAACATGTCTAATCGCGTAAGTACAGTGTTTATTTGGATGTTTACATTTGATTCTGAATGAGTTTGAGGCTATGCTCCGTGGCTAAAGCTAACATTGCACACTGTTGGAGAGATTTATAAAGAATGAAGTTGTGTTTATGAATTATACAGACTGCAAGTGTTTAAAAATGAAAATAGTGACGGCTCTTGTCTCCGTGAATACAGTAATAAACGATGGTAACTTTAACTACTTTAACAGTAGCCTACATTAGCAACATGCTAATGAAACATTTAGAAAGACAGTTTACAAATATCACTAAAAATATCATGATATCATGAATCATGTCAGTTATTATTGCTCCATCTGCCATTTTTCGCTGTTGTTATTGCTTGCTTACCTAGTCTGATGATTCGGCTGTGCACAGATCCAGATGTTACTGGCTGCCCTTGTCTAACGCCTTGAACATGGGCTGGTATATGCAAATATTGGGGGCGTACACCCCAACTGTTACATAACAGTCAGTATTATGTTGAGATTTGCTTGTTCTTCGGAGGTCTTTTAAACAAATGAGATTTATATAAGAAGGAGGAAACAATGGTGTTTGAGACTCAATGTATGTCTTTTACATGTACTGAACTCTTGTTATTCAACTATGCCAAGGTAAATTCAATTTTTATTGTTATTGTTATTATTATTGGAAATTTGACAGTAAAGCACTGAGCTTGATTGTACCATACTGAACTGACTGACAGCTTCAGTGATTATAAAAGGAGTGTTCTTTGCTTTCTGTGTAATTGAGTCATGATTTGAAGAAGTTTTTGTGATGATTTTAACCCTTTGATGCATGTGATCACACCGGTGTGATTCAAACGTTCAGTGCGTCACTGCTAAATTCAAACCTGCTTTCGCACTGCTGGCGCTGAGCCAGAGATGGACACGCTCAGTGCTTTCAATGTTTCACCCCTATTCAGTGTTTTCAACCAACATAATAGTTATTTGAGGTTTCAGACATTTAAATAGACATTTAAATGAAGTACTAGGCTATGTATAAAAAAAGACATTTATAGTTTGTTGAATTTGATGAAGTGTTTTATTCATATCAGACACACATTGTGTATGAAAAAATAAAGTTTACTCTCTTCTCCCAGTTCACCAGTCACTTTCTTTATGCATTTCTGGAAAAAATTGATAAATTTATGTGATGTAAATCTGACAGATCTTCTGAATTGTGGTGCAAACTCACTGCATTAAACAGAGCCATAAAAATTTAGGTTTAACAAGAAATAGTGATTCATCTCATTTTTCACTTTCCTGGCTCGCTAAAAATAAATTAAGATCTAGGATATAGAACACCATTATCGACACAGATGTAGATTCATCTCGTCATCTCTGACAGAATGCAACTTTAATGCAGCAATAAATGACAAAAAAAGTTTTGCTTTTACTTTCACTAACCGTTTAATAACAGCTAGCTTGAACAGTCGTGGGACGTGACCTAGAGATAAAGACGAGTTGATAATATTGAGAAGAGACTCTTCTGCTACAGGTAACAATTCTTTCAGTAGTTTAGTGGGTGTTGGATCTAATAAACATGTTGTTGGTGTAGACGCAGTGATAAGTTTATTTAGCTCTTCCTGTCCTATAGTTGTAAAGCACTGCAACTGTTCTTGAGGGGCGATAATTGAGGCTGAATCATAAAACTCTGTCAAAGGTACCGCAGTAAAGATAGTTTGCGGTTTGATATTCAGATTTCTTTTGGCTATAAATACGCAGTGCGCTGTCATAGACATGCAAATAATACCTAATATCATTCTCCATGATTTGTGATTAAGGTGACGCTGTCCTTTGGGCCGAAATCAGTTGTTTTTTTTGTTGTTTTTTTTGTAGCGACTCTTAATTTTATAATGGCTATAGCTCCAAAAGTTGGACACTTAGAGGAATGAAACCGGTGTCATCTTCACCAGCTTGATCTGTTAATTTTTTTCACAGCAAAGCTCTTGTCCGTAAACCTCTTGCTAAGTCCGCCAGTAAGGAATGTGAAAGAAAGGCGTTCTTCATGTTTAACGTCTATTACCAGTAAACACGCAGACTGCTGGAATAAAAGAACATTGTTTTAGGTCGAGCTCGATTTGTGAAAACTTTCACAATAGCATTTTATTGCGTGGCCATGTTTCTTTTTGCTCTGCCCCCCGTTTTTTTGTATAATATGTAGTGGTGGGCCGTTATCGGCATTAACGTGCTGCGTAAAAAAAAATATCGCCGTTAATCTATTCTCAAAGTTGGGTTGGGAGCTGGGTCTATACTACGCAAGCTATGATGACTTTCACCTTGATATTTTAGCGCGGATGTATACCTAGCCGAATTTACCCTTCGCAAAGACCCGCCCCCCTTAGTTACTGTTGCTTTGTCCGACAAGCCATGGCGCTGTCACGCCACACACAGTAAAAAATACATCACGAAGCAAAGAGGACACTGACAACACGTCGACAGACAAGACAGAGAAGGTTACTTATGATATTAATCAAAGTCCCAGCTTTCAAACTGTGTAGTTTTTTAAGAAATTCAAACAATAAAACCGTTTTGTTGCTCTTTAATGTGTCGTGACCATGGTCGTGACAGATTGCTGTAGCGCCTCAGCTCAAGAGGCTCGTAAACCGATCATCTCTTCCTACTAGTCCATTTATAGCATCAAATAAACATGAATGAACATGAGAATGAATGTTGTTTCAAACGCGGAAAGATGTCAATATACATGTTAAGAAGTATTCAACCAATCAGAGCGCAGTTTACTGAATGACTTCAGTCAGTGCCTCGCAGTCAGTAAGAGACGAGCTGTGAATGCTCTGCTGCATCCTTTCTTTGAGCAGTTAACTTATGTGAGCGAGTTAATGACCAGAAAGTAAGTTGTTTGTTTCCTATTATCCGGTACACTTATTGATGTGTATGTAGGCAGATTTGTGTACTTTATTGATTACCCATGGGCTCATTTGTCCGCCATTGCGGCAGTCCGCATTAGTGCGGCAGTCCGTTCAATTGTTATGTTATATATAACTAATGTCTGAGTGCCATTATAGCGAGTAATATCTCTGGATTGTGATTTATATTGCTATTTGCTCATATTTGTATATATTACGTTATTTTTTAGTTTCTTTATCTGCCGTTACTGCCTGTAATGACACGTTAAAATGGCGTCTTTCATATTTCCATGTGTGAGCTCGCGATCTTGTGGACAGATTAAGTACTGCAACAACTTTAATAATGTATCCTGGATTGCCTATGACATGTGTATGTTATTGATTTAGCTGTATATCTAATACTTATTGTTATTCCTTAATATTTTCAGACCACTCACTGTTACCACTTCCTGTTACTGCTTGAAATGAATCATCAGTAAACCTCAAACTCTGGTTCAACTGTGTCTTATGTGTTCTTGCCGACACACCAGTGCGGATAAAAATCCACCTACTCCAGCACAAATACAGTCCTTACCCAAATCTTCATAATAAATTTGGTCCTTCGAGCCGGATGTTGTGTCTACACTGGACTAATGATGTCAGAGGACCAGAATGCAGAGTATCAAGTTCAAGGAGCACGCCCTAGACGTATAGCTCGTCAGCCAGCCTACCTACAAGATTTCGAGTTGCAGTATGCTGGGTTGCCTAGAGCTAATGTCCTACTGCCTCAGTCAACACCACAACCACATGGGTCAGATGACTTTCAACAGGATGATGAGGACCGAGGTATTCCTATGGCCCATCCACAAGCATCTAGTATTCATTATGATCAAAGAGAAGGGGCTGTTGGATCACCTGATTCTTTAGAATCACCACGCTTGGCTTCAGAGCCCTGGTACCTTACCATAGATCATTGGAGTGAGAGAGATGAACACAGCCCTCAACGGTATGCACGTTCTTTACCTCCTGACATTCAAAGCACAGTGCATGATCTGGAACAAAAGAACAGACGCCTCCGTGCTGCTCAGTTATCCATGAGGGAAGAGATCAGCCAACTTATAGAGATACAGAAAAGCATGCAGGAGATGCTGATTAACCAGTCACAAAGTCAAAGGTCAACTCCTCCTCCTAAGCCACAGTCTCATGTATTAACCCCTCCAGTTCCTTCGCCTAGAGTTTCAAGCAGACAGTCAGACTCTCCAGTGCCTACACCAGCTCCTAGAGCCTTTCCAGTTCCTGCACCGCGCCGCCTTTCTACAATTAAAAATACAGATCCTTCTGCAGCTAAAGTCAGCTATGCACAGTATGCTCCTTCAGTGCGGCCTAACTCAAATGCCTTTGTTCCAGATAATGTGGCTGCTCACATATCCTCAGGCACTGTTGACACTCATAGAGACACAAGGCAGCCAACAACAGGAAGGAGAGCTTCTATTATCTCCACATCTCCTACCCCTTACTCCAGTCAGCCACATGCAGCACCAGTTAACTTTCCTGGGATCCAGACTAACACTACAAGACAGGAGATAATTTATAGAGGTCCGCAGCCAACCATTCCAGATTTCACCCGTCGAGACCCTGGTGAATTTGCCCGTCTCAAACTTTCCTTGAATAACTTGCTACCTGATGAAGCTACAGAGCTATTCAAGTACCAGGTTTTGGTGGATCACCTAAAGTTAACAGATGCTCGCCTCATCGCTGATACCTTTTTAAATTCATCCACTCCCTACTCAGATACCATGGCAGCCCTCACTGAACGGTTCGGTCGACCTCATCAGCTTGCCCTGAGCAAAATTGCTGCCATTATGGATGCCTCAGATGTTCAGCCTGGCGACACTGTAGGCTTTGAACGCTTCGCTCTTCAGATACAAGCTCTAGTAGGATTCCTTAAGACATTAGGAACAGAAGGAGACATTGAATTGCATTGTGGATCCCATGTGGCTCAACTTTTGTCCAAGCTCCCTCCAGAACAAAGAGCATCCTTCCGCAGACACATGAGTTATGAGCCAGGCTAAGTGTACACGCTTCTTGATCTAGCTAAATGGCTTAATTTTGAATCCTGGTGCCAAGATCCAGAGAGCTTTGGTGGATATAAGCCCCAGAGAGATAGAGCCCGTTCCCGAGTGGATCAACAGAAGGAGACTAAAGCCAAGGTTAGACAGACTACCATATTTCACAGCTCAAATGAACCATCTCCCCCAGAGCCACCAGTGTCAACCAAGAGTCAAGGCAAAGGCTACGCTTTCTGTCCATACTGCAACAGTAAAGAGCATTACCTGAGTCAATGTGCCACATTCCAGTGCCTAACCAAAGACCAAGTGATCAACTGGATTAAGACTAACAACAGATGCTGGAAGTGTGCGCGTAACCATAGAGCTGCTCAGTGTACTCTCAAGAAACTCTGCCATTTGTGTAATGGAAAGCACCTCCAGATCCTCCATGAGATCAACATTAATCCAGTGAAGGAAGGGACTTGTTTGGTCAGTTCAACTAGCAAAAAGCTATACCTAGACTGTCCTCAAGGGTTCAGCAGTGTCCTTCTTAAAGTAGTCCGAGTCATTCTGAAGCATAAGGGACAGAGCCTAGATACTTACGCTGTGCTTGATGATGGTTCTGAACGAACTATGCTGTTGACATCAGCAGCCAGGAGGTTGGGACTTACAGGCCAGGCAGAAGACTTGGCTTTGAGAACTATAAGGCAAGATGTCACTAAGCTTCGTGGTACCTCAGTGTCCTTTCAGATTTCAACCCCATTCCAGCCTGGCAAGAGTTACAATATAACGGGAGCCTTCACGGCAGAACTACTGAGCTTAGCCGAACATTCATACCCTGTTGCAGATTTTCAGCGACGTTACCGACATCTGAGAGGCTTACCATTACAGCCTATTCACAAAGCCTGTCCACTGTTATTGATCGGAGCAGATCATCCTCACCTTATCACTCCGATTGAACCAGTCCGCCTCGGTCCACCTGGAGGTCCTGCAGCTGTCAAGACAAGACTGGGTTGGTCTTTACAAGGCCCAGCAAGAGTCTTTGGAGACAATGTGAAACCTCAACAGTGTCTGCACATTGCTGTTAATCCCTCGATGACAGAGTTGTTCCGAAATGTTGAGAGACTCTGGCAAGCAGACGTGATTCCCAACAGAACAGAGAAATCTGTCACTCGGTCTAAGCAGGACCAAGAAGCCCTTGACTTGCTCCAGTCACAGACTGTCAGAGTACTGATCGATGGTGTGAGTCGCTACGCCACTCCTCTCCTGCGTAAGAAAGATATGCCTATACTTCATGCTCCCATGGAGGCAGTGCTTCCTAACCTTCGGAACATAGAGAAACGTCTGGAGAAAGACCCCAGTAAAGCAGCCGCCTACCAACAGGAGATGAAGAAATTGGAGACCTCAGGCTATGTTGTCAAACTCCCACCTGAATCATTTGATGCACAAAGTGAATTGTGGTTCATCCCTCACCACATTGTGCAGCACAATGGTAAAAACCGTGTGGTTTTTAACTGTTCATTGGACTTTGAAGGCCATAACCTGAATGACTATCTGCTGCCAGGACCAGCCTTGGGCCCATCCTTGTTAGGTGTATTCCTGCGCTTCCGTGAATATCCAGTGGCAATTAGCGGTGATATTAAAGGGATGTTCCATCAGGTTCGTCTCCTCCCCAGTGATAGGCATCTTCTCCACTTTATATGGCGAGACTTGGACAGATCTAAACCACCAGACATCTACGAGTGGCAAGTGCTACCTTTCGGCACTACTTGTAGCCCATGTTGTGCCATTTATGCTGTCCAAAGACATGTCATGGATCATAGCACTCCTGATGACAACATCCGAACCACTGTTGAAAGGAATTTCTATGTGGACAATTGTTTGGAAAGCCTACCATCCCCTCAGGAGGCAAGGCAGCTTGTAGACAGACTCTGCACCCTCTTTGCCAGTGGTGGGTTCGAACTTCGCCAGTGGGCGAGTAATGACCCCAGTGTGGTGGACCACCTACCAACAGAAGCGAGATCCAGCAGTACCGAATTGTGGCTATCTCAAGATCGTACCGATGTGCAAGAATCTGCACTAGGTTTAAGGTGGCACTGCAAATCAGACCTCCTTGGGTATAAAACCTGTCATGTCAAGCCTGGACCATGTACCCTTCGACACATTTATAAGGTACTTGCAACCCAGTACGACCCCTTAGGCTTCATACTCCCATTCACCACACGAGCCAAGATTTTAGTTCAGAGATTATGGGACAAGCAACGAGAGTGGGATGACCCAAATCTACCTGACGACCTTTTGATAACCTGGAAGGAATGGGAGGCAGAACTGCCTACATTAGCCAGTATTACACTACCCCGCTGTGTCACATCCTCAGACATTGATCAGTCTCACAACATCAAACAGATTCACATCTTTTGCGACACTTCTGAGCAAGCTTTTGGATCTGTTGCCTACCTACGGACTGAAGATGATAGTGGTCATATTCAATTAGCCTTTGTAATAGCAAGATCCAAGGTTGCCCCAAAACGACGTCTAACCATTCCCCGACTAGAGCTGTGTGCTGCCCTGAATGGTGCTCAATTAGCCAGACTCTTGAATTCTGAGCTCACCCTCAAGATCAATACAGTGACACTATGGACAGATTCCACCACTGTTCTGGCCTGGCTCAAATCTGAATCTTACAGATTCAAGGTGTTTGTTGGAACCAGGATAGCTGAAATTCAAGAGTTGACTGCAGAATGTACCTGGCGATATGTGGATTCCAGCAGTAATCCAGCAGATGATCTCACCCGAGGTAAAACTCTTTCTCAACTATCAGTGCCCAACAGATGGAGCCAAGGACCATCGTTCCTGCTTGAGTCTGAGTCAGTATGGCCTGTCTCTCCTCCCATACAACCACCAGAAATTAAAACAGAGCAGCGCAAAGGAATCTTCTGTGGTCTTATGACGGAAATGGTTGTGCCTGACATTCCTGACCCTTCTACTCACAGCACCTGGAACGAGTTAGTAGAGGCCACAGTTCAGGGGCTAAAAGATACAGGACCACCATCAGCCGCAGACTACCAAACTGCGGAATGGCATATCCTGCAGAAATCTCAAATTGATAGTTTTCCCGATGAGTACAAACTGCTAAAAGCAGGTAAATCTGTACCTTCCACTAGTCGGCTACTTGCTCTTGCCCCAGAATTTGACGACTCTTGCCAACTTATCAGAGTTGGTGGTCGTTTACGTCGAGCTGAAGGACTAGAGCTGTCAGTTATACACCCTGTAGTTCTTGACCCACATCACTGGGTTACCAAGCAGCTGATCCAAGACTATGACAGTAAACTCTGCCATCCAGGACCTGAAAGAGTCTTCGGAGAGATAAGGAGAAACTTTTGGATACTGAGAGGTCGGGAAGCTATACGTAAACAACAACATCTGTGCAAAGACTGTCAAAAATGGAAAAACCAACCAGTTATTCCCAGAATGGCAGATCTACCACCAGCTCGACTCAGACTACTCAAACCCCCATTCTACAGTACAGGCATGGACTGTTTCGGGCCATTCCAAGTTAAGGTTGGAAGACGATGTGAAAAGAGGTGGGGAATCATTTTTAAGTGTCTCACAACATGAAGCGTGCATCTAGACCTCCTCACATCTATTGATACTGATTCCTTTCTGATGGCCTTGAGGAGATTTGTAGCTCGCCGTGGCACACCTTCTGAGTTGTATTCGGACCATGGCACTAACTTCCATGGAGGACAAAGAGAGTTGCAAGAAGCCTTTACATCGCTCACTCCCCAACTCCAGCTACACTTAGCTAAACAGAAAGGAATCAGTATCAATAGATGTGAGGAGGTCTAGATGCACGCTTCGTGTTGTGAGACACTTAAAAATGATTCCCCACCTCTTTTCACATCGTCTTCCAATCTTAACTTGGAATGGCCCGAAACAGTCCATGCCTGTACTGTAGAATGGGGGTTTGAGTAGTCTGAGTCGAGCTGGTGGTAGATCTGCCATTCTGGGAATAACTGGTTGGTTTTTCCATTTTTGACAGTCTTTGCACAGATGTTGTTTGTTTCCTATTATCCGGTACACTTATTGATGTGTATGTAGGCAGATTTGTGTACTTTATTGATTAACCATGGGCTCATTTGTCCGCCATCGCGGCAGTTCGTATTAGCGCCTAAGCGCCAAAGTTCAATTGTTATGTTATATATAACTAATGTCTGAGTGCCATTATAGTGAGTAATATCTCTGGATTGTGATTTATATTGCTATTTGCTCATATTTGTATATATTACGTTATTTTTTAGTTTCTTTATCTGCCGTTACTGCCTGTAATGACACGTTAAAATGGCGTCTTTCATATTTCCATGTGTGAGCCTTGCGATGCCATCTTGTGGACAGATTAAGTACTGCAACAACTTTAATAATGTAACCTGGATTGCCTATGACATGTGAATGTTATTGATTTAGCTGTATATCTAATACTTATTGTTATTCCTTAATATTTTCAGACCACTCACTGTTACCACTTCCTGTTACTGCTTGAAATGAATCATCAGTAAACCTCAAACTCTGGTTCAACTGTGTCTTATGTGTTCTTGCCGACACACCAGTGCGGATACAAATCCACCTACTCCAGCACAAATACAGTCCTTACCCAAATCTTCATAATAATACACAATTTTTCAAGTTTAACTCCACCGAGGTTAATCTTCTAACTCCTGACTGCTTTGTCGGACAAAATGGCAGATTCGGGGGGTGAGAACGAGTCTTCGAACCTGTGTGTATGCCTACTGTGAAATTACCACATCAAATGTGACGTGCTAACATGGATGCAGCTATGAAGCCGCCGGGTTTGCTTCAGGGAAAATTTATTTTTAAGAAGCCTCCAAATGGAAACCTCAACAAGACTAAGGTAAAGCTGTTACTCTACTGACTGTAAACAGTTCATCACGACCTCTTATGTAGGCCTACAGTTCAAAATTCATGTTTAACTGAATAAACAGTTAGTAAACACAAGTACATCTTATTAAACATAATTTATTTTCATCACCAATTATCATAGTAGAACAGCTTTCTCAAGCAGTTTGTGATGCATTTTAGAAACAGGAAATGAGCCCCTGGTCTAATGCGCCACCTGGCTTGAGAAACCCGTTCTCAAAGACTTAATGTACTTTTAGTCATTATTTGGGTAGCACACATATTCTGAATGCCTTCGGCAGAATTCAAATTAGCCATTTTAATCTAGATTAATCTAGATTAATTCCAAGATTACAGTGAGATTAATCTAGATTAAAAAAATTAATCTATGCCCACCACTAGTATTTGACTATTCAGGCGCGAGGAGAACTGATCGCGCTCGCGACAGAGAGAGTGCGCGCGAGAGAGCGCTTCTGTTGTGTGTCACTATCCCTCCTTCACTAACTGCACGTAAATAACGAATTGTGTGATTGGATTGTAATTTTGTGCTAAATTATATTCAACCCGCCAAAGTGGTTAGTGGTGTTAATGTCAAGCCCTGGTCAAGACAAAATAAAGAGCAACAAAACGGTTTTTATTGTTTGAATTTCTTAAAAAACTACACAGT
This sequence comes from Ancherythroculter nigrocauda, assembly GCA_036281575.1. Classification (NCBI taxonomy): domain Eukaryota; kingdom Metazoa; phylum Chordata; class Actinopteri; order Cypriniformes; family Xenocyprididae; genus Ancherythroculter; species Ancherythroculter nigrocauda. Next base: position 39,294,306 of record VTFQ01000011.1, on the reverse strand, counting down.
TTTAAAGCTGGGACATTGTTTAATATCATAAGTAACCTGCTCTGTCTTGTCTGTTGACATGTTGTCAGTGTCCTCTTTGCTCCGCGATGTATTTATCACTGCATGTTGTGTGACAGCGCCACGGCTTGTTGGACAAAGCAACAGTAACTAAGGGGGGCGGGTCTTTGCGAAGGGTCAATTTGGCTAGGTATACATCCATGCTAAAATATCAAGGTGAAAGTCATCATAGCTTGTGTAGTATAGACCCAGCTCCCAGCCCAACTTTGAGAATAGATTAACGGCGATATTTTTTTTATCGCCCGATAAGAGTCTCACGTTAACGCAGCACGTTAATGCCGATAACGGCCCACCACTAATATATATATATATATATATATATATATAATTTTTTTTTTCTCCAAAAGCTATATACATAATCTTATACAGTGGCATGAAAAAGTATGTGAACCCCTTGTAGAATCTGTGAAAATGAGAATTATTTTAATAAAATAAGAGGGGTAATAAAAAAATGCATGTTATTTTTTGTTTAGTACTGTCCTGAGTAAGATATTTTACATAAAAGATGTTTGCATTTAGTTCACAAGACAAAACAATAGCTGAATTTATTAAAATAACCCCATTCATAAGTATGTGAACCATTGATTCTCAATACTGTGTGTGGTTACCTGATGATCCACGATTTTATGTTTTGTGATGGTTGTTCATGAGTCTCTTGTTTTTTCCTGAGCAGTTAAACTGAGCTCTGTTCTTCAGAAAATTCCTCCAGGTCCTGCAGATTCTTTCAGTTTTCAAGGATTTTTGCATATTTGAACCCTTTCCAGCAGTGGCTGTATGATTTTGAGATTCATCTTTTCACACTGAGGACAACTGAAGGACTCAAACACAACTATTAAAAAAGGTTCAAACATTCACTGATGCTCCAGAAGGAAACACGATGCATTAAGAGCCGAGGGGTGAAAACTTTTGAATTCAAATATCAAGGTAAATTGTACTTAATTTTTCTGCCGGGAAACATGCAAGTATCTTCTGTTGGTTCCGAAGGGCAGTACTAAATGAAAAACAATGATATGTAAACAAAATAAGAAAAATTGTGACATCTTCATCCTGTTCAAAAGTTTTCACACCCCGATTCTTAATGCATCGTGTTTCCTTCTGGAGCATCATTAAAATTTTCACAGATTCTGCAAGGGGTTCACATACTTTTTCATGCCACTGTATATACAAAATCAGTATACATAATCTTCCATATAAAAACAATCTGTAAAAATCATTACATATTAAAACACAGTTGTTTATCCTGTCCCATACTAAAATGTCTTTTTGAAATTCTCTAGGGTGAGGCTGTCTCAGATTTATTTGATTCTTATGAAGATACAGATGCAACCGATAATGAAAGTGAGGTTCAAATGCCAACAGATGATCCACTTCACAAAATTGGCACAGACACAGGGATGGACACAGTTCTCAAATCAACAGGCTCCATCACAAAGGCAGAGGCTCTGCTGCTGATAATGACTCATGCTGCTGTACATAATATTACTGGCTGTCAATTAGATGACTTGCTGAGACTGATTAATTTCCTTTTTGGTAATGATGTAGTCCCAGGGTCCAAACATTTGTTTAATAAGGTATTCAAGAACAACTATGAGATAGTTGAGTTTCATCTTTACTGTCGAGCCTGCAAATGTCACATTGGAACACAAAAACTAGTTACTGACCAGAACATCACACAATGTCCATCCTGTAATGAAACAGTTGAGATCACTTCTTTAAACAATGGTAGCTTCTTTATCAATGTGCCAGTTGCACCACAGGTTCAGAACCTTCTGGAAAATCCAGAAATTCAGAAGCACCTCAGTTATCGATTTGACAGACCACACAGTGTTGAGAATGTTATCTCAGACATCTTTGATGGAGTTATGTATGAAAAGTTGTCACAACCTGGTGGGATTCTTTCAAATCCTGATAATTTTTCATACACTTTTAATTCTGATAGGTCCCCCGTTTACAAATCTTCAAAATTCTCTATATGGCGTATACAGCTACACTTGAATGAACTGCCCCCTAAAATGAGATTTAAGCATGTAATCCTTGCTGGCCTGTGGTTTGGAACACATGAGCCATCTATGCAAGTCTACCTGAAGCCATTTATAGAACAAGCAAAGTCACTCAGTTCTGAAGGTGTCTTGTGGAGAAAAAATGGTGTTCAAGTAAATAGCAAAATTGTTGGCATCTGCTGCTGTGTAGACTCCAAAGCAAGACTTGCAATGCAGAACACCACTCAATTTAATGGTTATTACGGTTGTGGCTTCTGTCTTCATCCTGGTGTTTTAGTTGAAAGACAGGTTAAGTACAACGTGTCAGCTTCAGGACATGATGATAGAGACTCAAAGTCTATGACAAGAGATATGGAGGTAGCCTTAGTTGAAGGTAGGCCTGTCAGAGGCGTTAAAGGTCCATCACAACTTATAAACATGCCATACTTTGACATTGTATGTGGCTTCGTACCTGATTATATGCATGCTGTCCTTCTTGGTGTAACCAGACAGATCACAGAGCTTTTACTTCAGAGTAGTGAGCAGCCCTATTACATTGGTAGACCAGACACAATGCAGGTAATAGAAAATCGCATCAGAAACATCTCATTACCCGCTTGCCTAGGCCACTTGAGGAGTTCAGATACTGGAAGGCATCAGAATGGAGAGCTTGGTTGCTTTTTTATTGCTTACCGTGTCTTGAAGGTGTTCTTGATTCTCAGTACTTGAAACATCTCAGTCTACTTGTCTCGGCTGTCTTCCTCCTTTTACAGGAGTGTATCACCTATGAGGAAGTCAACAAAGCAGACGTCATGCTTCTTGAATTTGTCATTAAATTTCAGTTACTTTATGGAGAGACAGCCATGACTTTCAATGTACATCTTCTCACTCACCTTGCTAAGTCAGTGAAACTCTGGGGTCCATTGTGGGCACACTCTGCATTTGTTTTTGAAAGTGCAAACGGCAGTCTGTTGAAGTTGGTCCATGGAACCAAATGTGTTGCTGTTCAGATTGTCAACAAGTTTCTGTTGCATAAAGCCTTGACATGCTTTGCAACAAAACATTTGATCAGTGACCGTGTGTTAAACCTCTGCAGAGAATTCAGTGAATATCCAAGAGTCCAGAAATATCTGCGGTGGCAGGAAACCACAGTTTTAGACAGTGGCACAACTAAACCTTTAAGAGATGAGGAGATAAATGCCTTCAGTGCTTCAGTGCTGGAAACTGTACTGATACACAATAGGATGATACATAAAGGTCTGATTTACACCAGCAAGGCCTACTGTCGTGCTAAGAGAAGAAGGGAGAGCTGCGTTCAATTATCAAATGGATGCCATGGTGAAATACAGAACATTGTGTCATTTACAACAGAAGTAGGGACAGAAATTGCTCTGTTCTTCCAGAGATTTGATTCGCAGCCCATCTTCGCACTTCCTCAGAACTCTGGTTTTGTGCCACATATTAAACTCGTTAGAGACAGTCAGTCCCCTCTGCAATTGGTCGCATTAAACAGCATCAGACAAAAATGTTTTAACATCTTTTCTTCAGATAATATCTTTATTTGTGACTTTCCAAACACATATGAGAGAGATTAAAGCAGTGTAGAAAGTGTAGGTTGTGTGTTTTAGGGTAGGGGTGTTGTGGCAGATTCGATGTCTCTTTGTCCCTTCAGATCTGGTCTCGAAGAAAAACTCGCAGAGTCTAAGTTTCAGGTCTCAGAAAAACTCACAGAGTCGAAGTTCCAGAAGTATTTAACTTTATTGTCAAGCAACAAAGTGAGATGCCAGCTCCGCATCTGAGGCTCCCTTAGCCGGGGCACAGTTTTATACAGGGACACAGTTTTTATTTCTTATCTCTTAAAAACACACCAAATTAATATCATTGGCTTTTTCTTATCTCTTAAAATACACCAAAGTAATATCATTGGCTGGTAATATTCACCCTAACAGTTATTTTCCATGATATCATCTACGGGGGCTCTTCTTCCACACCTCCTTCCCATGTACTCCCCGACCTTTCTGCCATAGACACTTCACTAATATAATTGCAGGTGTTGCTTATGTAAGAGAATTTTCTTAGTAAGGGTGACCAGCTTCCAGCTACTGTACATCTTTTGACTTCATTTCTCATGGCCTTCTGCCAATTGATGGTCAACTCTTTTCCCATTGGCCAAATGAAACATTGTATCAAAACAGTCAACACTACCCGGAGGCATAAGGGCTTCACGTGACACCCTTTAATGATGGTTGTGGCGAGGGGGGCGTGGTTTAGCGGGTTCTGCAACAGGAGGGAGCGTCTGGGGAAGCGCGGTGATTGAACGGGTTGAATGCAAATCACGAACACCTGTTTCTCGTTCCAGTAATTGGCGTGGAGACAGGATAAAACGCCAGGAGAAGCAGGAGCGGGGGAGAGAGAGAGAGTCTGCTGACAGTCAGTGTGTGAGCCCTGCTCGTTGCCTGGAGTGAAGCCCGTCCTCGGATGTGGAGTTATTGAGTGTGCGTTGCACCGTCCTTTTGTTTGTTTTGTTTGATATTTTCTCTGGTGAGAATAAAAAGACTGTCAGCAGCCAAAGCCGATCCCTGTCCTCTTCCTTCCCTCTACACAAGAACCTTACCACACTGGTGCCGAAACCCGGGAGGGAAGACGGAAGCCACCGCCATGCAGGCATCCCCCGCCGCTGGAAGCCGTTTGCGGACATCATCGCATCACTCGCGGTCCTTCATCAAGAACAACATCGGGCCCTGCTGGATCTCCGAAACGACCAGGAGCGCCGCTTCGAGGCGATTATCCAGGGCCAGCAGGAGGACCGCGAGAGGTTCCGGAGCTGGATAGACCGGGAGGTTCCCGCGGAGACCAGCGTGGCAGCTGCTGCCCCCTTCCAGCTGCCACTACAGAAGATGGGCCCGCAAGACGACCCGGAGGCCTTCCTGGACCTGTTTGAGAAGTCTGCCGAGGTGTCAGGTTGGCCCCGGGACCAGTGGCCCATGCGGCTCGTCCCGCTGCTTTCGGGCGAGTCGCAGGTGGCAGCACAGCAGCTGCCCATCCAGAACCTCCTGGTCTTCAACGACCTCAAGAGGGCCATCCTACAGCGGGTCGGCCGCTCCCCCGAGCAGCATCGTCAACGGTTTCGGTCTTTGGAGCTGGGGGAGGCGGGCCGGCCCTTCGTGTTGGCCCAACAGCTCCGGGACTCGTGCCGCAAATGGCTGATGGCCGACGGAGGCGACGTGGAGCAGATGATCGATCGCGTGGTGCTGGAACAGTTCACCACTCAGCTCCCGAAGAAGACCGCCGAGTGGGTCCAGTGCCACCGGCCCACGTCGCTGGATTCGGCCATCCAATTGGCGGAGGACCACTTGGTGGCGTGCCCAGGGGTCGGCGAACCCCTGCCATCTGTCTCTCTCTCTCCCTCTCTTCCTTCTCTCTCTCTCTCCCGACCTGTCCCTTTACCTAGGTCCCGTCCGCCCGGCCCGCCTCGTGTTCCGCCCCGGGGGCGGGGTGGAACGGATTTCCGGCCGTGTGTGGCGCCGAGAGCCCCGCCCAGGGGGGCGGGACTGGCCACCGCCGGGCTGGACCCCGCGCCTGCTTCTCCCCTCTCTCCACGCCAATCATCCGGCCCGTTCTCCGCCACTGGAGCGGCGGGCAGGTCTGGGCCGGCCTGCTGGCGTTGCGGGGACCCGGATCACTTCATAGACCGGTGTCCAGTGATGGAGGTGGGGACATTGATCCGGGTCCCGGACGACCTGCAGGTTGCCCCCGGTCAAGCTGGTCAGTACCAGATACCAGTGAGTATCAAGGGGGGTACATATCAGGCTTTGGTGGACTCAGGTTGTAACCAAACCTCTGTGCATCAAAGCCTGATTTCATCCGGGGCATTGGATACAGGCCGCATGGTTAGGGTACGGTGTGTGCACGGGGATATCGCGAGTTATCCGTTGGTGTCAGTCAGGATTCTATTTAGGGGACAAAAGCATAGTGTGGAGGTGGCAGTTAATCCGCACCTCCGGCACCCGATAATTTTGGGGACGAATTGGCCCGCATTTAATAAATTATTGGGACATTTATGTTCGGGTGCCTCTTGGAATAGATGTTCGCGGGGGAAGGAAGTGCGAGTGCAGGCGGGGGAGACTGATCGGGGACCAGTGGTGACTGCCTCAGGGGAACAGAGCGGAATCGGGAGACTGATTCTCTCGGACCGTGATGATTTCCCCCTGGAGCAGTCTCACGATGACACGCTGAAAAATGCGTTTGAGAGGGTCAGCACGATCGACGGTCAGCCTCTCCAGCCTGGACGGCCACTGACTTATCCCTATTTTGCGATTATTAAAGATAGGTTGTATCGAGTGACCCAAGACACTCAATCAAAAGAAGATACAACCCAGTTATTAGTACCAAAGAGCTGCAGGGAAATGCTTTTCCATGCGGCTCACGCTAACCCAATGGCTGGACACTTAGGACAAACAGCGACACTAAATCGCCTCATGACCCGATTCTTTTGGCCGGGCATTCACGAGAACGTGCGCAGGTGGTGCGCGTCTTGTCGTGAATGTCAGCTGGTAAATCCTCCGGCCACTCCAAAAGCGCCTTTGCGCCCCCTTCCATTAATGCAGGTCCCCTTCGAACGAATTGGCATGGACCTCATCGGGCCATTAGAGCGATCAGCGAGAGGGCATCGTTTTGCATTAGTCATTGTGGATTATGCAACACGATATCCAGAAGCAGTGGCTCTCCGCAACATTTCTGCTAAGAGTGTTGCGGACGCCCTCTTCAGTTTAATCTCCCGAGTGGGGATTCCGAAAGAAATCCTCACTGATCAAGGCACGGCGTTTATGTCACGTACGCTACGCGAACTGTATGAATTGTTGGGCATTAATTGTTGTGGCTTTCACCCACAAACGGACGGGTTGGTCGAACGTTTTAATCGCACGCTTAAATCCATGATTCGTAAGTTCGTTCAAGAAGACGCCAAAAATTGGGATAAATGGTTGGAACCCCTGTTGTTCGCTGTGCGAGAGGTCCCGCAAGCCTCCACGGGGTTTTCCCCCTTTGAGCTTCTCTTTGGGCGCCACCCCCGCGGGGTGCTGGATGTCCTAAGAGAGTCTTGGGAGGACGGACCATCTCAATCGAAAAATGAAATTCAGTACGTGCTGGACTTGAGAACAAAACTCCACACTTTGGGGCGGCTATCTATGGAGAATTTGTTACAAGCCCAGGACAGACAGTGCCGGTTGTATGACAGGGGAACTAATCTGCGTAAATTTGCACCGGGAGAGAAAGTACTCATATTACTCCCCACGTCAAGCTCAAAATTACTGGCGAAGTGGCAAGGACCATTTGAGGTCACACGGCGAGTTGGTGATCTCGATTATGAAGTAATACGGTCCGATAGGAGAGGGGCACGTCAAATTTATCACCTCAACCTCCTGAAAAAGTGGAGTGAGGCGGAGTCAGTGATGCTGGCGACGGTGATTAGCGGAGAGGATGATCTCGGGCCAGAGGCGAATGTAAAAAAACAATCCCTCGCTCTGGCCCCGGGGGGAGATCACCTTTCGCCCTCACAGCTCACTGATGTTTCCAAATTACAGGCTGAGTTTGCCGACGTGTTCTCTCCCCTACCGGGCCGTACTGACCTCATTCAGCACCACATCGAGACCGAGCCGGGCGTGGTGATTCGCAGCCGGCCGTATAGGTTACCTGAACACAAAAAAAAAGTGGTTCAGGCAGAATTAGAGGCAATGCTTGACATGGGGGTAATAGAGGAATCCAGCAGTAACTGGGCGAGCCCGATAGTTTTGGTTCCCAAAACGGACGGCTCAGTGCGGTTCTGTGTGGATTATCGCAAGGTGAATGCAGTGTCGAAATTCGACGCGTATCCAATGCCGCGTGTGGACGAATTGCTTGACCGGCTTGGTACAGCTCGCTTTTATTCGACACTGGACTTAACTAAAGGGTATTGGCAGATCCCCTTGTCTCCATTATCCAAAGAAAAGACCGCTTTCACGACGCCGTTTGGATTACACCAGTTCGTGACCCTTCCGTTCGGGCTGTTCGGGGCACCGGCTACCTTTCAGCGACTCATGGACAAGATCTTACGGCCCCATGCTGCGTATGCGGCTGCCTATCTGGATGACATTATTATTTTTAGTAATGATTGTCAGCGGCATATGCAGCATTTGAGGGCTGTCCTGAGATCGCTGAGAGGAGCTGGGCTCACGGCCAACCCGAAGAAGTGCGCAATTGGGCGCGTGGAAGTAAGGTATCTGGGCTTCCACTTGGGATATGGACAGGTGCGTCCCCAAATTGATAAGACAGCAGCGGTTGCAACCTGTCCGCGTCCCAAGACCAAAAAGGAGGTAAGACAGTTCCTCGGGCTGGCGGGATATTACAGAAGGTTTGTGCCTAATTATTCGGACCTCACCAGCCCGTTGACTGATCTGACTAAAAAGGATGCACCAGATACGGTCCAGTGGACGGAGCTGTGCCAGCAGGCCTTTACCCAGGTGAAGGCTGCTTTATGTGGCGGGCCGTTACTTCATTCCCCTGATTTCTCTCTCCCCTTTTTGTTGCAGACAGACGCGTCGGACAGGGGGCTGGGTGCAGTCCTGTCCCAGGAGATAGAGGGTGAGGAGCGGCCGGTGCTGTACATTAGCCGTAAGCTCTCCAAGAGAGAGGCTAAGTACAGCACCGTGGAGAAAGAGTGTTTAGCCATCAGGTGGGCCGTCCTCACCCTCCGCTATTATCTCCTGGGGCGGGAGTTCACCCTCTGTTCGGACCATGCCCCTCTGCAGTGGCTCCACCGCATGAAGGACACCAACGCGCGGATCACTCGTTGGTATCTCGCTTTACAGCCTTTTAAATTCAAAGTGATCCACAGGCCGGGTGTTCAGATGGCTGTGGCCGACTTCCTCTCCAGAAATGGGGGGGGGCTGCAGGCCGGACGGCTCCCCGGCCTGAGTCGGGCGGTGGGGGTATGTGGCGAGGGGGGCGTGGTTTAGCGGGTTCTGCAACAGGAGGGAGCGTCTGGGGAAGCGCGGTGATTGAACGGGTTGAATGCAAATCACGAACACCTGTTTCTCGTTCCAGTAATTGGCGTGGAGACAGGATAAAACGCCAGGAGAAGCAGGAGCGGGGGAGAGAGAGAGAGTCTGCTGACAGTCAGTGTGTGAGCCCTGCTCGTTGCCTGGAGTGAAGCCCGTCCTCGGATGTGGAGTTATTGAGTGTGCGTTGCACCGTCCTTTTGTTTGTTTTGTTTGATATTTTCTCTGGTGAGAATAAAAAGACTGTCAGCAGCCAAAGCCGATCCCTGTCCTCTTCCTTCCCTCTACACAAGAACCTTACCACAATGGTCTTGTTCATTTCACAGCCACCTGTTGTCTGGTGGAAAATTACCAACAAAATATGCTCAAGTAAACTTGTTTGACCCTTACAGTTACAAAGGCCAAGAGGGCCTCACAACACTTCTAGCTTTTATAGTAAGCAAACAAATTCTACAATTGTTTTCTATTGGATGGATAAAATACTCCATCAGGGGTTGTGAATGAGGGGAGAGAACAGATTGACAGTCACACAGAAACACAGCATCACTACATGAAAAGAGCTGCACTGTGACACACCTACATCTACAATCCCCCCACCCTAGACTCCTACACACACCCCCTTCCTCATTGACACCCCCTCACCCAAACCTCCCACAGCCATACACCCACATCCCACAAACCCACTCTTGCCACCACACTTTCCTCACCCAACCCACACCCATACACCCTCCTATACCCTCTACACCCATCCACACCCCTCACATCAACTACCTCTCACCCAAACCACTTCTCCCACATCGAAATACCCACCTGTACCCTACACTAACTCCCACACCCACCAGCAATGTGAAACCCACCCATAACCCATACAATAATGGTGTCTCTGGGTGGTTGTAGGGGGTATAAGTAAGTGTCTGGGGTAATGGTGAGTTTTTGGGTGGGTGTACGGGGTGTTAGTAGGGATGTTAGTGAGTGTCTAGGTTAGTGTAGTGGGTATTAGTGAGTATTTGGGTGGGTGTACGGGGTGTTAGTGAGTGTCTAGGTTAGTGTAGGGGGTAATGGTGAGTTTTTGGGTGGGTGTACAGGGTGTTAGCAGGGATGTTAGTGAGTGTCTGGGACAGTATAGGTGGTGTTAGTGAGTATTTGGGTGGGTGTACGGGGTGTTAGTAGGGATGTTAGTGAGTGTCTGGGTCAGTGTAGGGGGTATTAGTGAGTATTTGGGTGGGTGTACGGGGTGTTAGTAGGGATGTTAGTGAGTGTCTGGGTCAGTGTAGGGGGTATTAGTGAGTATTTGGGTGGGTGTACGGGGTGTTAGTAGAGATGTTAGTGAGTGTCTGGGTCAGTGTAGGGGGTAATGGTGAGTTTTTGGGTGGGTGTACGGGGTGTTAGTAGGGATGTTAGTGAGTGTCTAGGTTAGTGTAGGGGGTATTAGTGAGTATTTGGGTGGGTGTACGGGGTGTTAGTGAGTGTCTAGGTTAGTGTAGGGGGTAATGGTGAGTTTTTGGGTGGGTGTACAGGGTGTTAGCAGGGATGTTAGTGAGTGTCTGGGACAGTATAGGTGGTGTTAGTGAGTATTTGGGTGGGTGTACGGGGTGTTAGTAGGGATGTTAGTGAGTGTCTGGGTCAGTGTAGGGGGTATTAGTGAGTATTTGGGTGGGTGTACGGGGTGTTAGTAGGGATGTTAGTGAGTGTCTGGGTCAGTGTAGGGGGTATTAGTGAGTATTTGGGTGGGTGTATGGGGTGTTAGTAGGAATGTTAGTGAGTGTCTGGGTCAGTGTAGGGGGTAATGGTGAGTTTTTGGGTGGGTGTACGGGGTGTTAGTAGGGATGTTAGTGAGTGTCTGGGACAGTGTAGGGGGTATTAGTGAGTATTTGGGTGGGTGTACGGGGTGTTAGTAGGGATGTTAGTGAGTGTCTGGGTCAGTGTAGGGCAGTGTTTCTCAACTCCAGTCCTCAGGACCCACTGCTCTGCACATTTTGTATGTATCCCTTATTTAACGCACCTGATTCAGATCATCAGCTCATTAGGAGAGACTCCATGACCTGAACTGAGTGTGTCAGGTAAGAGAGACATACAAAATGTGCAGAGCAGTGGGTCCCGAGGACTGGAGTTGAGAACCACTGGTGTAGGGGGTAATGTTGAGTTTTTGGGTGGATGTACGGGGTGTTAGTAAGTGTGTCTGGGTGGGTGTTAGTGTATGGGTTATGGGTGGGTTTCACACTGCTGGTGGGTGTGGGAGTTAGTGTAGGGTACAGGTGGGTATTTCGATGTGGGAGAAGTGGTTTGGGTGAGAGGTAGTTGATGTGAGGGGTGTGTAGGGGTGTGGATGGGTGTAGAGGGTATAGGAGGGTGTATGGGTGTGGGTTGGGTGAGGAAAGTGTGGTGGCAAGAGTGGGTTTGTGGGATGTGGGTGTATGGCTGTGGGAGGTTTGGGTGAGGGGGTGTCAATGAGGAAGGGGGGTGTGTGTAGGAGTCTAGGGTGGGGGGATTGTAGATGTAGATGCGTCACAGTGCAGCTCTTTTCATGTAGTGATGCTGTGTTTCTGTGCGACTGTCAATCTGTTCTCTCCCCTCAGTCACCCACAACCCCTATTCCAACACAAAAAAGCTACACTTTCAGATCTTTGCTATAGTCAGCCATGCTTTTGAGAATTGTATTTAACAGTAAGTGGGGAACCGAGTTTTGAGCAATTGAGGTAGTTGACTTGTGATTACTTTAGCCTGGATATTTGCCTCGAGTCGACAACAGCATGTCTTGCCTTAACTGTAAAATTGTGATCATGCGACGAACAACCGTATAAGTCCAAAAAAACAAAAATTGAGATAACCATGTGACTTCAATGTATGTGTGCCACTTTGTATACAGAATCACTTTGGGGGGTGTTCGCGCGACCAAACCTCTGAATTTAAAATTCCGTTTATGTCCACTAACGAAAAATGGAGACGCCGGTTGCTTTCATGTCCGCTGCGGACATTAATAGACAAAACGTCGGCAAAAAAAGGAGAGCGAACATGAATGAATGGAAGGACAGAGCAAGGAAGTCTTTGAGGGATGCTGGGAAACCATATGTGAACCGGAGAGGAGAGCAAAAACGAGGAAAAAGTCCACCAAAAGAGGTGAGTGAAAAACTGTATACAAAGTATCTACATAAAGTTAGCGGTTACAGTCAGAGGGGCGTGTAGGCTACTGGGCGCGTCGTCTGGTCTACTACAGTTCATTCATATAGCTCACTCTGTTTAAAGGTTCAAGTCATGAATGGGTATGAAAATCGATATGAAAGCTGAGAAAATTAGGATTCAGGGGACGTTTTAAACATGTCTCTACTCCTTATAACCACGGAGAAATGAATCGAAACGCTTTAGGTGCGTCTCTAACACCAGCCCAGCTGCATTTGTTTTTTTACCATTCATTGATTGTGTTATAAGCACTGCTGGCAGAATTTTATATACATAAACAAACATATGTAAATTCATCCCCAATCTTTAAGATATTTAGAGTAGAATTTGATTGCTTTATGTCTTCACTGAAATTGGTAAAAAAAAAAAAGAAAAAAAGAAAAAAAGTCATTGACGTGTTTAAAATATTTTGATATAATTTTTGGATCCCTGTTACCATTTAATGCAACACTTTGTTTTTGTAATATTGTATGCTATGCTATGTTTGTTACTTGTTATTTAATAAATAATAAAAATAAATTAAAAAAGGTAATAATAAAAAAAAATGCATTGAGTGTGTAAGCTGTTATATATTCTAGCTAGTAACCTTAATAGCTGCTAATAGCTCTAGTGTTTTATAGCTCAAAAAAACAAAAACGCTAATGTGACTTTGTTTCTATTAAGGGAAAGGCGTGCAAGGAGACATGTCCCAGGCAGTGTTCAAGCCTAACAGATCAAAGAAAACTCCAGCTCTTCACAGAGTTTTATGCTGTCTCTTATGAGAGGCAGCAGGCTATCATTCTCTCTGGTTTGGAGCAGGTATGCTAACTTAAGCAATTCATGACCATATCATGTCAACAGTATGCAATGCATTACAATGTAGGCCCATGAAATAACCAGTGAATTGAATACTACTGTATACCTTCAATTCACTAAGACTGCACATGTGCCTGATCACTGATCATCCCAATATGTCTTTTTACTTCTAGCACAAGGTGAGTCGCAGACGACCACGTGGGCCCGACACTGAGAATACTAAGAGGAAGTACACCTTCAAGTACCATGTGCAACAAGGAGGCCAAAGACTTGCTGTTTGTAAGCTCACATTTATGTCAGTCTTTCAACTGACCAACAGTCGCCTACAGGCAAGTTTTATACAGCCTAGCTTTTTCCGTTTGTTAACTTTTTATTACATGCATGATTTTAATTAGATACATTGTCCATAACATATTTATTTAAAGTTACTTATCTTTGAATAGGTTATTCAAGAAAAGTTAGGCAGTCAGTCTGAGGGAACAGAGCAGGTAGTCAGGTCTCCATTAGAGGACTTCAGAGGAAAACACAAGAACAGGTAAAAAAAAAAAACTTGAAGGACCTCATGCTCTCGTCCTGTTAGTTTTTAAAGCTGCACCAATGTCAGCATCAGTTGCCCTACAACATTCCCTGATCTAATGGTGCACTGGACGCTGGCATTATAGGGCGTCGGGTGCCTTGCCACCCTATAACGCCAGCATGCACAAACTGTAAGGGTTAGGATTCAGCTCACTGTTATTGCCCAGTCAGGAAACATATTTTTGCACTTTGAGATCGATATCAGAGGTAATGCAAATGTAATGTATGATCGCGGGATTTCGAGATCGGCCAAAATGTCTGGGATTCGGCTTTTGCGTTCTACAGTTGCCATTCATTGTGTTTACTGTGGCGAGCAGGACGAGACTGAGGGCCGCTGGAGAACGGCGCGAGGCCGGTGGCGTGATTACTGATGAGCGACACCTGTGAGACGCACCAGTCTCGTATCTCTCACGGAGGAGCGGGAATTTTCTTAGCAATGCTAAAACGCACACATCAATCGATCACATGTTTACTGTTCATGTAAACACTACATTCAGATTCACCAATCAGAATAGATTCAGTTAGATTGAAACAAAAGGTGTGCATGTAAACAATGACGATTTTTGTGTCATCGGAGGATTTTTTTTCAGACAAAAAATATATAAATCTCTCATCTCAGGGGGATATGAGGGAGGAAAGCATGGTAATTTGAAAATACTACTGGTTTTCTACTAATACAAAGCTTAATGCTAAATCCTGAAGTATCCCTTTAATGATTGTTTGTGAAAAACAAAATCCTATAGTTTAGAGAAAAGTTTACAATTATATTCAATTTTATTGTCACAGAAACAATGCAATTGTGCAAAACAGACCAGCATAGTTTATTATATTTCCCTTGTTCATGAGTTGTGTTGTTTATTTTTTAGGCCTCATAGCATTCATCCTGCAGTGAGAGAGGGGATAAGAGAGCACATCCTGAGCTTCCCACGCCAACCGAACCACTACTCACGGATGAAGGGAGATGTGGAGAGGGAGTACCTGAGCCCTGATTTAAACCTGCTCCGCATGTTCCGCCTGTACAAGGAAAACAATCCAGCATCCACTGCAAAGTTCTGGCTCTATAGGGACATCTTCAAGCAGCAAAACCTCAGTTTTGGGCAGCCAAGAAGTGATACTTGTGCAAAATGTGACGCCCTGTTCTCAAAATTAGTTGCTGCTACAACAGATGGAGAAAGGTTGAAGATCACAGCCGAGAGTGAGCTTCACCACCGGAAAGCCGAAAAAGCGTACACCCAGTTGCAGGCTGACACAGAGTGGGCCAAAGCCAATGATGACTGCCATGTCATTTGTATCGACATGCAGGGGGTAGTGTTCACGCCAAACCTGACACACTCCAACGTGTACTATCAACGGCAGCTGGCCAACTACAACCTCTGTATCCAGGAGATGGGCACTGACAAACCTCCTACAATGTGCCTCTGGCATGAGGGCATCGCTCACAGAGGTTCCATCGAGGTGGCAAGCTGTCTTTTGAAGTGGGCAGAAACATCTTTCGCTCCCCTAGTCCAGGCAAAGGAACGGAAGCTCATCATCTTTAGTGACCGATGCTGTGGGCAGAACAACAACTGGCGAGTCCTAAACCTCATGGCCCTACTCGTATCTAGAGGGTACTTCAGTCAGATAGAGCAGAAGTTCATGGTGTCTGGTCACTCCTTCCTTCCCTGTGACCGTTCATTTGCCACGCTGGACAAGAGGCGTAAGGTGTCCACACTCCACACCCCCAGCGATGTCGCCGAGATGATCCGTGGAGCCAGGCAGCTGCATCCATTTAAAGTAATTGAGATGAAATGTGTGGACTTCAGGCAGCTCCCTGATGCAACATTAAAGCATCCACCTGGCTTCCTAATCACATCCATGATGTGGTTGAAAGTGACAGGTAAAAAACTAAAGAACTAAAGAACTAGACTAAAACTAAACTGGTTTTCTGAGATTAACAGTGTTGGGGATATGTGCGTGAAGGAACAATCTTTATTGAATTTCTTGTTGAATCATGATTTCAGCTACTGATCCATGGTGTGTCCACACAAAACGGAGCCACAGCCTCTACGAGGGATGGAAGCATTGGCTGATCACCAAACAGAGGAAGAATCAACCACCTCCAGCTCCCTTGTTCTCCACCACGTATGCTCGTGCTTACGAGGACCCTCTGCCCATCAAGAAGGAGAAGCACCGTGACCTTATGAAAATGCTAGCCTACATGCCAGCGGAGGCCCAAGCATTTTATGGGACATTAGAATGTGAAGAGTAGCCTGGTATGTGTAGGTCATGTGCAGGGTAAGGTGGGATATATTGTGTATATTGTGTGAAATTAATCATAAAAGTAGTTGTAGCTTATCTTGTATGCCTTATCTTATGTTGTATAATAGGAATATATAGGTATTTATTTTATTTTATTTAGAACAAAAAAAAGGAAGACGTATATGGCAAACTAGCATATGGAACCAGAATGGAATGAAGATGATGTATGTCTGTATTGTAAATATGTATTGTTTACCGTTATGACTGTTTATTGTTTGTATGTATTGTTTATTGTAAGTATGTACGGTTTGTTTGTACTGACGTTTATTTTCTGTACTATAAGTAGGCCTATGTATTGTTCATTGTTCGTACCGTATTGTCCGCGTTTTTGTTCTGTGATTTACGTTGGCAAAAAATAAAAGAAATTGAAAGAAAGAAATGCTTAATATTTTCTTTAAGGTTCTGTTACTGTATTAAAACTAAGATAAAGGAATCAAATCTCCAGTGGTTTAAATTGATATGATTAATTGGACTTATACTGTTATTCCACATTAACTGGACATATACTGTTCTTCCACATTCCAGAAATGTAAATTACTCTAACTTTTTATTTTTAAGATTGATACTAAAATATCTTATCTCATTAGAATTGGGAAGCTTTTGTTGTCTATCTTCAAGTAAAAAAAAAAAAAAAGTAATATAATATTCAGAGTCCAAATTAAAAAAAATGTATTATTCAAAAATTGAAAATATGGACTTATATGGTTCTTCGTCTCAAGCCCACAATTGTCAGAACCGATAAAAGATGTTAATGAAAAACAAATGTGAGTTTACATTCTCTATAAAAAGTAGTGTTTAATTATTTTACAAACTCCAGCATCACATTATTAATTTTGTAGCTTTGGTGCTTGTGTTTATAGTTTTAAAAGAATTCCATCCTTGGAACTTTATGCCTATTCCCAACTGAAGTATATGTAAAATAGTACATAGTGTTAAAGAAAACAAATAAAATCATAATCTGTACATACTAAATAACATCAATCAGTGCTCAATGACTCAAACATTCCAGAAGTTATATTTATGTATGTGTAACTTGTCTGAATGGGAATGAAATGAATATAAATTGTGTATCAGATTATTAAGATATTTTGATTTTTTTTTCTAGTATTTTTTCATTGCTGATGACATTAAAATTATTTATTATAGAAATGCGGTGTTTGTTTTATTTGTATTTAAGTCTATTCATAACCCAAACACTTGTTAAAAATGAAAGTTGATTATATTTGGTCATACAACTATGGTGAATGTATTTCTTCAGACAATAATTTTATCTCATTTTATTCAGAGCATGCTACAGATTCATGCTATATTTTATGCTATAATTTATTTGTGAAACCAGTTTTATCATTTTGTTTTAGACTCCTCTCAGATATATTATATCATTAGCAACTAGAATAATTTAAGCTGTACCATCTAGCCTGCTTGACAATGATATAAACTACCCTTGAATTTAACCTTGTCAGTAAGTGGAACAATCTGATTAATTTGTAATTTGGTCAAATAGGCTGCGTTTACACTTGGCATTAACACGCAACCTGTATACGGATGTTGTCCACATACACATTGAAAAGACAAGTGTAAATGCACGTCTGATTGGAATGTTATCCGATCAGTGTGTCCTGGTCCAGAGGTAGTTGAGGATGCATTGTGATCAAATTTCAGTGTAATGTAAACGCAATCCAGCCATTATCTGCATTCGCAGGTCGACATCATGCAAAACGCCGCACCCTCTCTCGCGAACTGTCAGAAAAAAAGACGGAGAGCCCCCGTATGGAGACTATTGAGACTTCTACCCTTTGATTTGTAAATTGTCCCTCGACTGAAAATGCTTTTCAAAAGAAAACCCACCATTTCCCACCACCGGGCCATTCTCTGCAGACTTATTTAAATATTGTGCAGGAAAGACCAATCCGATCGGTTACCTAGATAGAAAAATCAGTTGATGTTGCCAAGTGTAAACGTGCTGTGTTTTGATTGACTGATGATCCGATCTGCTTTATCAGATCACGGTGATCACATGTTAATGCCAAGTGTAAAGGCAGCCATAGACACCAGCTTGGCCAGGTTCGGAGACCAGCCTGGCCAGGCTGGAAGGCCAGCTGACTAACCAGCTAAAACCAGCCTGGCCAGGCTGGGAGACCAGCTGACTAACCAGCTAAAACCAGCCTGGCCAGGCTGGGAGACCAGCTTAAACCAGCTTGGCCAGGCTGGGAGACCAGTTAAAACCAGCTATTTCCAGCTTAAACCAGCTGAAACCAGCCAACCAGCTTAGGCTGGTTTAAGATGTTTTTTTTAGCAGGGTAGGCTAATAACGTATATAACAAACACAATTGCAACACGGTTATCTCATGTACGCCACCTTAAAACACATTTTCTGTATTGTTTTCGATTATTGACTAATTAATTACAGTTTAAATGCTCGGTTTTATCATGTCTTACCTGAAAAATATTTCAACCGGCGGGAAATACCGCAACGATGCCGCGTCATCCAGTGAACTTCCGATCTGATTGGATCTGGAATCATCTCTTGTATTTGTATCGGTGATTAACCATGAAGATGGATGATAACAGTAGGCGCAGCAGGCCCCTTCTGGCCCATATCTATGAGCTGATAACCACTGATAATGCCCATTCATTCGAGTGATAACATTTGAAGCGGGTGCTCAGAGAGCATGGAGAAGGAGGGGAGAATTTCTGTGGTTTCCATTGAGATGTTATTGTCAGTGTGTGGTGTGGAGAATTGGCCGCTGATGGTTGTTATTTTATGCCTGAAGAATGTGGCAAAGTCATCGGCTGTAAGAGCTGATGTGGAAGGGAGGGGAGGAGGGCAAAGAAGAGATGAGAAGGTTTTGAAAAGTGTGCGGGAGTCAGTTGAATTGTTAATTTTAGTGTGAAAGTATGAGGTTTTTGCATTGGAGACATTAGTAGAGAAAGAAGAAAGGAGTTACTGATATAAACAAAGGTCAGTAGGATCTTAGATTTGCGCCACTTCCTCTCTGCAGCCCTGAGTTTAGACCGATGCTCACGGAAAACATCAGAGAGCCAGGGGGCAGAGGGGGTGGCGCAGGCTGGTCTGGTTAAAAGGGGGCAGAAGTCATCTAAGCAATTAGTATATATATATATATATATATATATATATATATAGCTCTGGAAAAAATTAAGAGACCACTTAACATTGATTTCTGAACTTGGAGTGGTCTATTAATTTTTTCCAGAGCTGTATATATATATCATATATCAATATATCAGGTTGCGTTAGACTTTAACATTGTCCAGGATCGTAAAAAACATTAATCTATTATTACCCGTCATTTTAATTTTCATATTTTAATTATAACACATATAATTGCTTTTATATGTGAACAAAAATAAAAGCAATTAATGTGTTATTATAATTAAAATATGAAAATTAAAATGACGGGTAATTCACACGTGAAATTTCTCTGTACTGTAGGCCTACTAATAGGCTACGTGTTGGTAGTCATTAAAGAAAACGTAGTTTCATATTTATGTTTACATAGTCCTGTGTTATGTTTTAAATTCATCTATTTGATTATGAAAAGTGAAGAGCATGAGTAAGATGCATCATAAGATGCGCAGTATGTCGGGAGGCATGAAGTGGGTCAGACATGATTTTGACCACTTCATGAAGTTTTGTTTTGTAGAAAGCCTTTCTTTAAAGTGAATTTCATTTTGTAAAAATTGTATCTTAATTTTAATCAATGTTTCATTAACCAGTTGCCTGGATTTAATAAATAAGAAGCAAATATAGCAGACAATATAATCATGACATGGAGGCGCGGGCGCGATCACTGGCGCGTGAACTGGATTGGTCTTACAGGCTAAATGAACCGAAACTCAGTGTATAGGCTGCACAGACATGAGAAATATATCTATAGAAAGCTTGAAATATTTACTTAAATGAAAACTAAATAATTCAAAACGAAAAGAAATATGCTACTCTGATTATGTAGAATAAACCGAATGAAGTGTGCATTCTCTCTCTAAGAGTGTCCATGAGGAGATGATGAGAGTCAATGTCAACATCTTTGCCGCCGACACTGATTCAGAAAACATTAGTTTATTACTAAACAAATAAATTGTCTCCTTGCTGTTTTGGTCACATTCATAAGACCAATATCGATTCGTAAATCCCAGTCGATCTTTTGGTAGGCTTTCATCGTGATGTGGAATCGCGTTACAGTCACTGGATTACTGCTGCTATCTCTGGGTGTTTGCGGATCACTAACCATCATTTTATGCTGATGACACCCAGATATACATTCACTCAAAACCTGATGTAAATGCGGCTGTTTCATTTCTTTCTAACTGTATCACAGAAATCAAAAAATGGATGTCTGTTAATTTCCTATGTCTAAACAGTGATAAGACTGAAGTGATGCTCATTGGTTCGCCTCACCGGTTACGCAGAGTGGAACCTGTAGCTTTACATGTAGATGGCTTGGTTATTCAGTTCCAAAACAAATTAAAAAAACTTGGGAGTAATATTTGATTCCAATTTAACATTTGATCTTCACGTACGAAATACTGTTAAAGTTTCTTTTTTTCATCTCAGAAATATATCCAGATTACGGTCCATGCTGAGTTTTCCTGTAGCTGAAAAATTAGTTAATACCCTGGTTTTCTCTAGAATTGATTATTGTAATGCCCTGTTAGCAGGAGCATCAAAATCTACTTTGAACAAACTACAGTGGGTTCAAAACTCTGCTGCGCGTATTTTGACTAGGACAAGACAAAGAGATCATATAACACCTATTTTAGAGACCTTGCATTGGCTCCCTGTCAAATTTCGTATTGATTTTAAAATTCTTATGTTAACCTACAAGGCATTAAATGGACTTGCTCCTCAATATCTAACTGAGCTTTTAATACCCTACATTCCGACACGTGATCTTCGTTTGGCTGATGCTGGTCTTTTAGTTGTTCCGGTAACACAGTTAAGAACAATAGGTGATAGGGCGTTCTCTTCAGTTATGGAATTCTCAGCCTTCCGAGATTAGAAATGCAGCATCCCTAAAAATGTTTAAATCATCTCTTAAAACTCATTATTTTAGGGAAGCATTTGGGTGAAAAAGTGATTCTTGTGGTTGTCATGTGGTGTACTTTATGTATTTTTTTTATTTCTTTAAATTTTTTTCCCCATTGTTTATAAATACCTTTTGTAATGTGTTTTTTTATGCCTATTTTATGTATCTTAATTTTACTTATGTAAAGCGCTTTGAGAAATGACTTTTAAAAGCGCTATACAAAATAAAGTTATTATTATTATTATTATTATTACAAAATCATGTCTGACCCACTCCATGTCTCCCGATATATTGCGCATCTTATGATGCATATTACTCATTCACTTTTCATAATCAAATAGATGAATTTAAAACAACACAGGACTATGTAAACATAAATATGAAACTACGTTTTCTTTAATGACTACCAACACATAGCCTATTAGTAGGCCTACAGTACAGAGAAATTTCATGTGTGAATTACCCGTCATTTTAATTTTCATATTTTAATTAAGATTAAAATTAAAATATTAAAATATTCTGGTCGCTTTATAACATTAATATTGAACCATTGAACTCACATGAACTAATTTAAATATGTTTTTAATATATTAATGGATCTTGAGAGAGGAAATGGCATTGCTGGCTATGCAGGCTCCACGGAGCCATCTGATTTTTATCAAAAATATCTTAATTTGTGTTCTGAAGGTTAACGAAGGTCTTACGGGTGCGAAACGGCATGAGGGTGAGTAATAAATGACAGAATTTTCATTTTTGGGTGAACTAACCCTTTAAATGATTTTTAAAAATGTAATGTCCTAAATATAACTACCTGTCTAGGATCACCATCTTCTATATTCCATGGAAGAGTAGAATCCAGAATGTCAAAACTATCATGGGCAATTCCAATCTGGATCTCTGAGTACTCTAGTTCTAGCTCATAAGAAACAGACGACCCTGGATCTTCATTCAAACTCACCAAATCATCAGATTCATAGTGATCAAGAGTGGATTCATTTTCCTCATTGGAATTTTGACTGGGAGAAAAGCTATCCTCCTCTTCAATGGGTGATGGTGATGTTGATTGACTGACAGGCAAATGATCACTTGTCTGAGGAAGAGATTGTCCTGATATTCTTGCCGTGTTTCTGGTTCTCCTAGTTCTCCTCGTCTGTTGAAAGGATCCATGAAGAAAATATTAAAATAACACAATCATATAAATGTATAAATACATACTCTGTCTGTGTGTGTGTGTATACAGTGCATGCAGAATTATTATGCAAGTTGATTTTCTGATTTTTTTTTTTTTTTTTTTTAATCTTAATTATTTTATCTTGGAATTTATCTTCCAGTATCTGGCAGCAAGTTTTGGGAGCTCATTTTAGTCTTGTGACTCTTATTAAGTAGGGTCATTTTTTGAAGATTCTTTACCATAGCAAAGTCTCAGAGATCCTGAGTTCTGGAAAATGGTGGCACAGCAGACTAAAGGGTTCCTGATGGTTTCACTTTTAATTCTTCTTGAATTCATGCAGTTAATATGCGTAATTTCTTCTCCACCCATTTTTGTCTGACCCCTAATTCAAATAAGCATTTGATCATTTTTGACTTTTCAGTTAAAATTGATTGGCCCATTTTATCTGTAAAAGAATTCTGCACACACTGTGTATGTGTGTGTGTGTGTGTGTGTGTTATATACATATGTTTGTGTGTTTATATGTGTGTGTGTGTGTGTGTAGTTAACACACATACATAGATAAAGAACACATACATGTAAATATCTAAAATATACTATATATATTATATATATATATATATATATATATATATATGTGTGTGTGTGTGTGTGTGTGTGTGTAAATTTTGTTATGCTCAGTTATTTAACTATACCTTTGATAAGTTATTTTATATAATCCACAGCTTACCATTGTCAGCTCTCTATCCAGTTCGTCAAGAGCAAAATCTGAGGACGAGTCTGATGAAACTTGGGGAGAATTCCCCAAGTCTTTTTCCATCGAGCACAAGTACAGCCGTAGCATTCTGAGTTTACTCTGCTCATACAGTTCATTCACTGTAATATTTAATGGCATTGTGGTCTGACTGAAATCACGCATCTCAAAAGTATAGCTTTCTGCGGGGCCTTTTGAAGAAATTCCTTTGGGAAAAAACAAATCCTTCCCTATCGTCATCAATTCCTCAACTGAAGTGTTCTTTTTAACCGTCAGATGTCGCGTTCCTCCTCCATGTCTTGTCCAAACTTGGCGAAATTCTCCTTTATGGCAATGAAGCCAACCAATTTCCAATCGTCTGGTCTGTTTAGATGCATGTTTATTGCTGATACCTGATAGTTTGTTTAATAAACTCCCGTCATTTGCAGGTGTTCTGCCACCTTTTTGCACCTTGTCTCTTAATCTCTGTAGTACAGTGGACTTGGTGGGTTCACATGCCACGAGTCTTTGACAGCAAAATGCTCTAACTGCAAGACGATCCCCATAACTGACAATATATTTTGCAAGATCGTCATCAGTCATAATTGCAATGACACTTATGTTAATCTAAAAAGGAAAGGTAAACTATAAATACATGTGCAACAAACACATATTCGTGTCATGACAAGGCCTCGTGAATAATTATAACTACTGTGACACAATTTACCTTTTCGTCTTTTAGTTTCTCAATCAAATCTTGAGGAATATCTTGTGACAACAAAAAAAATCAACAAATTCTGCTTCCATTTTGCAACCTTATGAAAAATAAAGCTCCAAACACACTCTCATCATCCCACGTTTGTAGTAATGGCTACTACAAACAACTATACCTAAACCGGAAATTGTAACCCATGCGCACGCGATACGTTTCTCATGCGCACGCGAAACTCTGTAAATTTTTTTTTTTGCAAAGGTCCCTTTAGGAGCTCCGTACACACCGGATATCACATTTTGCACAAAATTAAAAATGGACTTTTCATTACTGACCAGATACAATACTGATTTTGGAGAAAGCTGGATTTAAAAAAAAAAAAAAAAAAAAAATCCTGTTTTGGAACCAAACTCTTCACATTCTGTTAAAAACTATGTAAACATATATATATATATATATATATATATATATATATATATATATATATATATATATATATATATACACACACACATATATATATATATATATATATATATATATATATATATATATATATATATATATATAATTAAGAATTAAGCACTCTGGATCTACATAATACCTAATTGGTATTAGAAAAAAATAAAATGTTAAATTCTGCTCTACATGAAAGTTGATATGTTCTTAATGGCTGCAAATTAATGGATTTCGAAATCCCTTCTTATGTCATGAAAGAGTTGAGCAATTACTCCTTGTGTCAGAACACAGACGGAGGCAGACAGGTAAGTGTATAACAGGATGTTTATTTAGAACAGAGGCACGGAAACTGGCAGACGGAGAATGCAGGTGAGTAATGGCACAAGCACTTTGAACAATCACTTAGCTGAAATGGTAATAGTAGAACGTCTCTTTGCAGGAATGGAATCAACGATGGAATGGAGAACAGACGAAGGAAGATGGGAGGAAGAAGATATGGATGGCTCAGGTAAGTAGTCCAGGTACGTAAGACGAGACCAGACACAGAAGTGCAGGGAATGTGAGTCTTTGTAGTGTGTCTGATGATGTGCAGGTGATTTGAACTCGGGAGACTGTGAACGAGTGGGTGGAGCGTGTAGATCTGGTGACGATGTGTTGGTGCTGATGAGTCCTGGCTGTGACTCTGTAACAACTTGTTTGCCCAACCAATGATACCACTGAATACATTTCAAATGCTCTTTCAAGAGCGGAGTGCTTTTGTTGCCTCTGTGCTTATTAACCTGTGACTTGATGCTTTGCCATGCACGCTCAATGGGATGTGTATGGCAACCAGTTTTGGATCAACAAAGTTTTCTGAATAGTTGAGAGTAATATGCCTGTATCCATGTCTAGGAAGGGCCTGAACATATGCTCTTCAACTGTCACTAAAAATGGTGGATCCTCTTCTCACGTGCCTTCTGATAATGGGTATGAGAGAATTGTCTTGAGTGGTTTTTGACAATCTTCAAAATGGGCAAACGTCTATGGTCCTTCATTTCCAGTATTCCAAAGAAATATATACTTTAACATTATTTAAAGGATCAGTTCACTTTGAAATGAAAATTAGGCCAAGCTTTACTTACCCTCAAGCCATCCTAGGTGTATATGACTTTCTTCTTTCTGATGAACATAATAAGGGATATATTAAATATCCTGATGCATCCGAGCTTTATAATGGCAGTGATAGGGATCAACGAGTATGAGCTGAAGAAAGTGTCTTCATCCACATCCACCCATCATGTACTCCACACAGCTCCGGGGGGTTAATAAGGGTCTTCTAAAGCGAAGTGATGCATTTGTGTAAAAAAATATCCATATTTGGTTATGAAGTAAAATATGTAGCTTCCACACTCAACATATGAAAAAAGTGTAAACCTCTTGCAGTTCACAAAGCTTATGCTACATCTACGCCTTCCCTATTCAACTTATGGAAAAAGTGTAACTGACGTGACACCAGTTTACACTTTCTTCGTAACTTTGTTTACTTCATAACTTGTTTAAATATGGATATTTTTTCCACAAATGCATCGCTCCGCTTTAGAAGGCCTTTTTTAACCCCCCGGAGCTGTGTGGAGCATATATTTATGATGGAAGGATGTGGATGGAAGCACTTTATTCAGCTTCATACTCATTGATCCCATTCACTTATAAAGCTCGGATGCGTCAGGATATTTATTAATATTTCTGCAATTATGTTCATGAGACAGAAAAAAGTCATATACACCTGGGATGGCTTGAGTGTGAGTAAAGCTTGGGCTAATTTTCATTTCAAAGTAAACTAATCCTTTAAGTATACTGATATAAAAAATGAACTTGAAGGCCCGGTTTCACAGACAGGGTTTAGCCTAAACTAGGATTAGGCCTTAGTTCAATTAGGGCATTTAAGTAGCTTTTATAAACGTTCACTAGAAAAAAAACATTACTTGTGTACATCTTGAGACAAAACAATGACACTGGCATATTTTAAGATCTGTCAGTACAAGTTGCTTTCAGTTAAAACAACTCAAACATGCATTTTAGTCAAGGACTATGTTAAGCCTTGTCTGTGAAACAAGGGGAAGTATACTTATATTTTGCAAGGGATGGTTTCTCAGTGAAGGAAGACCGATCAGTTACTGGTGTACTTTCAATCATCCAAGAAGGGATACCCGGCAATTTATACATCTTATGAGTTGAGCGTCTGCCTTCACCTCTATTGGTAAGGGCTCATTCCACAAGAAGTAAAGCCTTATTGTCAGGGGTCTCCCATCGGAAAGTATTTGATGCTGTGGGATGGGATGGGCCTCCCCAAACATCTTTATAAGGTTTTACAGTTTGGACCTTCCTTCTACACCTGGTTCTCAAGTGCTCTCGTCCTGAGTTGTGCCTGTACAGTTTCACTCAAGGACAGAAATTAGTCAGTATAACACAGTGGACATCTCCTTCCACACAGTGTCGTCATTTGATGCAGCACAAGTTCTCTCGAAAGGGAACATCTCAGGTTATGACTGTAACCTTTGTTCACTGAGAAGGGAACGAGACGCTGAGTCCCTTTGGCATACTTCATGAATGCCCGTGAGGACCTTGCTTTAATATGTACCGGCTTCCCTATGTGGCTTCTGTGGTGCACCGTCACACGTCACATGATGATGCGGCACCAATCAGAATTGGACTCGTTGCATACATGCTTCAGGGTGCATTCACAGTTGTAGTTTGGTTTGTTTGGTCCGGACCAAAAAAGAAAAAAAAAAAAACATTTAGTCCTGGTCCGATTAGCGTTCAGATTGGCAATTTTATCACCGAACCAAAAGATACAGAACCTAAAGGCATAGGGATACATTCACAACCTGATTGGTCGGATTTTATGACGTATTGCTTTTTTTGAGACGGAACTTACCGAACATCCAAAACAATGCTGTGTGCTGAAATAAATGTGCTTGTTGTGTGTGTGTAGCCTGCATGTGATGGTATTTTGGCCAGCTTGGAACTTGTCAAGAGCCAAAACAGCGGCAGGAATCCATCCGTCACACACACAAACAAACGATCTGCTGTGAGGATACCTGTGATGGGCAAACTTGCGATTATGATAAGAAAAAGACCCTTTTTAGGGTCTCATCTTCCTGTTTTTGATTCGTTTACATGTCTTTGGTCCGTGTTGCGTTCATATATAAATCGAACCGCACCAGAGTTCGTCTCGGTCCGCTTGTTTAGTGCGCACCAGGGTTCGGATGGCAGCGTTCACATATGTTCAAATGAACCGCACTAACCGAGCAATCGCACCAGGGTTCGTTTTAATCGAACCAAACATGACAAGTGTGAACGCACCCTCAGATGCAGTCACGCAGAGGCGTTCCCCATAGTGTCCTCATTCGACACATCTCTTTCCCTCCTGAGGGAACAAAGGTTACAGTCGTAACCCAAAACATATTTGCAGTCTAAAGTCTATTGGACAGTTTAAACAATTATGCAAGTTATCTTTAAAACTAAGAGAACATTAATTCAGTTGATTCAGTACATTGCTAGAAACCGAGAGCACAACAATGTTGATTTTTATAACGGTTTTAATGCTCAATGTGTGGGCTATATCGGCAGATGATATACTTTCACCAAACATAAACATCCTTGAAGAACTGGGGAAAATAAAGAGCATTGAAACAAAAATGAAATCTCTGGAGACTGAAATGGAGCAACTAAGAACAGAAAATACAGGTAATGTGACGGACACTACATACATGACAGGATAGTCCCAGAATAAAATGAAATGCAATAATTTGCATATTTATAACACCATATTGCTCATACTGTGATGTCAGCTGTCTAATCTACTAGTTTGACAAAGATTAAGAAAGTGAATCTGTATTTCTTCAGCTCTTCAAGAACGCTGTGAAATATAGACACAAGTTTGTTTTAAAGAAGATACTCAGCAGATTATTGCTCAAGTGAACACTTCAAAAAATTATGAAAAAGTTATGGAAGTTTAAATTTACTGTAAATCAAATGTACTATATTAAATATATTATATAATATATTTTACATTATTATTTTTACTCTAAAATTACTATCAATTCAAAGCCATATATCTAACCAATTTGTGTTTGAAATTGTAAGTTGATATCACAAAAATGTAAGTTCCTATGATATTTTGTTTAGGCGCTGTAACAAAAACAGCTAACGGCTGTCACCGACATAGTATTGATTTTTTTATGCATTCTCTAATAATTCTCTAATAAATCACTACTAAGTTCAGTACTTACGGAACTGACCGTCACCGTTACAGAACAGAAAGAAAAGAACAGAGAACTGACCGCCACCGTTACAGAGCAGAAAGAAAACATCAGAGCTTTAGAGACTCAACTGAGGGAACAAAAGACATTTATCCTGGATGAGCTGAAGAAGAAAAATGAAGGTACCTCACCAAAACATTCACCCTTTTATCAATGATCCTCAAAGTAAAACACCAATGCAATACATTGTATTGTGTAAATGTTAGTGTAAAGTTGAGTGTATACTGTGTAAATTGTGTTATCTATTACAATAATCAGTGTAAATGTCATTTAACAGAATCTTTATTCCTTCACAGAAATTTCAAATCTTTCAAGTCAAGTGGAGGAGTTGAGAAAGGAAAATAGAGGTGAAAGTGTGCTTGAATGATGTTAAATTCAGTGTATTCATTCTCAGTGTAATACAGTAATATATCACAATATTGCTTATGTTTTTCAATAACAGACAGAGAAATAGCTTTTTCAGCTGCACTGAGGGAATCTGGCTATGAATTTTTTGGTCCTTTTACCACTGAAACCACAATAATCTACAGGAACGTCTTCACAAACATAGGGAACGCCTACAACAAAATTACAGGTAATTATCAATGAAATGGAGTCATAAAATCAGTTTATAGTAATGAAACCCTAAGAGAATTAAATGATCTGCCATCTTTCAAAACTATTACACAGTGTGTTTGGTAATGGACTACTTGCACTGAGCTTCATGACACATGTCCGTTATGATTCAAGATTCAAGATTTTGATTTGTCACATGAGCATATGACCAGCAGTGAAATGTAAGTCAGGTCCGCTCCATTGACAGTACAATTATTAAAGAATACAAACACAAGAAAATTATACAAAATAATAATATATGGAAAAAGTAAGATAAAAAATAAGAATAAAATAATAAGCTTATAAAATAAAATGTGCAGGACAGTATACTGTAGACTTAATATTAAGATGAGCATGTGCAAACAGGTTGTACAGGGTATTTACATGGCAGCAATAGAGGTAAAAAAGTAAATAAATAAAAATATAAATTATAGAAATTGCTATGTGCAGGTGTCAATGTCAGTATATTTAGTATATTACTGATAATTAAGTGAAGTCGTATAGAGGTTAAGAGACTGAGTTTGAGTTTAGGAGCCTGATGGCCTGGGGGAAGAAGCTCCTCTTAAGTCTCTCAGTTTTTGCCATCATGCTACGGAAGCGCTTACCAGATGGCAGCAAAATGAAAAGAAAGTTACCAGGGTGATTTGTGTCCTTAATAATTTTACCAGCTCTGCTTTTGCAGCGTTTGAGGTAGATGTCCTGCAGAGAGGGGAGAGCAGACCCTGAGATGCGCTCAGCTAAGCGCACAACTCTCTGCAGGACTTTGAAATCTTGACTGGAGCTGTTCCCATAACACACTGAGATACCCTGAGTCAATACACTTTCTATGGCCCCTGAATAGAAAGTTTTCAGGATAGTACAGTCTTTGCCTGGCTAAGTTTTAATATTTTGTTTCTATTTAAAATCTAATATTTTTATTTAAAGTGCATACTGCAGGTTAAACATTTTTTTCGAGATGAACCTTGTACAAAAATACCATATAAAAAGGTACTGCAGGGTTTAAAAATGTTTTGCAGGACACAAGGGCATGAATTTAGTAGATAAAGTGACGGTCTCTGTAAAAACTGCCTTTTTTTCAGCGTCGCGTCATTTTACGTCACGAGAGGGAGTCGATCGCCGAGCTCTGTGTTGACTCAGTGCAGAGTTGGCTGGTATTCAGTGACAGCGGCCGTGAATCATGTGTTTTCAGTAGTTTTTGTATTCTATTTATCATCGTCATGGTAAATTATTGTGTTTGTAGAGGTTGCACAAACTCCAGCCTGTCAGGACATCGAGTCCAGAGGTTTAATAACAAGAAAAAGGATGCTGCTATCTTCTGTGCCGGTGTGTTTCGTGCAGGTGAAGAGACGAGACTTCACTTCTGCATCTGCTTCGAAAAATGCGTTCATTATAGACCGGAGGCATGGCCGGATTGGCCATCGGGCAATTCTGGCAAATGCCAGAGGGGCCGGACCATTTTTTTTAATGTGGGCCGGTCAGTTTTATTTTTAATATATATAAATAAATCTTTTTTACAGGCCAACAGCTAATAGGACGGGTTTTTATTGCTAGCATGATTTCACTATGGTTAATATTAATAATAATAAATGTTAAGAAATGGCCGGCCCGCCCCTTTTAGTTACTGTTGCATAGCCATGGCGCTCTCACGCCACACATCATGTTCTCTCAGAGTGAAAAATACATTGGCGCAAGGAGGACACTGACAATGCGTCGACAGACAAGAGAAATTTAAACATGAAAACCGTTTTGTGGCTCTTTTTTGTCTCTTGACAGATTGCTGTAGCGCCTCAGTTCAAGCAGCCCGTGACACTACACATTTTTCAAATTCAAGACCACGACGATAACTGCTTGTCGGACATAAACATGGATACGGCTTTATGATTGGTTAGATCGCCTGTCAATCAATCTCAGTCAAAATCAAGCATGTCATCAGAGAGAGAGAGCGCAACACGAGCAAATAGTCAGTAAAAGTTAGAAAAAATGAGAAAATGTTTGAGAAAGCAAAAAAGGCTCTTAAGTCCGACGCTGCCAAATGCCTAAAATTAACTGAACTCTTTTCAAAGGGTTTAAATTCGGCTGCTGCAGTGGAGAACAGTGCTGTAGAGGTAAGAAAAAAAATACAGCTAGCTCAAGTCATTTTCATGCATTTCACGCTACTTTGCTCCAGTATTATTATTTGTTTTGTATTAAACAGCAAGCCTAGCATAACCCCTGAATTTTTTAACATGTCATTGCTTCGTGATAATTGGTTACAAGTGTTAGCTAGCCTGTTACTGATTACATGACTCTGAAATATCAGCAGATAAGGTGGGATTTAGGGTAATATAGTCAAAAACGTATAGCAACCCAGGTGAAAAAGTACACTTCCTAATGTACTTTTGGCCTGTCCCTTGCTATGTTTGTTCTTTTTCAGCAGGACTTTTAATTTGCAAATTGAATGCAAAATGATACAAAAATCACTTTTGCATATTGTTCTAAGTATAGTCTTATTGTCAAGCAATGTTTTAGCATAAGTATACATTATTTTTTATAAAATATATATCATTTTATTGGTGTCCTCTATTTCATGTCAGCCCTGTTACCCTCACCAAAGAACCCTGCATAAATAATGGTATATTCCAGTGACATCACTTCCAAGAAGTTACATCATCTCTAAACCGGGATGCCAACAGTTCAAATAAAAACAAGTTTCTCTCTCTCTCTTCTATAATTTTATATTTTTGATGATTTATGAGGTTTGACTGAGGGGGGATATCATGCAATGTCAATCCTGTTACCATGTTTGAAGTGTACATTTAAACACTTATTTATTTAAAGTAACATAATTATTATCTACAAGTAATATCCCTTTAAAGTGTACAAAATGTGTTTTTGTGATCTGGTCTGTAATCTAGCAAATAGCAAATTAGCTTGAAATTGTCAAACCTGTTACCATCAACCCTGTTACTTTTCAGGGTAACAGGTCATGACATGTGGGTAACAGGGATGACAATCACCTTATCCTCTCTGTATTTAAAATTTATCTGTGTCAAATACAAACATTTTAAAAGGTCATCCCAGGTGTATTATTGTTGTCTATATCATTCAGTGTGGATGGCATATGAGCATCAGTTACATTTTTAGTTAGTATTTGTAGTATTGGTAGTATTACTATTGTTGGTACAGGAATCTCGTAATTCAAGTATGAACTATTTAAATGTATTATATAAACTTAATATATATTTTAACCCTAACAGAGTGTGTAGCTTTTCATTTCTTAAACAACCATGTTGGAATATGTATCATGGCCATATTCCAGGATGACAAGGCCAGTATTCATCAGAGTTAAATAAAAAGTTCAGAGAGCACAAAGAATCATTTTCACACATGAATGGGCACTTCTGAGTCCTGACTTTAACCTCAATGTAAGACTAACCTCTTGATGGAAATAAATGTTCTGATGTCAT
Source organism: Ancherythroculter nigrocauda (assembly GCA_036281575.1). Taxonomy (NCBI): domain Eukaryota; kingdom Metazoa; phylum Chordata; class Actinopteri; order Cypriniformes; family Xenocyprididae; genus Ancherythroculter; species Ancherythroculter nigrocauda. Next base: position 39,261,926 of record VTFQ01000011.1, on the reverse strand, counting down.
TTCCATCAGGAGGTGCATACATTTTTGGTTAAGATCTTGTATTGACAATGCAAGAGGTGAGCACTCTGTAAAGTCTCCTCCAGCACATCCCAAAGACTTACACTGAGGTTAAAGTCAGGACTCAGAAGTGCCCATTCATGTGTGAAAATGATCCTTTGTGCTCTGTGAACCATTCTTTCACAGTTTTAACCCTGTTGAATATTGGCATTGTCATCCTGGAATATGGCCATGATACATCTTTCAACACATTTGTTTAAGCAAAGAAAAGCTATTAGGGTTAAAAGAACCATTGCCAAACATATAACATGCTAGAAACATAATAATCACTGTAATAATGATCCATTCATAGGTTCTTAAGTATTTACCTATTAAAATCCAAACAACAACCGGTAACACTTTACTTGAAGGGGTGTGCATAAGACTGACATGACACCTTCATAATCATGACATGACACATGTCATGAATATGAAGGAGGTTTTATGAATGTTTATGACAACTGGCATTAAATGTCATTCACTCAATTATGTCATTTTTAATGCAAAGATGACATTGTTTGAGATGTCCGAGTTATGACAACTTGACATAAACCAACACATCATAACCTGTCAGCGTCTTTGTCATGACAACTTGACATCATTTAGCTTTATGGGTTAACATTACATTAAACTGTCATGTGGTTGGTTTTGACATTGGCTGTCATGAGGCCATTATAATAGTGTCATGAATATGTATCTTGAGCTCAAGTACAGTGGTACAAATTGAACTTGTCATTAAAATGTCATTAAGTGACAATATTCTGACAAATAATTTTATAACAGCGTCATGACTATTTTTCATTTCATGTTTTTTTTTTTTGTTGTTGTTTTTTGTTTTTTTAAGTTTCCTCCAACAGAAGGTCAGATAATAGACACTTTCAAATTTCGTAAAAAAGATGACACTGTTATAAAATAATGGTAACACTTTATTTTAGGGTCTTTTAACTAGTTGCTTATTACTATTAGCATTCATATGGCTAAAATATTGGCTATTTATTAGTACTTATAAAGCACATATTAATGCCTTATTCTGCATGATCTTATTCTACATTCTTAATCCTACCCAATACCTAAACCTAACAATTAACTATAATAAGCAGTAAATTAAGAGTTTATTGAGGGAAAAGTCATAGTTAATCGTGTATATATGTTTTCACTATACTGAAATGTTACCAAAATAATGTAATGTAATGTTAACCCATAAAGCTAAGTAGTTTTTTTAAGTTTGATAATTAATCTTCTATGTCATGTTTATGACAGGTTATGATGTTTTGCTAATGTCAAGTTGTCATGACAAAGACACTGACAGGTTATGATGTATTGGTTTATGTCAAGTTGTCGTAACAAAGACATCTCAAACAATGTCATCTTTGCATTAAAAATGACATAATTGAGTGAATGACATTTAATGCCAGTTGTCATAAACATGCATAAAACCTCCTTCATATTCATGATATGTGTCATGTCAAGATTATGAAGGTGTCATGTTAGTCTTATGCACACCCCTTCAAGTAAAGTGTTACCCAACAACCTTTTTTTTTGGCCGGGCACGGCGGGCAGTGAATATTTTAAGCTCTGTGAGGGGACACACTGACACAGACAAAACGTATGGACGCATGGGTCTAATTACAGTAGCCTTAAAACATTTAAAGTGTGCATATGCACAACGCTCATATTTATAAAAACGTGGAAAAGTGCTTAGTGCACATCAGAGTCTGAACAGACATACAGTATACACTTTTCCTTGTCAGATTACTGCAGGTTTTTTGGAAATCTAAGCTATTCTTACAGCTCGCCATTCTAAATTAAACGATTTGGACGATGACTGGTGATCTTTTATATGTAAATGACATTAATTAGGTGTTGTTTACAACACCGAGAACTATAACCATTCAGCTGTGCACAAGTTCAAGATTATTTGCGATTTTAGGCTATATATTTCACATCTGAAAGAGAGACATACGCTCGTTTTCTGTGTGTACGTTCATTTTAAGAATCTCATGTACGCACATCTAAGAAATGATCATAAGATCAAATTTAGGACGGCTTCTGTGCAACATCTTGATCTCTTAGAAATTGAATGTTTCACTAATACAGCCATGCAAAGTGAATGCAAAACAATATAATGTAAATTAAAAAGTAAGAAAATTTGCAGTATTATGTAAAAAAATATGTAGATTGTATGCTGAAGAATGTGTGTCCCATCATCCCTGTTACTCTGGTCAGTCCTGTTACCATTATGTCAATCCTGTTACTGTCATTAATTTCATAAATAATGTAAAAATAATATTTGAAATGGCCTTCAAGTTTTTCAGTTGTATCAATCACATTATATTGTTTTGGACAAAGCCCTTCTTTTAATATCTCTCTTGTAAATATATATATTTTTCTTAATTGACAGGTGATCAGCCTTCAAAATTAGGATGTTTTTGGTCATCTGAATGACAAATATAATATTTGTTTAAAAAATACCAAATTTCAAAAGACCCCAGTGAAAAAAGGGACAAAAATACTGCTCATATATGTAAAAACTATTACATAGTTCTAATTAAAACTGTGGTATATAGTGATGATTATGTCTGTAACAGGGTTGACAAAAATATCAAAACATGAGGAAGAAAAGTAGTAATAAAATAAAAAATTATATAGCCTGAGATGGCCCAATACAATTTCTTGTCATTTTAAGTTGTCTTCATTTCATAGATATAATTTTTTTAAAAATTAAACTAAAAAATAAAATAAATTTTTCAAAGTTGAAAAGGCACCGATTTCGTGGAATGACCCTGTAATACTACTGTAAATGATTATATTAAATGAATAAACTTACACACGCGATGCTTCTTCACCGTTTTGAATCAGTTTCAACACTGCTGAATACAAATTATGTACACAAATGCATCTCACACTCACACAAAACAGTTTTGAATTATGTGCTGTAAAGTACTCCAATTTCATTTATGCCATGTATATAAACCAGTCCCTCCAGAAAAACGCAGATTTTTTTTGTGATTGTTGCGGGCAAAAATCCTTGATCTTGCGGCACGTTTTCTTAAAAAATGCGATGGAATATGCGGGATATTTTTGCAATTTTATGCGATGAAATTGCGGGAACTTACAAAAACTGCGGTTTGATGAAAAAGAGAAAAAAAGGTGATTCCCCCAACACCCTGTTCTCACTAGGCTACTACCTTAATGTAAAGAGTCATTTCTTATTACTTCCTATGATAAGCAAGCATACTAAATCACAGAATATTAAAGTTCTCATTCTGTTTTATTTCAGACCTTAATAAACACATGGCTCAAACTTACAAAACATTGAGTCAAACAAGTTCTGTAGCTTTACAAAAGGAATATTCAACAACTTCTGTAAAAATGAATAAATAAAATATAAAAAAATAAAATGTGTGCTTCCTGTTTTACAGAGGTAGCTATACAAAATAATTTGCCCCCACTGTCATGTAACACACCGGGAAACTGCTTCGCGCGGTCTTTTGCGCTTATTTTTGTTGGCAAATGAGAATGATTTGCGTGCTTCACCCTTACAAAAATGTCCTGTGGTATTCCATGTGATAAAACATTAGAAGTACCACACAGAGCTGGTGTGGTAATTGTGTAGTATTGTGTTGTTTTTTGGGACATTTTCCTGTAATATTCTTGTTGTACTACCACAGGATGTTGTTGTACAGTATGTAATATTCCTGTAATATTCTTGTGGTGTCACCATAGGATTTTTCTATGCAGTATGTAATATTCTTGTGGTACTACAACAGGATGTTGTTGTAAAGTATGTTATATTCCTGTAATATTTTTGCAGTACAACAACTAGATTTTGTTGTACAGTATGTTATATTCCTGTAATATTCTTGTGGTATCACCACAGGATGTTGTTGTACAGTATGTTATATTCCTGTAATATTCTTGTGGTGTCACCACAGGATGTTGTTGTACAGTATGTTATATTCCTGTAATATTCTTGTGGTATCACCACAGGATGTTGTTGTACAGTATGTTATATTCCTGTAATATTTTCCTGTAATGCCATTTACCTTGTATATCATGTTAGAATGGAACATACCATATACACTTGTGGTATATTACATTTTAACATAATTCACAACACATATCATGACTGTTCACAAACATATTTATATCCTACTAACTAGGGTAAAAGCACAATAACAAAGAATGAAAATGTAACTATATATTTAGACATACTTTTATTTGTTGAATTAGTACATTTGACAACTGCTAAGCTTTCCGTCAGTTGAGAGCTTGTTGCGAGCCGCTTCTTTTAAAGATTTAGAGTCCACATCAGGGAATGCACATCTCACCTTTCCTGCAATGGAAAACAGGACAGCTTAGCTGAATGCCACTGCAATAAGTCCCGCCTTCTAAATAAGAGCAAGGTAAAGTCATCGCATCACTGCAGCAGGTTCCTATAGAAACAGTCAAGACGCACACCTTCGAAATGAAGCACAAGAGATGCACGTGCATTTAGGACTGTTTATGCGCATTAGCTTGATCCAGCCTGAAATTTATTTATTTTTGTCATGATTTGAGAGTTTAGAAACTAAATTTATGACAGTTGTCAGATTTCATTGGTGACTTCAAATATATATAATTTAATCGAATGCTTGGTGAACAGCTTTGGATAATTTGATGTTTCCCCATTCAAAAAGTTTGATTGTTTCCACCTTATTTCTACGCCCCATGACCCTTTGCACGAATTATGGGTGTAACTTTCGTTAAGCTGTAAACGGTCATTAAAGCTGCTGTAGAGAGTTTTTAGAAAACCTTGACTTAGCCTGAAAATTTGAACAAGCACAACTCACAGGTCACTCCCCCTTGCTCTATGCTGCGCTACAGCCCTCCCTCCACAGCTCCTCCACCATCACAACGGAGCCTGCCGTGAACGCGCAGGCTAGTAAGGCGGATAAACAGTTATGGCACATTCACTGATACAGACGAAACGTCAACAATATGATTTACATTGACTATGGCCTGCCCATACTTTGACTACAGACTTGGTCCTCAAAACATTACGTATTTTGCAATACATGTAATGTAACTATATGACGTTGCACTATTTCTATAAGTAATAAATAGCTAGTATGATAATATAGCTAACGGTAACTAACGTTACAGTATGCAAGTAATTATTCTATCGATATGTAATGCTAAATAAGGTTTGCTAGTACATTATTTCAGCAACATGACAAGCCAGTGAATTAGTAGGTTTCAATAGTTGCTTTGCACAGCGCATGACATTTTATCTGTATGTTATGCGGCTAGAGTTTTGACACCGAGTCAATGGGCTCTATTTTATGAGCAGGTGCCACTCGAGGAATTGGCAGTTTGGATTGTTTTTCCGCCATAAGCAAAGCTGCGGCACACCGGTAATCTTGAATTTGAATGCCTGTACGCGCTGGCGCTGTGCATGAGAGGGGTGAGATCAGCGCGTACGCGAGCTTGATTGACACTGCTAAGACACTCCTCCTGGCTCTGATTGGTTGTTTCTTACCGGGAGCGGTGTATTTCTGCAAATGGCAATAGGACCACTGGGAGGAGCCAGAGGAGCTTGATTTTTTTCACAGATTATCTGTCTCATATTCTACTGTCAGGACATAATGACAGGTTTAACAAATATGTAAAAAATACATTTTTACAAAAGTTACCTACTGCAGCTTTAAAAGGACATTCAAAAGTGTAAAAGCATCAACAAGGTACTTTCAACAGACCATGAAAAAGCGCAATTCTTTCCACAGCAATAACGGACAGGTTAAATATAACGTACTCGGTTACTAACGTAACCTCGGTTCCCTGAGATACGGAATGAGTACTGCGTATGGGGAAAGGTCTCCTTTTTCCCTGTTACTGAAGCCTTTTTCAATAACGCAGTGTAACTGCATCGTCATTGGTTCACTCATAGACAAGTTGTTGAACCAATGACGGCGCGGCATAGCTGCGCGGCCTATGGCGACAAAGCCCGCGAATATTCCCGCCGAAATGGGTGGGGTAGCTATATAAGCAGGCGCTTCGCCATAGGATTTCAGGTCATTCGACTGAAGCGACGACACTGAAGCCGCAGCCTCGTGGCACGGCATGTAACGCAGTACTCGTTCCGTATCTCAGGGAACCGAGGTTATGTTAGTAACCGAGTACGTTCCCTTTCGATACTTCACTCGTACTGCGTATGGGGAACGAATTCAACCGTGCCGTGCCACGGCAGGGAACGACTGGACTTGTCTTGGACACCGCGAGGGAACCAGAGGACAAGTGAGAAGGCCGGAGCCGTCGAACCCTCGTTACACTACCAAAAGGGGAGTAACTCCCAGAGTGGCATGAAGCGGAGCTCGATAGAGGCCGCTAGATCATACCGAGAGGACCCGAGCTTGTAAGGTCGGGACGTCCAAATGATAAAATCTGACAAAAGTGGATGGCGAGGACCAGCCGGCCGCCTCACAGATGTCTTTAATCGAAACTCCACTAGACCAGGCCCAAGAGGAGGCCATTCCTCTAGTGGAGTGGGCTCTAACTCCTATGGGGCAGTTGAGTGCCCATAGAGGAGTAACAAGAGTAATAGCGTTGACTATCTGACGCGCAAGACGTTGCTTTGAGACCGAAGACCCTTTTGTGCGGTCTCTAAAGCAGATAGAGCTGATCGGATTGCCGGAAAGGCTGTGATCGCTCAACGTAGGTTCTGATGCTAGTGCAAGTAGCAGAGTGGTTTTGAGCATCAGGGGTCTGAGGTCAGCTGAACACAGTGGCTCAAAGGGAGGCCCCTTTAGAGCTCTGAGGACCAAAGAGAGATCCCAGGTGGGAATGGTGAGAGGATGAGGTGGATTCAATCGCCTAGAACCTCTCAAGAAACGCACCACAAGGTTGTTTCGTCCCACTGACTGGCCAGCGATAGGAGCGTGAAATGCTGCGATGGCGGCTACGTAAACTTTGAGCGTTGAAGGGGTGCGACCCAGTTCTAGACGCTCCTGGAGGAAAGACAGTATCAGAGATACATCACACTCCACTGGGTCTATGTTGCGTGCAGAACACCAGCTAACAAAGACCGACCATTTCTGGGCGTAGAGGCGTCTCGTGGATGGAGCTCTCGCCTGAGAGATGGTATTCAGCACGTCCCCGGGGAGGTTAGCAGGCTCCTATCGAGGGACCAGAAGTGCAGAGCCCAGAGTTCTGGCTGGGGATGTCAAATCGTCCTGTTCGCCTGAGAGAGGAGGTCCTGTCTCAGGGGGATCGGCCACGGAGCTTTCGTGGAAACCCTGAACAGCTCTGAGGACCAAACTTGGCTCCTCTAGAGCAGGGCCACCAGGAGGACTCTGTGCTTGTCTTCCCTGATTCGTCTGATGATCTGGGAGATCAGAGCAATCGGGGGGAAAAGCGTAAAGGAGGGTGCTGGGCCAGACGTGAGCCAGTGCATCGTCCTCCTTTGAAAAATAAATTGGGCAGTGAGAGTTGTCTTCTGAGGCGAAGAGGTCTACCTCTGCCTTCCCGAAGGACTCCCAGATTGTGAGAACCGTCTGGGGGTGGAGCATCCACTCGTCTGAGGGAACATTGCTCCGAGATAGCATATCTGCTCCCAAGTTTGTTCTCCTGGGTATGCGAGTCACTCTGAGTGACTGAAACCTCGGTAATGCCCATTCCAGAAGACGCTTCGCCAGAGCGCATAAGCGGCTGGACGAAAGACCGCCCCGGTGATTTATGTATGACACCACTGTCATGCTGTCTGAATGGACTTAAGATGTGGCATCCCGTCAGGTGTGCCTAAACGTGTGAAGGGCTCGAATCACTGCCAACATCTCGTGGCAGTTGATGTGCAGATGGCTTTCTTCGTGAGACCACGAGCCGAAGGCCGGTCTGCCTTTTCAAAGAGCACCCCAACCTGTGTTGGATGCATCTGTTGAGAGCACCGTCCTTCTGGACACCGCCTGTAGGGGTACACCTTGACTGAACCATACAGGGTTCATCCAGGATTTCAGAGCTGTCAAACAGGCCTGATTGACCCCGAGACGCAGGCGGCCGTGCCGCCAGGCGTGAGGAGGGACCCGGAACTTCAACCAGTATTGCAGAGGCCGCATCCGAAGAAGGCCGAGCTGCAGAACCGGGAAGGCGGAAGCCATCAGCCCTAGCATCCTCTGGAAGTACTTCAGAGGAAGATAGGCTCTGTTCCTGACCAATGCCACAAGCTGCTGAATGGCCAGAGCGCGCTCTGGCGATACTACAGCCGTCATACGGGCTGAGTCGAAGACTGCACCCAGGAACATTATACGTTGGCTGGGGAGCAGTGAGCTCTTGGCAAAGTTGACCCTGAGACCCAGGCACTCCATGTGGCCGAGTAGCATGGATCTGTGATGCTCCAGCTCGGCTCGTGACTGGGCTAGGATGAGCCAGTCGTCGAGATAATTGAGAACCCGGATTCCCAACTGTCTCAGTGGGGAAAGCGCCGCGTTCATGCACTTGAAAAAAAGTGCGAGGAGCTAGGGCCAGCCCGAATGGAAGGACCATATATTGGTAAGCCACACCCTCAAATGCGAATCTCAAGAATCAGCTGTGATGGAGGGCTATCTGGATGTGAAAGTATGCATCTTTCAGGTCCAGCAAGCAGAACCAGTCCCCGGGGCAAACCTGCACGAGGATCTGCTTCAGCGTTAACATCTTGAACTTCCGTCGCATGAGGGAAAGGTTCAGGAGTCTGAGGTCTAAGATGGGTCTGAGACCGCCATCACTCTAGGGAATGAGGAAGTAATGGCTGTAATCGCTCTGAGGGAGAGACCATTTATATAGGCCCCTTCTCTAACAGAGACATCACTTCGGCTCGGAGGACGTGAGCGTCGTCCGTGTTTACTGAAGTGGGAAGCACCCCGCCAAAACGCAGGGGTCTGCGAGCAAACTGGAGCGAGTAGCCTTGAGATATTATCCCCAGAACCCACTTGATACTCCGGGGATGGCCTGCCAGGCCCGCGTGACAAGGGGTTGAATGGCGCCGGGTGGCGGGCCGCTGGGATGGGGCCTGCACACCGGCTAGTTTTTAGAAATGCTCACGCGTCCTCATGAACGTGGTTTGCGGGGTGAAACCGGCAAACGACACGCTGAGAAACTCAAACAGATATATGCTTCTTGGAAAAAATGTACATCATGTGTCCCACCTGAGTCAAAGGAGAGCATCAAGATATATTCAGCCGAGCGGTGTTGGAAGTGAGACCGCTCTTCCTCAATGAACATGGCTTGCAGGGCAGAGCCAGCAAGTCACATGAACAGAGGTCCAGCATAATGAGCATGTTAGTTCCACCAAGCACAAATGAGAATTGAGCTCGCTTTCAGTGAGCGCATACATCCTCATGAACGTGGCTTGCAGGGGCAGGGCCGGCAAACGACACGCAGAGAGACTGGAATAAATATGCTACATCGACTGATATACTGAATATATAAACAACATAGGTCTCACCTGAGATGGGTGAGAGTGTCGTTATATTTCTCAAAGAACGCGGTTTGCAGGGCAGAACCGGCAAGCAACGCGCTGAGAAATTCAGCAAACTCGGCAGAAATACACTATCAACTGAAATATATATATAACATATGTCTCGCCCGAGACAGGGGGAGAGCGACATGTTATATTTCTCAATGAATTCGGCTTGCGGGGCGGAACCAGCAAGCAACGCATAGAGAAACTCAGCGCAAACAGCAAAATCAGCTCCATTAATGGAGTATAAAAACATGTTTCTCGCCCGAGTCGGGGGAGAAACGTCACGTCATATTTCTCAATCGACGCGGCTTGCGGGGCGGAACCGGTGAGCAACGCGCATAGAGAAGGAAAAATACACTCACACAAATAGAAAATGTATCATGAGTCTCGCCTAAGTCAGGGGAGAGCATCATGTCAAATTCAGCTGAGAGATTCAGATAACTTCTGTAAAAATCTGCTATATAAACTGAATGTATATAACATGGGTGTCACCCAAGAGGGGGGAGAGCGACAGGTTATATTTCTCAAACGCGGCTCGCGGGCAGAACCGGCGAACGCGTAGAGACAGACAGCAGAAATATACTCAATTAAATTAAGCATATAAACATGTTTCTCACTCAAGCTAGGGAAGAAAGTCATGTCATATTTCTGAACTAAGGCGGCTCGCGGGGGAGGGACCGGCGAACAACGCGCATTGAGATAAGGAGAAATACACTCACCCAGATAGAAAATGTATCATGAGTCTCGCCTAAGTCAGGGGAGAGCATCATGTCAAATTCAGCTGAGTGTGAGAGCTCGCTCTCGCGCTCCCGAGTGAGAGCACGCATCCCCAACGAACGCGGTTTGCGGGGGAGGACCCGGCAAATGACGCGTTCGGAGAGACGGCGTTTGAAGCAAACGCCAGCGAGAAAGTAGAAAAATAAGCTTTGTACTCACCTGACGAAAGACGGCAGGGGATGAGCTGAAAGCTCCCAGATGCTGAAGGCGGCACGAGGGCGGCGCGGTGAACAGCTGCTAGAGAGCGAAGATCCGCGGAGCGAGCTCTGCATGTGCCACAGCTGTGGCGCGGCATTGAGGCAACGCCGCCGCCGCGAAAACGGCGATTGTAGCTCTTTTAGAGCGGCGAGAGCCGCTGGGAAAGCTCTTTTAGAAAGCGGCGTTAAGCCGCGGGAAAAGCTCTTTAAACGGCGCCGGATGGCGGCAGGAGACGCGCTGAGAGATGGCCGGAAGCGGGAAGCGGGTGGCTCGAGAGCGCTGTCTTCGTTCGGCGGTCTCAGCTCAGTCCGCTGCGGGTGCCTCTTCGACGGCGGCGAGAACTTCTCCCAAGCGAGCTTCTTCCAGGCGGCGAAGGCTTCAGCCGGAGATCAGCGAAGAGCGATATGAAGTCGTCGCTGAAGGAGAGAGAACTGAAATCCTATGGCGAAGCGCCTGCTTATATAGCTACCCCGCCCATTTCGGCGGGAATATTCGCGGGCTTTGTCGCCATAGGCCGCGCAGCTATGCCGCGCCGTCATTGGTTCAACAACTTGTCTATGAGTGAACCAATGACGATGCAGTTACACTGCGTTATTGAAAAAGGCTTCAGTAACAGGGAAAAAGGAGACCTTTCCCCATACACAGTACGAGTGAAGTATCGAAAGGGAACTGTAGTGATATATATCTGTAATATGTAATCTATGCTCCCGTACTCTGTGTTCCAAATTATTATGCAAGTGACATACAGTATCAGTAAGATTTCAGTAGAATAAACATTCAGATTTTAGTTTTTCTAAGAAAATGTTTGTTTATTTATCCATGTCTTTTTAGATAACTGGTATCAATCTCATACAAAATAATTTGCCCGGTCTATGCAAACCCTACTTAGAGGTTGTTCCACATTATTAAGTGTCACAGTTCTCTGCAATATGGGGAGGAAGAAAGATCTTTCTGAAGATGAAAAGCATGAAATGGTGCAATGTTGTGTAAAAGGCATGAAAACAACTAATATTGTGTGAAACTGAATGGAGATTGTTATCTTTCATAATTTAGCCCGGGGTCTGTTTAATACCAGGTTTCGTACCCATCCCTACATATGGGTGAGTTCATAAGGATGAAAGCTTGTGTCAGTCTCTTGATTTGTGACTGTGCAGCTATTGTGAAACTCACCATCTTCATGTATCAAATGTGAATGGCATCTTGTCCTGAAGAATCACAGCTCCAAACGTTAGAGATTGCATCTCATCTGGTAACAAGAGCATAGTACAGCAATAACTGTAAGAACTGTAATGATATCTTTACCTCCTGATATTGCATTGATGATATAAATTCAAACATATTAGAGGCTAAGAGTATGAGCAATGAGTAAGCTGGCCAAATTTTTGAGAAAAATAACATGCCTAAAGTTGTCGACCCCCTGAACCACAATCAGCATTTATATGTAAAAAGTATTTAAGAATTTATCAGTAAAAAATACATGCACGTATACAAATAAATAAATAAATACCTTTGAGTGGAACAGTATGGCGTCTCTACACTTGAAAACATAACTCAAAACAGACCTAGAGAAATACAATAAAATAGATTAACGACCTGATATCCTGTTATCATAATAGTTAAATAAATGATTATAACTACAAGCATTATAACATTATACTTATGTTACCTCATTTAGCTGATTATTTAGCCTACAGGCCTTTCAAGGACAATCTTACTGAAAGAACCGGAGGTTACTGATTTTAAAATGTGAGACTTCTTTCAAAAACATGTAAAATCTTACAGAGCCACAATTTTTTAACAGTAGTGTACTGAATGATTGAGGTTTTGCTTACTATAGTCATCTGGTTCGTAGGCTTTGACTGGAGGTCGCTCAGCTCTGGGGTGTAGGAGGCCATCAGCATGGAAGGATCTACGAACATAACATGCAATTTGTCACAGAGCCAACATTATTCAGCATAAAATGCCAGGTTTATTACAAGGAACCAAGTTTGAGCAGAGGTGGAAAGAATAATATACATAATATTAAAAAACAATTTCTTAAGTTAACAGAATTTATATTTTTAGTATTAGAATTCACTATTGTACATACTCACTGTCACTTACGTTTGGAAAGCCTTCTTAACTAATAAATCAAAAATATATAATTTTGCAAAGAAAACTGCAGATGCATGGTGATAGGCATGTGACGGTATCAAATTTTCATGTTGCGATTAATTGATGAAGCTTTTATCACGGTATACGGTATTATCACGATATTAAAATAAGTTGCAAAACCATTTTTGTCATAGTTTAACAGGTTTAAGAACTCTTTTTGTAATAAAACAAAAACAACTCTGACTGAAATTTTCAAACAGATTAAAATGCAAAAGAAGGCTATAACGAACAACAGATAACACTTTACTCTATTTAATGCATTAACTAAGATTGAGCAATAGCTACATTTGTTACAGAAAGTGTTATTTTTTGTTAATGTTAGTTTAGAAACACAACTGATCATTGTTAGTTTTATCTCAGGTCCATTAAATAAGTTATTTTGATTTTAGTAATGTTATTAAATAGTAACTAAGAAATTAACATTAATTAATAATCATTAATACTTTATAAGTATTTTTATTGTCAGTTTAGTGATAATGAATTAACATGTTAACTAATGAAGCTGTATGTTTTCAAAGTTTTACTGAACAATAACAAATAATCAGAACATTTCTAATCATTAGGGCATGTTGTAGTCCTGATTAAAATATAAAAATGTTTAGGTTTGAAAATAAATATCATTTTAAGTCTTTTTTAAGTATTCAGTATTTGGTGCTGTGATGAACAACACTGAGATTACAAAAAAAATGAATGGCTGTTTGAAGCAATTTAAAAACTTCACTAGCGCAGTTACTTTGTTTGCACGGTTTCCGTGGTAACTGCTGCACGCTGCTGTTCCATCAGCGCCCTCTGCTGTCAGAGAGTGAATGCGCACTTTCATTCACCTCGTCTCATTCACTGGTTCCGCCATGTGCTTCTCGTGCACGTTGGGATTGTTTACATCTGAGCGCGTGTCCTTTTGACGCAGAATACAGCGGTGTTGTGCATTTTATACGATTGATGGGTAAAGTATTCTTAATTGCCTTATAAAAAATTAATAATTGGTAATAAATTATTATTTACGGTATTCTGAAGTGGCGATGATTACAATATTGTGCATATTCATTATCGCGATTTATCGCATTACCAAATATCGGCACAAGTCTACATGGTGATATAGGTTAGATATATTGTGAAATAAATGCATATTAAATTATTTAATGAGCTTTCTCAGTTCACCTCAACAATTGTTCCTCCAGACATGTTGAAATCTTTGGAGCCTCCCCTTTGTTGAAGAGGGGGTTTTCTGTCGCCCCTGAAATTACAGAACAATTTTTATCAATATTTGTTTACCATTAGAGATCAAACCGTGTTTTAAATGGTTTCAGCTAATATTCGCGCTCATGTAAGTGACGTCACCGATTAACGGTACAGCCAGCGCATAGCCTACTTTTAGGTTAAATAAATAAATAAGTTTACTATCATTCATTGATTGTTTTGTAAAGGTTTTGCTGGAAAATTATCAAAACATCTTATCTACACATAAAGATGCGATTAAAAGCCCAAACTTTCATTAAACAAGAGCTCAAAATATAGAGTTATTTAGCCAACCTCTTCTGAAAACGGTTGAGATGCTAACTGACTTTTTCAAAGACACTAAATCATTTCTTTGAAGTAAATATTCAACAGAAGTGTGTCAGTTACACTTAATAAAAGTGTCAGGAACAGTTTTATATATTATGTGTGTGATTTTATGGACTAAACTTACCTAAAAGCAGTGAAAACAACAGCGAGACGGAGTCTTGCTGCTTGACGTTTCCCCGTTTCCATGGCAACTCAGACCCGCTCCAGCGTTTGAAAGCGATTCTAACATTCAACGCGCGTGCATTAAAACACCACAGTCACGCAGCATTTACAAACATAAACATCTATAATTATAACATTACATAAATACAACTATAATTAAAACTAGATGAGTAAAGTTCGTAAACAAACTTTAAGTTGGCTTGAAAAAGCCTAGCCAGAAGGTTTGGAGTAGTTTTAAAAGCTTGAAGTTTGAAGCTTTTTAGTTTGAAATAGTTTAAGTTTTAGTTTAATAGTTTAAAAGCTAGATAATGTGTGAGTAAGTAAGTGTGAGTGAGTGTGTGTAGATAGATATAGTTAGTTAGATAGTTAGTAAGTTAGATAGATAGATAGTTAGATGGTTAGTAAGTTAGTTAGATAGTTAGAAAGTTAGTTTATGAGTTTGAATGAGTTTGAATGGCTTAGTAATAGTACACTGAATGGAAGCTTCATTGAGTTTAATGGGCTTCAGTTTGTTTTGATTTGAATTTGAGTTAGATAGATAGTTATATAGTTAGTTAGAAAGTTAGTTAGTTTATGAGTTTGAATGGCTCAGTAATAGTACATAGAATGGAAGCTTCATTGAGTTTAATGAGCTTCAGTTTGTTTTGATTTGAATTTTGACAGTTGGAGTTTGATGGAATGTTCAGATTTTCAATGTAAGTCAATGGGAGTTTTTTCCAGTTTTAATCAGCATTTTTAGGAAAACCATAAGTCAGATCAGTCTGAAAAGATATAGCACACTCGGTCAGAACAGTTTGAAGGTCTGGGCTGAGTTTGGTGGTTGTAGCTTTTAAGCTCTAGGAGGAGATGCAGTCTAAAATTTGGCTCAGAAGAAGAAGAATAACTAGAATGTACATTTCCTGAAGAAAATGTGAATGGTGCTTGCAGTGGCAAAACTTGGCGCTCGGTTGCTAGGGTGTTTCTAGGCAATTGCTAAGGTGTTCTGGGTGGTTGCTAGGCAGTTGCTAGGGTCTTCTGGGTGGTTGCTAGGCGGTTGCTATGGTAATCTGGGTGGTTGCTAGGCGGTTGCTAGGCAGTTGCTAAGGTACTTGGGGTGGTTGCTAGGGTGTTGCTAGGCAGTTGCTAAGGTACTTGGGGTGGTCACTATGGTGTTGCTAGGCAGGTGCTAGGGTGTTCTGGCCGGTTGCTATGTGGTTGCTATGGTGTTACTAGGTGGTTGGTTGATGTCAAAGATAGTTACTATGGGGTTTCCATAGAGTTCTTAGACCTGTGACTTTGATCATGCGGAAGGGATTTCCCCTCAGGGAGAACCCCCTGGTCCTGAGGCACCACTGTAGGGGTCTCATGTGCAGAAGGCCAAAAGGTATTACGTTGGACGCAGCTGCCATCAGACCCAACAGTTTCTGGAACTGTTTTACAGTGAGTGACTGGCCTAACTTCACCCCTTTCATAGCCATAAGAATGGCACTCACCCGAGCGGGAGACAAATGTGCCCGCATCGTGGTGGAGTCCCACACTACACCCAGATAGTTGGTGGATTGAGCTAGAACTAGCGCACTCTTTTTGGCATTGAGCCTCAGCCCAAGCCTCTTCATATGGGACAGCTCTGACTGAGCTAGAATCAACCAATCGTCGATATAATTCAGTATGCGAATGCCCTGGATCCTCAACGGAGCCAGAGCTGCGTCCACGCATTTCGTGAATGTGCGGGGTGATAATGATAGGCCAAACGGAAGAACCCTGTACTGGTAAGCTTCGCCCCCGAAAGCAAACCTGAGGAACTTCCTGTGAGAAGGATGGATGGACACATGAAAGTACGCATCTTTCAGGTCTATCGCCACAAACCAGTCCTCAGATCTGATCTGTGGTATAATCTGTTTGAGTGTCAGCATCTTGAACTTGAGCTTTTGTATTGAGCGATTTAACACACGTAAATCTATGATAGGTCGTAGACCTCCATCCTTCTTTGGAACAATGAAATAACGGCTGTAAAATCCTGACTGATCGCTGGGAGGAGGGACCCTTTCTATAGCTCCTTTTTGCAAAAGTGTCGTAACTTCTTGTTCCATAACCAGAGACTGCTCGGGGGTTACCACTGTGGGAAGAACCCCGTTGAATCTGGGCAGGCGAGACCCGAACTGAATCTTGTAACCCTCTTTTATAGTGAGCAGCACCCATTTTGATATATTCGGGAGAAGTTTCCATTCTACCAGAAAATCTACTAAGGGAACCAGCCTCTCGAGACTGGCCTCTGGTGTTTTTTGAGCACCCGATTCGACGCTCTGAAACGGCGCACTGGGAGAGGACAATTGAATCAAGTGGCCGGCCCTCCTCGGAGACCGCTGCGCCCTGACGCACACTGGGTGGCAGGGTTGGCATAACGGTCCCCTGAGGGCGCCGAAGGGGAGCGGCTGTTAGATATATTTTTCGCCGGCTCCCTTCGGAGGGGGCCGCCCTCATCGGTTCCTGACCCACAGATATCAGGACCGCTTCGAAGCCTTCCGGGCCAGGATAACGGCGCGCAGGTCCGTTCTGCCCCTAGAAGGCTTCGGCTGAGCGGGCCGACCCGATCCCCAAGCTCTCTGCGGGGGAGCACGGGCGGCCACGCTGATCTTTTGTTGCGCTCTGTGGTGCGCTGAGGAGCTCGTTGACGGCCGAGGCTGCTCCCGCTCAGCAGCCTCGGGGGGAGGGTTTCTAGGTTTGCGGGGGATGAACCTCTGGAACGCCGCAGACTGTTTCTTAGCCTCCTGGAACCTCTCTGTTGTAACAGCGTCGCCGAAGAGGCCCGCAGGAGACAGCGGCGCATCCATAAGGGAGGCTTTGTCACGCTCCCTTAGGTCCGAGAGGTTCAGCCACAAGTGCCTCTCCGTAGCCACCAGTGCTGCCATAGAGCGGCCGATTTCTTTTGCCGTCTCTTTGGTGGCACGGAGAGCCAGGTCAGTTGCCATCCTGATCTCCTGGATGCACTCATACGTGGCCTCCCCGCTATTCTCCACTTCCCCCAGCAGGTCAGCTTGATATGCTTGCAGGAGCGACATGGTGTGTAAGCATGCCGCTGCCTGACCTGCTGCCGCGTAAGCCTTGCCCACCAAGCTTGATGTGGTTTTTAGTGGCTTGGTGGGCAACGTCGGGGTTTTCAGCGGCGATGCAGATTCGGGGGAGAGATAGCCCGCAAGCGTCTCTTCCACCTGAGGCATCGCCGCATAGCCTTGCTGTTTCAGCCCCACGATGTCACTATACATTGAGATCTGGGGGCTGAACACTCGATATGATGCCGGCTTTTTCCATGACCTCGAGACCTCGGTGTGGAGGTCAGGAAAGAAAGGCAAACCCCGACGCTGGGGTAGTGACCGAGCGGGCAGAAAGCGCTCATCCAGCTTACTTTTTGGTTTTGTATCTGCCCGCTCTGCTGGCCAGTCGATTTTTAGTTTGGCCACAGCCCTGGTCACTACCTCCAGGAGCTCCTCATGTGCTGGGGAAGAGGATGGCGGTTCCTCTTCCCCCACGCTCATCACATCAACCTCCTCGAAGGAAGAGAGATGAAGCGCGGGTGCCTCTCTCTGGGGGGAAGAAACCGCTGCGTGTGCTTCCGCCGCCTGAGAAGAGGCACTGGGGCTGGCAGGTAAAGGGCGAGATAAGGCTGGGCCCGTCTCAACCCCCTCTGCCAGCTCCATTTGCGAACCCCACGAATGAAGCCGCCGCTGCGCCTCAGCAACAGCGGGACCCGACCCGCGGGGAATGCCAACCGGAGCACCCTCTTTATTGTTAAAGAGTGCCCGGCGTGATCTTAAAACTCTGAGGGTGAGCTTTTCGCAATGGACACAGACAGCCCCCTCGAGAGCTGCCTGTGCGTGCTCAACCCCCAGGCAGACAACACACATTTCATGGGTGTCCCCATCTGGAATGTACCTTGTACATGGGTGAACACACTTCTTAAATTGTCTGCCTTCCGCCATTTTACTTGTGTCTTTTTACTATATATATATATATATATATATATATATATATATATATACATATATATATATAATGTATGGTGTACTGCAGAGCTCTTGTCCTCAGACGAAGAGATAAATGAAGCGGGACAAACAACACCAAATAAGACTCACAAGATAACATAGAGCGCTTGCTGAAGACACAGAAGCTGGCGTGCTCTGCATCCGAGTGTGCTTTATAGTTTCCTGGTCCGTGACGTCACCCGTCTCTGACGTCTTGCTTCGCGATTGGCTAGATACATGAGTGCTTCAGTGACGACATCACGTAGAAGGTTCCCAATGCGTTACCACGCAGCGTCGACAGTTCCCACGAAAGGGAACTAATTTATTTTATTTGAAAACGTGCTTGGAGTATTTTTATACCAACATTTTACTTTTGTTATATATATATATAAAGCCAGTTTTTCGTGCTTTCAGATTCTTTTTAATTGTAAAAAAATATATATAAAATAAATGTAAATTAGATTTTTTTTCATGTCCACTACAATGGGCACCAGGACTGAAGACAACAACAACAACAAAAAATTTTAACCATATAGTATTATGAGCTAGAGTTCAAACACAGTATGTGAACTAGCGTTGAAGATTTTGAATATAACACATACTGAAATAATGAGCAATGGCAATCAGAATGAAAACATGTAAGATATATAGAATGGAGTCTCAAAAAAAATATTTTGATTCTTTTTGTTGGTTGAGTGGACTGAAGTAGTATGTGTGTACATGTCTGAAAGTGTGTGTTTGAGTACTCATGCTTTTGATAAATATATGGCTGTGTAGCATTCAGGCATCAGTGTTTGTGTTTGTGTGTGTATGTGTGTGTGTGTGTGTGTGTGTGTGTGTCTCTGTCTTGCTTTGTGTACACTCATAGTCATTTCACATTCGCTGTTTCTGTTTTTACAAAAACTCACTTGTTAAAAACTATACTAGGCCTATACATAAAAACTATACATAACATATCGTCGCTGCCCGATGAAACTCACGTATGTCCAAAACGGTTACTTTTCAGGAAGTGAAAAAAACACCGTATTTCAAAAGCAGTTGAACGTAGCGTTGTCATACTTGGTATGGCATCTTTACATGTAACTATATTCTTGCCAGTGTAATGATATAATCCACATTTGACCAAAATTGAGTTTAAATGGACATACGTGCATATTTTACAGCAACGGTGGTCGATACGCGTTCTTCCGATCATTAATTAGAATGGCCAAGTCGCGTTTCATATTGACAGATGAATACGCTCAGTTTATTAAATAGCCTACGTCTTAGTTTATTAAATACGCTTAGTTTATTTAATATTAATTATAAATTTATTAAATGTCTCTTGCAAACTATGAAGGGACAATGAATCAATACACTGACATGGTAATGCTAGACAGATACTTTGTTTGCACAGTCCTACCGTAATTTTGTCACTCCTAGACGTACGTCTGGCATCAGGGGGGAAACGTTTACTTGAGAACAGTTGTCAAAAACAAACGTTTGCTGATACTTTACCTCACAGTGTTATTCGGCTATCCAGTGCTGAGCTTCGATGAAACTTCACGAGACCGGCGAAATGCTTCCACAGGGCGGGAGATACGCGGCGTGATTGACAGCTTTGATACCAAATGGATATACGTGAAAATCAGATGACATGATTTCACAACTTTTCATTGGCCATTTAGATATGTGAAGCATACTGTATACGGAAATGAACCTGGACATTCAATCCGTCGAAAAATCTCAAAATCTGCAAAATGGACATACGTGGTTTTCATCGGACAGTGACAATATATATCTAGGCTAGGTTGCATGTATGGTTTTCATTATCCTAACGCTCCTTCTCGTGTTTTATGACATACCTGCGCTACCGTTTGAGCAATGCTTCGGTATGCTTAATTTTAAAATGGTGGCATCCAAAAAAAAAAAAAAAAATTCACGGAAACTTCACGGACTATCATAAAATATGTAGCCAGACTGCCTTCCGTATTCAATGTACGAATAAAGTGTAAAACTCTGTAGTTTAACAAGATTACCCTACGTCCTACGCCTTCCCTATTCAACTTACAGAAAAAGTGCAACGTACGTGGCGCTAGTTTACACTTTCCCCGTAACATGAATAGCCTACGGAAGGCGGTCAGGAGGAAGCTCGATATTTTACTTAATTATAGGCTACCACACAAAAACAATTGCAATACCACAGACTGCATTTCCTATATAAGTAAATGATGTAATAATCCTGTCATAAATTGCTCTGCTCTAATGCTTTGGTGTATTACCACACAAAAACATTAGAAAAACCACATATGGCATCTAATGGTAAATTCTTGTGATACGGTACAACAGAAAGTGCTGTGATAATCCTGTCATTAATTATGTGTGGTAAATTCTTGTTGTACTGCTGCAGTACCACAGGATTACCACAGGATATTTTTATAAAGGTGGTTTCACCCCGCGGGGTTTGCAGATGATGTTCACGTCACGTCACTTCGTAAGGTTCCCATGGCAATAGGGGGAAAATAATGGCGCTTTACTTGTGTGAAGTAAACACAACATTTTTCAACTTTCTGCTAAGATATATGTGACTTTTTTTGCAACGAAAATACAGGGATTATGAAATCATGCTAGCCAAGCATATTTTGCTTGCTGAAATCGGCAATTTATGCGGCGAAAGTGCGGCGTTTTTGAAAAAATGCGACCCCCAAATAAATATGCGGACTTTGGCTGATTATGCATTAAATAAGGCGATCGCATAATCGCGTTTTTCTGGAGGGACTGATAAACTTGACTGTAAACGTATAGCCTATACATTCAAGTTCACACAACTATAATAATGGCGTCATATGCATCCCCATGATCGGCACGGAATAAAGAATTAAAGGTGCCCTAGATTGTTTTTTTACAAGATGTAATATAAGTCTAGGTGTCCCCTGAATGTGTCTGTGAAGTTTCAGCTCAAAATACCCCATAGATTTTTTTTAATTAATTTTTTTAACTGCCTATTTTGGGGCATCATTAACTATGCACTGATTTTTTCAGCACGGCCCCTTTAAGAGATGCGCTTCCTCTGCCCCAAAAGCTCTTGACTATATATACATCGCAAAAACAAAGTTCACACAGCTAATATAACCCTCAAATGGATCTTTACAAGATGTTCGTCATGCATGCTGTATGCATGCTTCGAATTATGTGAGTAAAGTATTTATTTAGATGGTTACGTTTGATTCTGTGTGAGTTTGAGGCTATGCTCTGTGGCTAAAGCTAACATTACACACTGTTGGAGAGATTTATAAAGAATGAAGTTGTGTTTATGCATTATACAGACTACACGTGTTTAAAAATGAAAATAGCAACGACTCTGGTCTCCGTGAATACAGTAAGAAACGATGGTAACTTTAACCACATTTAACAGTACATTAGCAACATGCTAATGAAACATTTAGAAAGAAAATTTACAAATATCACTAAAAATATCATGCTATCATGGATCATGTCAGTTATTATTGCTCCATCTGCCATTTTTCGCTGTTGTTCTTGCTTGCTTACCTTGTCTGTGCACAGATCCAGCCGTTAATACTGCCTTTTCTTGTCTAATGCGTCGAATGGGCTGGCATTATGCAAATATTGGGGTCATACATATTAATGATCCCGACTGTTACGTAACAGTCGGTGTTATGTTGAGATCCGAGTGTTTTCCGGAAGTCTTTTAAACAATTGAGATTTACATAAGAAGGAGGAAACAATGGGGTTTGAAACTCAATGTATGTCTTTTCCATGTACTGAACTCTTGTTATTCAACTATGCCGAGGTAAATTCAAATTCTGATTCTAGGGCACCTTTAATGAATAAAGGATAACATTACAAGAAACACATACAGTAACACTGCATGTTCGGCCTCCAGCAGGAGACATGATCACGGATCTGTCAGAGAGATGAAACGTGAATGGTGCACCTAAGGCTTGTTTTTTTTTAATCTTTTTTTTATTATTATTATTTCATTTGCTAACTACCAAATCAGTCGTGATGAGAAACCGCTATATCACGTAACGTTAGTGTGGACGGATATTAACGCGTGAGACATACGCCTGATCAAGGTTTATTAGATTCTGTTATTAGTAATCAATAACGTTACTCCTAGATGACCAATAGCTTTGCTATTACCTGATTCATGATAATAATCTGTACAATATTGTGGTCTGAGCACATATCGTTAGCTAAGCTAACACCGGTCTCTGCCCTGTTCTCCACTGGTTCTCCTCACACAACAGCTCAATTTGTCTCTTTTGACCGTTGTTCTGTCTAATCCTGGCCTGTCCTGCTCTCTTGACCACATAGCAGGCTAAATGTATGGCTGTGGTTTGTTATACGAGTATGAATAAACATTTACAATTTCCTCAGCGTCCGAACTGTCATTGCGATCCATTGTGTTCCTATTGTTTATATTGATCGCACTCCCTTGAGTTACGTCACTTCCGATTTGGCATTTTTCAGATGCGGAAGTAAAATTCTCTCACAAAAAACGACTCCAGAAGCCTATGTAGCGTATTTATCATAAGGTGCGTCCCAATTCGTGTACTTATGCATTATTCTATGACGTTTTTAAAAATAAATAGTGCGAGTAGTGCATTCACACTGAAAATTCCAAAAAGAAAAAGTGCACTTTAAATACCCGGATGATGCACTAATTTAACTGAAAAAATGAAGTGTGGAATGTTGGACACTTTATGCACTCAACTGTCGCAGCTTTAATTACGTAGTGGAGGGGGAGGGGGTATCAAACTCCGATGTTAAATGACGAAATAACCTTATAAAATTCACGCACTACATGGATGAGTGCATATTGCACAAGTACATAGTGTATAAGTGCATAGTGTATAGTGCGTCATTTGGGACGCAACTATAGACTGTAAAAAAAATATGGACGTAGTGTCCGTGACGTCACCCATAGAGTTCTGAACATCAGTTTTGAAGCGAAAATGAGGCCGCTGCCATCTTAGCAGCGCGTCACCGCACGTCACTCCCGGATAAATGAAAATGGGCAAAGAGGCGGGACGAAGTTGGAGCCCATGATGTGACTGGTTGCTGAAACCACGCCCGCCTAGCTCGACGTGACCATGTTAGCAGGAGCTATCTATCTTAGATACTATCTAAAATATTAATAAAGATAACAATATCATTAGAAAGTACTAAAGGTTTACTGTCAATCTGCTGTGTTTTTTTTAAAGATAACGTTACAGATGCTCCAACACCAGTAATTAATTTGTGTCGGGTGTACAAATAACAAAAAATCAAATGGGACTTCATATTTATAATGAAATAGAAATCGCGAGATGAATCCAATCCGTGGCACTTTTTTTTTGGTAAAATGTCCATTGCAAAACAAAAAACAGTACTTTTTGTCCACAAAAGCGTTAAATCCATGAAATATTTATATATTATCCATTGTTTGCATTACATATCTTCGGAATGATTTGCTCTCCATCATCGTTCTGCAAGAAAGGATGCAATCTGAGCAGCGTTTATGATGTAAAACTCTATACGTACCTATATATATATATATATATATATATATACACACTCACCTAAAGGATTATTAGGAACACCATACTAATACTGTGTTTGACCCCCTTTCACCTTCAGAACTGCCTTAATTCTACATGGCATTGATTCAACAAGGTGCTGAAAGCATTCTTTAGAAATGTTGGCCCATATTGATAGGATAGCATCTTGCAGTTGATGGAGATTTGTGGGATGCACATCCAGGGCATGAAGCTCCCGTTCCACCACATCCCAAAGATGCTCTATTAGGTTGAGATCTGGTGACTGTGGGGGCCATTTTAGTACAGTAAACTCATTGTCATGTTCAAGAAACCAATTTGAAATGATTCGAGCTTTGTGACATGGTGCATTATCCTGCTGGAAGTAGCTATCAGAGGATGGGTACATGGTGGTCATAAAGGGATGGACATGGTCAGAAACAATGCTCAGGTAGGCCGTGGCATTTAAACGATGCCCAATTGGCACTAAGGGGCCTAAAGTGTGCCAAGAAAACATCCCCCACACCATTACACCACCACCACCAGCCTGCACAGTGGTAACAAGGCATGATGGATCCATGTTCTCATTCTGTTTACGCCAAATTCTGACTCTACCATCTGAATGTCTCAACAGAAATCGAGACTCATCAGACCAGGCAACATTTTTCCAGTCTTCAACTGTCCAATTTTGGTGAGCTCGTGCAAATTGTAGCCTCTTTTTCCTATTTGTAGTGGAGATGAGTGGTACCCGGTGGGGTCTTCTGCTGTTGTAGCCCATCCGCCTCAAGGTTGTGCGTGTTGTGGCTTCACAAATGCTTTGCTGCATACCTCGGTTGTAACGAGTGGTTATTTCAGTCAAAGTTGCTCTTCTATCAGCTTGAATCAGTCGGCCCATTCTCCTCTGACCTCTAGCATCAACAAGGCATTTTCGCCCACAGGACTGCCGCATACTGGATGTTTTTCCCTTTTCACACCATTCTTTGTAAACCCTAGAAATGGTTGTGCGTGAAAATCCCAGTAACTGAGCAGATTGTGAAATACTCAGACCGGCCCGTCTGGCACCAACAACCATGCCATGCTCAAAATTGCTTAAATCACCTTTCTTTCCCATTCTGACATTCAGTTTGGAGTTCAGGAGATTGTCTTGACCAGGACCACACCCCTAAATGCATTGAAGCAACTGCCATGTGATTGGTTGATTAGATAATTGCATTAATGAGAAATTGAACAAGTGTTCCTAATAATCCTTTAGGTGAGTGTATATATATGTGTACCAGATATCTGTATATCTCTCAAATGTTCTCTCAAACAAATGAGCCCATGTCCAAAGTATAATTTTTTAAAATAGTGCAGCAGTTTTAGTTATATCCAAGCAGTGCTGTCGGAGTTGTATATCCTCCTGGTATTGTCATTGTAGTCAATCTCAGGAACAAAACTTTTAGCCATTGCCACGACGATCCAACAACGTGTGTTCTGTTTATCTTCCGCATGCGAGCACATGTACACAGACGCACATCTGTCTCGAGTATAATGTAGCAAGCCATATATTGTATAAAATAATCCAGAAAAAAGCACAAATACGGCTGAGATTAGCTGCTGAGGTAACATGCCGGCTCACAGACAGCGGCGGCAATCCACCTGTCACTCAAGTGACCACGCCCTTAATTATGCAGAATTTTAAGGCTTAATATAATATATAACTGATGAGTTATAAAAAAATTCACCCCCCTCAGAGTTGTCATGAAGGGCAAAATTAGCAGTATAGACCAAAACCACAATTTGAACCAGGTTGTAAACATGTTTATTTCTGCTGTAAACTTGGCTGTTTTAACATGGGACTCAATAAGATTCTGCTCTCTTTTGGAGCCTGACCCTAGCGGCCAGTCGATGAATTGCAGTTTAAGTCACTTCCGTATTGGCTTCACGAGAAACTGGGGGAGGTTGCCGCTTGGTATTTATACGTGTTTTTTCAATAAAATCTATTTCATACATTATTTTTCCAGACATTGAATCACTGAAGCTCTAACCTGCAATATGCCCTTTAACTCATTTATCTCCGCTTGGTCATATTTTCAATGTGCTCTAGTCACTTGCTTTAATAAACGCAACTTAAAATGAGTGTCTATGAGAAGATTTAAAAATCTGGACATTTTTCACAGTCAGGAGAAGAGATATTCCGATGATTATTGTATAATGGATTTTCCAAACTCAACAGAACATGAAGTTTTAATCAACACCAAAGTCGATCTGAGAAAGCAGCGGCTGTTAAACATACATGATTATTTCAGCACAGGGTGTCAGTGCTCGTCTAAACTAGTGACTGTGATGCTGAAGTGTGTGAGAGCTGATGAATATGATCTTTTATTTATTTGAATTAAATGGATTAATCACTTTTCTGTGTAATGTTTTCATTGCCAATCATTTCACTGTATGTAATTTGTATGTTTATGCCAATTTATTACAAATATTCAAAGTAGTAGCACTGTTAATGCATTAGTGTTTAGGATTAATTAAATAATAATTCATTAAATTTATGTGTAAGGCACATACCGCACATTCATTCAACTATTTTAAAAGACTGGAATAAGAGCACCAGCACACACAAGCAATCCTTTTATCAGTCAAATTCATTTAAAAATGTGAATTCAACAGGTATGAAATATGATCAGTAAGAGAAAAACACTGTTAATGAGAAGACGAGCACTGGACTGCTGCAGGTTAGTGAGGAAATATATTTATTTATTATTCAGAATGCACAGCTGGAAAGAAAATATATTTATAGGAACATTTCAGCAGGTTCAAGATAATTCATGTGAACTCAGAGAACATGATTCATTGTTTTAATCAACTGACAGACATAAAACAGCAATAATCTGTGTTTTCATGTGTGTAGGTGCGCTGAACACTGTTACTGGAAACTCCTGAACTGTGATAGGTAGAACGAGGAAGTAGTTGTGCAAGTAGTCCATTAAGAAATCATACAGGAAACAGCTGATTCTGTGTCTCTTGTTATTTGATTTAGGTATTTTCACAGCCCCACTGAAAGGAGCGTACATGTTCAAAATCTATGTACATGGTGGTTCCGGAAGTTCATCAACTGCAGCCATTGTTAAGAATGGAAAGCATATGGTTATGGCAAATGATATTCAGACTAGCGATTGGTTAAACGCCTCAAATGGAGTTGTGTTGATCCTGGAGGTTGGAGATGTTGTCTGTGTGAAACTCCAGTATAAATCGAGGATACATGATAACCAGAATAACTACAACACTTTCAGTGGTTATCTACTGTTTCCCTTAAAATAACAGGAGATTTGAAGAATGTGATTCCAATAATTCTGAACCTTCAGCGTATGATTTAAGATGAAAATAATGAAGAATAATTAACATATGAACCTGTATTAATGAGGACTAATGTGTGTTTAAATTTGCAATAGATTACTGTATAAAGTCAGTATAATACACTATATTCATAAGTTCTGATCTGACTATACATGTAAGTTTGTATAAAGAGTTTCAGCACTGAGACAGACAGGACCCATGAATATCTCATGACTAATCTAGTTAATCTTGAATGTTAAACAAAACCGTTTTAAGATTATCTTGTTACTGATCCTTGATCTGTATCTCTTCATCCTACATTAATAAATAAGAGAATAAAGAAACATTGTGGCTTTTTCTTTTCCTCATATTTTCATTTATTTACCCCAACAATGCTTGATTTGAAGCACTCATATCATACTTCAGTCCCACCAAAAAAAAATTGTGATCATGGTTTCAATTTCCAGAATTTTGAGAAAAAAAAAGTTATATTTTACCACATTTACCAGATTATGTATTATTAGATACACAATAGTCATACATGACATAAAGGACAAGCAAAATGCATAAATCATGTTTATAATGAAAACACTGCTGAATCATTTACAGTTACTGTACAAATAAAAACAACAATAAAATTACATAACCACAGTGAATAACTGAACATAGCAGAATATGTTGAATGAGTTTGCCTTGCAAAGTATAAATCTGTATTTAGATTTCAGAAGAATCATTTTGACATTTGTTGAGGTGTCTCGTCCATCAGCTGATCTGATATTCGCTACTGTAATGAAGATAATGTCAGTAGATAGATGAGGAACACAGAGGTAAGTGATATAAACAACAGCAGGTTTATTGAACAGAGATGACAAACAACGCAGCAGTCCTGAGGGCTGTTTCATAAAACAAGATTAGAAAACAAGCCAGGCTTATTTCACTTAGACTTGTTGTCTGCGAATTCTGTTTCGTAAAACAAACTTAAATTAGTTCAAACTAGGGCTGTCACGATATATTAGATTTTTCACACCACGGTTATTGTGGCAAAATATTTCACAATATCGATATATCGCGATATTTATAGAATCCTTGGAAATTTGTCAGTCTAATAATTTTTACTTTATTTAGTTTTTCTCTTTCAGGGTTGCTGCACATTTTTTTTAAAGTCAAATTTAAGGCTTTTTAAGACCTGAAGAAATAAAAATTAATAGTAGCCTATACAGTATGGCTGTTACTATTCAAATGAAATCATTATCAACAAAATCCATCTTTGCAATACAGAGGTGACACAGAATGAGAAGTGGCATTAATGTATTTACACAGCATTTACAATTTGTTCACATAAATTTAATTCAATATTTAAATATGGATTTTTTCCTAATTTTAACTTTTTAATTAAAGGTGCCCTAGAATCAAAAATTGAATTTACCTTGGCATAGTTGAATAACAAGAGTTCAGTACATGGAAATGACATACAGTGAGTCTCAAACTCCATTGTTTCTTCCTTGTGTAAATCTCATTTGTTTAAAAGACCTCCGGAAAACAGGCGAATCTCAACATAACACTGACTGTTACGTAACAGTCGGGATCATTAATATGTACGCCCCCAATATTTGCATATGCCAGCTCATGTTCAAGGCATTACACAAGGGCAGCCAGTATAAACGTCTGGATCTGTGCACAGCTGCATCATCAGACTAGGTAAGCAAGCAAGAACAATAGCGAAAAATGGCAGATGGAGTGATAATAACTGACATGATCCATGATAACATGATATTTTTAGTGATATTTGTAAATTGTCTTTCTAAATGTTTCGTTAGCATGTTGCTAATGTACTGTTAAATGTGGTTAAAGTTACCATTGTTTCTTACTGTATTCATGGAGACAAGGGAGCCATCGCTATTTTAATTTTTAAACACTTGCAGTCTGTATAATGCATAAACACAACTTCATTCTTTATAAATCTCTCCAACAGTGTGTAATGTTAGCTTTAGCCACGGGGAACCATCAAACTCATTCAGAATCAAATGTAAACATCCAAATAAATACTGCAGCCTGAATTGGTGCATAGTTAATGATGCCCCAAAATAGGCAGTTAAAAAAATTAATTAAAAAAAATCTATGGAGTATTTTGAGCTGAAACTTCACAGACACATTCAGGGGACACCTTATATTACATCTTGTAAAAACTGGTTCTAGGGCACCTTTAAAATGTCCCTTAAATATTAAACTAAACTGCCAGTAGGTGGCAGCAAGTCACTGTCTTAATGAGTGAGTGAATCAACCGATTTGTTCAAATGACTGATTCATTCAGGAACGAAGCTCGGATTCAATCGTTCTAAACGCGGATTCAGTCAGAATAACAAAAACATTTCTGTTGCACGGGGGCTCTGACATTTTCGTTAGCGAAATAAAGGAAAAAAACAATATTAACAATACTGGCTAAAATGTAACTCCCGTTGTTCATTTAACAATAAGTTGAAGGTACATTGCATTTGTGCTGATTTGGGGAAAACGGCACTCTTGCTCGAGTGATATCGTAATACAACTACATCTTATCATAAGATATAATGACAAAAACTCGTCGGGGCAAAAATGCCTGTGCATCTTGAATTTTGAGGGCATAATTGCATGCATAGCTACATCACGCTGAATAAGACGAGTAAAGAAAACGCGGTAGGCTACTTATTAAAAGAATCACGCTTTATTTAAATATATGAACACAGAAAACCGCTGTTAACAGATTAATATAACATTTCCCATTCCATGACTAGTAAAATAATCACAACTTACTCTCTGTAAAATGGCGTAATCTGCAGGGTGATGGACATGGAGGTGGGTATAAAGGTTGGTGGTGTTGCCACGCTTCGCGCTGACTGTAGCCAGGCAAATCCTGCGGATTGGGCTGTCTAAGGCAGTGTTTCTCAACCAGGGGTCCATGGACCCCTAGTGGTCCTTGACAATGCCAGGGGGTCCTTATAAAATATCTGAATATTAATTTTTGTATATTTTGACATTGACATGTTCCCATAAAAGAGGAAGATAATATATGTATAATGTACCTGACAATACGGCTAAATATAGGACAAGTCAACAAACGTAGTAGTAGTAAATTATACTTGATTGCATTTGGTTGTCACAAAGACATTAATGATACCAATGAGCCATTTTTATTCTGGGGTCCTTGAGGATGGTTCCAAATATGATGGGGGTCCATGACTCAAAAAAGGTTGAGATTCACTGGTCTAAGGAGCCGAAAAACTCCCATACTGTCGAGCTTACTTTACTTTTTTCGGGTGTGGACAGAGCCTTTCACTTTCCCTAAAGACGACATTCTTCTCGGAATAGCTGCATCTTCTTCTTGTTTGACACAGGTGTCAGCGTTAAGGTGCAATACTGCCACCTCAGAGCTCAACCAGGTACTGGCGCTGGAGTATTTACATGTCATGATATCATAAGCGTCCTATTCATTTTAAATATTGTGGTTATTGCCAATACCGGTATATTGTCACACACTGAATTAACACGATATCAATATTTCATGCTTTGAATATTACGGTTATCGTCAATACCGGTATATTGCGACACCCCTAGTTCAAACTCAGTTACTCTGGCAACTTATGCTGGGAAACTAGCCTGGTCCGGGGCAGGCTAACTGTCAGGCTATAACCCTATCCAGACAGGATTAGTTTTACATGGGAAGGTGGAGTAAAGTAATTATTACCAGAGCTTCTCAGTGATTTTAGTCCCGTCCGAATGTGCCATCTCAATAAGCATTACGGACAATGTCAGTAAAGATTACGGCAACTTTTACTTTTGTAAAAAGGTCTGGAAAAATTACCTCAGGTAATACTAATCCCGTTCGAATAGACCCGCTGTAAATATGTTCTGCACATTTTTCAAGCTCTTGAAGAAACATTCATTTGTGTTGTAGGTGGTGGGACAAATCTGTGGCAAACCTCAAGTATTTTCCATACCATTCAGAGCAAAAAGAAGATCGAAGCAATTGTCAGAGGCACAAAATAATTTTATCTTTTATCACGTCACTTTCTGCAGGCTGCATCTTACTCTGTCATGATTGATGCTGTTTCCTATGGTGGATCGATTTGATCCATGATCGACCTCTAGGGCTGCTTAAAAAAAGCGTGCTCGTGAAATTATCTTGACTAGGTAAACCTGGATCGAATTAGCAGGACTGCGTGAACTTCAATTACCTTTTATGAAACCGCTTTACCCCCAAGTCATTTGTTAGGTTCATTCAAGTCCGGTTTTGGAGTTTAATTCCCGCTTTTCTTAGCATCTTTTATGAAACAGCCCTCTGGTAAGCAGGCTGGGAGAGGGAATGTCTTGGTGTAGCTTATCTGTGGGTGCAGTCTTTGTGTTTCTTTCTCAGGAGATCCAGTGGTGCAGGAGAGCATGGAGATGACGGAGAGCAGGAGCTGAAGAGAACTGGGACGGCCAGTAGAAACAACAGGTAAGTCGATCCGGGAACACACCAAGGTAAGGTTGAGACCAGACAGTGAGTGAACAGGTGGACTGCAGTATATGTGGAGCTGGTTGCTGATTGATGACAGGTGAAAGGAATCAGTAGTCGGGTGACTGGGATCTGGTGACTGTGTTGACTCCCTGACAGATGAACCTAACTTAACTTTTAATAAGCAGAGGAAATTCCTGACTTTAAATAAATAACCACTTAAATGTTTAGGATGTTTGCATTTCAGAATGTACAGGCAGATTTCAGATATAAAAAGACTCTTCATCAAGCTTTCTAAAGAAATGTCTGTGTCTGTGTGGCAAGTGTACTTTTTATTGGATTGCTGCAGTTTAACCGTGTATCTGTAACTGGGAGTTTGTAAAAGTAAAAAAAAAAAAAAAAATACATTAACTAGTTTTTGCATTACATTACAATGAAATTCTACCCAGAAGCCAGAACATTAAGTACATTTATAAAATTTTGACCTCCACATAGAAGGCTTATGAGTGCATTAGTGTCTGTTTTTGTATGGATGGCATTTTATATATTTATATGGGGGAACAACAATCAACTTTGAAGTGCAAGAAAAATGACATGTATTGCTGTTTAAACTGATCATTTTGCATGTACGGTTTAATGTTTGTGGAAATGGGCATGGAATAGTGAATAAACAAAATGACTTTGGTCCCCTGTTAGATGGTAAAGTAAACCTGTTGGGTTGCTGTTTTTCCCCCTATTTATGGCAGTTTTATTTCTAATTTTTGATTGATTAGATTTTTTTTTTTTTTTTTACCTTTCCAAGCTCCAAGTTTGCTTATTAATTAGCTGCTGAATTGGTCAAATGTGATCCAGATGTAGTTAAATGTGAATGAAATCGTTATTTTTGTTTTGTTTTTGCACACAAAAAGTGTTCTTGTCACTTCATAACATTAAGGTTGAACCACTGCAGTCACATCGACTGTTTTAACAATGACTTCAGTACCTTTCTGGACCATGACAGTGGTGGTTAAATTGTTGTCAATGGACGAGTCATATACCTCTCAGATTTCATCAAAAATATCTTCTGAAGATGAATGAAGGTTTTACAGGTGTGGAACAGTTAATGACAGAAATTTCATTGTTGGATGAACTAACCCTTTAACGTGTCACTGTTACATAAACTTGTACACATTAGACTAGACTAAAACCAGACTAAAATGTGTGAAATCAATGGAAGCATCTTGCAATATGAAATATAGGCAGGTAGGCAACCTTTCAATGCTAAATAAATAAATGTACGACACAAGGATGTTTTATGCTCTATAATATAAAAAAGTACAATGTAAAAGTAATATGAGTGTTTACACTGAAATACTGTGTTGTGAATATCTGCTCAAACATGTTTATGGGCTATAGAGTAAATGATCTCTGCAAGCGCCGTGAGTTTGAGTCACTTACGATGTGCATTTGAAAAGCAAAATGCACTACACATTACGTTTTTAATGCAAACTCAATTCATAATGTAATAAGCGTTTGAAACAGTTTCCATTTGGGATCTGAAGTGGCTTCTTATCACAGAATTAGGCAGACAGTATATCATTTTTATGTATTCTATGTATAATTATTGCTATGTCGATTAGCATTGCATTATAAGTATACTTTATTTTTATGAAAATACCCAAGATGGCTTGAAGAACACAAATAAACTATATATTGTTTATTGTCTTCATATTTAATAAGTCAAAGCATTTCTATCTTTTTATTCAGCTACAGTGATAACTATTAGGGATTTCCTGGACTGTCATACACAGTGGCATAACTTTGTTTTAAAAAGTGGGTGGGACAGGAGGAATGTATGTATGTGTGTGTGTGTGTGTGTGTGTGTTAAATTTATTGACACAGACCTCATAAAATTGACTAGACCCTTTAAGTGTTGAACATCCCTTACATCCCCATGAGAAACAATTACCATCCAAATAGGGCTTATTCTGACACAGAGTTTGGTGTATTATGTATTATAAGTGTTTTAAAAAGTTCAAAGACAGTTTTCCTCCCATGTGTCATGGTATTGCCCTAACCTGAAGCAGTGGAGTATATAAATGTTTGTCGAGCATGATTATTCATAAGTACAAACATTATTTTTATGCACTTAGTCTGGACAATAGCCGTTAATGTACTCACCATTATCGTCAGGACCCTCAGCATGGATAGCACAGATATCACCTGACCAGCTGTCAATTGACCCTTCGCTAAGCCACGCCCAAAAACTGCCACAGGCCAATCGTGGTTTAGCAACCGTTACTAGGCGCGTGAGGTCTGTCAAGCTTTAGAGCGAGAGAACATGCCAAAGCGTTGTGCTTATGCATTGTGTTAATCTGATACCCGGTATCCTAACAGTTTAGACGGGGTGGTGGAATGTTTTTTCCCAAGGGGAGAAGTACTGGTGTTCTGACAATTTGTGCTACCCTGTCAGATTTTACTACCTCCCATTGAAACAGTGGCTAACGTTAGCAAAATCTGAAAAATGCTAACGTTACCTATCAGATTGTGCTTCCAGCGTGATATTAACGTGGTTTATGGCTTTATTAACATACTACTACACTTTACCCTAAACCTACCCTTAACAATAATGCAAGTACAGTAATTGTGTGTTATTTATCATGATGACAATGATGTAATATTGATGTATGCATATGCATATAAGTCCGGGTAGGTTAGCTAGCTAGCTATCTCGGCACATCATTGCTTGGAAATAATGACGGTTCTTTGTTCAAAATGCGTATATTTGAACGTGAAATAATATGATTAAAGGCAAGACGGAGTTACGTTAGCCTGGCGTGCTAAAAATATAAGCGGGAGAATGTTATCATTCCAAAGTGGTCAGGCTAACATCTTGTGTTTATTCCAGACTTATGGATAAGCTGTTTGATTTATAATTATTAGGTTATTTTCGCAAATTTCACTTAACCTGCTGAGGATGAACAAAGCTTTCCCTCAATAAATGGTGTGTTTCCCATTTGAATGGTCAGCGTATGAGGCGGCTGCTGCTCGCGCTGGGAGCTTTAGCTTCAATTTTGATCAAATTATTTTCTAATTGGTTGCATATTATGTCGTAGATATATCCCTCGAATGCATACTGCAGTCCCCTTTGTCTTGCTCTCTCAGATATTTCACCTGTTCGCCAAAAATGACTAATTATCTCCTTGAAAATGTCTGACACCGGTGCATACACACTGTAAATGACTTGCCAGACGCAAAAGCTTGACAGGCGTAGCAACAGTAACTAAGGAGGGCGGGGCTTAGCGAAGGGTCCATTGGTTCAGCATAAGACTCCACAATATCTACAGGATCAACATCAAGATAGACAACAAAGTTTTTGTCTAGATCATCAAGCCAGATAAACTAAGTTTTTTCATCTCCTGAACTCCCAGTCTTGTGAAGCAAATCTGTAAATTTTATGTACTGTTAAGACAATTTTTTTATCCTTCATGCGGCAATGTTTGATGGTGCTATTAAAGCCCATCTCTTTGAGGCGCTCACTACACACCTTATAAATTTTTGCGTTTTTATGCGTTTTGGACAGTTGCTCTGCAATATGTTCATCCGATCAAATTTTGATTAGGCATTTTACTTCGTCCTTGCTCCAAGTTAATTTGGGAGGAATTAGCAAAACTTCCCTGCTGCTTTTCATGCAACTTTTCATAATTACCCATCATGCATTGCGATACAGCCTGGTTCGTTAGTCCTTTGGGTCGGATTGCTTTCTCACCACAAGTGACCTGCTCCAGAATTAATTTGCAATTGGGTTGAGAACATCTCATTCAGGTGATCTTGGACTGATTATTTTGGTGTGGATCCGATCGCTTGTTCAAATGTCTAAACAAAATGATGTTTAATTAACAAAGTTTGGGAGGAGCACATTTACTCCGAATGTTTTGACTGTTGCATAAAAATAATTCCTCTGGCTGCAAATTGCACTCTTCGTTTATGACACCTGCGTGATAGCTGATGGAAAAAAGGATTTGGCTTAATAGAGCCAATACTGATCAGTTAAAAAATAACTTGATCAGCGCAGGACATCCCTAATATCTATATTTGTACCATGGTCTGTCTGAATACTCGATTCTGATTGGCTGGAAGGTGTGCAATAAAACCATTTAATGCACAGGTAGTTTTAAGTCAGCTGAAGCGCACAAACATACATCACTCGTACACAGAGATCACCCTGCGCACACACAAACATTCAGGAGCACACAAACTTATCAATGCTGCTCTGCAACTTTTATTAATAAAATAGCCTCGCTACTGAATCACTGCATTATATTTCTCAGCAACAAGGGGGTTACATTGCTATTTTGCAGTAATCGAACTCACAGCTTCGTTGTTGGAGAGAGAGATGCCGAAAAGATGCAGGTACACATCGCTCATCTCTCCCAGGTTGCATGCTGGGAGTGAACGGGCGGAGTGTCGGTGAGTTTTGGTTGTGGTAGAACAGGGCATCAGGTGAGTACATGCCCAGATGAAGGTGAAAATGCTGAAAGTGAAGCGATTAGAACACAGACATCTTCAGAAGAAATGGTGGAACTCAACAGTGGACTTTCCTCGTACATTTTCATACAATAATTTTTTTCTTTTTTACATCTTTCTCATTCTTACTAATTCAAGCAATGATTCAAAAGCGTTGCCTTTGTAGCACATAACAACTGAGATCAGATCTTCAACAAATCTTCGATAGCATCATTCACAGGGAAATTGGAGTGATGGTTTATGCTCTCCCACTTTACAAACTACTTCAAAAGGTAGGCTAAGTCTGTGTTAGTCACTGTTGGCTACCTATTTGTCGTCACAGGGTGAGATTTGTGAAGCAAAAGCCCATGCTTTTCAAACATTTTTATTCATGAATATAAATCATGAAATTTGGGACTTTATCCCCCCTAGGTCTTCTGAACACACAAATATTTTTTTCTCAGGTACGCTAGCTTACTAACATGTAACATTCAAGTGGACAGGAGAGAGGAGAAGATGATGTTGGACAGGAGAAGGAAGTGTCAGACAGAGAGGAAAAGGGAGTGTCAGAGTTAGTGAGGACTTACCAGACTGCTGGACCACCAATCAATATGATTATTTCACCAAGACGTGTCCATTTCTCACAAAGAAAAAATGGCATGTAAAACGTGTTATGAAGCAGGGTCACATGGTGCACTGAGAATGGGGAAACACTGGTACATAATTTTTACTGAATGGCAAAAATCATTGTGTGACAAACTTTGTGTTCATTAATTTCTTTTCTCAATCACAAGTTAGCAGAAGACGTGTGAAAAATCAAGGTGAGAAAGCTCTAGAATCAAGCTTTCTGAAAATACAAAGTGATATTTTAGCTTCAACCGACAACATCTTCACAACAGCGTATTATGTTGCAAAAAATAACTCAAATGTCACATGTACTGACATTGCATTTTATAGTCAAAGAGATCAGGGAAGCATCAGGGTGACTCGAGCAAAGCTGACTATTATTGTGGATGAACGTAACTCATTAAGTAAGAAGTCTTGTTCAGTTGTGTACCTCAGAACATCAGTTAATAAGTCAGAGCCATTGACTGTCCTCTTCTTGAGCTAGAGAGTACAACTGCAGATGGATTCACTAGTACACTAATCAACTCCCTGCTGAAACATGGTCTTGATACTTTTCTTAAAGAAGGTCTGGTGGGATTCTGCTCAGATGGAGCCTCTGAAAAAATGGAGTAACTCAAAACTGAAAAGTGTGTTTCCAGGCCTCATTGGCTGGCATTGCCTAAACCATGGGTTGGAGGGTTTTTTGTATCACATGCAGTAAAACACTGCAGAGACCAACCATTTCACAGCTTTCTGTGACAAGAATCAGGGTATCTTCAGATCATTTGTTTTTTGTTTTAATATTGAAATCAGAAAAATGAGAAAACAGTACTTTTTTCATTTCAAATTTTTTCAAGAAAAAGAAAAAAACATTGCATGAATTTTTTGTTTTTTCGTTCTGGGGTTGGAAACGAATAATCGGCTTGAATATTCGATCTCTACATGTGGGCGGGAATGAAACACCTCTTTCCACTGAATGGTCAACCAGACATCAAACCATGTCGTCATCAGATGTTCATTAACTACATTTCATCTCTTTCTCATCAAACAACCAGATTAGTGAATGGCTTGACACAAATGTACCGGGTTTTGGACATGGGATGAATTTGAAATATGACAGATATGAAAAGATTTTACGATGCTGAAAGTTCAATGCAAAGGGAGATATTTTCTTTTAAATAATTTTCTGTTTAAGGACTGCAAAAAACGGCTGGTAGGGACTACAATGAGCTTCTTCCTGGGTTAGTGACATCACAAACCCTAAAACTTACATAAACCCCGCCCCCGAGAACACACAACAAAGGGGCTGAGGCCATGTTGGGCTGCTTTAGAGAAGAGGAAGAGTTGTTGTAGTAGAGTGTTGTTGTCATGCCGTCATTTTACGCTGGACTGCTTCACAAACGAGGGTCAATTCAACACTGGATTTGAACAAAAGATGAACATGACGGCACATGCTAGTGGATGAGTTGAATCAACTCCACAGCAACTACATAAATTTATCCACTAACCGTTCAGAAACGTCCAGTTTCATTCTAAAAGTTGTAACTTCTTCCTGAGTCTCTCCATCAGTGTCGACTCCGGTTTGAACAATGTAAGGCTGAACACCGTTACTGACAATCCTCATTTTGGCTGCGTGAGATTCTCCAGCTTTGTTGTTGTTGAGCTGTTAAAGCTCCGCCCTCTTCTGGAAAGTGGGCCGGAATCAGCAGCTCATTTGCATTTAAAAGGACACACTAAAACAGTGTGTTTCTGCTCACACCCAAACAGGGTCAAATTTGACAAGCTATAATAAAAGATCTGTGGTGTATTACTCTTATCTGTATGACAAGTTATGTTGCAAGTGATCACACTGGTGCCTCCATGTCATGCAATAAAACACACTAATATTTCAGCTTCCACTCTCCGCACAAACACTTGGATATGTGCCTAATGATACCGCGCATTTATCTGGGTTAATGTTAGAGCGAGCGGCCAAGTAAAACCACTTTCCGCTACATACTATTATTATATTATAACCTTTATCTTACCAGGAAAAGCACATTGAAATGAAAAATCTCTTTTACAAGAGTGTCCTGGGAAAGATTGGCAGTAACTCAGCTCATGTGGGTTTAACAACTAACAAATATCATCCATACATACACACAAGCAAAGTAAATCAGTAATAAATACAATGAAGAAGACTATCAATACATAACTAGTCAAAACAACTACAGCCTGATGTTTCTGTCTCCAAATCATTTTAAAATCCTTTTAAAATCGTCCAATGAAACCAGCTCCCTAAAGTTGCAGCTTAGTTTGCAAATTATTCCAGTTGGAGGGAGCAGCAAATTTAAATGTCTTTTTCCCCAATTCAGTACGTACTTGTCATGTTCCTGTCACTTCCCGGACTCCAATTCCCATAATCCTCCCTGCCAGTCACCTGCACACACTACACACTAATCACCACACCCAGCTGCAGCACATTAACCGGACTATTTAAGACTCTCATTCACCATACATCATTGCGAGGTCGTTTACTCTGTAGCATTTCTGAGCGTTATTTACCCCGCCCGACTGCCCACAACTTTAATGGCATCTGATTGATTGATTAATTGATTGATTGATAGACCGCACACTCTAATTTCAGTGTTGTTAATGGTGTAGTTATTTCAGCAGTTTCCTTCGTACATTCAGTTTAACAAAATTAAGTTAAATTTCATTTATCATTCATTGGAACTGTGCGTATGAGACACTTACATTATGTGTTTGCTCCATCCATGTGATGCAAAAACTTGAGAAAATGAGATCCAGGCAGTCCAGCAATGATTATGTCAGAGATTAAATTTTAATAAGTAATAAATTTATTCAGTAGAAATTATAGAGACAAACAAATTTATTCAGTAATTAATAGTTAATAATAAAATTTAGAGTATTGTAAAATCCAGAGTATTGTATCTAATAGATGAAGATCAGAATATACAGAAAGAAGGAACAAAATTAAGACATTAGCAGAATAAGAAGAGAAAAAGCAAAGGAGAAAAGCTAAGTCCGTTTTATACCATAAGCATTGGGAAATTTACATCCCACTCAAACTTATGTTTTGTTCTTATCAGAAAAGGTCAAATGGATTTACCCATTATGTCATAGACTGGTCAAGTGTCATAAATAGATATAGGGGTTGTTTTGACACCCTTAAGGGAATTTTGCAGATCTTACATTACATGTCAGCAGAAATACTGTAATAACAGACATATTTTGATAAAGTTCAAATGAGCAACTAATTCTGAAAACACCACTTCTGCACGTCCAGTATCTAACCACAAACGTGTCAACATGACCTGTCACACTGTAACACTTGAAGAACAATTGAATATAGCAAGCATACATACTCTTAAAGATAAAATAAGAATAACCACAAGGGTACAATAAAAATGAAATACTTGAAAATATGATGAGAATTAATATATGGATTAGGAGTACATGAATATATGGAATCAAAAATAATATTGATAAATCATAAGCCATAAATGATTAACATAAAATATGAATAAAATGCATGAATATGAATATTGACCATTTTGGATCCACCACATGTAATAAATGTGTGCCCTTGAATAAGCGGGGTTTTACTTCAACTGCTCAGGTAATGTCAATGGTATGACCCACTTCCGTAAAACTTAAGTATTTTATCTTATCTTATAGAAAATAACGGTGACAGGTTCATTGTTCAGAGAGACAGACAGGTTCAGTGAAAGCGTTTTATTTCAACAGTAGTGGCCACGCAATGACTGTCACCTTTATCAATGGCTTGATCAGTTTGACTCAGTAGGACTATTGCTGTCTCAATAGAGAGCTGTCATCTGCTCATGTGAATAGCAGTAGTGAGGACAGCTCAAACGTGGGCTTCTCAATGAGAGCTACGGACAGAGCACAACATCTCCATCATTCTCCGCATGTAGTAATTTAATATTTATATATTTTAAAGCACTAAATCGCTATAGAATCACAATTAATCCGATTCTTAGCATTTTACATCGGCCAAAATTAACGATTCACGATTCATGTTTCAAGATCGATGCATATGCATCGTCAGGATTTGTAATCGATGCATCGAGAAAACGAGGGAATCGTTACACCCCTAGTACATATATATAACATCACTATAGTCTAGTACAGACTTTTTAGCCTCGAAGGAAAGGCAGGATTTGATTCTAAAATAGAAACCCAATTTCACTTTCAATCTTTTCACCAATTGCTGAACACAAGGGACAAGAGAGAGAGAGTGGTAATTCAGGTAATACATAACAAGATAAGGTGTTAAGATCAAAGCACACACCGCAAAACAACAGCTCACATTATGGTACTGTAAAACAAGGTATTGTAAACTTTATCATAAGTGCATAAATCCAGTTTCCCAAAATCTAGAGCATTCTTGTACGGGAAAAGTTGTAAATCATGTTAATAATTACATTTAATATTTTCATATTTTTATTTTTATTTTATACTAAACTCCATCAGCAGCAATTGTTTAATTAGTCTTCAACATTATAGATGTAAACATCACTTACAATTTTTTTCCTGTTTAAATGAACATCCAATCTTTAACTTTCTTTTCATAGCATAAAGCTGGTAAACCTGGTAATGTTTGTAAGATATTCACATTGATACCAGAGAGTGATTTAAATCAAATTTCCTGATAATTTACTCACCCCCATGTCATCCAAGATGTTTTTTTAACCTTTTTTTTGTAAAGGGTGTTTGGCTTAATATTTGCTTGTTCACTTTGTAGACACTGGATCTGTACTTCAGCCTACGTCTTTTTTGTTTCAGTAGATAAGACTCTTATTCCTCGTCTGGGATCATGTAGAGCTCTTTGAAGCTGCACTGAAACTGACATTTGGACCTTCAACCTGTTGAACCCCAGTGAAGTCCACTATATGGAGAAAAATACTGGAATGTTTTCATCAAAAACCTTAATTTATTTTTGACTGAAGAAAGACATAAACATGTTGGATGACATGGGGGTGAGTAAATTATCAGAAAATTTTAATTCTGAAGTGAACTAATCCTTTAATTACACAGCCTGTTTTATTAAGTTAGGTCCAATAAATACTACTGAAGTGTGATATTTTAACCTGCACTACTGCACAAATCAGACAATCCATTCATATGACCGGAGGTTTTTCTGATTATCCCTCCTTGTCCCATAAGGATACAGAACGCTGATCTATAAAAAAATAATCTATAAATATAAAACACTAAAAAAACAAACAAAAACTTTGAGTCAAAGTTGTTTTCTGTTGAGATCAACATAGTGCCACAAATATTGTGCATAGAGATAAACATCTAATGAACCTGGAACATCCCTTTGATTATGAAACATCCCACTAATTATGATTAACAATTAACTTGAACTACTTATTTATCTGAAGCAATGTAAATCAAGTACAAAGGACAGTAAATCAGGACACTATAAAAGGAACATGAGAGGCTGTGAGGATGACAGAGCAAGAGCTGGAAACAAACATCAGTGAAGAATGAAGGCTTTAGTATGTATACTGCTGCTGTTGGAGACCTTTGTGTTTGTCGTCCAGCAGCAGGTAGATGGAGGACTCAATGAGAATGAGATCAGTCAACAGATCAGCTCTGAGGACGGAAGACAGAATCCACCTCAAACAGACACTTTGAGAGCTGAAGCTTCAACTGACAGACAACAATACTGTGATCTGGGCATCCCTGACATCCATGCAGCACTGAGAGAACTGACCGCCACCGTTACAGAGCAGAAAGAAAACATCAGAGAACTGACCGCCACCGTTACAGAGCAGAAAGAAAACATCAGAGAACTGACCGCCACCGTTACAGAGCAGAAAGGAAAGAACAGAGAACTGACCGCCACCGTTACAGAGCAGAAAGAAAACATCAGAGAACTGACCGCCACCATTACAGAGCAGAAAGGAAACATCAGAGAACTGACCGCCACCGTTACAGAGCAGAAAGGAAACATCAGAGAACTGACCGCCACCGTTACAGAGCAGAAAGGAAAGAACAGAGAACTGACCGCCACCGTTACAGAGCAGAAAGAAAACATGAGAGAACTGACCGCCACCGTTACAGAGCAGAAAGGAAACATCAGAGAACTGACCGCCACCGTTACAGAGCAGAAAGGAAACATCAGAGAACTGACCGCCACCGTTACAGAGCAGAAAGAAAACATCAGAGAACTGACCGCCACCGTTACAGAGCAGAAAGGAAAGAACAGAGAACTGACCGCCACCGTTACAGAGCAGAAAGAAAACATGAGAGAACTGACCGCTACTGTTACAGAGCAGAAAGGAAACATCAGAGAACTGACCGCCACCGTTACAGAGCAGAAAGAAAACATCAGAGAACTGACCGCCACCGTTACAGAGCAGAAAGGAAAGAACAGAGAACTGACCGCTACCGTTACAGAGCAGAAAGAAAACATCAGAGAACTGAGGAAACAACAGATGTTTATCCTGGAAGAGCTGAACAAGAAAAATGAAGGTACTTCATCAAAACATTCACTGTTTTATCAAAGATCCTCAAAGTAAAACACCAATGCAATCCATTGAATAGTGTAAATGTTAGTGTAAAGTTGAGTGTTTACTGTGTAAATTGTGTTATCTATTACAATAATCAGTGTAAATGTCATTTAACAGAATCTTTATTCCTTCACAGAAATTTCAAATCTTACTCTGAGTCAAGTGGAGTTGAGAAAGGAAAATAGAGGTGAAAGTGTGCTTGAATGATGTTAAATTCAGTGTATTCATTCTCAGTGTAATACAGTAATATGTCACAATATTGCTTATGTTTTTCAATAACA
This sequence comes from Ancherythroculter nigrocauda, assembly GCA_036281575.1. Taxonomy (NCBI): domain Eukaryota; kingdom Metazoa; phylum Chordata; class Actinopteri; order Cypriniformes; family Xenocyprididae; genus Ancherythroculter; species Ancherythroculter nigrocauda. Next base: position 39,218,338 of record VTFQ01000011.1, on the reverse strand, counting down.
GACAGAGAAATAGCTTTTTCAGCTGGACTAATGCAATCTGGCAGTGGAATATTGGTCCTTTTACCACTGAAATCACACTAACCTACAGGAACGTCATCACAAACATAGGGAACGCCTACAACCCAATTACAGGTAATTAACAATGAAAACTCAGTTTATAGTAATGAAAACCTTCTGCTCCATTCAGACCTCTCTGCAGTTGTGTAATGTGTATAAGACAGGGGTAGGCAAGTTCGGTCCTAGAGAGCCGCTGTCCTGCAGAGTTTAGCTCCAACCCTGAAAAAAAACCTTCAGCTATAGCCTTAGTAATCCTTGATTAGCTTGTTCAGGTGTGTTTGATTAAGGTTGGCGCTAAACTCAGCAGGACAGTGGCTCTCTAGGACCGAACTTGCCTACCCCTTGTATAAGAGAATTAAATGATCCACCATCTTTCAAAACTATTACACAGTGTGTTTGGTAATGGACTACTTGCACTGAGCTTCATGACACACTTCTGTTTTGAAATACAAAACAACTCATTTATTTCAGGTTATGCATATTTTCAGTGTGCTCTAGTCACTTACTTTACTAAACGGCACTTAAAACGAGTGTCTGCAAGAAGATTTTAAAATCTGGATATTTTCAGAGACAGTAGAAGAGATATTCTGATGATTACTATGTAATGGATTTTCCAAACTCAGCAGAATGTGAAGTTTTAATCAAACCTGAGAAAGCAGCAGCTGTTAAATATACATGATTATTTCAGCACAGGGTGTCAGTGCTCGTCTAAACTAGTGACTGTGATGCTGAAGTGTGCGACACAATCTGATGAATAAGATCAGTACGAACTAGGGGTGTCCTCGACTACGGATTTACATAATCCGATTCGAATCAGATTGCCTGTCGGACTTTGAAAGGTTCGTGCGCTGAACTGTGCACGAGATGGAGCGGGACACGGAAAATGAAGTAAGGCCTGGCTATAGTCTACCCGCGGCTTAAGACAACTTTTATTGTCTTTCACACACAGCACAGAGAAACATCTTTCTATAAACCGACCAAACTGCCTGTCAAGTGATAGACGAAACTGACAATGATTATATATTTTTTAAACAAATGAAAGGCAATGTGGATAAACATTCACAGCCACGATGTACAGAATACTCTCAAAGATATAGAAGAAAATGAATAAAAACATTTTGGATCAATAAACTTTATAATATATATATATATATATTAACTGCAGAAAGGCCACACAGACAGATACATTTCATATGTCGGCAAATCAAATTACATCGGCTAAATTGTCTGTGCGAGCAAGCTTTAACTAATCTACAGCGCAACATTGATGTACCAAAAACCATAATAACCAAATATATAATTTTTTTTATCAAACATTAATTTACAGAATTGAATTAGAACAGAATATACCGTTCTAATAAATGAAAATAGCCTAATTTAAAAAAAAATGAAATATGATCAAGTCAAACTGCCTGAAGTGCAGGGGAACATATATTCAAAACACAAGCCAGAAATAGTTAAATTACATAACCCAGAGTGATCAATAAATAAATTAAAATTAAAGAAATTATTAAAATAACGAAAGTAAAGCTAGAATTGTCAACTTGTCTTTTTAACTGCAGAGACAATAAACGCTAAACTGGAGTGGCAGTCTTTTTAGCTAAACATTAACAGCGTCCAAAAATCAAATTACAAGCGGCTGAAATAGTTTGAAATCACTTGTAGCTACCCTACCTGATTGAGAGAGAAAAATCCAGTCTTTCACGCGATCTGCCTGTGTCCGTTTGAGTCTTTTCAAATAGCGCGCTATAGTCAGCTCGTTGGCCGGCAGAAGCGCGCCGCAGTGTTTGTCGTTGTTGAGTTCTAGGACATGAGCTGTTGGCACAACTTGCATCATACGTTTTTTTGATCATCTTTTACCATTTCAAAGTGCATCCAATTGTACACTTTATCCCAGACATTGTTGAAGATTTAATCCCTGCCGTAAAGATGCTCATCTGCCGGTCACGGATCATGGAAGTGAAACTTAAATCGGTCACAGGTTGGATTTATTCACGCACATTAAAAAATATTTATTAAAAGCTTCTTTCTTTTCACATTTTTATTTATGGTATTAACACTATATTATGGTTTTTTTTTTTTTTTTTAATAAATGAATATATATTACTGTTTGGGCACAGCTTCCCTGTCAAACAAATATATTTACTGAATAAAACATAAAAAAATACTATATCAGGTCGGCTTTGTCGAGTTCAGATGCCCTCACTCCGCAACTCTCCATTCATGCCCGCTCGCATGCACGCACGCAAGCACGCGCGTGCCCCGCCCCACCTAACCTCGAGTTTGCTGCTGGCTGAAAACTTGTGACAACTATTCCCGCAAAAATGCAACTGCTGTCTGGCGATGAGAAGCGAAAAAGAAAAAAGCCCTAGATGGACCCATCCCGTGCATATGTTCACAAACCTGAAAGTTCTGGCTATTTAAGGGTTATTTATACATTTAACGCTGCATTAATAGTTTGACCTCCATCGACACATCTGCCTGATTTGATACTAATGAAATTTATGTCATATTATAATTTCAGTTATTTTATTGTGCTGTGCATTGCGTTTTGAACCATGGTAAAGATATCGGTTGGGCTGTCAATACCAGAAGAGGAGCTTTCCATAGACGTGCATCCATGAACCACATTATTAGACAGTTTTCTAAGGATGCATGGTTTATTAAAACTATTTAAAAATCATGATAATACAGCTTTAGCTACATAATGCTATTCTTAAATCTACGCTTACACAGGACATCAATTGCTCTGTCTTTGCATGTTTGATGTCCACATATTCTTGTTGACAAAATTACAGTCACTGTAGCATTTCTATCATGAAGAAGTGGCCGAATATTATTATTTTACTAAAAATATATTTTTAATCATGGTGGTTGACTTTGATCGTGCTGTGCTGTCTAACAACAAAAACAACAAAAATATATAATGCATTAAGCATTAACAGTTCAGGGAAAAAAAATCTTGATGTGTTTAAATATGCAGATTAGCTTTTTTTTGTTTAATTTAGAAGAAATCTACAGATGCAAAAAGACGGATGGTAGTACGCTTAAAACAAACTCCATCTAAATGTGTAGGGTTAGGGTTAGGGTTAAGTTTTCTTTCCATTAGAGTAAAAGACATGAAAGCAAAAATGGACCAAAATCTTAAAATTGTCCACTTCATGAAAGAAGTATTCCAATAACACCAAAATATTAAAACGATTTATTGATTTGTGCAAAATAAATTATTAGTGAAACTATGTCCTTCTCCTTGGTGCAGTCATTTATTCAAAATATATAGCTACTTGAAAATAGTTGCTGTTGCCTGCTCTTGTGATAAACCTAGTGAATACTAAAGAAGACCATGGTCTCTGTGTGAACTGATTATTTTGTAGAAATCTGTGGAGTATAAAACAATTCCGTGAGTGTGAAGGAATTAAAATAAATTGGTAAGGAAAGTCAGAGTTGTCTTAATGTATTTAAGGGTTCATTATTTTTTAAATAAATAATTATGAGAAGTGCCCTTTTTTCCACTTGAGCCCCTGCCCCCCAAAATGTCTGTGCACGTCCCTGATTGAAATGTCAGGTTTTAAATCATGTAAGTCGAATCGAAAACACAAATTCTGTTTATGTAATCTTTATGAAAAGAGACACATGTCAGATGCCCGTGATTCAGTTCATTATACGCTAACCCGCTAACACTATCTGCTTATCCGCTAACTTTTGTCATTAATATGTTTATGAACAAATGAAAAAAGCACAAATGTCAGGGCATGTCAAAACTTCTTCAGGGACCCAAAAATCCTCAGACCCCAGAGGGTTAATGATTCTTCATGATTTTCATCTTAAATCATACGCTGAAGGTTCAGAATTATTGGAATCACATTCTGCAAAGCTTGTGTTATCTTAAAGGAAACAGTAGATAACCACTGAAAGTGTTGAGGTTATTGTTGCTATCATCAAATAACCTCCTGTCAGACCAAAGTCTCACATAGACAACATCTCCAACCTCCAGGATCAACACAACTCCATTTGAGGAGCTTAAATCTTTTTGAGGCTGATCAGCATATGCTACAACCACCTGGTTTCCATTCTTAACAATGGCTACAGTTGCTGCAGTTCCGCCATGACCAAATACAGAGATTCTGAACATGTACGCTCCTTTCAGTGGGGCTGTGAAAACACCTAAATCAAATAACAAGAGATACAGAATCAGCTGTTTCCTGTATGATTGCTCAATTACCAAACACACTGTGTAATAGTTTAGATAGATGGCAGATCATTTAATTCTCTTATACACATTACACAACTGCAGAGAGGTCTGAATGGAGCAGAAGGTTTTCATTACTATAAACTGAGTTTTATGACTCCATTTCATTGATAATTACCTGTAATTGGGTTGTAGGCGTTCCCTATGTTTGTGAAGACTTTCTTGTAGGTTAGTGTGATGTCAGTGGTAAAAGGACCAAAATATCCATAGCTAGATTCCAACAGTGCAGCTGAAAAAGCTATTTCTATGCCTGTTATTGAAAAACATAAGCAATATTGTGATATATTACTGTATTACACTGAGAATGAATACACTGAATTTAACATCATTCAAGCACACTTTCACCTCTATTTTCCTTTCTCAACGCCACTTGACTCAGAGTAAGATTTGAAATTTCTGTGAAGGAATAAAGATTTTGTTAAATGACATTTACACTGATTATTGTAATAGATAACACAATTTACACAGTATACACTCAATTTTACACTAACATTTACACTATACAATGTATTGCATTGGTGTTTTACTTTGAGGATCATTGATAAAAGAGTGAATGTTTTGGTGAAGTACCTTCATTTTTCTTAATCTTTTCCAGGATAAACGTCTGTTGTTCCCTCAGTTGAGTCTCTAAAGCTGTGTTCCTTTCTTTCTGCTCTGTAACGGTGGCAGTCAGTTCTGTAAGTACTGAACTTAGTGATAGAATACATTAAAAAAATCAATACAATGTCGGTGACACCTGGTGGCTATTTTAGGTACAGCACCTAAACAAAATCTCATAGGTGATATCTCATGTGATATCAACTTAAAATTTCAAACACAAATTGATTAGATATATGGCTTTGGTTTGATAGTAATTTTAGAGTAAAAATAATTTTGTAAAATATATATTCTTATAAAATATTTAGTACAGTACATTTAATTTACAGTAAATTTAAACTTCTATAACTTTCATTCATTTTTTGAAGTGCTTTCACTTGAACAATAATCTGCTGAATATTTTCTTTAAAACAAGACAAAATTTATGTCTATATTTCAAAGCGTTCTTGAAGAGCTGAAGAAATATAGATTCACTTTCTTTATCTTTGTCAAACTAGTAGATTAGACAGCTGACATCACAGTAGGAGAAATATGGTGTTATAAATATGCAAATTATTGCATTTCATTTTATTCTGGGTCTACCCTGTCATGTATGTAGTGTCCCATTACATTACCTTTGTTTTCTGTTCTTAGTCGCTCCATTTCAGTCTCCAGAGATTTCATTTTTGTTTCCATGCTCTTTATTTTCCCCAGTTCTTCAAGGATGTTTATGTTTGGTGAAAGTACCTCATCTGCCGATATAGCCCACACATTGAGCATTAAAACCGTTATAAAAATCAACATGATTGTGCTCTCGGTTTCTAGCAATGTACTGAATCAACTGAATTAACATTCTCTTAGTTTTAAAGACAACTTGCGTAATTGTTTAAACTGTCCAATAGACTTTAGACTGCAAATATGTTTTGGGTTACGACTGTAACCTTTGTTCCCTCAGGAGGGAAAGAGATGTGTCGAATGAGGACACTATGGGGAACGCCTCTGCATGACTGCATCTAAAGCATGTATGCAACTAGTCCAATTCTGATTAGTGCCGCATCACTATGTGACGTGTGACCGCGAATCAACTCATAACTCATTATTCTACACCTACAATTTTATATATTCAACAAAATGTACAATTATTGAACCCAAACAGCTCTAACTACACAACGGTTAGTCCGATCGACTTGAAAATTGGTATGCAATGTCTTTGTCCAAGTTCTCATGATAGTCTATGAGGACACTGGCATATCTAAAAAAACATGGCCACCATTGGCCAATGAGTATTGAGCACCTATTAGACAAGGTTAACGGATGCCCTTAGGTGGTGCTGATGAGTTTTCTTCCTCTATAATCATGTGGTGTTTCACATATACAAAAAATAATCATACTGAATAAATTTGCCTCAAGAACCACTACTGTCAATCAAATTGGTCATTAAATATCCACGATTATGTAAAAAACCCACTTTTGCAACCGTTTTTTGCTCAACCTTAATAAAACCAGTGCAGTGCAATTCTCTGGACTATCTAGATCAATAATTATATATAAAAAAGTTGAATTTTATCCTTTGGGTAGCTATCACTAGGTAATTTACAAAATGGGCCTGGTCAAGTGCATGCAAAAGCCTTTTTACTCCTAAATGAAAACTCAGAACTTCACAAAAAAGAGGCCTCTGTAACAGTTAAAAAGGTGAAGAATGACAGTGTTCCTATATTTACATTCCCTGACATTACATTAACATTTATTCATTTGGTAGACGCTTTTATCCAACGTGACTTACAAGTGAGGAACTTCATTGGAGATTACTGGTGGAAAGCCAAAAACAGACACTTTCGAAATGAAAGTGAACCAATGCATGGTTCTCTGCTGCCATCTGGTGTTTATAATAGTAATTTTGTCATAAAACGCCCTAATATTGTTCTATAATTCCAATTTAGACATTATAAATCACTATTATAACATTTACAATCACATTTATTTCAAATATCTGGATCTTAAACAAAATATTGTGCATCTGTGTGTAAGCATGCTTAGAATGTATTAAGTATTAATCTTTAACTCTTTCATTTCTGTATTTGTGTGTGTTAAGAGTATTCTCATCATGAAGGTGTTGTCAGGATTAGTTGAAATCATGGAGAGGATGCAAGATCAAATACAGCAGCAAAGGTTTATTATCAAAGACTTCAACACGGGAACAGAACAACTAAAGCCGAGTTCAGACTGCACGATTTTCAAAGTAGTCGGGTCACTGTTCTTTTCACACTGCATGACTATCTTGGCCAGCATTCAGTCGCTGCTGTGTTCAAACTGCACGATGGATCGGCGACAGAAGGTTTCACACTGCATGACTTTACAATAGAAAGAATCACCGACAACTCTGTCTGGCACACAAACTACGTTTCACAACCAAACACACGTGAGATGTGACAAGAAAACAATGCGATATCACGCATGCAAGACCGGAGTTCTCACGTGAGACTGGGACGGTAGCCCTCAAGAAGCTTGCAATACGAATTGCCTGTGCGCTGATTTGCATCGAAAACAAGAAAAAGAAAAGAATATGGAGGAGGAAATGGTTGGGGCGACACGAGGAACAAGGATTGCTGATATTGTGATCTATAACTCCTCCCCGAACTCTCCGCTGCTCTGTATTTTGCTCTCTCATTGGCCGTCAGTCATCGCCGATGTAGTTTTCAGTCAAACACTTTTCACACAGCAGGATTTTGAATCGCCGACAGGTTCAGATATTTAGTATGCCAAATATCTCACAGGCGTTTGCGATTCTCTCAGATCGCGTCTTTGCTCATTCACACTGCGTGATTGTCACTCGCGTGAACAAGCACCGATTTGCCTGTGATTTCGGGCATTTGTCGGCGATTTCTCAAAACCTGTCGGCGAGCCAAAATCGGAGCTAAAATCGTGCAGTCTGAACTCGGCTTAACATTACATAGACGAGGACAGACAAATAAGTGCAGGAGGAGTGAGTCTTTCAAAGGGAGTGCTGATGAGGAAGTGCAGGTGCAGGGAATCCGTGATGACGAGCTGACTGGGTGCAGGTGTGGATACAGAGAGATGCTGTTGCCATCTTTGTGAACAATCACCCATTCATACGGATCAAGCTCCATAGCCCACCGACCTCTACGTCCTGTGGGATCAACATCAAAGTTCAATTTTCTCAGGCCAACAAGAGGTTTGTGATCGGTGACAATTGTAAAAGGGCAGTTACTCAAGCAGTTACGAAAATGTCTGAATGACCAAACTATTGCCCACAATTTTTTTGTTGTAAGTGGACCATTTTTGTTCAGTCGAGGTAAGTACATGACTAGCGTATGCAACAACTCGCTCTTTGCCATCTTGAATTTGAGACAGGACAGCACCAATAGCTATATATGCGCATCTGTACTTAATGTAAACTGCTGATCAAAATGAGGGAATGCCATGAGAAGCGGAGATGTCAGAGCTTTTAGGTACTGAAAGGCTACTGAACACTCATCGGTCCATTCAACATGAACGTCTTTGTGGGTTAGTCTGTAAGGGTTGAGCCTTAAAGGCATAGTCTCGAACGAAACGCCTATAATAGCTACACAAGCCCAAAAATGCTTGCACCTCAGTAGCTGATTTTGGAGTTGGCCAATCTTGTACTTTTTCGCTATGAGCTGGATGAAGAGACAGCCCATCCTTTGAGACAACATGACCCATGTACGTTACAGACTCCTTGCAAAAATGACACTTCGCAGGGTTAAGCTTGAGACCTGCTTCCCTGAACCTGGTCAAAATGTCTGTGAGGTTTTTCATGTGATCCACAAAATCTTTACCCATACAAATTATGCCGTCCAAATAAATGACACACTTTGTTCAATGCAACCCTCTAAGGACTAACTCCATTAGCCTTTGAAATGTGGGTGGACTATTTTTAAGGCCCATAGGCATCACTTTGAAATGATACAGGCCATCCCCTGTGGTAAAGGCAGTCTTTTTCCTGTCATTTGGATCTAATTCTACCTGCCAATAACCCGAAGACATGTCCATGCTAGAAAAATACTGAGACCCTGACAAAGCATCAAGACTATCGTCTATTCGAGGTAGCGGGTGTGCATCAGTAATGGTTACAGAATTCAATTTGCGATAGTCAATGCAAAATCTGTAGGTATTGTCTTTCTTTCTCACCATTACTACTGGACTTGACCAAGGACTATCACTATACTACTATAAGTATATCTTGTGTTTTGAGTTTTTCTACCTGACGGTGAATTTCTGGCTTGAGAGCAGAAGAAGTCCTGTACACTCACTGGGAAATGGGAGTGTCATCTATGGTCCTGATTTTGTGGGTAACCAAGCTGGTTCTACCGTAGTCCTGATTATGCTGACTGAAAACATCGGAAAAAGAGATTAGCAAATCTGTCAGACTCTATTGCTGTGTCACAAATAGCTCAGTATAAGAGAGATCTGGCAGTACAGGGGACTTGGGCATTGACACTTGACTTGACACAAACACATTTTGAGCATTTACATTGTTCACACTTTTCTCAATTATCACAAAACAATCCTGATCGCTCTCAGAAATGGAATGGAAAGTACCAATTGGAGTACCACAGTGCAGGGAAATGTCATCTGCTGAGGGATTGACCACCTTCACATAAATTGAACCCTTATCTGCTTTTGTCACAGTCCATTCAATCCTATCTTGGAGTCTTCACGATAGTAGGGCTCAAAAACACCTGTGTAGCCATTTGGCTGAAAACCTGTGTGGGGTGATGCAAGTTTTGCAGTGATTACAGACTCTGACAGAGCAGGAACAACCGTAGTGGTACACACTGTCACATCCACAAGTTTAAGGGAATGCTGATCCACACCCACGAAGGATATGGAGTCCTTACCTAGCTGAAAAGACATGTTCTGCATGTTAATCAAAATTATGAACATATAATATAACATATTATTAAAATATGACACTGTACGCTTTCCCAGAGTGACATTAGCTGACAGTGTACCCACTGAATCTAAAGTGTCACCAGAAATGGATGTCAGAGGTATAAACTGTTTCACCAAGGGTCTTTGACACAAAGTAGGAGTAGACATTCTGAATTCTTCACTGATAAGAGAAACATCAGCACCAGTATCAATAAATGCATGAACTATGTGTCTTCAATGACAAGTAACACATTTTGTCTCACTGCCTGAACAAAGTCTGAAGCCACATGATGTTCAACAACATTAACAATGGGCCCAGTGTCAGTAGCAGTTGGCCCTCATTGTCAACTACTGATAGCTTCCCTGGTGCTGATGAACATGTGAAGGAGACTGGAAATGCACATGACCAGGACTTGGGGGCCGATGACTCCACCGCTTTGAATAGCCGTCTGATGACCTGTCGCCCTGACCACCGTCTGAACAAGACGCACGATCCAGCGAGTCCCGAGCTGTAATGTGCTGTGCACGTTCCAGTGACATCCTAGGACTTTGATCATGATAGCCATCGTGTCTGCGTGTTTTGTAATAGTTCCTATCACCACTCATGTCTCTGTATGATGGTCTACTTTGCTCATAGAAAGAGTCACAGTCAGTATATGAATGTCTGTCATACCTGCGACGTTCTGATGTGCGCCCACGTGAATCGTCCGGGGTAAGACTGCGACACTGTCGATCCGGTGAAGAAGTATGTCTGTTGGCATACCTCTGTCTGTTGACCTCAAGCTGAAGTTGATCCACTCTCTCTGCCAAACTTTCCAGGTTCCGTTGAAGTTTCTTGAAGTCCCCTGATGAAGCTGAGTGAACCGCAAGAAGTACTGTAGACATCATGGAGCAGGGAGAGGTAGGTGCAGTCTGTGGAAGAATGTTGAGAGTAGATACAGGAAAAACTCCTGCTGCTGAAGAAGTCCACTGTTGCGGGTGAGATGGCAGCAGTACCTTGCTGGCTTGGTGTGCCTGTTCAATCTGCAGAGCCAACGCAAGAGCAGCATCCAGTGTATCTACACCTTGTTCAGGTATGCAAAGCTGTAGATAAGGTTCAATTCCAGCAACAAACATCTTAATTTTTCTCCATTCTTTGCATTAGCCTCATATGTGGGAAAAGCTTCATCCTCCAAATGGCTAATTTCTGCAGCAAAAACTTGAAGAGCCTAACCAGACAGGCGTGTTCGTGCATTAACTCTCTGGAGTCGGGTAACGCGCCGGCGCGTTTTGCAGGATTTTTTTCACATTGCAGCAAAACAGACTTAAAATACTCTGTCATTTTTTGTCATAGAGACATAAGTAATATATCAATTGAAACTATAGAATGTCTTCTTTTATTTGTGTACACTCAGAGTAAAAACAAAATGTTGTGCTTTTTGTAAAATAAAGAAAACTAACGTGATGCGTAATCTCTCGTCTCCCTCTGAATGAAGTCCAATCTGATAGTTCTCAGAAAATGAACTGTAACTTAGTGAATACTAATGACAAAAAAATTAGACTTATGTCTAAAGAAACGGTGAAATGTCAGGTTTTAAATCGTGTAAGTCAAATCGAAAACAAACATTCTGTGTTTATGTAATCTGTATGAAAAGAGAACCATGTCAGAAGCCCATGATTCAGCTCATTATCCGCTAATGCGGCCACGCCCACGGAGCCAGCCCTATTCTGAGGCAAATTCTGAGGCAATACATGTATACATCGTTTCAGTTGTGTATTTATTGTTTTGAAAAGTGTTTATCTGGATGTTAAAGCCATGGTTAGTGACCTCTAGAAGACATGCCGTTAGTTCCTGGTTCCTGTTCTTCTTTAGATAAATTTGTGGACTAAAGGTGTACAGAGCGCCCTCCGGCTGCAAGTATGAACTGAAAACACCATATCCAGCGCTCAGTTATGACAATAAATATGGAATAAATATTACTCCACTGTATAGAAAATTGACATAAACATCAATATTTCTCCAAATGTGCATGCTTTTAAGCTAAAAGCCTATATGAAATACCATAGAGGTAACATAACTGTTCAGACACTTTGCATCACAGAAATACATTATATTTTAAAGTATATAATAGAATACCATTATTTTAAATTGTAACAATATTTCACAGTATTGCTGTTTTTTCTGTATGTTTGATATACACCATGATGAGCTGAGACATGATCACAGAGGGTTTTTTCACAGCCTACCTGACTGAAAGGCCTCATTATTATGCAAGTCATTTCAGGTCATTATGCGATTCGTTTGTCTTCTCAGGTGAGAATCACCCATTATTCATGATGATTCATGCACATGATTCACTGTGTTTCTTGACAAAAAGTGTCTTACAAAAACTAAATCAATATATTGTTATATATGAACCAGTAGGCAGGATAATTTTTACATAATTTTGAAGCAAAAACTCTAGTCTACAACCTCCAATACCCAGAAGTCTTGTGAACACAGATTTAATATACTTTTTTTGGCCTTATTTCAGTGACTTAAGCTTTTTGTTTTTTCAATAACTACGCATAAACGTTATTCCTTCAAAAACAAAAACATGTACATACATGTTCCTCACATATTATTGTAGCCTAGTTTGTGCTGAATACAGCGTAATGACACTTGTGTCATTAATATGTTTATGAAGAACTGAAAAAAAGCACAAATGTCAGGGCATGTCAAAACTTCTCCAGGCCCCAAATCAACCTCAGACTTCAGAGGGTTAACATAACTTTGAAATGTGGACAGATAAACTTGTTTGCCAAAAACAGCTTTCATTTTTTCTTTCACTTGTTTATAGTCTTTCTTAATGTCACCAGGCAAACTGTCCCAGTAGTTAAAAGCAGTACCCCCGAGACAAGTTGGCAGAAACTTTGCTAACCTGGGGTTATTAAAATCAGCGCTAGCCTCCACAGTCACTTCAAATCGTCTGCACCAGTGGAGAAAATCTTCTTTTCCATCACCCAAAAAGATAGGCGGAAAATGTCCATTAAAGCGCTGCACTGCATGTGAACTACTCGCGCCAGGCAAATCGCGTGCTGAGTCTGCTTCACTCATTATAGTTCACAGTTCAGACTCACAGTATCCCACGATAATAAAATGACAAATGACATCCCAGATAGCAACAGACTCCGGGGCGGATCCGCCTTCAAGTCGCCAGCTCCGCTGTACGCTCAGATTCAATTCGGCAACGCGCACAGAATATGCCCCGCCTCCGCACAGCGCACTGTCAACTCGCGGACTCGTTACAGAAGCTGGGCGGATTCACTGACCGGACGCGCCTTTTTTCAACTGACGTCGTCGTCACTGAAACCTCCTTTACCGTGGAAAAGCTGGAGCCGGCAGGTCGGTGAACACTAAACACGGTAAGAATAGTTAAAATATGCTTTATTTTTACAGCGGTATCCAGTAACATTACCATTCATTGCTTTGTTTGATGTTTTTAAAAAATGACTGTTGCCAAGTTAGCTCTTCAGTGTCATTCGCGTTAACTTAGATTTGAGTGAAAAATTTGGCAAATAACCTTTTGAGTAAAACGCTATTTGGACAGAATTTCATATCTTTCTGGGAGGTGGGGTGATTTAATAAACTGTTCGGGTTACAGTCCAATCCTAAACGTAAATTTTCACCCCCAATAAATAGCAGGCGAGACAAGCTTATGTTAGGCCTAACGTTAGTTACCTGTTATATTTCACTGAACTTCTAGTTGTTTGAGTCTATTTTTTTTTGTTAGTTTGTTTACATGAGGTGGAGAATAGACATAATGTTGTTTCAGATAATTATTTCACATCCTATTAATTCATAATTAATAAATTACCGTGTGTGTGTTGTCTGTTGGAGCTTACAGCTCAATCAAGTGCCACCAGTGTGTTTTTTGGAGTAACGTTATTTCTTCTTTCTATATCTGAGGAAAGTAAGATTAAAAACCGTTTTAAACTTGATTTAGCCAGCTCTTTTGTCAAATACTGATAGTGGTCCACAACTACAGCTTTTAACATGTAATAAATGTGCCGTTTTAAAAGATTCATACCTAATTGATGGGTTAAAGTTTAAAAACCCACTTGTATCAGTAAACTTTAGTTCTAGTATACTAGTTTGAGTCTATGTTTGTTTACATTTGATCTCCACCTCATGTAATGTTGTTTCAGATCACTATTACATACCATAGAGAGGAAGTGTCACTGCTCCCTATGGAGGCCTCACCGAGCCATCAGATTCAATCAAAATATCTTAATTTGTGTTCTGAAGATGAACGAAGGCCTTACGGGTGTAGAATGACATGAGGGTGAGTAATAAATTACATTATTTACATTTTTGGGTGAACTAACCCTTTAACTATAATAAATTGACAGGATTTTTGTTATATTTTATATTTATCCCTTGCAATTGTTGGGGGCTATGACACAAAACATGTCACATGGAACATCCTTTCCCGCATTCAACCAGATGGAGTCCAAGAAGTTCCTCCTGTGTAAGTAAATGTAATAAATATTGCCTGGCTAAAAAATTTAAGCACATTTATTTTTTTGCCAACACATAATTTTTTTGTGATGTTGTTCAAAATGTATGTAACGAGCGAGTTCATATTGGGACTATTTCAGACTGGTTCTGGTCGGCAGCACTGTGGAGTAGCGCAGTATCTGCATGACTCGTCATAGACATAGAGAGAAGTATCTCCGGCTATAATGTTCTTCCGCAAGACGCATGCAGTTCTGTTTATTAACCGCTAGAGCACCAAAAGTTACATAGTGTACCTATAAATGTCAGATTGTACACTTTTGTTTTTAAAGCAGTGGTTATGTGTATCCTTTCAAAAAAAACTGGTAGCTTCAATGTGAATTAATTTTTTTAATGAAAAACTGCTTGTGTATTACAGGTGCTGTGAGAAAGAGCCATGTATCACGTACCGCCACTGATGAAGACATTACAAAATGCACAATACGATGGTTCAGCCTGGCAGCTGATAGGGGAACCGTCCCACTGTGAGCACCCAACAGTAGAGTTTCAGAGTTTCATTGGCTACATTTACATGCACCAATTTTCGTCAATCCGAATGAATTGAATCTGTTTGCAGATCTGTTTACATGTACTATAAACATTGTAATCTGATTCAAATATCCATTTTTTATTTGTTTTATATACATTCCGATTAAAACTTTGACGTCATGTCAATCACACTTGCGGTAACCCGGGTTTCGTCAACAGAGTCAGAGATATTGTCAAATGCAGCAAATCTTGGCAATATTAAGAGGATTTAGTATTTCCAATTAATGTAGGCCTGTTACATACTACTTGTTTATTATTATTACTATTAGGTTAGGCTTCTTTCTTTTATTATCAAATTAATATTATAATAAATTTGCCCCACAATAATTTCATAGCGCATCACTGCATAACTGCCATGCTCTGAGGATAATATAACTTATAAGATTAGGCTATTAGCTATCATTGAAAATGATTTAAACTTTTTTTTTAGGTCTTATACAATAAATTATAGGCTTATACTTAAAGTTATTAAGAGTGTCAATGAAAATTAAGCGCAGCTTTACTTCAAGCACCAACAACTTGTTTAACACAAAATACTATTATTTTCATTTGTTTCACTAGCCTATATGTACGGCCACAAGAGAAATAATTGAATTTAGATAGTTACACAGGCTACCGTTATCAACATTTTATGTTGAAATTCGTCTCTGAGAATATGCTTTGTTAATGCAGCCTCAGACAGCTCCGTCACTTTTTACATTCACTTTTTGTGGTGAATACTGACTGAGTTTGAGACTTTTTCATCAGCATAACTCTTGCACATTTGGATGTTTGTGATGAAGGGATACATACGCCACTGCCTGTTGGCATACATCTTTACAACTAAAGACATGCACATGAACTTTAAATGCGTGTCAGCAGTGCACTGCGCATGTGCCCCAGAGGCTTCTGAATACGATTGAGAAAGTAGTCGGATTCAAGCGTTTACATGGTTATTTTTTGCTGTTTTGATTAGAAAAGAAATAAACCACCCCTTCCAATCCAATTGAAATTTCATTCAGATCGATTAAGGTGTTTACATGAACGTTTTTCAATCCGATTGAGCCGTCAATCCGATTACAAATGGATTATTTGGGTGCATGTAAACATAGCCAATGTTAACTTCAGTGTTTTGAAGTGTTAAGTTACAATAAAATAAAGAAGGTACAAGTTTATTTTTAAATAAATGTTTTTATTGTTTTTATTTCTATTCAAAGAATCTTATGTTTCTATTCAAAGAATCTTCAAAAAAATTCCAGTTTCTACAAAAAAATGAAGCAGTTTACAACATTAAGAGTAAATATTTGAGCAACATTTTTTTAAGTGTTATTTTTCATTAAATAAAATGTTTTTGGTACAATTTATGGTTGCATTTCATTTTCTGTAATTCTATTCAATACCTATTAATGTACATAAATAAAACTATAAAAATAGTAATAGTAATTACATACTGTAAATATTTACAGACTATTTTTATAGTTTTATTGTAACTGGCGAAAAAGTTTTTAATGATTTCATCATGTTTTATTAATATTAATAAAGGCAAACATTAAATATTCAAGCTTTTATATAGCAATCCAGTCTATCTGATGTTGGTCCATTAGATTTTTAAATATTTCTGTGTAGCCAGCTTTGGCCAGAATACTATTTTGAGAGTGATCTGAAGGGTATCCAGACCAAATGAACCACATAAACGGGTCCAGATCGGATCCGCGGCGGATCAGCTGCTTCATAAACGGGTCCAGATCGGATCTGCGGCGGATCAGCTGCTTCATAAACGGGTCCAGATCAGATCCGCGGCGGATCAGCTGCTTCATAAACGGGTCCAGATCGGATCCGCGGCGGATGAACTACTTTATCGGCGGACACGGGGCGGGTCTGCACCGGATCTGAACTGGATCCACAATCCTTAACTGTTCCGGATCCGCTGCGCTGTGCAAGTGGACTCCGTTCCGGACCCGTTTTGCGGATCCGTTCCGGAGCTTGTGATACCTCCGGGGCGGATCCGTTGCGGAGTCAGTTTGCTATCTGGGATACAGCGTAAACTTTTTGAAGAATACGGAAATGCGGTTTTGGCGGAACCACTTGGAAGACGATAATTTGTTTATATAAAGCATATACATTTAAAAAAAAAATTTTTTTAAAAAGGCAGATGAGATGGTCTCTCTAGATAAGACCCTTATTCCTCGTCTGGTATTGTTTAAAGCCCTTTGAAGCTGCACTAAAAATGTAATTTTGACATATAGTGAAGTCCACTATAAGGTGAAAAATCCTAGAATGTTTTCATCAAAAACCTTAATTTCTTTTCGACTGAAGAAAGAAAGACATGAACATCTTGGATGACATGGGGGTGAGTAAATTATCAGGAAAATTTTATTTGAAAGTGGACTAATCCTGCATATCTGAATCTCCCGAGAATTAGTACGTCACCCAGGTAATTCTCGCCTACTCTTTTTTTTTTGAATACTAAGGATTCGGACATACTTATTTGCTCGAGAGAAGTAGGCGTTTCGGATGCAGCAAATGACTAAGGGAGCACATGTGGAGCAAGGGAAACATGACACAAATAAGCAACATGAATCAAACTACAAAATAAAAGACATGAAATCATAAACATGAACATGAACAAAACTATACATTACACAAAAATGATGTCAGCACGCCTGTCTTGGCGGGTATCCTAGCAAACATAGTAGGTTATGTCTTAAGTGAACTTGTACACTGGCGAAAGAACGCATGTGTTCAGTATCAGTGTACTGTATCTGTGCATTACGTCTTAAAGTGACAGCAGCCTAATATTCCTTCTGTCTGAATGCATTTTTTTAATGTTAATCAAACAACAAATGTCAAAGAAAAGACTCATTGCTCTTGACTGAATAGCTTTTGTAACTTAATTAATAATTATTAATGATAATTCTTTATTTAATTTATACAGTGAAGATTATATGCAATGTTGTTTAACATTTGATTAGCTATTATTTCTGTACCTGAAAACTATTGTTAGATACCTGAAAAAAAAGCACTGTTTATGTTATTTGTATCTTTGCTCTACTGTATTTATCTGTTCTTATATTCTTCATTTTTGCTTGATGGTAGTCATTTTTTCCCCGAACATAGCACTTACCTAACCATACTGAAACAGTGACCCTAAAACCGTGAAAGAAAAAAAAAAAATGAAATGAAATGTGAGTAATTTGAACCATTGCACCCTAATACATTTTATATGTATATTATAAATGTATGTATATGTATGTGTATATTTTATATGTATACATAATATACACATACATACATACATACATATACACATACACACACACACACATATTGGTCACTATTCTGTTGACTATAGTGATAATTGAATATAAAATATAAGTTTTTGTTTTTCATCAAGTGTTAGTTTTCATACATCGTAAAACTTTTTTGTATTTTTACCTCAAACTAT
Source organism: Ancherythroculter nigrocauda (assembly GCA_036281575.1). Classification (NCBI taxonomy): domain Eukaryota; kingdom Metazoa; phylum Chordata; class Actinopteri; order Cypriniformes; family Xenocyprididae; genus Ancherythroculter; species Ancherythroculter nigrocauda. The sequence goes on along the minus strand of VTFQ01000011.1, from coordinate 39,200,053 downwards.
GATATGAAGCCACGTCAGATCAAAAAGGAAATTATTTCAAACACTGGACGTTATGAAGTGAGTAAGAGTAAAATCATGTCATTAAATATTCTCTTTTGTTGGAAACAGGCCTGTTAACGCTTCCCATTTTAAGTTTGAAAAGATGTTAGGGTCGTGTTTCTTTCAAATGCACATTATAAGTGACAAACTCACAGCACTGATGGCTGATGTACTAATGAACATTGGTAGCCGAGTAGTAGTAGACCCAGAGAGTCCTCAATGAAAGTGATTGCTGAGACAAAATTCAACAAAAAACTTGAACACGTGTGTACTGTAGGTGGTAGTATTTTTACTTAAATTGTTGCTCTTTTATTAGTGTCCTAATGTTTCTTTTACAAAATATATGACTTTACATATACAGGTTTAGTAATAAATGAAAGAATAATGAAAAAGCAAACAATAATGCAAAGCAGTGCATGGAAATGGTACTACATTGAAGGACTTTTGAAGACTATTTAAAATCTTTCTTCCCTTTTTGTCTGTTGATTGTGTCATACTTAAAAATAAAACAAAACAAATCAATTTCATCTGTCTTGCCAAGCTTTGGTTATATATATTATATTCAGTTTGTTTTCATTGGTCAAATGTGTTTCTTTGTCTTTATTTACGGACACTAACCATTCATCTCAGCTGCTCATTTAGTTCATCACCACTGGGCATTTCAATTCCTCCTTGATCACCTTGTGATGTATATGTATGTGTTTGTGTATGTGTTTACATGCTGTTACACTTTATTGCCTGCTTGTGGATTGCAACACCTTATTATTTTTTATTTTCTTCACAGATTCAGGAAAGTTTGACTATTTTATCTAAATGAAACACCAGAAAATTTACATAGTAAAAAGAAGGTGTCCACTAAAGGTGTTACGTCTGTTACCATCTGTGTAGATACGACGGTTCTCCCAAAGCTGAAGATGTATCCGGTCCCCTTGTTCCAGCAGAAGGCTGACAGCGTTGCTCGCAGTGTCCTCTGTGTCTAGCCCGGGAGGGTTATCGGTTGCTCCAACCACAAAATTGCCATTTTTTAACAATTTCACACCGGTCGGCATGCCATGAGGATTGAAGAGTACAAAGTTGAAGTAATACACTCCTTTTACTGGTGCAGTGAAGATTCCTGTTGATAACGGTTGAAACTTGGGTTCTTCAAACTTGAAATTTTACAGCATCATGTTTACAATTTCTTTGAGCAGTGTGATGACACCTGTTACCTGTATTTGTGTCGTAAGCATTTCCGATGTTAGTTAACACATTTTCATACACGAGAGGTTGCTTCTTGATAAGGGCCAATAAATTTGTGGCTATTCCCTAAAGCTGACAGTGTGGCTGAAAATGCTACTTTCACCCTTTCTGAAAAAAAATGGGGAGAAGAAAATGAACAAGCAAACAAAAAGAAACATCCTTTAAGTATCTTTTCATTTCATTAATGTAATATTATTACTTGTTGGATCTTGTTTCATTGCCCTAAACTTCAAAATAAAGGCAAAGGGACTTAACTGTTAATTATTTACCTGAAGCATCGGTCTTCTCCTCCAGTTTTTTTTTTAGATTTGTAGTCAGTGCTGCATTGATGACAAAACATTACAAACTATTTTAAGTGTTTTTGCATTAAGCTTTCTGCTCAAAGAAATAAACTGGTCTCTCCAGTGTGTGGCCAGTCAATTTGTTTCATTTTTCTTTTTATTTCTTTCATTTTCATTAATTTTAAGCATTGTACATTACGTTTTGTTCTTGTTTTATATTCCCTGGCTGACTTCATCATTAAGAGCACTTAACTTTTCCAACATGGTCTTAATTTTTGTGAATTCTTTAAGGATCTAATATTCATGAAAAAATCCTGTATGGCAATTTTGCATTTTTGTTTATTTTTAATTCATACATTTGTTTATTTTTAATACATATATCATGTATAATATATAAATCAGAGTGTGTAACCATTAGTGTTGTCACGATACCAAAATTTTGACTTCGATACGATACCCAACTTAAATATCACGATACCGATACTTAAATGATACTACGGCAAAAACCTAAAACAGCAGGAAAAGTACATAAATAACATATGACAGAACTTCTTTCTTCACCAGTGTGCAGGCTGATACTTCTGGATTTGAGCTTCATTGCCATGAAGTTAGAGTTAGATTTAATATAATTTTTAATGTTTATTATTTTCATGCTCAATAAAATTGTAAATTATTTACTGTTATGCTTTGTTATGTTATACATGTAGGTTATTTGTTATACATGTAGGTGTTTTTGACAGTAAGATTATTGTAAAATTATATTACTGTAAATAATTAGAGCAATGTTATTAAAGCATAAATTGGTTTAAAATAACTGTATATACCCTTCACATATTTATGTATTTTTAAATTAATTTTATTTTTGCAACCAGATATCACTTATTAAACTTAGACTCAATAATACACCTCTCTGCGGAGTTCTGCTTGCACGAGTAAAATAAATAAATAAATAACACCCATTTAATGTTTGAGAGCATAAACATAATGCTGGTATCACATTCACTAACCTGTCGCTCTTTAAATTCTTTGTACAAATCGGGATGTTTGTCGGCAAGATGCTTTTGACTCCCTTCGTTTGCGTTATTTTGTAACATATTTTGCAGACAGGCTTTGTGGTGTCCGTGGGTTTGCCCTGACTGTCAGCAATGTAAGCAAAATAATGCCATATTTCGCTTTGTGCATCTGCTTTCTCAATAATTTGTGGACGGTCTGTAAGAGCACATGTATATGCAGCCATACCTCTCGTTTCGTCACCATAAAATCTGTTGCGCAGTTGAGAGGAATAAACACGCACTCAATGTGAAGCAGCGCACTGCACGCACACTGCCCCCTGCTGTCGCACAATAGGAAATACAGCTGGCACTCAAAGTACCGGTACTAATAAAATGAAGAACCGGACCGTTTTTAAAAGCAGGGTATCGCGATACCTTTCTAGTACCGGTATATCGTGCAACACTAGTAACCATTATCACTTTGTGGTTCAAACGAGGTCAACACAGCGGCTGAGAAAGCCAGTTTAGGAGCTAAAACATAAACGTATGAACTATTTACAAATGATCTCGTTACCTTTTTTTTATTGTACTTTTTATACAGAGAGTGTAAATTATATTCTGTATGAACAGTAATTGCATAGAGCTATAAAGCTTGCGAATATATAAATAAAAAATGTACTGAATCAACTGAATTAATGTTCTCTTATATTTAAAGATAACTTGCGTAATTGTTTAAACTGTCCAATAGACTTTAGACTGCAAATATGTTTTGGGTTACGACTGTAACCTTTGTTCCCTCAGGCGGGAATGAGATGTGTCGAATGAGGACACTATGGGGAATGCCTCTGCGTGACTGCATCTGAAGCACGTATGTGTGGCAGTGAGAGTAAATGGGAGAAGTGGAAAAGGCTAGAATCATTAACATTAAATTCCTTTTAGCCCACCCATCACTTCCCGATTAAAGGGGAAAGTCAACTGTATCTAGGAAACAACCCTAAGTGACCAACTACGCAATCCCGGGGACAGGGCCGGTTCTAGACATTTGGAGACCCCCCACTCCACACCCCGCCTAATATCAAACTCTCTCTTATTTGTTTGTTGAGGATGCTTAAAGAAAACTGTTTAAGACTTAAGCCAGTTTTAGGGATTGCCACTGGGTGACTAGTTCACCACAGATGTCCGGTTAGAGACATGAAGAAGCAGCATGAAGTTCTTTGATGTTTGCTTTATTTCACCACCTTAATTCCACAGTGTGAATAAACTTTGAGCACATAAGTTCAAGTACATTGACATTTGAGTGAGTATGTGTGGTTTGTTTCATGCTTATATACACACACACATCACCCAACGTGAAGGAAGCAAAAAGTCTGTTTGTTTTCACCCGCTCCATGAGGAGCTATATTCAGAGAAAGCTAATCAATGCCACCTGCTGGAAATGGGCGGATCATAGCGTCTTAAAGGGTTAGTTCACCCAAAAATAAAAATTCTGTCATTAATTACTCACCCTCATGCCGTTCCACACCCGTAAGACCTTCATTACGCTCCGATGCTTCCTGAAGCAGTGTTTATTTTTAGAATACATTACAGTACATCCAAAAGAGATGATGACAACTCGCATACCTACATTACGAGCTGCTCTTATTTTCGTGCTTGTTTAGCCTTTCGCTTTGCACCCCACAAAGGATACTCGTTTCGGCACAATCATAATTCAATGACAAAGTCAGTCAGCTGCAGAAAAGTTGCATTTTCATAACTTTTTTCATGTATTCAGAAGGTGGGACCCACTTTGATACGGTGACAATAGTTGGTTTATTTACAGCTGAGAGTCACTGTGAATTCATCTATATCCAATCAAAAAAGAGCCTAGTATTTTGCTAGGAGGATGTTACAGCAATGGAGGCCCCTCCCTTATGCCCGAGGCCCTAGGCAACTGCCTGCTCTGCCTATAGGTAGTGTCGGCCCTGCCCCGGGGGCCTACTACCCAATTCTGAAGGGTAAAATAAATAAATAAATAAAACAACCACTGACAAAGTTGTTATCCTATATTGTAAAATATGTGCTATGTTTATGGGTGATTCTTAGACCATGGGCACTTTTATGTTCTTTGGTCATACCTTTAAAAATACATATAATTTTGGACAAATTCCTCTTTCTTTCTCAAACTAACAATAAAACCACCTTAAAAACTCATTATGATTTTTTTCATACTTTTCAACCTCCTTATAGGTGTCAAAATCACTATTTTCTCCTTGTCACACACCCAGACTTTTAAACTTCAACTTCCATGAAAATACAGTTTAAAAATATGACTTATCTGGTAACTATTAATGTACCTGAATTAAGCATTAGTAAAAGAATTAAAATTCATTATAGTATTTAATGTGAGACCACTATCAATATTACTTTTTATACAAAATATAGCTGTCGCACAGTATTGGTGTCATCTAAGAGTCACAGATTTTAGGTCTAAATAACTACACCCAAAAAACTCACTGTGACAAGCAGGGCGAGGCGAGAGCCTTGAGAGAATGGCACGAGTGATAATGTTTGTGTGGGCGGCAGTCGTCTGTGAGGCCAATGTAGATGTGGGAAAGAGGCGGGAACCAGCAAACATTCAACAGACTTTAATGATCATAAAATAAACAGACAACAAAACAAAAGTAATGTCCCTTATGTCCACACAAACATAATAAAACAAAACATAAATCCAGGCCTGGTCCTCGCTCATCCTTCACTGTCGTCGCTCCCTTTTTATGCTTCTGGAGCTCCTCCGTGAGATACAAGACCGGTGCAGTGCGCAGCTGACGCTCATTATCACTCGCACCACCGGTGTTGTGTAATATTCGTTTCCTGTGAAAAACTGTTCCAGTGGGTGGAGTATTGGCCCTATGTGAATATTCATCATATTTCCCCTGTTGTGGGCGTTGCCTTGAGACAACGCACAGACGAATGGAACTGAAAATATTAGTGCTCAAATCGAACTCATTTAATGGATTTTTTCGAAGCGGAAATTAAGATTCAATGTTAAGCATTAACTGCAACAGCTGATATTTTTAAAACTATGAATATATTGTGTAATATGATAAGTCGCCTGTGCTGTTTTGGCCGATTGATTACAGACATTTGGATATAGGTAAGGACACGGCAGAGCAAACAATGAGCGAATAACCTATTCTAATCTGGGATAGTACAGTTTATTACTTGTGCCTTATTAAAATGTTTATAAGCTAGCCTGTTGTGAGTCATCCTTAATTTCTTGTTCATTTCGCATATAGCCAGTGTTTCTGTTAACTACATAAACTACATATCTAGGGATAATGTTTTATTAATCTTGCAGTCATCATAAACTTTGCAATTTGTACTTTATTATATAATGCAGTGCATAAGCCTTTAAAGCATTGTTCTGATGGCCCAGTCTTTCTTATATAGGCCAGCAGTTACCTCAAGAATATTATTCTATTGTTTTTCATTTTGCTTTTGTGATGCAAATCATCATCATCATGTAAAGTTACTGTCTGTTTCAGATTGAGTGTTGAAGTCACTGGTAGCTCTGTCAGTGTGTGATCTGGACATACATGGAGGCTGTTCTCATTGAGTGCCAAGGCCCTGTTTTAATCATCTCAGACATTCACTTAACTTTGCTTTGTTAGAGTTGATGAAAAGCATACAACTGTAAAAACAATCCAAATAAAACACTAAAAAAGATGACATATTTCATGTTTACATGCACGTCACATTAACCAACATCAGAGAACAGTGAACATGAAAGTGTGTTGTTGAATTATTGAAATATTAACTTTATTAATCTCAGGGGGACTTCAAGTAAATATTTTAGTTCAACAGAGTTTGGCTGACAAAAATGTTTGGGAATCCCAGCCCTATAATATTTTCAGATCTTAAACACAATTAACAAAACTTTATGGATTATTAAATTTTGGATGATTTCACTTACCATTATAAAACACATGACAGGAAAGTAGATTGTTTTTCAATGAATGGTCAAAGAACAGACACGATGTATGCTTTATATAAATATATATAAGTGTGTGTAAGAAATATTTAGTAATATATTATTTATTATTTCTCTGTATTTTACTCTTAAATAAATACAACCTGTTTTTGTTAAAAGAAACAGGATGTGCTCTTTTGGGGGTCCATGTTAAAGGGATAGTTCATTAAAAATATAAATTCTGATGCCCTTATCTTATTTCAAAGTTGTATAACTAATTGTTTTCGTGGGACATATTTTAAAAAACGTGTCAGAGTATTTTTCATACAATGAAAGTCAATGGGCACCAAAATTAGTTCTACTGGTTCCCAATATTCTTCAGAATATCTTCTTCACAAAAGAAGACCAACATACTGGTTTCAAACGAGTGAGTAAATGATGACAAAATTTTCATTTTTGGATGGACTATACCTTTAATCTATTATAATCGATTAGTACTTGGAGACTAGTGATTCCCAAATAGGTGTGGAAAGATTTTGATGTTGCTTTGTTAAAGCTTTAAAAAAAAAAAAAAAGAAAGAAAGAAAGAAATGGTGACAGATACAAGTAAATGTGCAATTTTGTTACTTTAATTACAATTTTACATAATATCCAGTATAATATGAGAAAACAGGAAAAATGTGTAGTTTGGTGTTGATAAAGGAAGTTTGAGGCTTACTGACATGGCTGTGGAGGCTGGTGTAGTGAACAGCACATTCCAGGGCCCAGTTTATGGCCGGGCCCCTCTCTGTCCATAACAGTGGACAAAGGTTTGCTACATTTTGATTGGATCTTGGTGGACTAACACAAACAAACTGTCCAACGCCATCAGATAAAGATGTGAGGAAAACATCCAGACACCTATTAGAGGGCAAGAAGAAGACCTCTTGTACCAAGCCTGGAAAGGACAGGACTTCTCATTTTTCCACAGGCAGTTTCTGCCCTTCACCCATCTAGACACTACTTCCTAAGGTTGGCCACAGACCCGCCATAAAAATTCCTCAGGGCCTTGGCAGAAATGGGTGAAACAAAGAGAGATCACAAAGATCCATTCAAAACTATGAAAACCTTAAAACTGATGCAAACTACACATCCATTTCATACTTATTCACAGAAATAAGTATTCTCAGTGACAGCTATTTGTAGTGCAACCTCTGACACAAATTCAGCTGTTAATGTACAATTGAATGACAGTTCAATCTTTTTCCATCATGTTTAGTCTCTATTTGTTTAGAATATTGCCAAAGGTATTCTGGTGGTGGTTTGGAAAGTGAGAGATGCATTGGTAAACTTTAAAGACACTGTAAAGACTTCCAACTTTGTGCATTATGCAAATAAGTTCCACAGGGGAGAGAAGGGTGGGCCACACTGTGTGTGTCCCCTCTGATGCCAGCAGCCAATCACAGCACTCGAATGGAGAAGCGCCAAAATGCAATCTCCTCCTCATCGGAAAGGGATAAAGGTACCCTTTCAACAGACACTCCTTGTTCTGAGTCCCGGCTTGCGAAGCTGAGACACAACAGATACACGGTTCTGGGTCTTAACTCTGTAAGGAGTGAGACATTAACAGATACAACACAGTTCTGAGCCTCTGGTCCATCCAGAAGAGACAACAACAGATCCCGTGATCTGAGCCTACAGCTTGTGAGGCAGCAACAGAGACGACCATGTTCTGAGCCTCTAGCTTGTGAGGAAAGAGACATCAACAAACACTACGTTCAGAGTTTCCATCCAGCAAGACAGTGACGACATCTGCAACAAGGTTAAGCTCAGGAGAGAAAACCTTCAATCCAAGGTACCTTCGTCTGCGTGTTCCAGATTGTTAAGGACCTTCTGCACCTACACCAGGGCCTCATCTGCGTGTTCCAGATTTTAGGACCCTTTGGTGCTCCAGGAGATCAGCATCTCACAGAGCTTCGTGTTCAAGACTGTTGAAACAGATTCTGGCTCCTCTCCCCACTGCATTGTCACCCAGCACAACCAGTGGAAGACGTCACCGTCATCGGACTCGACCAAGTGGAACGTAAATATCACTTAACCAAACCTCTTTCCAGAGACCTTGGCATTGTTGTATATTATCATCATATAGTTTCCTAATTCCCATTAGATGTAATATACCTGTAGCTGATGTTAGTTAATAACAAATAATCTCTCGTTTATTTGTTTGGTGCATGATAAGGTTCTCCACCTTATTATTTTCAGAGAAACAGTTTATCTTTCCATAAGATAGCGTAACTCTTCCATAGCCACACTCAACTTAATCACTTGTATTCTATGTATCTTATGCACTTTATTCCTTTATCATTCATAGTATTCATTTAGTAGATGTGTTAGTTATTCTTGTTTATCTTTTTGTTAATAAAATTTATTTTATTACACTTGTGTCTTCCTTGTGCTGATAATACAGGAGAGGCTCTACATGTTAGCAATCTCACCAATCTTTCAGATAAATCAGCTGACCACCTTACATTAACTCTAAATGAATGAAAGCCCCTGTTGGGAGTGTTCTCATACTTCCAATGGTAACAGACCTTGACTGGTGCCCTGAACTAGGGAAAAAGGGGGAAGTGGTCATCTGATGTACTCATAATCACACCTTAAGTGACGAGCTGGGCCGCATTAATGCACGGGCTTACCTGGGCTTAAGCCCAGGGCCCCGGGCTGGGGGAGGGCCCCGATGATGCTGGAAAATATTGTAATCGGATTTTATTTTTGGCTGTCCCTTTAAAATTACGCTTTATCGACTTGCTTTGAATGCACGTGCGGGCGTTGCAAGTCCTGCTCGAGAAGTGTCGGTCAAACCCTCTCACTCAATGAACCCTGCAATCATCAGTCACAGCGGGCATTATTTAATGTCTTGTCTGAAATCCAATAAAATTCATCATTGTCTGTAGGCATTCAGTGATTGGCCTGTATCGAACTCACGTGACATACAGATGTTGAATTCTTAATAAGATAATTGCCGCCTATTCTAATGATGACATTAATCTAATTGCTAATCTAATGCGACAACAATGTCTCGTAAATATGAAAGTGGTTCGCAAAAAAGAAAAACAGCACAAGATAAAGTAGAACGTCAGAACAGTTTGTTAAAAAAAATTCCGAAACTAACATCATATTTTAACGCAGGCCCAGGGAAAGATGAAGATGCAGATAATGGTGAAGGGGAAAGGGAATCGCCACCATTTACAGGTAGGTTGTCATATACTAGCAGGCTAGCAGCAGTAGCTAGATATGATAGTCTATCAAAATAATTAACTCCTTTTAAACTTAACTTATTTGAGCTCCCAGTAGTTAGTTAGCCACCACTCTAGAGCTGTGGATTATAATAATTTTTATGTATTGCAATGTTGATGCGAACGACTCTGCATACATGTAATTAAATAGGCCTTATCATATTAACATGATGTTTTAAATAAAGCACTCTTGTTACATATATTAAAGTTGCGTATGCCTTCAGAAGCAAGCACTTAATTGCGCCTGATGTTCGTATCACTTCTTTAAAACAAGATATTTGGGCACATTTCGTTTTTTACTAAAAGAAAATGCATGAATGAGAAAATCATGTGGGACGTGCTTGATGTTAAAACTACTTTTTAATCGCAATAATAAGTCATGAAAAAGATCTCTGTACTCGTGTTGACTGACACACCCTATGCGCGTGTGCAGAAAACCCTCACAGACATCATGCAATACTGAATTAATTGTGGCGCACATACGAAAAATATCTGATGTGTTACATCATATTACATCCGTGATTTAGGTCATAATGAGCATGCTGCTGTATATGTCATGAATGGTAATCAAACAACAAAAGACAAAGAGGGAATCACTGCTCTTGATTAAACTTTTGTAGCATTAATAATATATTTATTTGTAATGAATACACTTAAGACTATGCAGTAATTATTTACATTTGGTTAATGATAATCTGTACACTATAATGCATCAATAATCATTTTATAATCAAATTGTTACCCTCTGAATCGAATTCGAATCAAATCCAGGCCAGTGAAGATTCACACCTTGTCTATTTATAAATATCACTTTAAAAAAAAGAGTGCTGTTGTCATACAGTTGAATCTCCATGGCTGTGATTTGGCTGTAGGCCTTAATTTTAGTTAAGATTTGTAAAAAATGTAAATGAACTTACCTTCATTCTCTGTTATTTCATGTTAGTTTGTAATGCATAACGTTAACTCATACAATTTAATGCTACACATTTTTATATGTACAATTTTATATGACAAAGTAAGTTAAATAATTAATTATGGAATTGTTAAAATGTTTTAATACATTTTTAATATATTTAAAATCACGTTTCCTTTTTTTTCTTCTTCAAATCTTACACAGCCCCCAGCCTGACATTAGATGATGAACCACACAGTTCTGACATCTTAAATGACTGCATTGAGGAAAGCTTGGAGAATGACACGGCAAGTGAACAAGTACCAACTTCACCCTCAAATCAACCGGATTACACAAGCACAGATCCAGGTTGCTGGGGCTGCATTAAAGAAGCAGCCAGGGAATACTGGATTGAGAAAGGACCTTTAATATGCCAGAACAGAAATGCAGATTTTTCTGCATCAGAAAAACAGCACAAACACCAGAAACGGAGTTTTTCTAAAAGCCTTTTCACACGCAAGCTTGCAAATTGTGAATCTGTGTCACGGGAATGGATGCTTTATTCTCCATCGAAGGGACGTGCATTTTGTTTTGTGTGCCTCTTGTTTTCTGAGAAGAAAGATTCCCCGTTTTCCTCTTGTGGCTTTAATGACTGGAAGCACGCACAACAGCGTGTGGCCGAGCATGAGAGTTCTGAGTCACATCACAGGTGTATGTTTGTGTGGGCATCTCGAACTGCAGAGAAAGGGCAGATCGACAACGAACTACGAGAACAGTTTCAGACAGAATGCAACTACTGGGTCAGTGTACTACAAAGGGTTGTGGCTGTTGTGAAGTTCCTAGCTGAGCGTGGACTTGCATTTCGAGGCGAGACGCATGTTTTTGGTCAGCAAAACAATGGCAATTACTTGGGATTGCTTGAGTTGATTAGTCAGTTTGATCCATTTCTCAGTGATCACATTGCTCGTTTTGGGAATGCCGGTAGAGGCACTCCCACATACTTGTCAACCACTACTTGTGAAGAATTAGTGCAATTAATGGGAGAAAAAGTTTACTCAGAAATAATTAACAGAATCTAACTGGCTAAGTATTTTGCCATAAGTGTTGACTCAACTCCAGATATTGCGCATACTGATCAAATGACTGTCATTATGCGCTACATCTCACCTGAGGGTATGATACAGGAGCGGTTTGTTACCTTTTTGCCAATAACAAGTCACACTGGTGAGTCCATTTTTAATTCAGTCATTGCAGCTTTGAATGAAATGGACATTGACGTACAGAACTGTCGAGGTCAGTGCTATGACAATGCCTCCAATATGGCTGGCTTGTATAAAGGAGTCCAGGCTCGCATACGTGAGATCAACCCATTGACAGAATGGGTTCCGTATGCTGCTCATTCTTTAAACTTAGTTGGAATAAATACAGTGGACTGTTGCCTCGAAACAAATTTGTGTTTTTCACTTTTGTTCAGAATCTTTTCAACTTTTTTTCAAAGTCTACTTGGCGTTGGCAAATTCTAACAGCTGGACTGCACTGCAATGACAGAGGGAGAATAGAGACACTTAAATCTTTATCAGAGACTAGATGGTCAGCACATGCCCAGGCAGTGCATGCATTGTATATAAACTATGAAAACATTCATGGCACTCTTAAAACAATTGCAGAGGACGAAAACCAGAACATAACTACACGCAGCGAGGCAGAAACCCTCCATAACCAAATGGACAATCTCGAGGTAGCTTTTCTCACTATTATGTGGGACACTATTCTAAGGCGATGTAATAATGTCAGTGAGTACCTGCAAAAAGTTGAAATGGACCTGTCACAAGCACATCAGCTCATTTCATCACTGAGAGACTTCATCTCTGGCCTTCGTGATCAGTTTGACATGTTTGAGGGGAGAGCAAAAGAACTGTCACAAAGTGTCAAACATAATTACAAGGCAGACACACACAGAACCAGACGACGCAAAAAACAAGCGGACGAGTCATTGAGCGCAGATTGTGAGATTGCAATGTCAGGAAGACAGAAATTTGTTGTCAATGTTTTTAATGTTATCATTGATAAACTTGTTGCAGAGTTAAGCAAGAGATGTGAGTCCTACAAAGGACTGGACAACACGTTTGGATTTTTAAACAAGATTACTGAACTCTTGCCACAACAAATTCGCTCATCTGCCGCACTGCTTCAAAATAAATACAGTTCTGACTTAGAAGAAGATTTCCTTGATGAATTGGAACATTTTAAGGAGTACATTAAGAATACGGATGTTAAATCAGCAAGGGAGTGTTTACAGCTAATTCGTAAAAGAAACATTCACACTGTATTCCCAAACGTGGACATTTCCCTGCTGCTTTTTTTAACTTTACCAGTCACTAATGCCTCTGGAGAACGTTCTTTTTCTAAACTGACATTGGTAAAAAACAGACTGCGCTCGACAATGGAGCAAGAAAGACTTAATCATCTGACATGCATGTCAATTGAAAGTGATGTACTGAGGGAGTTGAACTTTTCAGACGTCATAAAAGATTTTTCTTCCCAAAAAAGCAGAAGGAAACCTTTGTATTAAGGTTGTAACCATGATCAAATTTTCAGCATCATAAGAAACATGTTCAGACAATAACATTTTGTATATTTTTATATGAAATTATAAATAGAGTAAAATTGTGTGTATGAAAGTTTAGATAGTTTATTGCATTATTTCTGAAAAACAAAAGGCTGATGTAGGCAGTTCTAATTCTAAATAGCCTGTGCAAAATATGTCAGACTATGTGTATATGTGTTGTTCATGCAGTGATACCCAAGTGAAAAAGTACACTTCCATAATGTACTTAAAGTTCTCTATTTTTGTGCACTTTATACTCTTTACTTTCTTTACTTTATATACTAAAATTCTTCTTTAGTACTTCCTACGATAATCTTAAGAACATCTAAGTGTACTCAACTGCTATATTGAGACACCATGAATATGAACTAAAATGTACTTTTAATATACTGTCTCTGTATTTAAAAAAAAAAAAAGTATATTAATAACACATTTTAATTCCTTTAAGTACATTATGGAAGTGTACTTTTTCACTTGGGTGTATTTGTGTATTTTATATGACAGACCTATAGATTTGGATGTTTTTTAATACCATTTATTCACGTAAAATAAAAGGCTTTGTAATTAAGAAGATTGAATTAAATTGAGAATGATTCCATGACAAATGCACTTTTAACTGTCACTTGTTGCCACCTGGTGGGGTAACGTGTAATGGATACAAACGACCTAACAGTAAAAGGGGTGGGACCATAACTTTTAACGATTAATTATGCAGTTCTAATGCGGTCGGGCCAGTGGTTCAAATTTTTACTTTCCCCACCAAAATTTTCACGTGCCCCACAACAAAAAATTAATAAAAGTAAAAGACAAGAAAATGGGCCTATAAAATAAGCATAGCAATTGTTTTCATTGTTTTTGATACATTTAACCTCAATAAATAGGGTTATGACACACCAAAAGCTACTACATTAACTTATATTTTAAATATTGTTAGACAAATAAACAGTAAGTAATAAAATAGTTACAAATAATCAAATTATGAGTAATAGCACAAATAAATTCAATAAAATAATATAGCCGAATTCCTGAGAATGAGAGCTTTCTTCTGATATATGACATGTCTGTTTTATGAAATATGCGAAAAAATCATATTCATATTTATATTTCTTCATCGTAGTCAAGGGGAGGGGCGTTTTTGGCATGATTGTATATTTAAGCTTTATATTACTAATTTGTGTAACATAAACACAGAAGTCATTATATGCTTTGTGTGACCGGTCTGCGCCTTCACTCTGTATTGTGGTTTATTGAAGAGACCGGACAACAGAAATTCCTCTGACCACTTGTTTTTATTCTGAGATAATAAAAAGAAAAACAAAATCAAAAGACAATCTGTGGCCTTTTTGCATCAACCTTCCTTCAGCTGCGCTTACCGCGAACTGCACTTTACATTACAGTTTCAGATGAACTGCATATGATCTGATTAACAAACTTTACATTTAACATTAACATTTTTCACACTATAAAACATTTTATATAAATTCAAGACAATAATATGAACAGAAACATAGATGGAAAACATACCTGAGATAATAAAAAGAAAAACAAAATCAAAAGACAATCTGTGGCCTTTTAGCATCAACCTGCCAGTCAAAACAGATCATTTTAGCCACAGATCTTGGTTAAACACTCAAAACAAATACATCATATTCCAGAACCTTTCAATGATATTAAACTTCATTTTTAACACAAAAATAGATAATTTCTTGTCATTTAATAGCTAATTTTAAACTTTATTGACAGAGCTTAAGCAGAACTCACCTTCCTTCAGCTGCGCTTACCGCGAACTGAAGGAAAGCGACCGGAACTCAATTCTTAACCCTCAGGGGTCTGAGGATTTTTGGGGGCCTGGAGAAGTTTTGACATGCCCTGACATTTGTGCTTTTTTCAGTTGTTCATAAACATATGAATGGAAAAAGTGTCATTACACTGTATTCAGCACAAACTAGGCTACAATAATATGTGAGGAACATGTATGTACATGTTTGTGTTTTTGAAGGAATAACGTTTATGCGTGGTTATTGAAAAAACAAAAAACTTAAGTCACTGAAATAAGGCCAAAAAATATATATTAAATCTTTGTTCACAAGACTTCTGGGTATTTGAGGTTGTAGACTAGAGTTTTTGCTTCAAAATGAGGTAAAAATTATGCTGCCTGCTTGTTCATATAAAACAATAGAGAGATTTAAATTTGCTAAACCATCTTTGGTCAAGAAACACAGTATGCGTGGAGGTGTGAATAATGATGAATAATGGGTGATTCTCACCTGAGAAGACAAAAGAATTGCATAAAGAGCTCTAATGACCTGCATAAATAATGAGGCCTTTCAGTCAGGTAGGCTGTGAAAAAACCCTCCGTGATCATGTCTCAAGCTCATGGTGTATATCAAACATACAGAAAAAACAGCAACACTGTGAAATATTATTACAATTTAAAATAATGGTATTCTATTATATTCTTTAAAATATAATGTATTTCTGTGATGCAAAGTGTCTGAACAATTATGTTACCTCTATGGCATTTCATATAGGCTTTTAGCTTAAAAGCATGCACATTTGGAGAAATACTGATGGATTCTCATATGTTTGTCAATTTTCTATACAGAGGAGTAATATTTATTCAGGATTTATTGTCATTACTATGAGTGCTGGATACTGTGTTTTCAATTCATACTTGAAGCCGGAGGGCGCTCTGCCCCTTTTGTCCACAAATGCCTGAGCACTGAAGAAGAATAGGCAATCCAGGAAATAACTGAACTAACAGAGGCCAGAGATCGCTAACTATGGCTATTCAAAACACTTTTCAAGACAATAAATACACGATTGAGACGATGAATGCATGTATTGACTGAATTTGCGTCTGAATAGCGCTGGCTCTGTGGGCGTGGCTGCATTAGCGGATAATGAGCTGAATCACGGATTTCTGACATGGCTCTCTTTTCATACAGATTACATAAACACAGAATGTTTGTTTTCGATTTGACTTACACGATTTAAAACCTGACATTTCAACGTTTTTTTAGACACAAGTCTAATTTTTCTGTGATTAGTATTCACTAAGTTACAGTTCATTTTCTGAGAACTATCAGATTGGACTTCGTTCAGAGGGAGACGAGAGATCACGCATCATGTTAGTTTTCTTTATTTTACAAAAAGCACAACATTTTGTTTTTACTCTGAGTGTACACAAATAAAAGAAGATATTCCACAGATTAAAATGGTGTATAACTCTTAATTGTATGTGCAACATTGACAGAGTATTTTGAGTCTCTTTCACACTGGTTAGAAAAAAATGCGGTGATCACGCCGGCATGACCGCCGACCCGAGAGTGTTAAAGGAGCCATGTACCATTTTTTAACAATTACTACAAACACAGAAGAAAATGAACTTATAAGCATAGAAAACAACTCAAATGACAAAAATCAATATAAAAAGAATTTCCAAAATTCAAAATACTGGGAGAGATTTTGTGTGAAATTAATAAATTGATATAACATCTGTTACATTTGTAAAGATAAGATTCTAAGCTTTCAAATGGTACCATATATGGGTTGATAGTATCTCCAGAAATCTTAAAACAAAATAAGTGAAAATATTATGACGTAGTTTCGGCCCGCCCACGGGCCAGCAGAGTGGAAGAGGTTTGTAACTCATGAATAAATGGTTCACATGTGTTCACTTTACATTAAGGGTCACTTTCACATGTTATTAATGTTTATAACTCATGAATAAATGGTTCACATGTGTTCACTTTACATTAAGGGTCACTTTCACAGGTTATTAATGTTTATAACTTATTAATAAATGGTTCACATATGTTCACTTTACATTAAGGTTCACAGGTTATTAATGTTTATAACTCATTAATAAATGGTTCACATATGTTCACTTTACATTAAGGTTCACTTTCACAGGTTATTAATGTTTATAACTTATTAATAAATGGTTCACATGTGTTCACTTTACATTAAGGTGCACTTTCACAGGTTATTAATGTTTATAACTTATTAATAAATGGTTCACTTGTGTTCACTTTACAATAAGGTTCACAGGTTATTAATGTTTATAACTCATTAATAAATGGTTCACATATGTTCACTTTACATTAAGGTTCACTTTCACAGGTTATTAATGTTTATAACTTATTAATAAATGGTTCACATGTGTTCACTTTACATTAAGGTGCACTTTCACAGGTTATTAATGTTTATAACTCATTAATAAATGGTTCACATATGTTCACTTTACATTAAGGTTCACTTTCACAGGTTATTAATGTTTATAACTTATTAATAAATGGTTCACATGTGTTCACTTTACATTAAGGTGCACTTTCACAGGTTATTAATGTTTATAACTTATTAATAAATGGTTCACTTGTGTTCACTTTACAATAAGGTTCACAGGTTATTAATGTTTATAACTCATTAATAAATGGATCACATGCGTTCACTTTACATTAATGTTCACTTTCACAGGTTATTAATGTTTATAACTCATGAATAAATGGTTCACATGTGTTCACTTTACATTAAGGGTCACTTTCGGGCAATGAATCAGTCCTCCAATTTGATCAAAGGAAGATTTTACGTTTGTTAAGATGGCTTTGATAGTAGCAAAGAAATGTATATATATACATTGGAAATCAGAAGAACCTCCCAGTCATGCTGTATGGCTTAGAGAACTTTTCTCCTATGTGCATGTGGAAAAAATAATGTATAATTTGAAAAAAATAATCATCGATGTTTGAAATGAGTTGGGGCAAATTTATTGAATATTTGAATAATTTGGATGTTGAAAATGCTGATGTGATAATGTAACCCAACTTTAACTTTTTTAAAAATGTATTTATATATTTATTTATTATTATTATTATTATTAGTATTATTATCTTACACATCATTTGTGTAAGATAATAATAAGGCCTTGTAATAATGTCCACACAAGTGTTCTGTCTCTTGAGGGGTGGGACAGGGTGAGAGGGTGTTTAGAAAAAATAATTTACTGAACTGATTCTGTAAATTGTTCATCTGAAAAAATATATTGATTAAAAAAAAAGTTCAATTTCATCTTGATAAACAAGCTGTAGATAGGCATCATGACCTTTTTGGAGAGTATCATGGGTAAGACAGAAACTTCTGGTAAGAAACATAGTGAGAAAAGTGTCAGTCATGAGATATTAATAAGAAAACCACAATACAACAACCTTCAGTCTAATTATGATGTCAATATTTACTGCATCATAAAATAAACCAGGAATCTGGTTTTGAGTTAAATAAGTGTTAATAAATTCATTTATTAAGCATTTATAACATGTGAGTTAAAAACGGCTCACTATTTACAGGTATTGCATTAAAGTCGCCTTTTTATTCATGCAGTTATAACTGCATTATTAATGATTTATAATGCATTTGTAAATGACTTATTACTCATTAACAAACACCTTTATAAACCCTTTACAAAGGGAACCTTAATGTAAAGTGTTACCATAATACAGAAAATGGCTGAATCTGTTTCTTTTGTTATGTGATTTAGGTATTTTCACAGCCCTACTGAAAGGAGCGTACATGTTCAGATTTTCTTTATATGGTGATGGCGGAACTGCATCAGGTGTATCCATTGTTAAGAATGGAGAGCTTGTGGTTTCATCACATGATAATCAGGTTCAGGCTCAGGATCGGTTAAACTCCTCTAATGGAGTTATGTTGATCCTGGAGGTTGGAGATGTTGTCTATGTGAGACTTTTGTCTGGCAGGTGGGTATTTGATAATGAGAGTAACCACAACACTTTCAGTGGTTTCCTACTGTTTCCCTTAAGATAACAAGAGATTTGAAGAATGTGATTCCTATGATTCTGAACCTTCAGCGTATGATTTAAGATGAAAATTATGAAGAATCATTAACATATGAACCTGTAGTAATGAGGACTAATGCATGTTTGAAATTTTCAATATATTACTGTATAAAAGTCAGTATAATACACTATACTCATAAGTTCTGATCTGTCTATACATGTAAGTTTGTATAAAGAGTTTCAGCACTGAGACAGACAGGACCCATGAATATCACATGTGACTCAAAAGTGTTTTGTTAAAGTAGTAAAACTAGAATATTAAATAATACCTTTTTAAGTGTATCTTGTTACTGATCCTTGATCTGTATCTCTTCATCCAACAGAAATAAATAAGATAATAAAGAGACATTATGGCATTTTCTTTTCCTCATACCATCATGAATATTTCTCCAACAATGCTTGATTTGAAACACTCATGATTTCATATTTATTTAGAATTTAGGACATTTGTTTGTTTGTTTGTGTGTGTCCAGAAATGTGTGAAAAATGTATGTTTTATTTATAATTAGGATACCACATTTACCAGATTATGTATTATGTTAGATGCAATACAATTGTATGTTAAGATTTTAAATATATAAACTAATATACATAACCCTAACCCATTTTTTCAAAATGTACAGAGTAATGAGACAATTGAGATTCATCAGTATTGCTTATTTTCACATATAATGTTATTAAATAGGAAATATAAGAAGATGGCGATGATGTAGCGCAACTCGTCTGACAGGACTTTACTGCCTTTATTTGACGAAGCGCAGGTTTGGACACAGAGCAGCTCAGTTGTCATGTATGCAAACATATTTAGGGTCAATAAAAAGATGGGTACAGTGAAATATTCAGTCTTTGCTTATTGCAACAATCTTTAACGCCTTGAACATGTAGTCAAGCCAGTCACAGTTTGAGGCGGCCAGGAATGCATTCAAAGCAAAATAAATTATTAATTCTGGTTTCAGAGTTCAATAATATCAAACCGATCAAAAACATCAAATTACTGTTGTTTTTTTCAAAGACGGATGGAACATTTTATTTGAATTCCCTGCTAGACAAATTTGTGAAGCAGCATGATTTTCCTACATCCACCAGGTCTATTTGTGAGTCCCAGAAGGACAGTGGGATGGCTTCTGTTGTGTCTGCCAGGCAGCAGGTCTTCAGCTCACAATCAAAAAATCAAGCGCTAACATCGAGCCCTGGTAAGCCTATGTGCTGGGGCTCAGCCCTGACCCAATTTAACCCCTGGTTGTGAACTAGTTGTGCTCAAACATATAAGGCTGTATCATTGCAAGAGCCATCTCCTCGCAGCAATCGGTAAACAATTCCGCATGTGTTCTGACTAGGGGGCGTTAATAATTAATGCATAGGCACCGACTTTAGCCAATCATAACAGTGGGCGGTTACACTGAACTCTTAATGGGGAACCCCCCCATGAGCAGACCTCTGACGCCGTGCCCGCGGGACCCAGCAAGCTCCATCTCCTTCTCAACCTGGACCAGCGCCTGTTTCTTTTGAAGCCGCCCAGTTTCCTGAACCCATGCAGATGGCAGGTATTCGTATTTTTCCTGCGGAACGTCAGCGTCGCATCACTCTTCATCTTTGCATGTACTGTGGGCGTTCGGGACATCTGGTAGCGGTCTGCCCGCTAAAAGAGAACGCTCGCCAGTGTTGTGCTCCGGTGGGCAGGGACTACCACAACGTGTAAAGCCTTCATTGACTCTGGGTTGGAGGGAAATTTTATCGAAGAGCAGTGGGCTTGTGAACAGAAGATTCCTTTGTTGAAACTCGATGACCCAACTCCTGTGTTTGCATTAGACGGCAGTGAGCTGCCTGGTATTCATTATGTTACAGCACCGGTGAGTCTCACCATTTCAGGCAATCACCAAGAGACAATTTCATTTTCTATTTTTTGTTCTATTTTTGCCCCGGTCGTCTTGGGTCATCCTTGGCTCATTCAACATAATCCACAAATTGACTGGTTACTTGGAACCATTCAGTCTTGGAATTTGTCTTGTCATGTCTAATGTCTTGTATCTGCTGTGTCTCCTGTCTCTTCTGTCTCTGTGTTACAGGAGGAGCCTGGTGATTTGTCTGGAGTGCCGGAGGATTATCACAATCTGCGGGCGGTCTTTAGTCGTTCACGGACTGCGTCCCTTCCTCCTCACCATCCATATGACTGTAGCATTGAACTTCTTCCCGGTACTACACCTCCCCACAGCCGTTTATACTCTCTTTCTGCCCCTGAATGCAATGCTCTCGAGAAATACTTATCTGAGAGTTTGGCTGCCAGTACAATTGTGCCTTCCACCTCTCCCGCGGGCGCAGGGGGTTTTTTTGTTAAGAAGAAGGAGGGTTGAATGACATAATGGTCAAGAATCGTTACCCCTTGCCCCTTATGTCTTCCGCCTTTGAGTTGCTTCAGGCGGCCTGCATTTTCACCAAATTAGACCTCCGTAACGCTTACCATTTGGTGCGTATTAAAGAGGGAGATGAGTGGAAGAGAGAGACATGCTAAATATATTTGTTTTAGTTTATTTAGATGACATTCTCATCTTTTCCCCGTCTCTAGCGGTGCATGTCCAGCACGTTCGTCATGTCTTACAGCTTCTATTGGAGAACAAGCTTTTTGTTAAGGCTGAGAAGTGTGTTTTCCATGCTCAGTCTGTGTCTTTCCTGGGTTCGGTTATCTCTGCTGATGGCATCAGCATGGATCCTGCTAAGGTACGCGCGGTTAAGGAATGGCCCATCCCAGATTCTCGTACTGGTCTCCAGCATTTTCTGGGATTCGCTAATTTTTATCGTCGTTTTATTGCATATTTCAGTCACATTGTCGCGCCTCTAACGGCTCTCACTTCACCTAAGAAACGATTTGAATGGACAGAGGGAGCTCAGCTGCGCTTTTAACAAACTGAAGGAGCTGTTCACTTCAGCACCCATTCTTATCATGCCTGTTCCTACCGAACAATTTATTGTCGAGGTCGACGCCTCTGATATTGCCGTGGGCGCTGTCCTTTCTCAGCGTTCCTCCGCTGATAATAAGGTTCATCCGTGCGCGTTCTTCTCGCACCACCTCTCACCTGCCAAACGAAATTACGACATCGGAAACCATGAGCTTCTCGCCATTCGTTTGATCACTCTTGTTTTTTGGGTGTTTTTTTCCCCTCTATCGTTGTTCTTTCATTGATTTCAGCTGTTCCCCGTTACCTCTGGCGTTCGTGCTCATGCGCACGCACCTGTTCTGAGTCTTCGCGCTGATTGCGCTGCCTACTTCTCCCTGTTCTTCGCTCTTGTCTGTATCTGGGAATTGATGTATGTGAGTGTGACTTGCTCCTCGTTGTCTCGCTAAACTTTATTCGTGTGTGTCTTAGCAGTCAGTATTCTGTGTCTGAGTTCCAGCCCCAGTCCAGAGACCTGAACTTGTTTCCTGCTGTCGGTTCAGTTTAACTGTGAGCCTGTCATCTGGCGTGGTCGCTTCTATCTGCCAGCACGGACCATTTCCATCTGCTCGTACTTCACTCCAGTGGGACTACAGTTGAGGGCCTGTGACTCGGGAAGCCGCTGTTCATTCTTTTGATCTCCAGCTGCAACGTGCCTGCTTCTACATGTCTGGCAGTCTGTTTCTGTTATATCTGGAACTCTAATAAACTATTTGCAAACTCCTTTCGCCTCTGGGTCTTCTAGGCTCATCTGACATCTCAGTGGAGGAAGACTGATCAGTTACTGGTGTACTTTGAATCATCCAAGAAGGGATACCTGGTGTAGGGGAATTTTACAGCTAAAGACCAGATATGATGAATGAAGACCCAGAGTCAGAGTTTAAAAGAATAATAAATTGAAGAAAATTTTACTGAAGAATAGTTTGCAGTTTCATCAGTTGGCATGCACAATTCACGATTCACAACTTCTTCAAGGTTGAAGTTGGCCCAGGATTTAACTAGAACAGGAAAGATTCCCAAAACATAACAATAAACATCAGTGAGAGGTACAGACAATATTCATCATTATTCTCTAGTGTTTGAAAACAAAAAATAAATGTTTTAACATACATTGAAGAAGTCATTCAAATAATTTTAATATTTACAAAGATAAATGTTGATTAATAATGTTGTGGAAATTTTAATTTTTCATATGCTTTTTACCTGTATTCTTGTGAAATATGATGATTATGGAACATGATATGATGTTGGCTTCATTGGTAATGTTTAACATAGTGTTAACATAGATGTTAGAAATAGAAAGAGCAAGATATGGTATGGGGACATGCAAGATGTATGTTAAAAACATGTCTCTGCTAAACAATGTGTGGAAAGTTACAGCCGCTAAGAGATGTTCCAAATATGGTAAAAGGACAGAGGCTTCAGCCTTGGAGGTTAGAGATATAAAAGTGAGGGGAAGCTTTCGTTCTTGGTCTTACACTCTGCAGCTACTTGTGTTTCTGTATGACCTGTCTGACCTTTCTTGCAAGAAATAAAAGCTTTAAAGACAATTGGACGTGTTTGTCTCTTATGCAGTAGAGTCGGAGTTGATTTTTTGCCACAACAAATAACTTGATAATAAATCACTCAAAATATATATATTGAAGCAGCAGTGGATTCCAGAATCCACCCCCTTCACTGGCCTCTAAACAAACAATCAGAAAGTGGACTGTAGAGGCAATTTCTACATCTTATGAGTTGAGCGTCTGTCTTCACCTCTATTGGTAAGGGCTCAATTCACAAGAAGTATGGCAACTTCTAAAGCCTTATTGTCAGGGGTCTCCCTTCAGAAAGTATTTGATGCTGCGGGATGGGATGGGCCTCCCCAAACACCTTTATAAGGTTTTACAGTTTGGACCTTCCTTCTACACCTGGTGCTCAAGTGCTCTCGTCCTGAGTTGTGCCTGTACAGTTTCACTCAAGGACAGAAATTAGTCAGTATAACACAGTGGGCATCTCCTTCCACACAGTGTCGTCATTTGATGCAGCACAAGTTCTCTCGAAAGGGAACATCTCAGGTTATGACTGTAAACTTTGTTCACTGAGAAGGGAACAAGACACTGAGTCCCTTAGGCATACTTCATGAATGCCTGTGAGAACCTTGCTATATCAGCTATATATAACCTGCTATATCAGCAGATGATGTACTTTCACCAAACATAAACATCCTTGAAGAACTGGAGAAAATAAAGACCATGGAAACAAAAATGAAATCTCTGGAGACTGAAATGGAGCAACTGAGAGCAGAAAACAAAGGTAATGTGATGGACACTACATACATGACAGGGTAGTCACAGAATAAAATGAAATGCAATAATTTGCATATTTATAACACCATATTGCTCATACTGTGATGTCAGCTGTCTAATCTACTAGTTTGACAAAGATTAAGAAAGTGAATCTATATTTCTTCAGCTCTTCAAGAACGCTTTGAAATATAGACACAAGTTTATTTTAAAGAAGATACTCAGCAGATTATTGCTCAAGTGAAAGCACTTAAAAACATGAAAGTATGAAAAAAAAAAGTTAAGGAAGATTACTTTTTAAAAAAAATTGTTTTGGTGCAATTTTCACCAGCAATTGGTAAATATTTTTAAAACTCAGTACTAATATCACAACAGATCATCAAAAGTGCACTTTTTTTCAAACATTTAAGCATGTTTTAAATTGTGTTAGTACAATACACAAAATTGAAGTATCCTTTTCACAACACCAAATAAGTGTTTCATCTATATAAATGTTTTATTTACAGAAACTGCCTTTCATAATGCTATTACTATCAAACTTTTGATTTGCATCTCTTTTCGTTCAGTTTAATACATTTGTCTATTATTTAATCCAACTGGACTTAATGGTTAATCAATGGATCATTTGGTACACCTATAGATTTCTATAGATATCGATTCTATAGGCATAGTTTCTATAGAACTTGTTGGCATTTTCTGATATGGATAACCAAATGTAATGAATTTCTTTTTACATTATAAGCAATTTATCTTAGAGACGATGACCACAGTTGTAAAAGTGAGTGAGTGGGGTCATGGTAAACCAGGGTTCCCACTCTTTCATGAACACCAGATTCAAGGACTTTCAAGGACTTTTTTCAAAGCACCGTTTATTTTATATCAAGCACCTGTCAAATTCACATCACATATGGAGCGCCATGAAAGACCTCTTACAGTACTTAACATTTTAATCATCCTATTGCATTTGCATCCATTTTAACACGGAAGAGGTGCAGAATCATTTGTATACTAATTTTGGAAATACAGTTTTTTTACAGACGTTAGGACACATTTCTCAATACTTAGGTCACTTTTGCAAAACTCTTCACACAGTGAGCACAACAGAAGTCTATATGGGCTAAACTGAGGATCAATTATCATTGCTTTGGCACAAAATGCATTCAATGACTTGTTACGTTCCCCTCCTAGTCTAGGAGTTAGAAGGGAAGGTAACAAAAGAAAATAAGATAAATTATTAGAAAAGGTAAAAGGTAACGCAAGGATGAAAAAAAAGAAAACGTGGAGGACACACTTCAGCCTCAGTCTCAGAGGGAAAACACAACACCACTTTAAAGGAAAGTCAAAATGTTTATTTCCTTATACCAAAAAGAGCTTACCAAAAGGAGAACATGAGGGAATAAATCTTCAGGATAGAGTATACCTAAAATAACAAACAAAACTGTAGGGGGGAGGGGGGGGAGGATGGCGACGGGGACGAGGAAGTCCAAGGACCGTAATCTCTAATGAGATCCGAGCCACTTTGGTTGACCATGTGGTCAACCATGGTCTAACAATGAGGGAGGCTAGGCAAAGGGTACAGCCAAATTTGAGCAGGTACACTGTAGCATCCATCATCCGGACTTTCCGAAATGAGAATAGGTAAGAAATCTACTCGCACTAGAAAATTGCATTACTGCAAATCAATACAGTGCTCAATGAGTACAGTAGTACAGAATTGCCCATGGACTGTTCTGTAGGACTGTAAAAATAAAGTATGTTTCAAGTATTTGGGAAATGTATTCCTACTTTGTATTCCTACACAGTATTTTACTATTTGTTTGGCAGAACTGAAAGATTACCTACACAAGGTGGTCGGGAACGTGTTCTGTCTCCTGAACAGGAAACTGCAGTCATGAACATGGTCTTAGAAAATAATGCCATAACATTACGGCAAATACAAAGAAAAATAATAGAAAACAATGAGATATTTATAGATAGTATATTGATAGGGTAAGCTTATCAACACTGGACCGTGTCTTGCGCAGAAATAATCTGAGGATGAAGCAGGTCTACAGGGTGCCATTTGAACGCAATTCAGAAAGAGTCAAAAAATTGCGATATAACTATGTGCAAGTGAGTCCTATACAATCCCACAATTGATGCATACTCTCAACACTGTGTAAATTATACATATTTCAGTATTGTAATCATAATGATTGTGCTTCACAATAGTGACCATTCCATGTCTATTTCTGATATTGTCATGTGTGTTTCAGAGAGTCCTTGAGCTAGAGGTGGCTGCAGTGGAGCACCAGTTCATCTTCATTGATGAGGTTGGATTCAACCTCACAAAAAGACGAAAGAGGGGAAGGAATATCATCGGCCAGCGTGCCATTGTTGAAGTCCCTGGCCAGCGCGGAGGGAACATCACAATGTGTGCAGCGATTACCCACCACGGCGTCACCCATCACCATGCTACCCTTGGCCCCTACAACACTGCCCATCTGATCACATTCCTGGACACTCTACACAACACACTCATTCCCCCAGATCAGATAGACCGCCCAGAGCAGCTCAGGTACGTTGTCATTTGGGACAACGTAAGTTTCCACCGGGTTGCTCTGGTTCGTAACTGGTTCACTGCCCACCCATGCTTTTTAGTTGTTTATCTGCCTCCATATTCCCCATTCCTCAATCCTATTGAGGAATTTTTTTCTGCCTGGAGATGGAAAGTGTATGACCGAAATCCACAAACGCATATACCCCTTCTCCAAGCTATGGAAGACGCATGTGGAGATATAGCAGATGATGCTTTTCATGGCTGGACTCGCCATGCTAGGCGATATTTCCCCCGCTGCTTGGCCAGGGAAAACATTGCTTGTGATGTGGATGAGGTGCTGTGGCCAGACCGAAACCGAAGAGAGGATGCAGCATAGTTTTTTTTTTTTTACTGTAACTGTATACAATAAATTATTCTGTTGTTTTGTACTGTATGTGCAACTTTGCGTTGGTTGGGATGTACACAGTACATTGTTTTTGTTGGAAAAATAAAATATATTTGTTACCATGTATTTGTGTGTTCTGACTATAAAAACTATTTTTTATATATATAATATAATATAATATAATATATATACAGTACAGTCCAAAAGTTTGGAACCACTAAGATTTTTAATGTTTTTAAAAGAAGTTTCGTCTGCTCACCAAGGCTACATTTATTTAATTAAAAATACAGTAAAAAAACAGTAATATTGTGAAATATTATTACAATTTAAAATAACTGTGTACTATTTAAATATATTTGACAAAGTAATTTATTCCTGTGATGCAAAGCTGAATTTTCAGCATCGTTACTCCAGTCTTCAGTGTCACATGATCCTTCAGAAATCATTCTAATATGCTGATTTGCTGCTCAAGAAACATTTATGATTATTTTCAATGTTGAAAACAGTTGTGTGCTTTTTTTTTCAGGATTCCTTGATGAATAGAAAGTTCAAAAGAACAGCATTTATCTGAAATACAAAGCTTCTGTAGCATTATACACTACCGTTCAAAAGTTTGGGGTCAGTAAGAATTTTTATTTTTATGTTTTTGAAAAGAAATTAAAGAAATGAATACTTTTATTCAGCAAGGATGCATTAAATCAATCAAAAGTGGCAGTAAAGACATTTATAATGTTACAAAAGATTAGATTTCAGATAAACACTGTTCTTTTGAACTTTCTATTCATCAAATAATCCTGAAAAAAAATATTGTACACAAATATTTTGTACAATTGTACACATTAAATGTTTCTTGAGCAGCAGATCAGCATATTAGAATGATTTCTGAAGGATCATGTGACACTGAAGACTGGAGTAATGATGCTGAAAATTCAGCTTTGCATCACAGGAATAAATTACTTTGTCAAATATATTCAAATAGAAAACAGTTATTTTAAATTGTAATAATATTTCACAATATTACTGTTTTTTACTGTATTTTTAATTAAATAAATGTAGCCTTGGTGAGCAGACGAAACTTCTTTTAAAAACATTAAAAATCTTAGTGGTTCCAAACTTTTGGACTGTACTGTATATATATATATATATATATATATATATATATATATATATATACTACAAATATTTTACAACACACTTATGTATGTACTGTCTGTAGTAAGTGTAACACTGAATCAAATAAAGACCAAAGTCATTATGATGAATGGAGAAGTGTTTTCCATTCATCATAGTGTTTTACATAGAGCACATCAGTGTTCAACTGGTTCTTATAAATGTCTATTCATATGATGGTTTGTGTGTGTCATTTGAAAACAAAATACCATTTTGAGAAGAAAGAACATTGTTTTGAATGTAAAGTTTCATTTTGCAGGAGAATTGAGGGGTTTTGCCCATTGTGTGTGTGTGTGTTTTTTGATTTGTGTGTAGAGTTCTGAGAGTATGAGGCATGCTTTCAGAAAATGTGTGTAAACAATCAAGAAAAACTGTATTACAATGATCTTGTGTTTTGAAACAGTGATTATGTAGAATCAAAATATGTACAACTAGAATGAAAGCATGAGATCAAGTTTTGAAACAATGACTAGATGTGTTACAAGTGTAATCAGTGTGAAGAGTTTTGAAAATGCACACCTGAGATGTGAAAATAGTACCAAAGCAAATTTAAAAAAAAAACTATACATTTACTGTAAATCAAATGTAATGTACTAAATATTTTATATAAAATATATATTTTACAAAATTATTTTTAATCTAAAATTACTATCAAATCAAAGCCATATATCTGACCAATGTGTGTTTGAAATTTTACAGTTTTTTACAGACGCTAGGACACATTTCTCAATACTTAGGTCACTTTTGCAAAACTCTTCACACAGTTCTCCTAACCAACTTTCAGCTTGGCAAAGCAGTTCATTTCACATTCAAAATGCACTACAACTACCAAAACACTTCATTCAAGTCTCAAATCAACTCATTCTTCCAGAACACTAGCAAAGGTTGACAGCTGACAAACACACTTTGTCACCCACAAAACAATGACCTAAAAAACACTAACAACATGTAGCATTATACAATGTTTTCTTGTGTAAAACAAGGACACATCTCTGTTTATAATTCACTGCAATATATGTTACTGGAATGAATCAGACATGATGCAGAATTCGTCCATTTTTTATCTCGTTTATTTATTTTTATATTTTTTTTATAATTCCAAAATACAAGAATTTGTATACACACCATCCACTGATACAGATACAATTCAATTGATTTTATAGCATTTAATTTTAAGATTTAAAATAAATTTCATTAAAATATTACTGTAGGAATGTAGCAAATTGCTGTCTTATTCAGTTTTGTATTATGTTATTGTTTTGAACATAAGTTTAACAGTTTTGAAAACAGTATGTAAGCATATGCAAATTGGCCTGTACGTACAAAGAGTTTTGGCAGTTGTTGTGTCTGAGTGAGAAAAGAATTCATGAAATATGAGAGATGTAGTCACTGAATGCATTTTGTGTCAAAGCAATGATAATTGATCCTCAGTTTAGCCCACATAGACTTCTGTTGTGCTCACTGTGTGAAGAGTTTTGCAAAAGTGACCTAAGTATTGAGAAATGTGTCCTAGCGTCTGTAAAAAACTGTAAGTTGATATCACAAAAATATAAGTTCTCATGACATTTTGTTTAGGCGCTGTAACAAAAATAGCCACTGGGTGTCACCGACATATTGACTTTTTTTTATGCATTCTCTAATAATTCTGGCCAATCATTGCTTAAATCACTTCTAAGTTCAGTACTTACAGAACTGACCACCACTGTTACAGAGCAGAAAGAAAACATCAGAGCTTTAGAGACGCAACAGACGTTTATCCTGGATGAGCTGAAGAAGAAAAATGAAGGTACTTCACCAAAACATTCACTCTTTTATCAAAGATCCTCAAAGTAAAACACTGATGCAATACATTGTATAGTGTAAATGTTAGTGTAAAGTTGAGTGTTTACTGTGTAAATTGTGTTATCTATTACAATAATCAGTGTAAATGTCATTTAACTTTTAATCTTTATTCCTTCACAGAAATTTCAAATCTTACTCTGAGTCAAGTGGAGTTGAGAAAGGAAAATAGAGGTGAAAGTGTGCTTGAATGATGTTAAATTCAGTGTATTCATTCTCAGTGTAATACAGTAATATATCACAATATTGCTTATGTTTTTAAATAACAGACAGAGAAATAGCTTTTTCAGCTGCACTGACACAATCGAACAAGGAACATATCGGTCCTTTAACCACTGACATCACACTAACCTACAAGAAAGTCTTCACAAACATAGGGAACGCCTACAACCCAATTACAGGTAATTATCAATGAAATGGAGTCATAAAACTCAGTTTATAGTAATGAAAACCTTCTGCTCCATTCAGACCTCTCTGCAGTTGTGTAATGTGTATAAGAGAATTAAATGATCTGCCATCTTTCTAAACTATTACACAGTGTGTTTGGTAATGAAGCAATCATACAGGAAACAGCTGATTCTGTGTCTCTTGTTATGTGATTTAGGTGTTTTCACAGCCCCACTGAAAGGAGCGTACATGTTCAGAGTCTCTGTATATGATTATGGTCCAACTCCATCAGATGCAGCTATTTATAAGAATGTACAGAAGGTGGTTACAGCATATGCTAAACAGAAACAGGGTCTGTTAAACTCCTCAAATGGAGTTGTGTTGATCCTGGAGGTTGGAGATGTTGTCTATGTGAAACTTTCATCTGGCAATAGGATATTTGATAACGAGCACAATCACAATACTTTCAGTGGTTTTCTACTGTTTCCCTTAAAATAACAGGAGATTTGAAGAATGTGATTCCAATAATTCTGAACCTTCAGTGTATGATTTAAGATGTTATGAAGAATAATTGACATATGAACCTTTCTTAATGAGGACTAATGTGTTTGAAATTTTTAATAGATTACTGTTATCTGTCTGAACGTCACTGTTGAGTACATTAAATATATTGTGTACCATATATTGTGTGGAGCATTGTTGTGTGTGAGTGTGCAGTGCTCTCTCTCTCTCTCTCTCTCTCTGTCGCTCTGTGCTCATTTCTGTGTGAAAGCAGGTGCAGCTGTTTTTGTGGGAGGAGCTTAAATTAATCTGCTGTGGATATAAGCTTTGTGGGAAGTCGGCTCGACGAGTTCTCTCTCCTGCTTCCTCGACATTGTTGCACGTGTGTGAGGTTGCTTCAAGCAAACTGTGTGTCATTGTCGGATTAGCCTTTAAAACCTCCTCGTGTGGAGTACAAGTTGTTAGCGGTACAGGCCGGTAAATTTTCAGTTGCCCTTTTAAAGTGGACCGTTTGTAAGAAGTGGGAGGCCCTTTTTGTTTAATTACCTTTTTCTCCTGATTACTGTTTAGAAGGGAGGCAAGACTTGTGTGTTTTGTTTCATTAACTTTTTCCAGGGGAGATCTAAAATTAGCAGACCAAAACCCACTGACTCCAAGCCACCTCTTTCTTTCATACATCAAAGAAAACTTAACCTTAATTTAAGAAAGAAACATTTCCTTTTTGGTTCATCCTGTGACGTTGTGGTTTGTTTGTGGGAGCAGGAGACGGGACTTCAGGCGACACACGTTACCATGTGTCGCTCTCTGTGTTACGTTGAAATGTTTGTTGGTACAGTTTGTAACACTGTATTAAAGTCAGTATAATACACTATACTCATAAGTTCTGATCTGTCTATACATGTAAGTTTGTATAAAGAGTTTCAGCACTGAGACAGACAGGACCCATGAATATCACATGTGACTCAAAAGTGTTTTGTTAAAGTAGTAAATCTAGAAAGTTAAACAATACATTTTTAAGTGCATCTTGTTATTGATTCTTGATCTGTATCTCTTCATCCTACAGAAATAAATAAGAGAAAAAAGATATATTCTTTTCCTCATATCTTCAGGAATATTTCCCGAACAATGATTGCTTTTTGATATCATATTTATTAGTCCTACCTGGATTTTTGTGTGTGTGCGATTGATTTTTTTTCCTTAGAATGGACAATATGACCAAAATCCTGACTAAGCAAACCACAGCAAAACAAATAGTTGCCCATAAGTAAAAAGTTCTAAATAAATAAGTGAAAAGTAAATAAATCTAGTGTTATATAGCCCACTGAATCATTCTTGGACTTAAAGGACGCGTATTTTCACGTATCAATCGCGCCCCATCACCGAACGTACAATTTTATAAAGTAATTAAGTATTTATGCTTAGTAGTTTGTCTCTTTCACTTTTACTATAGTTGATTTGGGTATTCACTCTTTAAAAATTAAGGGTTTTTTTTGGCATCTGCGGTTACATGAAGAACCTTTAAAATCCACCGAACCTTTCCATAACACAAAAGCTTCTTCCACTGGCAATGCCTAAAACTGGTTAAAGTCTTAAACAGTTTTCTTTAAGCATCCTCAACAAACAAATGAGAGATTACCTTAGGTAAAGTTTGATTTATTATGGACATATAAAAATAAAACAAATGATACATTATGAATATAAAAATAAAACAAATTTTTAAATAAAACAAAAATGTGTAGAACCGGTCCTGTCCCGGGATGGCATAGTTGGTCACTTAGGGTTGTTACCTAGATACAGTTGACTTTCCCCTTTAATCGGAAAGTGATGGGTGGGCTAAAAGGAATTTAATGTTAATGATTCTAGCCTTTTCCACTTCTCCCATTTACTCTCACTGCCACACATACGCGCTTCAGATGCAGTCACACAGAGGCATTCCCCATAGTGTCCTCATTTGACACATCTCATTCCCTCCTGAGGGAACAAAGGTTACAGTCGTAACCCAAAACATATTTGCAGTCTAAAGTCTATTGGACAGTTTAAACAATTACGCAAGTTATCTTTAAAACGAAGAGAAAGTTAATTCAGTTCGATTCAGTCGCTAGAAACCGAGAGCACAATAATGTTGATTTTTATAACGGTTTTAATGCTCAATGTGTGGGCTATATCGGCAGATGATGTATTTTCATTAAAAATAAACATCCTGGAAGAACTGGGGAAAATAAAGAGCATGGAAACAATAATGAAATCTCTGGAGACTGAAATGGAGCGACTAAGAACAGAAAACAAAGGTAATGTGATGGACACTACATACATGACAGGATAGTCACAGAATAAAATGAAATGCAATAATCTGCATATTTAACACCATATTGCTCATACTGTGATGCCAGCTGTTTAATCTATATTTCTTCAGCTCATCAAGAACGCTTGGGAATATAGATAAAGTTTGTTTTAAAGAAGATACTCAGTAGATTATTGCTCAAGTGAAAGCACTTCAAAAAATGAAAGTATGAAAAAGTTATTAAATTTAAGAAGATTAAATTTACTGTAAATCAAATGTACTGTACTAAACATTTTATATAAAATATATATTTTACAAAATTATTTTACTCTAAAATGACTGTCAAATCAAAGCCATATTTCTAACCAATTTGTGTTTGGAATTTTTGGTTGATAAAAAAAAATTTAAGTTCCCATGATATTTTGTTTAGGCGCTGTAACAACAATAGCCACCAGGCTATTTTTTTTAATGCATTTTCTAATAATTCTGGCCAATCACTGCTTAAATCACTACTAAGTTCATTACTTACAGAACTGACCACCACTGTTACAGAGCAGAAAGAAAACATCAGAGCTTTAGAGACACAACTGACGTTTATCCTGGAAGAGCTCAACAAGAAAAATGAAGGTACTTCACCAAAACATTCACTCTTTTATCAAAGATCCTCAAAGTAAAACACCTGCAATACATTGAATAGTGTAAATGTTAGTGTAAAGTTGAGTGTATACTGTGTAAATTGTGTTATCTATTACAATAATCAGTGTAAATGTCATTTAACAGAATCTTTATTCCTTCACAGAAATTTCAAATCTTACTCTGAGTCAAGTGGAGTTGAGAAAGGAAAATAGAGGTGAAAGTGTGCTTGAATGATGTTAAATTCAGTGTATACATTCTCAGTGTAATACAGTAATATATCACAATATTGCTTATGTTTTTCAATAACAGACAGAGAAATAGCTTTTTCAGCTTCAATGATGGAATCTGGCAGTGGATATATTGGTCCTTTTACCACTGAAATCACACTAACCTACAGGAACGTCTTCACAAACATAGGGAACGCCTACAACCCAATTACAGGTAATTATCAATGAAATGGAGTCATAAACTCAGTTTATAGTAATGAAAACCTTCTGCTCCATTCAGACCTCTCTGCAGTTGTGTAATGTGTGTAAGAGAATTAAATGATCTGCCATCTTTCAAAACTATTACAGTGTGTTTGGTAATGGACTACTTGCACTGAGCTTCATGACACACTTCTGCTTTGAAATTAAAGTACAACTCATTTATCTCCACTTGGGTATATTTTTAATGTGCTCTAGTCACTTGCTTTAATAAATGCAACTTAAAATGAGTGTCTGTGAGAAGATTTAAAAATCTGGACATTTTTCACAGTCAGGAGAAGAGATATTCTGATGATTACTGTGTAACGGATTCTCCAAAATCAACCGAACATGAAGTTTTAATCAACTCAAGTCGATCTGAGAAAGCAGCGGCTGTTAAACACACATGATTATTTCAGCACAGGGTGTCAGTGCTCGTCTAAACTAGTGACTGTGATGCTGAAGTGTGCGAGACCTGATGAATATGATCCTTTATTTATTTGAATTAAATAGTTTAATCACTATTCTGTGTAATTTTTTTCCATTGCCAATCATTTCACTGCCTATGTAATTTTCATGTGTATGCCAGTTTTTTTTTAATTAATATTCAAAGTGGTAGCACTGTTAACCTGTTAGTGTTTAGGATTAATTAAATATTTAATATCATTCAATTTATGTGTAAGGCACATACCGCACATTCATCAACTATTTTAAAAGACTGGAATAAGAGCACCAGCGCACACAAGCAATCCTTTTATCAGTCAAATTCATTAAAAATGTGAATTCAGCAGGTATGAAATATGATCAGTAAGAGAAAAACACTGTTAATGAGAAGACGAGCACTGGACTGCTGCAGGTTAGTGAGGAAATATATTGATTTATTATTCAGAATGCACAGCTGGAAAGAAAATATATTTATAGGAACATTTCAGCAGGTTCAAGATAATTCATGTGAACTCAGAGAACAAGATTCATTGTTTTAATCAACTGACAGATATAAAACAGTAATAATCTGCGTTCTCATGTATGAAGGTGCGCTGAACACTGTTACTGGAAACTCCTGAACTGTGATAGGTAGAACGAGGAAGTAGTTGTGCAAGTAGTCCATTAAGAAATCATACAGGAAACAGCTGATTTTGTATCTCTTGTTATTTGATTTAGGTATTTTCACAGCCCCACTGAAAGGAGCGTACATGTTCAGAGTCTCTTTGCATGGTAATGGCCCAACTGCAGCAACTGTATCCATTATTAAGAATGGAGAGCATGTGGTTATAGCACGTGGTGATCAGTTTCAAGGTGAGTTAAACTCCTCAAATGGAGTTGTGTTGATCCTGGAGGTTGGAGATGTTGTCTATGTGAGACTTTGGGCTAACACAAGGATATCTGATAATGGGAATTACTACAACACTTTCAGTGGTTTCCTGCTGTTTCCCTTAAGATAACAGGAGCTTTGAAGAATGTGATTCCAATAATTCTGAACCTTCAGTGTATGATTTAAGATGAAAATCATGAAGAATCATTAACATATGAACCTGTATTAATGAGGACTAATGTGTGTTTGAAATTTTTAATAGATTACTGTTGTTACGTGTCTGAACGTCACTGTTGAGATTAATTCATCAATTGTGTACCATATATTGTGTGGAGCAAGTTGTGTGTGAGTGTGCAGTGCTCTCTCTCTGTCGCTCTGTGCTCATTTCTGTGTGAAAGCAGGTGCAGCTGTTTTTGTGGGAGGAGCTTAAATTAATCTGCTGTGGATATAAGCTTTGAGGGAAGTCGGCTCGACGAGTTCTCTCTCCTGCTTCCTCAGCATTGTTGCACGTGTGTGAGGTTGCTTCA
The DNA here is from genome assembly GCA_036281575.1 of Ancherythroculter nigrocauda. NCBI lineage: Eukaryota > Metazoa > Chordata > Actinopteri > Cypriniformes > Xenocyprididae > Ancherythroculter > Ancherythroculter nigrocauda. Next base: position 39,163,667 of record VTFQ01000011.1, on the reverse strand, counting down.
AGCAAACTGTGTGTGTCATTGCCGGATTAGCCTTTAAAACCTCCTCGTGTGGAGTTGTTAGCGGTACAGGCCGGTAAATGTTCAGTTGCCCTTTTAAAGTGGACTGTTTGTAAGAAGTGGGAGGCCCTTTTTGTTTAATTACCTTTTTCTCCTGATTACTGTTTAGAAGGGAGGCAAGACTTGTGTGTTTTGTTTCATTAACTTTTTCCAGGGGAGATCTAAAATTAGCAGAACAACCCTCTTTTGATTATTGTTTTGGCCGACCAAAACCCACTGACTCCAAGCCACCTCTTTCTTTCATACATCAAAGAGAACTTAACCTTAATTTAAGAAATAAACATTTCCTTTTTGGTTCATCCTGTGACGTTGTGGTTTGTTTTTGGGAGCAGGAGACGGGACTCCGGGTAACATGTGTCGCTCTCTGTGTTACGTTGAAATGTTTGTTGGTACAGTTTGTAACACTGTATAAAAGTCAGCATAATTCACTATAATCATAAGTTCTGATCTGTCTATAAATGTAAGTTTGTATAAATTGTTTCAGCACTGAGACAGAGAGGACCCATGAATATCACATGTGACTCAAAAGTGTTTTGTTAAAGTAGAACATCTAGAATGGTAAATAATACCTTTTTAAGTGTATCTTGTTACTGATTCTTGATCTGTATCTCTTCATCCTACATTAATAAATAAGAGAATAAAGAGATATTCTTTTCCTCATATCTTCAGGAATATTTCCCCAACAATGATTGCTTTTGAAGCACTCATGATATCATATTTATCAGTCCCACCTGATTTTTTTTCTGTGTGCGATTTTCTTTTTTTCTTTCTTTTTTTGTGATGACTGAAATGCCTGATTTTTTTGGTGGGCCTAATTTCCTTAAAATGGACAATATGACCAAAATCCTGACTAAGCAAACCACAGCAAAACAAATAGTTGCCCATAAGTAAAAAATTCTAAATAAATATAAGTGAAAAGTAAATAAATTAAGTGTTATATAGCCCACTGAATCATTCTCAGATTTTATGCTGACAACAATGGAAGCACTTGGGAGAGAACTGTCAGTAAAACTTATTTCTTAGCACAAAAGAGTACAGTGGTACAAGAGGATTACCAAATCATTGTTTTAAGTGTGAAAATATAATAAAAGTAACACAGAAATTCAAAATCAATGGACCTGTGACAAGGCCACTGAAACAATCAGGCCTTCATTTTTAAGCTTTCATTTAGTGATGAGGGATTTTTTGCCAGACAAAGAGCAGAAGAAATACCAAGCGAGTGTCTCAGAGGCAGCAAAAGCTATGAAAAGAGTGACAGAGTAAGATGCAGCCTGCAGAAATGACATGCATGATTGTGAACTACCAACTGTAGTCAAAGCACAATAAGGTCAGCTAGCCTTTTCCGAGGCCCATATTTACTAAAATATAGACCTCTGGGAATCTATATATATCTGTAACCTGCAGGTTTTCTTTTTTTACTGGCTAAATGTTTTGTGCCCAAGATTTAATTAGATTGTTCTAAAATATATGAATACATTTCTCTCTGGTTTTGTTTGGCAGCTGTAGTACCTTTTATGGTTATTAGAAGAGCATAAATTAAAATCACAAAATTAAAAATTAAAATAAATATGCACAGAGTAAATTTTAATTGGTAAGATGAATCTAAACTCAGTAAATGGCATACAGTATATTGGTTTACCCCATTACAATAGTCCATTTACAGTTACTATCATAAAAATACATTTACTTGTAGGTTTAAAATTGTACATAAGGCATATTTAATGTCCAACATCAAATATTTTAGCAAAATGTATAATTTAGTCAGAATTATTGCGCTTCTATTGTGTCCCGTCTGGTTAGCGCGCATGCGTGCAGCAGTGCTCATTAACTGTGAAGTTTAGCAAGTTTTGGAAATATTTGCATGACTTTCTAACATTTACAGATGGAGAATAAACTTGTGAAAAGTAAGTTATGCACTGAGGAAAACACCATGTCTCAAACGCATAAAATAGCACAAAATATATGCTGTTTCCTGTGGTGGATCGATTTGATCCATGATCGACCTCTAGGACTGATAAAGAAAAGGGTGCACGTGCGATTATCTTGACTAGGTAAACCTGGATCAAATTAGCAGGACTGCGCAAACTTCAATTACCTTTTATGAAACCACTTTACCCCCAACTCATTTGTTAGGGTCATTCAAGTCAGGTTTTGGAGTTTAATCCTCGCTTTTCTTAGCGTCTTTTATGAAACAGCCCTCTGGCCTGGATTTATGTTTTATTTTATTATGTTTGTGTGGATGTAGGGACTGCCGACATTAATTTTGTTTTGTTGTCTGTTTATTTTATGATCATTAAAGTCTGTTGAACGTTCACTACCTTGGCCCACACAAATATTATCACTTGCGCCATTCCCTCACGGTTCTCGCCACGCCCTGCTTGTGACAGTGAGTTTTTTGGTTGTAGTTATTTAGACATAAATCTGTGACTCTTTTATAAACACAGCAAATATTTTACAATTTGTTTAGAGGCTTTTGCAGATGTGAGCTCCAGGCCAAATTTCATTTGAGCTGGGTGCACACTGTCCAAGCAAACATGCCAGCGTGGGCCCACACGGGTCCCCAGTGGGTTAGCCCATGCGGGGCCCATAGCAGTTTTGCCCGTTTGGGCCACCATGAGGGTTTACTCTGGGCAACCCACTGTGGGTTTGCCCACAGAAAAGGCTCAAGGCTCAGAGTTAATCAAATTATTTTTTAACGATTCAGTAAAATGTCATCAATGTCATTACATTTAACAGCTCACACCATACTTAACTAAAACTGCACACAGTCAACAAGATAGCAAGCCAAGTATGTAATTGCAAGTATGTAATATTAAAAAGAACTGTTTGTAATGATTTCTTTCTTTTTCTTGTTCTTTTTAATTTGAATTATTGTTCATTAGTTACATTTGCAAAACAACTTAAAATGTATAATGTGCACATCCTCATAATTACTTAACATTTTTCTTAGGAAAACTGCATCCTATCCCACATGGAAAAAACCTATATAAACATATATGTTTATGTTTATATGTACATATATATATATATACACATATATGTACATATATGTACACATAATATAGGAAAACGGCCAATTTTATATATGTCACATATATTAAAAACCTATATCAAACCTATATTGAAACATATATGTTTAGGTTTTTTCCATGTGGGACCAATTTCACGTGTTCGTGTAGCGGTGTGTTTTCTGCGTTGTGTCGTAATCAAAGACAGACTGCGAAAAATCTTGCCATCAGGTCCTCACTTTATTCTGTATAACACAAATGGCAATATATGAGGACTTGTGCAGCATACAAACAGCATGCGGCAGCAACGCACAACGCTGAGAAAGAGAGATATTAAAAGTAACTTAAGTAAAGAAAAATAATCAACGAAACATCTGAATGTACATCACAGAGGGGTTTTGGATTACAATCATACAAATATATCATGTGAATTCAGCTGTTACATGAAACATGGCCTTAATTGAATCACCGCAAAAACTTTGTGCGACCTACCGCTGTGATGTCTCATGCAGACTGGGAAGCAGCAAAGTGCGTCAACACCCCAAGTCAGCATGGCGGCAGGAAACCCCAAATATGGTCATGGCAAGTGGAATCACAAAATAATTGTCTAAATACATAACTGCTACATTCGCACATACATAAGTTCTTGCATAATTTTTTTCGTTAATTCTTAGTTTTTGCCTTGATAATAGAAAATATGAGCTAGGCATCATGTATGACAGTCAAAAATGAGATATGAGCTACAAAATGACCAGATCCTGCCATTAGCTATATAGAAGACATATCTTGTATGTATAGGGCATATATATGGATATGAAGAAGCAATACAGGAGACCTATATTTCCTGTATATGCACATATATGCACCTCAATTTTGCCTATATGTGGCATATATACACATATATGCAGTATATATACACATATATGCAGCATATATATAGCATATATGCAGTATATATGCGCATATATGCAGCATATATATTATCATATATGTGCATATATGCAGCATATATGTACATATACACTGCATATAGGTTTCATATATGCGCATATATCCACATATAGGTTCTTTCCATGTGGGATGTTTTGACTTTACTTAAAGCCTTCAACAATGCATTTATAGAGGTTAGTAACTATTATTACTCACAATAAGTATTTATAAAAAACACAACATGGTATTAATAACAATATATTCACTTATTTGACAGAAATAAATCCGAATTACTAAAATGTCATTGTTATATAATAACATTATAGCGATGCAGGTTGCATCTTTATAAATACATTCATGGAATCGACTGATTAATTAATTCTTAGAAATCAGTGTAATGGATTATGAGCATGCGTATGCAGATTATGAGCAATGCAGTATTTGTCTTGATGAGTTACCATGTAATAATTTATAGAATATTTAGTCTACTCATAAATAAGTATAAATGGAGCTAAAATTCATTATAAGCATAGACTTCACAGAAAGTGTTACCGTATTTATTAAATAAAATTAACTTATTTGTCACAATAAAACAATGTAAATGGTTGATCAATGATGGATTTGTTCACTACTATTATTGGTATTCATCAGTTATGTATGTGTATATATTATATATATTATATAGTAGTCAACATTTGAAGTGGATCAAAACCTTTCATCAAAGTTGTCCTAAAACCTTTCTCCTAGGACAACTTAGGTCTTAGGACAATTTTGATTAACTTTTTTGATCCACTTCAAATGTTGACTACTGTATTTTATATATATATATATATATATATATATATATATATATATATAAGTTCAAGTTCGTAGGGAAAGAGAGGACAGGGTCGGCTTTGACTACTGATTGAGTTTTTATTTCATATAACAAGTCTCCAACAAAAAGTCTGTGCAACACACAACAAATAATCCACATCCGCAGAAGGGCTTCACTCCAGTAACGATCTCCAGATCAGTCCAAAGGTTCTCAGTCAGTAGCCCCTCTCTCTCTCTCACACACTCCTGCTTCTCCTGGCGTATTATCCTGTCTCCACGGCAATTACTGGAACAAGAAACAGGTGTTCGTGATTTGCATTTAACCCACTCACTCACCATGCGTCTCCCGACTCTCTCTCCCGCTGCAGACTTCGCTGAACCACGCCCCTCTTGCCACATACCCCCACCACCCGACTCCCCACCAGGCCGGGGAGCCATCCGGGGAGCGGATAGCCGCCCATGGATAGCCGCCCCAAGGTGTGGAGTTTTGTTCTCAAGTCCAGCACATACTGAATTTAGTTTTTAGCCTGAGAAGGTCCGTCCTCCCAAGTCTCTCTTAGGACGTCCAGCACCCCGCGTTTGTGCCTTGATCAGTAAGGATTTCTTTCAGAATCCCCACTCGGGAGATTAGACTAAACAGTGCGTCCGCAACACTCTTAGCGGAAATGTTGCTGAGAGCCACTGTTTCAGGATATCGTGTTGCATAATTCACAATGACTAATGCAAAGCGATGCCCTCTCGCTGATCACACTAACGGCCCGATGAGGTCCATAACAATTCTTTCGAAAGGGACCTGCATTAATGGGAGGGGGCGCAAAGGCGCTTTTGGAGCGGCCGGTGGATTTACCAACTGACATTCACGACAAGACGCGCACCACCTGCGCACGTTTTCGTGAATGCCCGGCCAAAAGAATCGGTTCATGAGGCGATTTAGTGTTGCTGTTTGTCCTAAATGCCCAGCCATCGGATTAGAATGAGCCGCTTGGAAAAGCATTTCCCTGCGGCTCTTTGGAACTAGCAATTGTGTTGTATCTTCCTTTGTCTGAGTGTCTTGGGTCTGTTGGAAATCTCAGAAGCATAGACCAGGAGACTTTGGGATCTCTTGAAGCAGAAGTTACTCTTTATTGAGAAACACGCTGTGCGTCGCTGCGGTCATCCAAAATCTAACTAAGGCAGTGACTTGGTAGTTCATATACATTCAAGGGGGAGGGATACATAGAGTAGAGGTGTGGACAATCTAAACAAAGGATGCAAATGCAGTACAGGAATCAGATCATTGCCTACATTTCCCAGCCATGATCTAATCAGCATAACTGTGTCATTCACATGCATAGGTGCTAATCCAATCAGTCTGGCAGTATCACCTATACCTTTACATTATCATAGAGACAAAGGCACTGCTGTATCTTGAGCTTGTCCTGCCAAATGGTCAGGATGTAGGATTCGCAGATCTTAAACAGATTCTTAAATTTGTAATTCCACAGTTCCCCCTTTGAGAGTTCTAATAACTCTCACATAATACAAATTTAAACCTTCTTAAATCCCTTCTATAACATATGTTTGTTAACATAAGTTCCATCTTCCAGTCATGCAACTTGTAACAGCTACAGGCACATACATCTTATTCTGTGTTGTGTCCAACATTTACATAAGTGTTGTTCTTTAACTTGAGTATACTGTTGACACACATATACAACGCAGGGTGGTAACATGTTGTATAAACTACATGATGACACAGAAAAACCATGTAGCATAAGCGTGGAAGTCCTAAAAGTCCATGGCGCCTGAATAGCTGTGGAGTCTGTTCCCTGTAGAGTCCATTTCCATGTTTGTCCCAAGATGATTCTTTGTCGTTGTGCAACTTCGAGTTGCTCAGATGACTCTGTCATCATGAAGGTTGTTCATGGTTATCTGAGGTGATGCTTTACACCAGGTGCTGCTTATGACGTCATAGCATATACACATATCTGCACACAAGAAAACAAAGAAAAAAGCAGACCAGCAGTATTCATGCATAGACTTTAGTACGTTAGACCTCTGATGATCCTATAGTTTTTCTGTCTAACTCTGATCATCATAAACTTCTAGTGATCGTATAGTGGTTTTGTTCTTCTTTTTCTTAACCTAGTCTTAATCAATTTGACACCTATAGACCAGTAAGGTGGGGATAAACTGAGAGATGGGGAAACCTATGAGGAAGTCTTCACCACAGGGTTAGCCCCCGAGGCCTTTTGCACTTCGGTTCTTCCCTGGGCTCCTCGCTGGTCTGTGTGTCCTATTCTCTCCCTGTAGTTAATTTCCAAATTTAAGGTGCTACATCTCCATCTTCTATTGAAACATCAGTCATAGCAGACATCATAACCCATTGAGGATGGATAAGTGAATGGAGTGTGCTGTAGCATAACATTTAAGGCTGTGAGTGTACTTAACCAGTGTCCCCCAAATAGTGGAAGTGACAGTCAACTTTCATTTGTTCATAATGAGTCTTTCAGCTTTCTAGTAGATTACTGGGGAAATTAAGCACTCACAGCCCAAATGGTTAGCATGTCAGCAAGCTGTTGCTCCAAGAGTTTGGAGAAGAGGGGAGGGGCAGTTTCAATGTAGCAAGTAGACTGAGTAGGAGCTGAGTAAAGCTGTTCATTTCTTTTAATGTCTTTTTGTTTTTCCTACACTCTTTCATCCAATGTCCAGGTTTACCACAGTAAAGACAAGTGCCTTCTCTCTTAGGACATTTACGTTTCTGTCGATTCTCTGTGTTGACCTTAAAGGATGCTGCTGCAATCTTTACTCTTGTCTTGACATCTGAGTCTCTTTCCCAAATAGCTAACCTATCCAAGTTGTTTTGCAGGGTTCCATTGGACCATGTGAGGTCTAAGAAAGGCAATGCATTTCTGTATTCTGATGAAAGCCCATCAAACCACATGCGGACCAGTGGTCCATTATCCTCTAACACCTTCTCTGGAGTGTCAACTATTCCACTGTATGCTGCTGCTGACTGACAAAATCTTTCAGTGTACTCACTTACAGTTTCATCCTTCTGTACACAACTAGTGATCTTTGACCAGTCCACCTTTGGTCCAACAAGGTTCTGTAACACTCTCAGAACTCCTTCTCTCAATTCACCTTTGCTGGAATGCTGAAACTCAGAACTATTTACAGCACTTTCAAAATCATTGAATTCTGACTCTTTCAGGATTTGTGACATTAGCTGTGTGACTTCAGCTAGGGACATATCATAGAACTTCATTTTTCTGGACAACTCTGTCCTAAACTCAGAAAAATTTCTATGCACTGACGGCAAATTCTCAGCAACTCTTTCTATGTCTTCCAGACCTATAGTGGTACTGACTGCTTGTAACTGCAGTATGGGGGTTACAGATGGAACTGTGTCAACCCATTTTTCCCTACTCTGAGCCTTTTGTCTCGCTCCACACACTTCAACTGCATTTACATCTTTATCCATGAATCCAATATTGCTATTGCCCTCTAGTCTACAGAAAGACTGTAAGTCAGGATAGCTTTCATCTGACTGTTGGTCTTTTGAGTCACATTTGGTTGAGGCTTTGTTAAGGCCCAACTTCTGAGTGAGACGAGACACTTGAGTGTGCAACTGTTTGTTCTGCTCTTCTAACTTAGCAATACGTTGAATTTGGTCTTGTGCAATGGAGAGAGTAAATTCTCTGTGGCAGAAGATAATGCCCTTCATATTTTTCTTCCCAATACAAGCACCAAGTACCTTTTTGCATTCTTCAATGGACCAAACTTTTTCTAGATGAATCCCAAATTTCTTTGTCAAATCCAATCTGACTGACTCAGTCACTATTGAGTCCATGTCCTTTCCTAACAATGATTTGAACTCACTATCTGTCCATAAAGGAGTAGCTAGTCCACCTTTCTCAGTTGTTGGAATAAGTCTAGCGTTCTTTCTCAACATTTTGTAATGTCTTTCTGGCACAACAATACACTTCAACACTTCCCTGACAGAGCAGAGGTTAACCTAGTTAATACACATCGTAATGTATTCAACCTTCTCTGGTGAGCAGAGTAGAACCAACTTGCTAACACACTGTAACAATTGTAACCTTCCCTGAATTAACAGAGGATGAAACTTCTTCTCTAGCAAAGTAGAGGATGGCTATTCTGTTAACACACCACCTTCCCTGATTAAACAGAGGATAAACAACATTCCCTTATAAAGCAGAGGATAAAACTTCCCTAACTTTACAGAGGATAAACCAATATTAGCACATGATGCCAATCTTCCCTGCCTGAACAGAGGATAAACTTCATCTCTAAAAGAACATTTTTAGAGGATAACTTAGTTAACCAAACCCTACAGCTGTCTGTTAACTCTTCTCTGACGGCGCAGAGGATAAAACATTTGTACTGGTCTTAAAGTTTCTTTTGGATAGAGTATCACTCACCAACCCTTGGGTGCACAGGAAAATTCAGCCTGGATCTTCTTTTGGATCAGATCTTTGTTGTGCTTGAATATCTAATCTGGATTGAAGTGAGAAGCTCTATCCGGGTCACGGCACCAAAACTGTTGGAAATCTCAGAAGCATAGACCAGGAGACTTTGGGATCTCTTGAAGCAGAAGTTACTCTTTATTGAGAAACAATAAAGAAACCGAAACAAACCGTCGCTGCGGTCATCCAAAATCTAACTAAGGCAGTGACTTGGTAGTTCATATACATTCAAGGGGGAGGGATACATAGAGTAGAGGTGTGGACAATCTAAACAAAGGATGCAAATGCAGTACAGGAATCAGATCATTGCCTACATTTCCCAGCCATGATCTAATCAGCATAACTGTGTCATTCACATGCATAGGTGCTAATCCAATCAGTCTGGCAGTATCACCTATACCTTTACATTATCATAGAGACAAAGGCACTGCTGTATCTTGAGCTTGTCCTGCCAAATGGTCAGGATGTAGGATCCGCAGATCTTAAACAGATTCTTAAATTTGTAATTCCACAGGTCACTCGATACAACCTATCTTTTATGATCGCAAAATATGGATAAGAAAGCGGACGTCCAGGCTGGATAGGCTAACCGTCGATGGTACTGACCTTTTCAAAGGCATGCTTTAGTGTTTCGTCCTGAGACTGCTCCAGAGGAAAATCATCGCGGTCCGAAAGAATAAGTCTTCCAATTTCACTCTGTTCCTCTGAGGCTGTACTCACTGGTCCCCAGTCAGTCTCTCCCACCTGCACTCGCGCATCCTTATCCCGCGTCTTTTCCCCCCAAGAGGCATCCGAGCACAAACAACCCAATAATTTGTTAAATGCCGCACCTCCTGACTTATAGTAACATTTAATTATGTTAGCTATGATGAAAATGTATCGTTAAATGTGTTAATTGATTTAAATGATGTATATCATGACGCTAACTAATTAGCATCGTATGCTTAGTATGCTCTAGTATACCAGAGAGGGAGAAGCTGTCGCCCCGTTGCTCGACTGATTATTTCCATTAATTACAGGTATGTTCGATCAATCAGTTCTGTTTCAAAAAGAAAAGAGATTTAGTTGACTGATAATGAATGTATATTGTACAGAGAGTGTATTACGGGAGAGAGAATCGAATTAAATTCTTTATGCTGTCTGTGACACACTTTGTGCGGTTTATATGAAACCTATGGTATTATAATTTTTTATTTGTTTTATTATAGGATGTTATATTGTATAAATATTTGAATTAATGCATATGTTAATAATGTAATATAGATATTGTATTTAATATACTATTGTAATATACTAATTATTTTATATTATACACTACTGTGATATATTTATTGTAATAGAATAAGAATATTGACCTGATGTATAAGAAAAACAAGATATTTATATATTTATAAGCAGTATAATTGATTTACATTTATATAATTCTTTTCCATTATTGTATAATGTCAGTCTACTTGTGTATGAAGCCGATGACGCATGTGATTTTCGCTTCTCCCCAAAAATATCCTGTATGCTCTAGTATACCAGAGAGGGAGAAGCTGTCGCCCCGTTGCTCCACTGATTATTTCCATTAATTACAGTGCTGAATCTCAACAAGTGGTCGTGTGGTCCTTGTGTGAATGTGAGAGTGACCGGTCCAGACATGCTACAAATGCGCATTAGCTTGATCCAGCATAAAAATACAGGTTTTTTTGTCATGATTCGAGCTTTTGGAAAAAAAATTATGAGACAGTTGTTGTCAGATTTCATTGGTGATTTCAAATATGAAATTTAATCGAAAGCTTGGCAAACAGCTTTGGAGTATTTTATGTTTCCCCATTCAAAGAGATAGGAGCTGCATGATGCCCAGGATGCCCGAGAGGCATTTCAAAGATGGCCGCCGAGTGAAATTACTTGTCTTAAAGGGACTTTGGCATTAACTGCAACAGCTGACATTTTCAAAACATTATTGTGTAATATGATAAATCGCCTGTGCTGTTTTGCCTGATTGCCAGACATTCAGATTTAGGTAAGGACACGGTAGAGCAAACAATGAGCGAATAACCTATTCTAATCTGGGATAGTACAGTTTATTACTTGTGCCTTATTAAAATGTTTATAAGCTAGCCTGTTGTGAGTCATCCTTAATTTCTTGTTCATTTCGCATATAGCCAGTGTTTCTGTTAACTACATAAACTACATATCTAAGGAGAATGTTTTATTAATCTTGCAGTCATCATAAACTTTGCAATTTGTACTTTATTATATAATGCAGTGCATAAACCTCATTGTTCTGATGGCCCAGTCTTTCTTATATAGGCCAGCAGTTACCTCAAGAATATTATTCTATTGTTTTTCATTTTGATTTTGTGATGCATATCATCATCATTCAATTCAATTCAATTCACATTTATTTGTATAGCGCTTTTCACAATTCATATTGTTTCAAAGCAGCTTTACAGAGAATGCGTGTCAACATTACAATTTAAAGAAGAATGCTGTTAGCAAATAATGTAATAATTTAGGCAATTGATTTACAAACACTGTACGCAATTTACTTGAAGGTAGAAGCAATGAGCCCCTGGAAAAATGAATTACATATTAACAATAATTAGGATATATAGAAATTTGGGAATGTGCATGTTGATTCAGATGATTGCGTCTTCTGAAGTCCTCGCAGGAGTTGGCGCCGTCTCTTCACAGGTGTTGGTCATCTGAGGTCTTCTTAAGAGGCTGGATCCAAGCTGAAGCTGATGTACTCTCCAGTCACCTCGTCATGTAAAGTTACTGTCTGTTTCAGATTAAGTGCTGAAGTCACTGGTAGCTCTGTCAGTGTGTGATCTGGACATACATGGAGGCTGTTCTCATTGAGTGCCAAGGCCCTGTTTTAATCATCTCAGACATTCACTTAACTTGATGAAAAGCATACAACTGTAAAAACAATCCAAATAAAACGCTAAAAAAGATTACATATTGATTTACATGCACGTTATCATTAACCAACATCAGAGAACAGTGAACATGAAAGTGTGTTGTTGAATTATTGAAATATTAACTTTATTAGTCTCAGGGGGACTTCAAGTAAATATTTTAGTTCAACAGAGTTTGGCTGACAAAAACGTTTGGGAATCCCTGCCCTACACATCTGGCTAGTGAGGTCAAAAAACGCGCTCTGATGACAGAAGTGATGTCTCGCGCTTATACTTCAATGAGTGCAAGAGATCACTTCACTGTCAGAGCGCGATCAGACCTCACTAGCCAGATGTGCAGGGCAGTTGGATATAGTGGTGTTTTAGAGGTAAAAAAATATATAAATAATTTTCGGTTTCTCGCACAAACCGATCGTTTCGTGTCTTAGGACATCAATGTGTCGTCACGAGGCACAGGGTTTCATTTGGATTTGTCTGTGCGTGTTTTTTCAACTCTTATTGATAGAGTTCCCATTGACATGCATTATACGACTGACAGACGGCAGCGGTTGGAGTTAAAAATCATCATTTGTGTTCTACTGAAGAAACAAAGTCACCTACATCTTGGATGCCCTGAGGGTAAGCAGATAAACATCACATTTTAATTTTTGGGTGAATTATCCCTTTAAGTGTTACCAGATAAGTCATATTTTTAAACTGTATTTTCATTGTGGAAGTTTAAAAGTCTGGGTGTGCGACAAGGAGAACAGTGATTTTGACACCTATAAGGAGGTTGAAAAGTATGAAAAAAATCATAATAGAAAGGTAGTAAAAAGTTTTTAAGGTGGTTTTATTGTTAGTTTGACAAAGAAAGGAATTTGTCCAAAATTATATGTATTTTTAAAGATATGACTAAAGAACATTAAAGTAGTACCCATGGTCTAAGAATCACCCATAAACATAGCACATATTTTAAAATATAGTATAACAACTTTGTCAGTGGTTGTTTTGTAAGGCAGTTTATTGTGTTGTCCACAAGGTGTCACTATACCACTGTTGTATTAAGGCAAATTCAAGTGCCTTAGCACGGTTTGAGCCTCTTGATGTACCGTAGTGTTGATGCTTTTCTTCAGTTCATGTTATCAACACTATAGGTAAGCCATGTTAATGATAGTGGAGTTTGCAATGTAAAATATCTTTGTTGTTATCACGCTAAAGTTAAGTTATTTGAGATATTTTGTGTTTTAAACTGCTAAAGACCTAAATGCAGAGTAATAGGGAAAGTTAAAATGTTTTATTCTTTGTTTTAAATGTGATTAATGTGTGGTGACTAATACAAAGCTATCTGTTATAATATAAGCAGCGAGAGCTTGCTATTAGATTACATGTACATTGATATGTACTTTGATTGTTTAAAACTTAAGTTCAGTTCATGTTATCAACACTATAGATGCCGTGCTGTGGAATAGACGGTCGAGCCACAATCCCGAACCCCTCTGTGTCCGCGTCCCCTTCCTCTACCACCGTCCACAATCACACACAACACAACACAGAGTAGCAGCGGCGGTGCTGGAGACCAGTACGCGCACGAAGAGAGAGAGAGAGGGTTACATCTTTGGTGCCGTGACCCGGATGTGGCACTGATGGACCGAAGAGGAAGATAATTCTGCAGCCAGTGGTTTAAATACTGAGTTATATTTAATGAACAAACTGAAATTCTAAACTGAACTGGTGATTTTGGGAAACAGATAACCATCACCGTTATATCCTTTACAGTCTGCTGGGAATTTTAACTGTTTTGCTGTTTCAGTTTGAGTAATTTGCTGTGATGTAAAACATATTTGATGGTTTATTAATAAGATAGATTATTTTTGTCTATTGAGATTTGTTAAATTTATCTGACTGTGCATTTGCTTGATATTCAGTGAGACGCTAAGATGGATATTTAAGTTTAAACTGACGAGCCCTTTTATGAGTCACTTAGTTTTTGGGATAAGTTGGTTACATTTTTCATTGTGCTGATCTAACTGAAATATTCAACTTACTTTGGAACATTTTTATTTCTACAAGATTGTATTATTTTACATAGATTCAGCACCTCTATACAACCTAATTACACTACTATTAAACCTGCTTGCACATAGTAAACACATATTTGGATTCTATGTCACAGACATATACAAACTCCCCTCAAAACATGCAGTGCTCCTCCAACGGTGCATCCAGTCTCCTACCACCAGCAGAGCAAGTCACAAATGACCCTCCAGCCCTTATGAACTCACCCTATGCTGACCAGTATGTGACACCTGTCCATGCACCAAGGCTGCCAGGCGCTGGAGCCTCAGGGCAGGTACCTCCACTCTGTTTTGACAACAGCCCAGATGCAAGACCAGGTGGCCAGATAGATAAGTCAGTTGATGCCTCTGTTCGCAAACGCAATAAACATGGGCCCTCAGAAGCTACGCCCTGGCAAAGTTCCACACATCATGTTTTCGTTGAGATGCCTGTTGCGCAGCAGTCACTCAAACACTATCCAGTTGCTGCACCGTACCCAGCCCAGCCTATTAGGCCCAGTCCCCAGGTTTACTCTAGTTATTTGTATCCCCCTTCTGGGCCCGCACCGAGTTGTCAGAGCCTGCCTGGGGCAAATACTACAGTTAAGCATGTAGCTGCTGAGCAGGCCTACCAAATGCATTCCCCCGAAGCCACATTTTTTACCACTCAAGTTTCAGGCTATAGTGGAGTCACCCCATCACCTCCATTTGCTAATGCTTGTGTTCTCAACACAACTCAGCACAGTCCTCAGGTAGCATTAGACCAGGCCGCTGCTGTTGCTCCTCCTGGTCTCTCTCCTCAACAGACACCAATTCCAACTTCCCACCTCAACATGCATGTTGATGCTCACTCTCCAGTTGCCCCTCCCCCTGCATCTGCTAGCCAGTCTGCCCACCCATATGTGACACAGTTCGGGCCTCCAGGTCGAGTGGTCACCAACCAAAGCCTTCCCATGGCAGCCTATGGAGGTTTCATGCAAACACATCAGGTAAAAAATGTTCAAGTCTTCACAGGAAATCCAGACTGTAAGATACTGGTGGAAGACTGGATTCGAGACATGCAATACCTCTTGGAGGCAATAGAGCTCCCAATGCACCTTCGTTTCTCCACTGTTGTACGGCACCTGGGGGGTGAAGCTCGAAATCTAATCCTTAACCTACCTCCCCATGATCAGACCCCTGAGAAAGCATTGGAGGAACTGAGGGCCGAATACAGTGACACACGAGGCTCCCTAGACCCTTTGGCTGACTTTTATGAGCGGAGCCAGAAATCAGGGGAGTCTGCCTGTTCTTATGCTATAGCACTGGAGGCAAAGCTGCGAACGGTAGAGGAGAAACAAAGAGGAGGTAGGCCCTTCCTAGATCGAGATAGCAAACTAACCCGGCAGTTCATGAGAGGCCTCTCTGATGAGGAAGTGTACACCAGAATTGCACCAATGGCACCCAGGCTCTTGAGCTTCCGAGAGCTGCAGGCGGAGCTCCGAAATTTAGCTAGAGAAAGTAAAAAGTTCCAGGCGCTGAGTACAGCAAAGAAAACATATACTCAGGTGCAGTTAACATCAGGAGGGGGTGGAAACACCAAAGCAGAAAGGTCAAAGCACACATCTGAATTATCAGAGTTGACAGAAATGGTTAAGAAGTTAGCTCTCGTTCAGGAAGAACAAATGGCTAAGCTGTCACAACTGGAGATGAGAATGACCTCCTCACCCCTTGCCTCCCCATTAGCTTTCCAGACAGCAAAGGGAAAAGCAAGCCAGGGTCCAAGCTTTACCTGTTACCGTTGTGGAGAGCCAGGCCACACAGCCAGAGTGTGCCGAGCAGTGCTTCCGGATCCGAGCCCAGCTGAAGCCCAGCAGCCTAAGACTCCAGCTGACAGGCACATGCACTCTGCTCAACATTTAAACGCTTAGTGCCCATGGCAGCTGGGGCATCCATGGGTACACAGCAAGGCCCCCAACCGCCTGCAAAGAGGAATCACACTAAAGGAGGGGAAACACCCCTAGTGGGACCCAGGAACGAAGGGGAAGTAGAAGTCAATGGGAAGGCATGTAAGGCTCTCATTGACTCTGGCTCACAGATCACTAGTATTACATACAACTACTGGCAGAGCCACCCAGCTCTTCAGAAGCAGAAGCTACAGTCTTCTAAAATACCAATAGAGGGTGCAGCAGGTCAGACCGTGCCCTACCATGGTGTCTTGCACATCGATCTGAAAGTGCTGGGGAAAGAGTTTAAGGCTGTACCTACCTTCGTTGTTCCTGATTCCGACTATCGCTCTTCAGTCCCTCTGCTGGTGGGAACCAATGTCATTCGAGCCTCCCGAACCCACCTTCAAGCAGCCTATGGCCCACAGTTCCTGCTCCAGGTCAAAGAGAAGCATCCAGAGTGGTATACAGCTTTACTGAAGGTGGGGAGTGCCGAGCAAAGTGTAATGCATGATGTTGTGGGACCTGCTGTTTACACCGGTCGTACAGTACACATCCCAGGTGGAAAAGAGATGGATTTAAGGTGTAGGATTAAAGCTGGACCTCAAAGGAAGACTTATACGGCCCTGATAGAAGGCCATCCCTCTGTGCAGCTCCCCCAGGATATCCTGGTAGCCAAAGTGCTTGCAAATGTGAAAAGAGGTTGTGCTCCAGTTAGAGTGATGAATCTTTCCCAGCAAGTCATTACAATCAAACGACACACAAATCTGGCCAGCGCAGTCCTAGTGGACAAGGTGGTGGAGTTTCCTGAGAGAAAGCATGGTGAAGCCGGGAATAGAGAGGCATGTCTCAGTCTGGACAAAATAGTGTCTATCTGCGGAGTTGACCTAAGCGAAGCAGCGGTGGAAAGTGAAGACCAACGTGTTCTACTTAAGGATCTGCTGGACAAGAATGCAGATGTGTTCTCCCAGCATCCCACGGACTATGGTCACACTACAACCGTACAGCATGAGATTCCACTGGTTGACCCAAGGCCCTTCCGACTGCCATACCGCAAAATACCCCCCTCCCAGTGGCAAGATGTGAGGCGGTTATTGATGGAGATGGAGACAGCAGGAGTTATTCGACCCAGTAAAAGTCCGTACGCATCCCCTGTGGTGGTTGTGACCAAGAAGGATGGATCCCTTCGATTGTGTATCGACTACCGGAAGCTCAACTCCTGCAGCACCCGAGATGCATTTCCCCTGCCAAGGATAGAGGAGGCTCTAGAGGCTTTAGGGCAAGCAAAGTACTTCTCCACCCTGGACCTTACATCAGGATACTGGCAGGTGGAGGTTGTGGAACACGATAAGCACAAGACAGCATTCAGCACTCCCATGGGGCTATTTGAGGCCAATAGAATGCCTTTTGGGCTGCAAAATGCGCCCTCCACCTTCCAAAGGCTGATGACCTCCTGTTTTGGGGACTTAAATTTCACCCATCTCCTTATTTACCTGGATGATATTATTATTTTCTCTAAGTCCTTTCAAGAACATCTAGAGAGGCTCCAGCTGGCTTTTGATAGACTTCGAGAGCATGGATTAAAATTGAAACCCTCCAAGTGCCAGCTTGTGAGGAAGGAAGTGCAGTACTTGGGTCACTTGGTGTCAGCAGAGGGCATCAGGACAGACCCAGAGAAGATCAGCAAGGTCAAGGATTGGGTGAGGCCTACTAATCGTGTGGAAGTGCTGCGGTTTTTAGGTTTTGCGGGTTACTACAGGAGGTATGTTAAGGGCTACTCCAACTTGGCTGCCCCATTATACCGCCTAACCTCCGGTGACCCCAGGAAGAAGAAAAGAGGGATAAAGAAAAGCCCAGACCCCGACCAGCCATTTCTGTGGACTGCAGACTGTGAGGAGGCAAGTTCTCTGTTCTGACGGACAATAATCCTCTGAAATATGTAATGACCTCAGCCAAACTCGACGCCACTGGTCAGCGATGGGTTTCTCATCTGTCCATATTTGACTTTGACATCCAATATCGGAGGGGACAAGATAACTCCAACGCTGACGCCCTCTCACGTATGTCCAATCAGGAGGTGGCGGAGACCCTGCAATCATGTCCGTAGCAGGTGAGGACTGGTGGACCGAGATATAAGGAGGCACCAACCACCCAGGAGCCTGAGGAGGTCTTAGGCGAGGACACAGCTGTCACAGAGGAGCCCGAAAGCTGTCTGCTGCTGGAGCCCAGTGAGGTGTATGTGGATGTGGGGATGGAGGCATTACCTGCTATGACCACACAGGAGCTTCGAGCGGGACAGAAGGAAGACCGAGTTATCGGTCCCATCCTCCACTTTAAGAGCAGGAACCACAAACCAAGCCACAGTGAGAGGATGAAAGTGGGTGCCACTGGGGGTCTCCTCTTAAAAGAGTGGAGGAGGTTAGTAGTAAAAAAAGGGATCCTGTATCGCAGTGTCAGAGATTCCCATAAAGGGGTGGTGGAGCAACTAATACTGCCAGAGAGGCTGCGTGAAACCGTCAAAACAGCCCTTCACAATGACTCCGGGCATCTGGGATTTGAGAGGACACTACAGATGATAAGGGAAAGATTTTACTGGCCAAGAATGTTTCAGGAGATCAAGGTTTGGTGCGAACAGTGTGAGAGATGCTGCCTTAGAAAAACTCCTACAGCCAACGTCAGGGCCCCCCTCGTCAGTATCCATACCAGTGCCCCCATGGAGCTGGTTTGTGTGGACTTCCTGATGCTGGAGAAGTCCAAGGGAGGTATGGAGAATGTGCTCATTGTTACAGATCACTTTTCTCGTTATGCACAGGCCTACCCCACCAGGGACCAAAAGGCAGGCACAGTGGCCAGGATCTTGTGGAGGAACTTCTTCTGCCGTTTTGGCTTCCCTGCAAAATTGCACACAGATCAAGGGCGCAACTTTGAAAGCGCAATTGTGAAGGAGTTATGCAAGTGTACTGGCATCACTAAGACCCACACCACGCCCTACCACCCCCAGGGCAACGGAACCACCGAAAGGTTCAACCGCACCCTGATGAACATGCTGGGAACTCTAGATGTGCACCTGAAGCCCCGGTGGCATGAGCATGTGGATGCCATGACACACGCGTATAACTGCTCGCGGCATGACTCCACTGGATATAGCCCGCACTTGCCGTTATGTTTGGTAGACATCCCAGGCTCCCAGTGGACCTCATCTTCGGGTCACCCACAACGAACCAGCCTTGTAAATACAGCGAGTATGTCCAGACCCTGCACGACTCCCTGTCCCGGGCCTATGCCCTGGCTAATCAGACATCTCAGCTGGCGAAAGGACAGCAGAAAAAGTATTATGACAAAAAAGCTAAGAGTGAAGACTTTAGTCCAGGGGATAGAGTCTTAGTCAAGGTCTGTCATGTGGAGGGGAGGCAGAAGTTGGGAGATCGATGGGAGGCACGGCCATATGTTGTGGTGAAGAAGCAACCAGGTTTGCCTGTGTACGTGGTGCGACCAGAAGATGGAGGAGCAGAGAGAGTGGTTCATAGAAACCTTTTGACGCAGTGTATGTTCCTCCCAGTGGATCGAGACAAAAGAGTGATCGAAGAAGGGGACGAGTCAGATGGTGAGATATGTGAGGCAGGCATTGAATCGGAAGCCGAAGAGGAAACAAGGAGTGACAGTTCAGAGAAGATGCTGGACAGAACACTGATTGGAACAACAGATAAAGAGGAGGAGCAAACAAACACAGAGGAGGATGACATGCAGACAGAAGAAACAAGTAGTGGAGAGGGAGTGCTTGTGAATGGTAATGGTGCCAACCCCACTCAAGGGCCCAACCCTCCAAGAAGAAACCCGAGAAGGAGCCGGCATCCCCCAACTAAACTCTCACTCGAGTCCCAAGTTGTGAAACTAGAGAGAGACCACCAAAAGATAGAAAGAGGGAGAAAGTTATGGCTAAAGGCCAGAAGTAAGAGGAGCAGCAGGGAGCCATACTGCATGCACCCTGATAACAGTTAGCTACCCACACTTATTACACACATCATGTGATATACATTCACTCACAACACATGCATTGAGGGTCATAGATTAGACCACACTTGAGTTTTGGGTCAATTAGATGGCTGGGACGCCATCAATTAAAGAAGGGGTGGATGTAAGGCAGTTTATTGTGTTGTCCACAAGGTGTCACTATACCACTGTTGTATTAAGGCAAATTCAAGTGCCTTAGCACGGTTTGAGCCTCTTGATGTACCGTAGTGTTGATGCTTTTCTTCAGTTCATGTTATCAACACTATAGGTAAGCCATGTTAATGATAGTGGAGTTTGCAATGTAAAATATCTTTGTTGTTATCACGCTAAAGTTAAGTTATTTGAGATATTTTGTGTTTTAAACTGCTAAAGACCTAAATGCAGAGTAATAGGGAAAGTTAAAATGTTTTATTCTTTGTTTTAAATGTGATTAATGTGTGGTGACTAATACAAAGCTATCTGTTATAATATAAGCAGCGAGAGCTTGCTATTAGATTACATGTACATTGATATGTACTTTGATTGTTTAAAACTTAAGTTCAGTTCATGTTATCAACACTATAGATGCCGTGCTGTGGAATAAACGGTCGAGCCACAATCCCGAACCCCTCTGTGTCCGCGTCCCCTTCCTCTACCACCGTCCACAATCACACACAACACAACGCAGAGTAGCAGCGGCGGTGCTGGAGACCAGTACGCGCACGAAGAGAGAGAGAGAGGGTTACAGTTTTATTGTTTTTTTTTCCCCTTCAGAATTGGGACGGCCCGCTGCAGATGATCAGCGTCTCTCGTTGCTGTGGTGGTGGGTCTTGTGCCTGAATGCAGTGTTCACAGTGAGGTGTGCTGTGGTGTGAGTGTACACATGTGACTGCTGGGTTTCTTGGACTAGTGTGGCCAACCCCAATTCTGAATTTGGTAAACTGTGTGTGAGAGTGACTGGTTTTATTGAATGTGGTATTTTCTGTTATCACAAATAAAGATTATTGTTGAAATTGACACCTCTTTGTCTGGTATCTGACTCAGTCTTAACAAACCTGTGAGCCTAGTGTATTTTACCATGAAGGGCGATCCCCGGTAGTAGGCCCCCCCCCCCCGGGGTGGCATAGTTGGTCACTTAGGGTTGTTTCCTAGATACAGTTGACTTTCCCCTTTAATTGGGAAGTGATGGGTGGGCTAAAAGGAATTTAATGTTAACGATTCTAGCCTTTTCCACTTCTCCCATTTACTCTCACTGCCACACATACATGCTTCAGATGCAGTCACACAGAGGCATTCCCCATAGTGTCCTCATTCGACACATCTCATTCCCTCCTGAGGGAACAAAGGTTACAGTCGTAACCCAAAACATATTTGCAGTCTAAAGTCTATTGGACAGTTTAAACAATTACACAAGTTGTTATTAAAACGAAGAGAACATTAATTCAGTTGATTCAGTACATCGCTAGAAACCAAGAGCACAACAATGATGATGGCACATCAGCCATCAGTGCTGTGAGTTTGTCACTTATAATGTGCATTTGAAAGAAACACGACCCTAACATCTTTTCAAACTTACAATGAGAAGCTTTAACAGGCCTGTTGTCCAACAAAAGAGAATATTTAATGACATGATTTTACTCTTACTCACTTCATAACGTCCAGTGTTTGAAATCATTTCCTTTTGTGATCTGACGTGGCTTCATATCATAGTTTGAGGTAAAAATACAAAAAAGTTTTACGATGTATGAAAACGTCTCGGTTACGTATGTAACCCTCGTTCCCTGAAGGAGGGAACGGAGACGTACGTCAGTAGTGACCGACGAATTGGGATATCGCTTAGAGAGCCCTATCATCTTCGTGTAAACTAAAACAAGCCAATGGAATTGGCGTGCGAAATTTGCATAATGCGCACCGCCCCCGACAGGTGTATATATTCGTCGGTCACTACTGACGTACATCTCCGTTCCCTCCGTTCCCTCCTTCAGGGAACGAGGGTTACATACGTAACCGAGACGTTCCCTTTCAGTCGGTCACGTTCGACGTACGTCAGTAGTGACCGACGAATTGGGATCCCAACTAAAGCGCCACAGTCACGAAACCCCTTCCAGTGCCCAGCGCAAGCTCAGCCGCCCATAGCACCGGCTGGCGGTGAAGGGGGCGAGCTTACACCGAGAGAGTCTACTGCTGTCTAACCACTACCCACTAAGTAAACTAGACTACACTGGGGAAGCGAACCCGTAAGGGACGCTGCGGAGACCACTACCTACCCAATGGGGGAGGAGTTTACGTGGGAATACACATATGGACTGGCCCGGGGGGCAGTACGCATATGGAGTCCCTGGGATGGCTCCACCTGTAGGGGGAGACTCATCTGACAGGTGACAGCAGAGCTGGCTCTGCTAAGGGAAAGACACGGACTCGGCCCGTAGGGAGTTTTAAACCGTGGAAATTACACATATGGGACCGCTCACGTAGAGGGGTCACGACATATGGGCCCCAGCCAACAGACAGCGTCAGCGACGGATGTAGGCCTGGCATCAGACACTCCGCAATGTCCGAGCCGAAGGGGGAGGCGGAGGAACTCGACAGGGTTCGCCAAGCGGGGAACACGACTGGAGTGAAAGTATGCACGTATCCGGCCAGTGGCGGGAATGGCATTGCAAGCCGACACTTAGAGCGGGTACAACACGTCTACCGACTAGTGGATGCGAGTACACGTGAAGATACTGGCTCTACACGTAGGCTATAAAATCTAGCGAACGTGTTAGGTGTCGCCCAGCCCGCAGCTCTACAAATATCTGTCAGCGAGGCGCCATGAGCCAGCGCCCAGGAAGAGGCCACTCCTCTGGTGGAGTGGGCTCTCAACCCGAGCGGGCAAGGCACGCCCTGGGATTCATACGCCAAGGCGATGGCATCCACTATCCAGTGGGCCATCCTCTGCTTGGAGACAGCCTTTCCCTTCTGCTGGCCTCCGTAACAGATGAAGAGCTGATCTGAGGTCCTGAAGCTTCGCGTTCTATCCACGTAAACGCGCAGAGCGCGGACGGGACAGAGCAAAGCTAGGGCTGGGTCTGCCTCCTCCGAGGGCAGCGCTTGCAGGTTCACTACCTGATCTCTGAAGGGAGTGGTAGGAACCTTGGGCACGTATCCAGGCCGGGGTCTCAGGATGACGTGAGAATCACCGGGCCCGAATTCTAGGCACGTTTCGTCGACCGAAAATGCATGCAGATCCCCTACCCTCTTCAGGGAAGCCAATGCAACCAGAAGAACCGTCTTAAGAGACATTAGTTTCAGGTCGACTGATTGCAAAGGCTCAAAGGGATGACCCCGGAGAGCTGTGAGAACCAGGGTCAAATCCCAAGAGGGTACGGAGGAAGGGCGAGGAGGATTTAGTCACTCAGAACCTCCGCATCCCGTCCAGGGACCACACGTGGAGGTTCCATAGATCGGGACGCGGGTGCCACAGGGTGCCCCGTCTCTGAGTCAGGAGGTCCTTCCTCAGAGGAATCGGCCAGGGAGGGGCTGTCGCGAGGAGAATGAGGTCTGAGAACCAGGTCCGAGTGGGCCAATACGGAGCCACTAACAGAACCTGCTCCCCGTCCTCCCTGACCTTGCACAGGAGTTGTGCGAGAAGGCTCACTGGGGGAAACGCATATTTGCGCAGACCCGGGGGCCAGCTGTGTGCCAGGGCATCCGTGCCGAGCGTGCCGCCGGTCAGGGAATAAAACCACTGGCAGTGGGCAGTTTCCGGGGAGGCAAACAGGTCTACCTGGGCCTCGCCGAAATGCTGCCAAATCAGCTGGACCTGGGGGGTGGAGCCGCCACTCGCCCGCAAGTGGAGGCTGCCGTGACAGCTCGTCGGCTGCACGGTTGAGCACACCTGGGACATGAGTGGCCCGAAGGGACCTCAGATACTTCTGACTCCACAACAAGAGATGGCGGGCGAGTTGCGACATGCGACGGGAGCGTAGACCACCTTGACGGTTGATGTACGCAACGGCCGCAGTGCTGTCTGAGCGGACTAGAACGTGCTTGCCTGACAACAGCTTCTTGAAGCGGGCCAGCGCAAGACGAACCGCTAGCAACTCGAGGCAATTGATATGCCAATGCAGCTGAGGCCCCGTCCAAAGGCCTGCCACTGCATGCCCGTTGTACGTGGCCCCCCATCCCGTGGCAGAGGCATCTGTGGAGACCACAGCGTGCCTGGACACTTGTTCGAGGGGTACTCCGGCCCACAGGAACGAAGGGTCCGACCACCGGACAAGGGTGCGACGGCAGCTCGGTGTCACGGGGACACGGAGCGTGCCGCACTGCCACGCCCATCTCGGGACCCGGCCGCGGAGCCAGTGTTGAAGCGGTCTCATATGAAGCAATCCGAGCGGCGTGACCGCGGCTGCAGATGCCATATGCCCCAGGAGCCTCTGAAAATCTTTCAGTGGAACCGCTGTCCTGCGCTTGAGCGAACTCAGGCAGTTCAACACCGACTGGACGCGCGCCTCGGTGAGACGCGCAGTCCGTGCAACCGAGTCTAGCTCGAGACCGAGATAAGAGATCCTCTGCCCGGGGGCGAGTTTGCTCTTGTCCCAGTTGACCCGAAGACCCAACCGGCTGAGGTGAGCTAAAACCATGTCCCTGTGTTCGCACAACTGCTCTCGCGAGCTGGCCAGGATCAGCCAGTCGTCGAGATAGTTGAGAATACGAACGCCCTGTTCCTTGAGGGGAACAATGGCCGCCTCCGCAACCTTCGTAAAGACGCGGGGTGACAGGGCCAGCCTGAAGGGTAGGACTTTGTACTGATATGCCCGACCCTCGAACGCAAACCGGGTCTGTGTCGAGGCAGAATCGAGACATGAAAGTACGCGTCCTTCAGGTCTATTGCTGCAAACCAATCCCGGGGACGGACGCATTCGAAAATGCGCTTCTGCGTGAGCATCTTGAACGGCATCTTGTGAAGATACCGGTTCAGGACGTGCAGATCCAGGATTGGCCGTAGCCCACCGCCCTTTTTTGGTACAATGAAGTAGGGGCTGTAGAACCGCGACTTCATATCGGCTGGAGGGACCGGCTCGATTGCATCCTTCGCCAGGAGGACAGCAATCTCCGCCCGGAGAACAGGTGCACTGTCCAACAACACCTGAGTGAAGTGGACACCCCTGAAAACCGGGGGACGCCGGGCGAACTGAATCGCATAGCCGAGTCTGATAGTGCGAATGAGCCAGCGGGACGGGCTGGGAAGCGTGCTCCACGCCTCCAGACTCCGAACCAGCGGGACCAAAGGCACCACAGACGCACCGGGGGTGGGGCAGCAAGGCAGAGAGGGACCCGACTCGGACGGCATGGGAGCGGCCCGGAGTGAGGTCGGACTCTGCGAGGCAGCAGTGCGAATGGGAGACGGCGCACGGGACGCGGTCTGCGCCATCACACTGCCGCCTGCTGGCGAATGGGGAGGGCGCTGCCAGCGGCGAGGCGGGGCCTGGCACACTGGCAGACACACCTTGTTGTGACCTGGAGTTCGAGGAAACTGCTCTTTTTGTGAAAAAGTGGGTACCGCTGGACTCCGGAGAGCCAGCGGCGGTAGACTGACAGACAACACAAATTCCCCCCGGCCCTCCTCCGGGGGTGGGAGAGATGGTGGAAAACTCTCCCGAAGAGCAAGATCCTTCCCCTCCAGGTTGCCCGTCTCAGGGCCGTGACTTCTTTTTACGTTTGCCACCTGGTTTAGCTGAGACGGGCTGGGCACCACGCCCGCGACCGGCACCCTGCTGCCTGGCTGGTGTAGGCTGCTGCTTTGCCGTTTTAGCAGGGGCGGAGGACGATGCAGGCGGGCGCCCTCGTCGACGAGCGGGCTGAGGCTGAGCCACGGGCGGCTGGGTGGAGGCAGCAGCGGACCGCCGTGGCATGACGTGACTGATAGCCTCAGCCTGCTTCTGTGCAGCGGAGAACTGTTGGGCGAAGCTCTCCACCGCGTCGCCGAATAGGCCGACCGGGGACACGGGGGAATTTAGGAACCGCTGCTTGTCGGTATCCCGCATGTCCGCCAGGGTCAGCCAGAGGTGGCGTTGCTGGACTACCAAGGTAGACATCGCATGACCAACAGCGCGTGCTGTCACCTTCATTGCCCGGAGGGCAAGGTCAGTGGCAGCGCGCAGCTCCCCAAGCAGCTGTTGGTCAGGACCTTCCTGGGGCATCTCCGACAGCGCCTTTGCTTGGTAAACCTGCAAGAGGGCCATCGCGTGCAGGGCGGAGGCAGCCTGCCCACAGGAACTGTAAGCTTTCTCAGTCAGACCGGCTGAGAACTTACAGGCCCGGGATGGGAGACGCGGCTCACCACGCCAGCCAGTGGCCGTTGGACACAACTGCATCGCAACGGACCGTTCGACTGGCGGGATCCTCGCGTACCCCCTGGCTACCCCGCCGTCCAGGGAGGTGAAGGCGGACGCGGGGCCAGGCCTGGTACGGGCACTATACGGTGTCCGCCAAGACCTGGTCACCTCATCATGCACCTCCGGGAAGAAAGGCATTGGGGCGGGACGCTGGGGCTGACCAGCGCGACCCCCCCCCAAGTACCAATCATCCAGCCGAGATGGGCCGGGACAGGGTGGAGGGTTCCACTCAAGCCCGACGCACAAGGCGGCCCGAGAGAGCACAGCCGAGAGTTCGGGATCCGACTCGGGCAATGCTACCGTCCCGGAGGGCGGCAGCGCGTCCGGATCTTCCTCCCCCGAATTCTCAAACTCGCCTTCCGACGCAGCGATCGACATCTGATCCTCCGCCGGCGCACCAAAGGTAATGGCTGGACAGTCCGAAGAGGGCCCAGCGGAAACCAACGGCGGCAAGATGGGTTGCGGTGCTAACGAGGGGACAGGGGCCCGCGGAGCGTTTCCGCTCGGCGGGGGAGCCCTGACCGTTATCCTCAGGTCGCCCTCCCTATACAGCGCCGTACCGTCATTCCGGTTCCCGGGGCCGGAAAAAACGGTCGTACGCGGCATAGGAGAGGGGACCCCCGCTTCCTGAGACTTCAGGAAGGAGAGCCTCGACCTCAGCACCGCGATGGTCATGTTCCCGCAATGGGAACATGAGCCATCCACAAAAGCTGCTTCAGCGTGCTGAACGCCCAAACACGAGATGCAGCGATTGTGCCCATCAGCAGGGACCAGGGAACGACCGCACCCAGTAACGCACAGACGAAATGACATACTGTCAGGGTTCGTCTGTAAAGCTCTTTTAGAAGGGGAAGTCAACTCACTCGTGCTGAAGCACCCAGGGAGCGACGCGATGTGTCAGGTACACCACTCCCTGACACACCGAGGAACCGGCCCAAATCGCTGCACACACACTCTTTGTGTTGCTGTGAAAACAGCAGTTTTAGAGCTTATAGCTCAGCTCCTCAGACACTCGCGACCTCGCTGAACGTGCCCTCTCACCAGCACCGAAAGCTCGCTGTAATCCTCTTCTGAGGCAATGTTTTAGAAACAAACGAAGAAAGGAGTCTTCTAAACAGGACACCAGTGAATGGCTCCGAAGCGAAAGACAGAGTGCGATTGCATCCGCTTCCTATTTATATACACCTGTCGGGGGCGGTGCGCATTATGTAAATTTCGCACGCCAATTCCATTGGCTTGTTTTAGTTTACACGAAGATGATAGGGCTCTCTAAGCGATATCCCAATTCGTCGGTCACTACTGACGTACGTCGAACGTGACCGACTGAAAGGGAACTAATATTTTATATTTTTTATATATATTTTATATTCAGTTATCACTATAGTCAACAGAATAGTGACCAATATGTGTGTGTGTGTGTGTATATAAATATATAAATATATTGTTTTAGGGTGCAATGGTTCAAATTACTCACATTTCATTTCATTTTTTTTTTCTTTCACGGATTTAGGGTCACTGTTTCATTATGGTTCGGTATGTGCTATGTTCGGGGAAAAAATGACTACCGTCAAACAAAAATGAAGAATATAAGAAGAGATAAATACAGTAGAGCAAATATACAAATAACATAAACAGTGCTTTTTTTCAGGTATCTAACAATAGTTTTCAGGTACAGAAATAGTAGCTAATCAAATGTTAAACATCATTGCATATAATCTTCACTGTATAAATTAAATAAAGAATTATCATTAATAATTATTAAGTTACAAAAGCTATTCAGTCAAGAGCAATGAGTCTTTTCTTTGACTTTTGTTGTTTGATTAACATTAAAAAAATGCATTCAGACAGAAGGAATATTAGGCTGCTGTCACTTTAAGACGTAATGCACGGATACAGTACACTGATACTGAACACATGCATTCTTTCTCCAGTATTCAAGTTCACTTAAGACATAACCTACTATGTTTGCTAGGATACCCGCCAAGACAGGCGTGCTGACATCATTTTTGTGTAATGTATAGTTTTGTTCATGTTCATGTTTATGATTTCATGTTTTTTATTTTGTAGTTTGATTCATGTTGCTTATTTGTGTCATGTTTCCCTTGCTCCTCATGTGCTCCCTGTCAGTTGAAAAGAAATGAAGGTTTTTGATGAAAACATTCCAGGATTTTTCTCCTTATAGTGGACCAAATGGCCTCCAGACAGTTGAAGGTCAAAATTACAGTTTCAGTGCAGCTTCAAAGGGCTTTAAACGATACCAGACAAGGAATAAGAGTCTTATCTAGAGAAACCATCTGCCTTTAAAAAATAAATGTATATGCTTTATATAAACAAATGATCGCCTTCCAAGTGGTTCCGCCAAAACCGCATTTCCGTATTCTTCAAAAAGCTTACGCTGTACGTTCTACACCTTCCCTATTCTACTTACGGAAAAAATTTAACTGCCGCTGCGTTCGTTCCTTAAGTTAAATAGGGAAGGCGTAGGAAATACAGCGTAAACTTTTTGGAGAATACGGAAATGCCGTTTTGGCGGAAGCACTTAGAAGGCAAACATTTGTTTATATAAAGCATATACAGTTGTATTTTTTTCTAAAATGACCGATCGTTTCGCTAGACAAGACCCTCATTCCTCATCTGGTATCATTTAAAGCCCTTTGAAGCTGCACTGAAACTGTCATTTTGACCTTCAACCGTTTGGTCCACTATAAGGAGAATAATCCTGGAATGTTCATCAAAACCTTCATTTCTTTTCGACTGAAGAAAGAAAGACATGAACATCTTGGATGACATGGGGGTGAGTAAATTATCAGGAAAAGTTTATTTGAAAGTGGACTAATCCTTTAAAGTGCATCCGAATATGCCTACTTACCTACTATATAGTAGGGGAAAAGCAGTAGGTGAGCAAATAAGTATGTCAGAAACCTAGTAGTTGAGTAGTTGAGGAGTTCCCGGATGGCCTACTGCTTCTGCCCAGATTTTTGAGTGCTCATCCAATGGATACTTTTCTATCCCAGGAGGCCACGGGAGAGGATACGTCATAATCGAATACAGAGGAGAAAGGTGACACGGATACTGTCAAATGTGAGTATTGAAAACCAAAAACACGGTTCCTTGTGTTAAAATCGCATTTGTTAAACTACTGTAGAGTAAACTGCTGAATGTGTAAAGATGCTAGACAGTATATTTGTGACTTTACTGTAAACACACGTTTTATTATGTATAGATAACAGTGGAGCTCTAGGAAGCACACAACTTAATTCTTCAAAGTGGATTTACAAATTATGAACCATAAACATCTTAAAGATGCTTACTAAATGTTTATTTAACATCTGACAGGAAAATCTTCTTTAAGTAGACTAAAAACACATCTCTTTGCTCTTGCATACACATAACACATTATCAATACATTAACATTTTTCAAATCCGTTAAAGGATTGTTACGCTGCAATAATTAGGTCGGCCGGAACTGAGAACATTTCCTATAACACTAGATATACCTGTACATCAGAATAAGAATGGCATCTACGCTAATATCTGTCTCTCTGCTTATCCTGAGGTTTGCCGGGTACTGGATCCAGGCCGTATCCAGATCAGATGGAGAACCTGTGTCTGGACCTGACTACAACGTAGCCCAGGAGACAATGGGCCTACAGATCCAGTTCTGGCTGCATCTATAATTCTGATTTTTAATCCCCGTATCCGCTTACATATATTTATATATAATCTATTTTTAATCTCTATAATAAAATGTATAATTTAGATTTTGATCTCCATATCCATTTACATATATTATATATATACCTTCCAAGGGGTTTTTTCCCTCCTAGGACTTTTTTCCCAGTGTTAGCACGCTGGGTTTTTCTCCTAGGGGGTTTTTTCCACCCCTGGGAGTCAGCCGACATTGGCTTAATGTAGCACCATCTTGTATATGTTACATATTACCACGCTTGTTTGTACAGCTTATTTTTAACCACTTCCCTTTTTTATGTGCTTCTAATATGTAAAGCTGCTTTGAAACAATTACCAATTGTAAAAGCGCTATATAAATAAATTTGACTTGACTTGACTTAAAGATGAGCACATCACAACATGAAATAGAGACATCTGAGTGAGTGATGTATATGTGCTATTACAGGTATGTAGAATTCGCTGTTGCCAACACTGTTTATATGAATGAAAATAATGTAAATAAATAAATCGACACAAAATAAACATAAGTTATCTATTGTATTTGTCCATTAGTAGTGTTGATAATATAAGGAATATTTGTGTTGGATAAAAAGTGAGTTAACACATCAGCAGCTACCTCAACATGTGAATGTAGTATTGAGCACATAAACAAATGTTATTGTATTGAACAAATGCAAAAATAATTTATTTTGTGCATGATAGGATGCATAGAGAACTTTGTGATCACATTCAAATCCTCAAGTCTCAAGATTGGTTGAGGATTCAAGAAATAGAGCAGCAGTAACTACATTGGAGTCCTTGCCCCGTTGCCCCGTTTCCTCCACCTGCCATTACTGAACATCAGAGCAGACCTCGATACAGCATTTCAGGAGAGCATTGTCAGACAGCCTACAAGGACGGTCGTTCAGAAGACGGCGTTCAATCTGTCGACGAATTTACAGTGTTGTAACTCCAAATCAATTATGGTGAGTAAATTCCTT
This sequence comes from Ancherythroculter nigrocauda, assembly GCA_036281575.1. Classification (NCBI taxonomy): domain Eukaryota; kingdom Metazoa; phylum Chordata; class Actinopteri; order Cypriniformes; family Xenocyprididae; genus Ancherythroculter; species Ancherythroculter nigrocauda. The sequence continues at coordinate 39,132,477 of VTFQ01000011.1, read as the reverse complement.
AAAGATCAACTTAGTGTAAATGAAGTAGCACAAAGTCAAGAGTCAGTTTCTTACAATCCTCTTGGACATGAAGTAGTACTTAAAATTGCAGTACGCAATTTCTGAAAATCGCTGTTGAAAGTGGATTGAATCAAGCACAAAAACACACTTGTAGCCAGTCAGAAGTAGGGGATGTATACACTCATGATGAGTGATCCTTGGGGCTCAAATTTTTTCTCCCAATTCTCAAATTGGGAGATAAAAACACTTGATTAGAACTATGTGCTAACTTCCAAATTTGAAGTCTACAGCAAAATGGACCAAGCAACAAAAGCCAAAGAGCTCATAATTAAGACTTGTTTCTTTTAGTGTTTAAATTATTGATGCGTAACCTTTACCACATAATATTTACTCTGGTTTCAATTTCTCTTAGGCACATCGATGGAAACTTAGGCACAAACTTGTTCCATGGCTGTGTTAGTGGTTTCAGTCGTACTATCATCTACCTTGAGGTGTGATCATGCCTTGAAAACACTGGTGTTGACCGTTACATGCTTTACAAAAGAGGATTAAACAGATATAGTGTTATTACTGGCAGGTCAGTGCATAATCAAAGAATTGAGAGGTTATGGGCAGAGCTAAATTGAGTAGTGTCATTTCAGTTTATTAATCTTTTCAACTTTATGGAGGAGCACAGTGTGTTATTCAATTAATAAGCTCCATTTTGTCTTTGTTAGAGGGGGGGGGTTGGGGGGGGCTTCAGGGAGTATTTCAATTACACCAGAGTACAGCAGTAACTCGAAGCTTACCCGTAGCGGGGTAGGCCTCCTGCTAGGGAGCTAGCCTCCCGACTCAGGGGCCCACAGAATCACGCCAACACGCATACACGAAGCCAGTAATTTTTATAACTGGCTTTTTGAGGGCAGACCAGAGCACACCGTCCAACATAGGTGAGACAATCAGAGCAACTGCTGCCACAGCCACCAACTTCAGCATGAAAGAAAACAAAACAAATACACACAAAACAAAAACAGCAGCACATCAAAACAGCAGCGGCGTCTTAAGAGCGTTCATGCAGACAACGATCGCCCCAGTAAGAACAGCACGCTCGAAACGCAACAATCTTCCGGGGTAATGATCACTGGGGGTAATCACTGCCTGCACAACACCGCAAAGCCTCAACTCTTTCTATTCCAGCTTTGAATGATCTCACAATGGTAAATGGATCCAACAAGTTGTCCAACAAGTCCCTGATAGCACTGACTAGGGACATTGATGCACAGTACCCCTGGGACTTGACTACAAAGGTCACCAGGGGGTCCCCGACAACAAGCACTCTACATCTTGTAACTACTTGACCACAATTTGACATCCAAATCCATCTAACCAATGTAAGAAATTAAAGGAAAAGGCAGTCACTTGCCTAACCGTACTTTGACTCCACGGTGTGGACTAATTACCCCACCAATGCAGATGGGTCAGGCTGCCCACCCCCAGCTGATGACAAAACTGTGAACAACCATTCAACTTCTGTAACACTGCAATAATTTTAGCTAGATCGCTCCGCTCAACCTCTGGGGAATACTTGATCTCTTCCTGCACCTCCCCTTCTAAATGGTCAAACAGGAAGAAAGCTTTATCAGAACAAACAGGTGACAGGCCTGCATACGAGCCTGGACCTCCTCAACCCACTCATCAATACTAATGCCAACCCTGCCACTAAGTTTTGAGTACTTTCTGTCTTGTGGGGAAAAGACAGATCTTTCTGGCAGGGCAGCATACTAATTACTTAATTGAGAGGGGGCAGCAGAAGGCTCAGGCCCAATAGGAGGTGCCTCCCTAGAGATAGTTAGCACAGGTACATGTTCCTGGCGCAACTTCTTATTATCTGGCCTCCATTGAACGACTATTTCCCGTAGTTCCTGCAGCTTCTCCATTACTTTAACCACTATAACACTTACCAATAAAGGAAAAGTTGGAAATCAATCAACGGGATGCACGCTGCCGTCTTGCTGCTACTTATCCTACAAAAAAAAAAAAAAACACAAACTAGCAATACGAACATCACATGTACCCACGTCTCTGCTGAACACGGAACCCTGCTGACTACGCCAAAATGTGGCGGTAAGGTATAAAATTCAACTTTGTTTTTTGATAATTATTGATCTAGAGAGTCCAGAGAATTGTACTGCACTGGTTTTATTGAGGTTGAGCCAAAAGCCAGGACTAGTTCGCAAAAGGAGGTTTTTTACATAATCGTGGATATTTAATGAACAACTTGATTGCCAGAATTCTTTCAAAATTCTCACAGACCTCTAGGACCAGGAGTCAAACATACCCACCAAGTTTTGTTCCGATTGGTCTCCGTTAACCTTGTCTAATAGGTGCTCAAAACTCACTGGCCAATGGTGGCCATGTTTTTTGAGATATACCAGTGTCCTTATAGACAATCATGGGAACTTGGACAAAGACATTGCAGACCAATTTTCGAGTCGATTGGATGAACCATTGCGTAGTTAGAGCTGTTTGGGTTCAATAATTGTGAATTTTGTTGATTATGTAAAATTTTCAGTGTAGAATAATGTGTTATGAGTTGAAAGAAATTGAAGTACACAATTTTGGTATTTATCATTGAACAGTTTAATATATATATATATATATATATATATATATATATATATATATATATATATATAGATTATACATGAATAATAATGTAGATTGTATCAAATATGTTTACAACAAAATTGGTTCAATTTTTTATGTACAGAAGTTATAATATAGTATAATAACACATTACCAAAGTTGATGTTTATGTAGAATGGTTAGAAACCCACAGCATCCTGTGATGTAACTGGTACCTTTATGAAGGATTTTACAGGTGGTATTTGTCCTTTGAGGTCAAGGTATGTTGGGCGGTGTGGCATTTGGGACATTGTTTTCTGCACCAGTGATGTCTATAGTAACTGTGTGTAGTGTGGGCGGAGATGTCTGTGTGTTATCAGTAGTAGGTACTGATATTTTTGTGTGTAGTGGTGTGATAGTGGACATGCGTGTAGTGGTCAGTGTGGTGTTGTCATTGAATTTCCTGCTAGACAGATTTGTGAAGAAGTATGATTTTCCTACCTCCACCAGGTCTATTTGTGAGTCCCACAAGGACAGTGGGATCGTTCCTGTTGTGTCTGCCAGGCAGCAGGTCTTCGGCTCACAATCGTTGTCACGTATTGTGACATTAGTGGTCGAAATGTCCATTGTGTGGACAGATCCAAAAAAGTTTTATTTTTTGGTATTATTTTTTATTTATTTGTGGTATAAATATTTATTCTGAAGCAATATTCACAATAGTGTCCCATCAGCTTTTACATTTACTTAAATCTGCATATTTGTGATATTTACCCCAAGGGCTTTTTTTTTTTTTTTCTTTTTACTTTATAAAGAGTTTTGTTTTTTTTTAATTACTCTTTATAATTGCTCTTATAAAGAGCAATTATATGCAATTGCTCTTTTTTTAATATGCTCTTTTAAAAATATAATTGAACATTACTTAAGTATACTTCATAAAATGAACTTGAAGTATACTTTTTTCTCATAAAGGATGGCTTCTCAGTGGAGGAATACTGATCAGTTACTGGTGTACTTTTAATCATCCAAGAAGGGATACCCGGCCTCTAAACAAACAATCAGAAAAGTGGACTGTGGAGACAATTTATACATCTTATGAGTTGAGCATCTGCCATCACCTCTATTGGTAAGGGCTCAATTCACAAGAAGTATGGCAACTTATAAAGCCTTATTGTCAGGGGTCTCCCTTCAGAAAGTATTTGATGAGTGGGGAGGTCACGTGACCCAGAGCGAGATGGCTGCTTGAGTTTTCGGCTCCACTCTAATATTCATTTATTTTGCATTTTTCCCTCCGAATCTTTCGTTCTAATTAACTTTATGGACTTTCAATCATGTCTGATTCCACTTCGGACAAAGATTTTCCGATTTTCGGATCAACACGCTCGCAGAAATCCAAAGAAAAAGACAAAAAGAAGACCATTCATCCCTCGCCGCTACCAGAAGCTAATGCCAATGCAACAGAGGCCCAGTCAGACATGGCGCTGATCCTTTCTGAGATAAAAGCCAACGGCTCTCATCTTGAAGGAATAACTAATTGGCTGGAGGGAATAGCTGGATCCGTTTCCTCTCTACAAAATTTGTTCGCGGCTCTCACCGAAAGGATTGAGGGCATTGAGACCCGTCTAATGGAGGCTGAAGGGAGAATCTCATCCGCGGAAGACTCGGCGACAGTGTCCGAAGGCCAGCTTGCTAACTTACTGACTAAAGTGGAACAACTTCAGTCAAAAGTGGATGACTTGGAGAACAGAGGTCGACGAAAAAATGTGAGAATAGTTGGCCTACCAGAAGGAGCGGAAGGCTCCGGTCCGCTCGCGTCGTTTCTCCATTCATCCATTCCGAAATGGCTAGACCTGCCTGCAGACTCTCTCACCCTGGATATTGAACGGGCCCACAGATCTCCTCCTTTTGCGCCTAGCAATACGAATTAACCCCCGAGGAGTGTTCTGGTTCACTTTTTGCGGTTTACAGAAAAAGAAACTGTTCTGAGGGCAACGCTGAAGAAGACAATTACCCACGAAGGCGCAGAGCTTCGGTTTTACTCAGACTTATCCTCCAGTGTCCTGCAGAAACGTTGTGAGTTCACCTCAGTTGTCAAGATCATGGTATCTCGTGGCTTATATCGTGGATTCGCCTACCCTGCCCGGCTCAGATGCTTACACCTGGGGAAGATTCGCTTGTTCGATGATTTTGGACTCACTGGACAGATAACTTTTTTTTCCTTTTTTTTCTTCTCATCTTTATCTACAATGTAAGGTACTCTATTTCTCGGAGGATTACTCTTTTTTTTGAGCCCAACAGACTTGTAAGATAATAAGTGTAACGTTAGCCTTTTTCCTCATTGTCTTTTCTTTTCTATTATTTTCTATTATTACTATTTTCTATTATATTCTATTTTATTATTATTTTATTTAGACCACTACTGTATATTGTTGCTTTTAATATTCGTTATCCAGGATTTTTTTTTTTTTTTTTGAAGGGGATTTAAATGTTGTAGGCTCATGCGGTTGCTATACTTTCACTTTTTTTCTTCTTCTTTTTTTTTCACATTGGGCTCAGTCGTTTTTATTACGTATTCTATTTTATAGTTTATGTAGGAGCGACTCTTGAGGGGGCTATTTTTGTCAGTGGCATTAGTATGATGACACGTTTATTTACATACATCTCATTCTGTGACTTTTTGATGTTCTTTGTGCCCTATCGTTTGGGGATGGGGCCTGGGGGGGCGGACTTTTCTGGGGTAATTCTTTGTTCATTCTGTGGTACTGTTCTGTTCAAATTTGGTGTCTTCTTTGTGCAAGATTTACGTTTGTCAGCTCATCAGCATCTTAGCATTTTGTTTTTGTTTGCATGCATGATATTGTCAAGTTAGTAACTTGGAATGTGAAGGGTATTGGCCACGTTATAAAGAGGAAATTTTTTTTGACATTTCTCAAAAAGGAGCATGTATCCATTGCTCTTTTGCAGGAAACCCACTTATCGGATAACAAACATTGTAAGCTTAAAAGAGACTGGGTGGGTCAGGTATATTACTCTTCTTTTATGTCATATAGTAGAGGGGTAGCAACTTCAATTCACAAGAACATCCCATTCAGTCTGGATTTTGTAGAATCTGACTCTGAGGGGAGATTTGTACTAATCTCTGGCTATATTTTTGGAGTACATCTCACTATTGGAAATGTATATGCCCCAAATATTGACTGCCCCAGTTTTAAATCTCAGACAGTTTTGCAGTTTAACCAGTTTTGCGGAAACCTGGGGTTCTTGGGTGGTGATTTTAATTGTATAGTTGATAATAATTTGGATAAATCCACCCCACAGACCATGACAGGCCACAAATCCTCCCGTATTTTACGCAATGTCTGTAAAGATTTAGGCCTGGCAGATATTTGGAGGGAGCTACACCCGAAAGACAGAAATTACACATTTTATTCTCATCCTCATAATTCTTATTCCAGGTTGGATTATTTTTTCGCACCGTCCGATTGCATTCACCAAGTGAAATCCTGCTGTATTGGCCCTATCGTTCTGTCTGACCACAGTCCTGTTTATTTAGACCTTGATGTCAATTTGTCCATTCCCAAATCTAATTATTGGAAGTTTAATGTTTCACATCTGAACAATGACGATTTTTGTATGTTCCTAAAACAGAAAATAGTCAATTACTGGCAGGACAACCAGAACTCTCCTGTTTCTTCGGCGACAAACTGGGATGCTGCTAAAGCGTTGTTACGGGGCCATATTATCTCCTATGCCTCTTTAGTAAGTAAACTCAAGACCAAAAAAAGGAGAGAATTAGAGACCGAAGTGATTCACTTAGAAAACCAACACAAACAAATACCAAATCAGATCAACTGGATTCAGCTGAACAGAGCCAGAGCGAAACAAAATTTAGACCACACGGAGCATATTAACCCTTTAAAGCCCTTGTTGTCTACTGTCTGTAGCAATTTGAATTATTACGATGACGCAAACGGTTCAAGAGTTACGGTAACATGAATACAGCTTGGTTGGATGTGTCGTCGACGAAAATGTACTATTATTATTTTTTTATTTTCGTCTATTTAAATTCTATTTACAAACTCACCATATACATTAATGATCAATAACTGTAATTTATTGAAAGCCAGTTGTTTTCTGAAAAAAAATGACACCTTGCACTTTGCACATTGTTAGAGAATTTTATAATAAAAAAAAACATAATATGTGAAAACGGGCTATTTTAGCTTTAGGTTCTAAAGGGTTAAGAAATTACTGTTTTTTAGTAAGCAAAAATATTATGAATTCGGAAATAAACCTAGTCGTCTACTTGCATATCAACTCAAAAAAGCACAACAAGAAAGAGTTATAAAGGCAATCAGGACTCCAGAGGGCAGGGTCTCTTTTGATCCCCAGATAATCAACGATACTCTTTCCAATTTTTATAGGACTTTATACAAATCTGAGGGCTGTAGTTTGAAGGGGGATTTATCAGACTATTTGCGTAAAATTTCTCTTCCTGTTGTTTCTGAAGCAAACAGAACTTTTCTAAATGCCCCCTTTATTAAAGAGGAAATCTGGCAAGATTCAATCCATGCCATCAGGCAAAGCTCTGGGCCCAGATGGGTTTTCACTCGAATTTTACAAGCAATTTTGGAAGGATTTTAGCCCAATCTTAATGCCTGCGATTAATGATCTCTTTGAGCTAAATTCAATGCCTGATTCTTGGTCCTCTGCTGTTATTAGCCTCATTTTGAAAAAAGACAAAGATCCTTTGGATTGCTCCTCCTATCGCCCCATCAGTTTATTGAATGTTGATTACAAAATCGTGGTTAAAGCAATGTCCTGACACCTTGAATCCATCCTTCCTTTTACCGTCTCGCCAGATCAGACCGGGTTTGTAAAATCTAGATATGGCTCTGATAACATACGTAGATTACTGAATATTCTAGATTATGTACATATGACCAAAGATCCCACATTAATTGTATCACTTGACGCTGAAAAGGCATTCGACAGGGTGGAGTGGCCTTTCCTTTTTGCCGTATTAGAGAAGATACATTTAGGGCACAATTTTATTAATTTGATTAAACTTTTATATTCCCAGCCTATGGCGGCGGTTAATACGACGATGATGTGTTATTATATTTTAAATATCCAGAGACTTCTGTTGACACAATCCTCTCGATTATTGGAGAATATAGTATATTTTCCGGGTATAAGATCAATCTAAATAAATCTCAGGCCTTATACTTGTATGCTCCCCCCGAAGCTGCTTTGGGCTGTTTGTTTTGTTTAGCTCCCTCAGGTTTTCAATATTTGGGAATAAATATCACACCCAATTTGTGTGATTTATTCAAAGCTAATTACACCCCATTAGTTACCAAAATCAGTCAGGACTTGTCCGATTGGTCAAATTTCCCCATTTCGTTTCTGGGCAAGATTAGCGTAATTTGGATGAACATCCTACCCAGTTTAAACTATTTCAAAGTTTGCCCTGTTGACTGCTGCTTTCTTTAAAAAGTTAAATTCCATTACATCAAAATTCATCTGGAATAAAAAAAGCCTAGACTCAAATTTTCTATCTTTTGGTGAAACCCAGAGAATTAGGAGGGGACGCACTCCCTAACTTCCAGTTATATTTTTGGTCTGCCCAGATTAAAAATATGATAAACTGGTTTCTAAATAGAATAGATTCTCGGTGGGCAGGGATTGAGGCCTTGAGATGTTTCCCAAATTTGTTGTGTACCCTACCATTTATTTACAGTGTACATAAAATTGAATCAGTGTCCAATATTTTTGGAAAGATATTTTGAAGTATTTGAATATTCCATGTATCCTATCTTTGAAGTCTCCTATTTTGTTCAACCCTGACTTACCCCCTGCTATTCAGAACATTGGTCTTCGATCATGGAGACTGAGGGGAATTCAGGAGCTGGACCAGTTACTTGACAAAGGCAGCTTGAAACCGTTTCAGTTGTTAAAACAAGAATTTAATTTACCCAATAATGATTTCTACAAATTTTTGCAATTACGACATTTTCTGGAATCACTTCTAAAGGACAAGAGAATACGCTTGGATCTTTCTGATATAGAAAAACAATTGTACTCTTCACTTTCTCTCAAAAGGAAGATCTCTGTTTTTTATACTATGCTATCTAATGTTGGCTCCTCCTCCTTTGACCCTCTGAAATTGGTATGGGAAAAAGACTTTGGAACAAATCTCAGTGACGAGGACTGGCTTTCGGCATGCTCCGGCATCTACTTTAGAGGCGCATCAATATCGAGTCATGAGCAAAATTTTAAGTTTATTTACAGAACTTATTTAACACCGGTTTGCCTCCACAAGATTTTTCCTAATGTTTCTTAATTGTGTTTTAAGTGTAAGTCTAATATTGGCACAGTTATGCATGAATTTTGGGACTGTGACATGGAAAGACCTACTGGAAAGAGATACATAAAGTTGTACAGAGGGTCATTGGTAAATCTTTTGCTCTATCCCCGAGGGTCCATCTCTTGTATTGTAAAGCTGAATTACACCTCAACCATGATCTAGAATGTGTGCTACATCTTTGTACCTTTTTGGCGAAAAACCTATACTTTTGTTGTGGTCCACTCCTCAGGTTCCTTCTGTCAATATGTGGTTGACTCAAATTGCTACTTCCCTACCTTTAGAAAAATTAACCTGTGACTTACACCGGAGGTCTAATGATTGTTGGCGTGTTTGGTCCCCTCTTTGGAATTTCCTTGAGAATGTAGGTTGATTGTCTACATTTCTTGATTCTTGTCTAGTTTGGTGCTATTACCCTCCACTCGACCATTGAACTACCATTGTATGATGAATGACTGTATATACTGCCATAAGACACCTGTACCACAGTTTTGTTATTGTAAAACTGTAAAAAAATAATATAAACGTATTTATAAAAAAAAAGAAAAAAGAAAAAAAAAAGAAAGTATTTGATGCTGCAGGATGGGATTGGGCCTCCCCAAACACCTTTATAAGGTTTTACAGTTTGGACCTTCCTTCTACACCTGGTGGTCAAGTGCTCTCGTCCTGAGTTGTGCCTGTACACTTTCACTCAAGGACAGAAATTAGTCAGTATAACACAGTGGGCATCTCCTTTCACACAGTGTCGTCATTTGATGCAGCACAAGTTCCCTCGAAAGGGAACATCTCAGGTTATGACTGTAACCTTTGTTCGCTGAGAAGGGAACGAGACGCTGAGTCCCTTAGCCATACTTCATGAATGCCTGTGAGGGCCTTGCTTTAATATGTACCGGCTTCCCTATGTGGTTTCTGTGGTGCGTGGTCACACGTCACATGGTGATGTGGCACCAATCAGAATTGGACTAGTTGCATACGTGCTTCAGATGCAGTCATGCAGAGGCATTCCCCATAGTGTCCTCATTCGACACATCTCATTCCCTCCTGAGGGAAAAAAGGTTACAGTCGTAACCTAAAACATATTTGCAGTCTAAAGTCTATTGGACAGTTTAAACAATTACGCAAGTTGTCTTTAAATATAAGAGAACATTAATTCAGTTGATTCAGTACATCGCTAGAAACCGAGAGCACAATCATGGCAGATGATGTACTTTCACCAAACATGAACATCATTGAAGACCAGGGGAAAATAAAGACCATTGAAACAAAAATGGAATCTCTGGAGACTGAAATAGATCAACTAAGAACAGAAAACGAAGGTAATCTGATGGACACTACATACATGACAGTTTAGTCCCAGAATAAAATGAAATGCAATAATTTGCATATTTATAACACCATATTGCTCATACTGTGATGTCAGTTGTCTAATCTACTAGTGTGACAAAGATTAAAGGTGCTATAGAGGATGTTTTCGACGACTGAGAAACCAAAGACTGTTAGTGAGTTTTTGAAATGAACACATGCGTAAGAACAACCCCCCTCCTTCACAGCTCATTTCGAGGGAACGCCTCCCAAAACTCGTGCACGAGTATTGGAACACGAGTGTTTGTTTACCACCGGCATTCGCTGTGTCGTGATAGTGGATTCATTATGTCGGACTCACCGCAGGTAATTCATAATCTGCAGTTGTTACTCCTGACAAAAACATTGCATGCGGCGCCTGTGGAAAGTTACTGGAGCGTGCACGTCTCTCACAAGAAACGTCATGGCAGTGATTGACAAGCCAGAGGGCCAATCATTTATGTGATGATCACACAAATGATTGGCTGATGTTTTTAAGGCCCTACCTCATGCACAGATGATGTATATTAATATTATTCCTTTCAGTGCACCTAATAAATAGTCTTTTATCAGTTAGTAAAGACGAATCTATATTTCTTCAGCTCTTCAAGAATGCTTTGAAATATAGACACAAGTTTGTTTTAAAGAAGATACTCAGTAGATTATTGCTCAAGTGAATGCACTTCAAAAAATTATGAAAAGTTATGGAAGTTTAAATTTAGTTCACTACTTACAGAACTGACCGCCACCGTTACAGAGCAGAAAGAAAACAACAGAGAACTGACCGCCACCGTTACAGAGCAGAAAGAAAACATCAGAGAACTGAGAGATGAGATGAACAAGAAAAATGAAGGTACTTCACCAAAACATTCACTCTTTTATCAATGATCCCCAAAGTAAAACACCAATGCAATACATTGTATAGTGTAAGTGTTAGTGTAAAGTTGAGTGTATACTGTGTAAATTGTGTTATCTATTACAATAATCAGTGTAAATGTCATTTAACAGAATCTTTATTCCTTCACAGAAATTTCAAATCTTACTCTGAGTCAAGTGGAGGAGTTGAGAAAGGAAAATAGAGGTGAAAGTGTGCTTGAATGATGTTAAATTCAGTGTATTCATTCTCAGTGTAATACAGTAATATATCACAATATTGCTTATGTTTTTCAATAACAGACAGAGAAATAGCTTTTTCAGCTTCACTGGTGGAATCTGGCGATAAATCTATTGGTCCTTTTACCACTGAAATCACAATAACCTACAGGAACGTCATCACAAACATAGGGAACGCCTACAACCCAATTACAGGTAATTATCAATGAAATGGAGTCATAAAGTTTATAGTAATGAAAACCTTCTGCTCCAGTCAGACCTCTCTGCAGTTGTGTAATGTGTATAAGAGAATCAAATGAGTATGGTTGGTAATTGAGCAATCATACAGGAAACAGCTGATTCTGTATCTCTTGTTATTTGATTCAGGTATTTTCACAGCCCCACTGAAAGGAGCGTACATGTTCAGAATCTCTATATATGGTCATGGCCCAACTCCAGCAACTGTATCCATTATTAAGAATGGAGAGATTGTGGTTTCAGCATATGATTATCAGCCTCAGGGTGCATTAAGCTCCTCGAAAGGAGTTGATCCTGGAGGTTGGAGATGTTGTCTGTCACGATCTATAGTGTGAGTGCCCTATCAGCCACTAGAGGGCACTCCATCCCGGACTCTCATTTCCACCCATGCATTCACTACATTACCCATAAGACACTTCCCTGGACTCATTAACCTCGTTCATTGCACTCAGCTGTTCTGTATTATGTTATTAGTGTCTGTCTATTTATACTGAGTTGTGTCTGTCCTTGGTTGTGGTTCGTTGTATTTTTGTTACGTGCACTTTTTGTTTCTCTGGCTTTTTGTATTGGACTGTTTTTGTGGAGTTTAACCTTTGCTTGTGTTTCTGGATTACATGCTTGGAGTTTCCTGTAATAAACATCGCTGCACTTGGATCTTACCATCTTGTTCTTGTGTGCACCGTGACAGAACGAACCACCGCTATGCAAGGATCCAGCAGCAGGAGACTCCGGTCATCAGTGGGGGCTGAGGAGGCTCAGGCCCTTTTGGCAACTCTCCGCCAGAGGAGAATGGGAGTGCGGGCATTCGTCCAGAAGTTCTGGTCACGGGCGGAGGGGTATGGTCTCTCTGATACGGTCCTCAAAGACACAATTAATAACTGTCTGGATAAACCTCTGCCGCAGTGGGAGATGGAGCTGGTAAGGGGATTAAACTTTTGGAATTTCTCCAATTACCTGCATCTGCGTGGGAATGGGCCGCTTCGACTACCTCCAGCACCCGCTCCAGCCCGTGTGCCCGCTCCAGCCCGTGTGTCCTTTCCAAGGCCTGCTCCAGTCCATGAGTGCGTCCCAGCCCGTGAATCCGCTTCAGAGGCCTCAGAGGAGGTTGGCACTGAGTCTCCGCTTCCCACATCTAAAAGGAGGAAGAGGAGGAGGAAGGCTTCTATCCCCCAAGACCCGGAGGCCACTCCAGAGCCCGTTCCAGTCAGTGAATCCACTCCAGAGCCCGCTTTAGTTAGTGAGTCCACTCCAGAGCCCGCTCCAGCCAGTGAGTCCACTCCAGAGCCTGCTCCAGCCAGTGAGTCCACTCCAGAGCCCGCTCCAGCCAGTGAGTCCACTCCAGAGCCCGCTCCAGCCAGTGAGTCCACTCCAGAGCCCGCTTCAGTCAGTGAGTCCGCTCCAGCCAGTGAGTCCACTCCAGAGTCCGCTCCAGCCAGTGAGTCCACTCCAGAGCCCGCTCCAGCCAGTGAGTCCACTCCAGAGCCCGCTTCAGTCAGTGAGTCCGCTCCAGTCAGTGAGTCCACTCCAGAGTCCGCTCCAGTTAGTGAGTCCACTCCAGAGTCCGCTCCAGTTAGTGAGTCCACTCCAGAGCCCGTTCCAGGCAGTGAGTCCACTCTAGTCAGTGAGTCCACTCCAGAGCCCGCTCCAGTTAGTGAGTCCGCTCCAGTCAGTGAGTCCACTCCAGAGCCCGCTCCAGTTAGTGAGTCCATTCCAAAGTCCGCTCCAGTTAGTGAGTCCACTCCAGAGCCCGTTCCAGTCAGTGAGTCCACTCCAGTCAGTGAGTCCACTCCAGAGCCCGTTCCAGTTAGTGAGTCCACTCCAGAGCCCGTTCCAGTCAGTGAGTCCACTCCAGTTAGTGAGTCCACTCCAGAACCCGCTCCAGTCAGTGAGTCCACTCCAGAGCCCGCTTCAGTCAGTGAGTCCGCTTCAGTCAGTGAGTCCGCTCCAGTCAGTGAGTCCACTCCAGAGCCCGCTCCAGTTAGTGAGTCCATTCCAAAGTCCGCTCCAGTTAGTGAGTCCACTCCAGAGCCCGTTCCAGTCAGTGAGTCCACTCCAGAGCCCGCTCCAGTTAGTGAGTCCACTCCAGAGCCCGTTCCAGTCAGTGAGTCCACTCCAGTTAGTGAGTCCACTCCAGAACCCGCTCCAGTCAGTGAGTCCACTCCAGAGCCCGCTTCAGTCAGTGAGTCCGCTCCAGTCAGTGAGTCCACTCCAGAGTCCGCTCCAGTCAGTGAGTCCACTCCAGAGTCCGCTCCAGTCAGTGAGTCCAATCCAGAGCCTGCTCCAGTCAGTGAGTCCACTCCAGAGTACGCTCCAGTCAGTAAGTCCGCTCCAGCCAGTGAGGCCATTTTGGGTAAGCCACCGCCTCACCCTCATAAGTGGAGGAGAAGGAGGAAAAGGGCTTCTTCCATCCTACAAGGCCTGGAGACCACTCTAGTGGTTGATCGTGGGTTCTCCAAGCGCCTTGCCCTGCCGGCGCCACCGAAGCGCCTTGCCCTGCCGGCGCCACCGAAGCGCCTTGCCCTGCCGGCGCCACCGAAGCGCCTTGCCCTGCCGGCGCCACCGAAGCGCCTTGCCCTGCCGCCTTCGCAAGAGCAGCCCGAGCCCGCTGCCGTCCCGGAGCAGTCCCAGCCTGAGCACGCTGCCGTCCCGGAGCAGCCCCAGCCTGAGCACGCTGCCGTCCAAGAGCAGCCCCAGCCTGAGCACGCTGCCGTCCCAGAGCAGCCCCAGCCTGAGCACGCTGCCGTCCCAGAGCAGCCCCAGCCTGAGCACGCTGCCGTCCCAGAGCAGCCCCAGCCTGAGCACGCTGCCGTCCCAGAGCAGCCCCAGCCTGAGCACGCTGCCGTCCCAGAGCAGCCCCAGCCTGAGCACGCTGCCGTCCCAGAGCAGCCCCAGCCTGAGCACGCTGCCGTCCCAGAGCAGCCCCAGCCTGAGCACGCTGCCGTCCCAGAGCAGCCCCAGCCTGAGCACGCTGCCGTCCCAGAGCAGCCCCAGCCTGAGCACGCTGCCGTCCCAGAGCAGCCCCAGCCTGAGCACGCGGCCGTCCCAGAGCAGCCCCAGCCTGAGCACGCGGCCGTCCCAGAGCAGCCCCACGCCTGAGCAGAAGGCCGTCCAGAGCAGCCCCAGCTGGCACCAGAGCAGCCCCAGCCTGAGCACGCGGCCGTCCCTGAGTCCTCCGCTCTCCCTGATACGGCCACGGAGGCCGTCACCGAGCTGGCCGCTCTCCCTGATACGGCCACGGAGGCCGTCACCGAGCTGGCCGCTCTCCCTGATACGGCCACGGAGGCCGTCACCGAGCTGGCCGCTCTCCCTGATACGGCCACGGAGGCCGTCACCGAGCTGGCCGCTCTCCCTGATACGGCCACGGAGGCCGTCACCGAGCTGGCCGCTCTCCCTGATACGGCCACGGAGGTCGTCACCGAGCTGCTCGTTCTCCCTGATACGGCCACGAAGCACCCTTGGCCAGCTCTGTCGCCGCCGTCCAGGCTTTCTGCCCTGCTGCCGCCATCCAAGCCTTCTGCCCTGCCGCCTCTGCCCAGGCTACCAGAACCGTTGAGACCTGCCTGGTCAGTTCCTCCAGCGCCACCCTGGCTCTCAGCCAGGACTCCAGAACCGCTGGAACCAGCCTGGTCAGTTCCTCCAGCACCGCCCTGGCTATCTGTGGGGCACCCTGGATCTGACCCACCATCCCTCCCCCTGATCCTCCTCCTGTCCACCTCCCTCCTGAGTTGTGTTTTTGTTTTGTCTGGTGGAGCGTCTGGTAGCCGCTCCTTTGAGGGGGGGTAATGTCACGATCTATAGTGTGAGTGCCCTATCAGCCACTAGAGGGCACTCCATCCCGGACTCTCATTTCCACCCATGCATTCACTACATTACCCATAAGACACTTCCCTGGACTCATTAACCTCGTTCATTGCACTCAGCTGTTCTGTATTATGTTATTAGTGTCTGTCTATTTATACTGAGTTGTGTCTGTCCTTGGTTGTGGTTCGTTGTATTTTTGTTACGTGCACTTTTTGTTTCTCTGGCTTTTTGTATTGGACTGTTTTTGTGGAGTTTAACCTTTGCTTGTGTTTCTGGATTACATGCTTGGAGTTTCCTGTAATAAACATCGCTGCACTTGGATCTTACCATCTTGTTCTTGTGTGCACCGTGACAGTTGTCTATGTTAGACTTAAGGCTGGCAGGAGGATATATGATAACAAGAATAACCACAACACTTTCAATCTACTGTTTCCCTTAAGATAACAGGAGATTTGAAGAATGTGATTCAAATAATTCTGAACTTTCAGTGTATGATTTAAGATGAAAATGATGAAGAATAACTATCATATGAACCTGTATTAATGAGGAATAATGTGTGTTTGAAATTTGCAGTAGATTACCGTATAAAGTCAGTATAATACACTATAATCATAAGTTCTGATCTGTTTATACATGTACGTTTGTATAAAGAGTTTCAGCACTGACACAGACAGGACCCATGGATATCACATGTGACTCAAAAGTGTTTTAATAAAAAGTAGTAAATCTCATAATGATAAATGATACCTTTTTAAGTGTATCTTGTTACTGATCCTTGATCTGTATCTCTTCATTCTATATTAATAAATGAGAGAATAAAGAGACATTGTGGCATTTTCTTTTCCTCATATTTTCATGAATATTTCCCCAACAATGTTTGCTTTGAAACATTCATGATATTAAATTTATCAGACCTACCTGGATTTGTTTGTGTGTGCGCGATTTTTTGCGATGACTGAAATGCCTGATTTTGTGGTGGCAATTTCCAGAATGGTGGGCCTAATTTCCTTAGAATGGACAATATGACAAATCCTATAGACTAAACAAACCACAGCAAAACAAATACATGCTGATAAGTAAAAAGTTCTAAATAAACATAAGTAAAAAGTAAATAAGTAAACAGTAATATAATTAGAACAAAGAAAATGACAATAGGATAAATTAATTTCTGAAACACTTTGTTTTGGTTCTTGAGTCTAATTGGCTGAGAGCATTTTCCAGCTCTGTGATATTCTCCCAGTTTCACTGTTTGCATCACTCCACTTGCAGCGAATGTCATGGTGAGTTTTTTTAGGCGGGAATGTAGTTATTTAGACCTAAAATCTGTGACTCGTATTGTTACGACTCCTGAAAAGGTCTAGGGGTACAGGGGCATAACATTAAAAATTGACATTAAAAAGAAACACATAAACGATGTGTGGGACAAAGAACCACGAAGGTGAAAGAACAATGCAATTATTTATTAAGTGTGAATACAAGGTAACGGTATAAAGGTATGATGGTGAGCGTAAACAGACAAGAATAGTGGAAAATATATATAGTATTTACAGGAACAGACGTACAAGAGACAGGAAGGCGGGGAAGAAGGGACGAGAGTGGCGCCAAAGAAAAGAAAAATAACAAAACCAAAGCAGTCTAACTTATAAATATCCCCTAAGACTAACTACCAAAGAAAAATGTGGAAAAGAAAAGTCTTCAGCGTCCGAGACACCCTAACTAACCTATGCTGCCTAGCCAAAATCCAAAAGTACATGGGGTAACCTAATGTACTATACAAAGACAGCTCCTATGTGTTGCGATGTATGTCACGTGACGTTCTTACCTGTCCGCTTCTTCCCGGCCTGGTAACATAAATATCTCTGACAGATGATAAATAAAAGGGAAAAGAAACGAATATGTCGAACGAAGGCGAACGTGCACACAAAGCAAGCAACATGAAACAAAAGGGGATACAAAGATTAAAGCAGATGGCAGCAAAATAACTGTAACGAAACAATCAACAACAATGGGGCTTGTGGGTGGTCTGGCGTGCTCTTTTATTTGCAATGGTCTTTTGCGATTGGTGAAAGGATGGGCGGACGACGTCAGCAGATGATGAGTGACGCAGGCGCCTTTCTTAGGCGCCGCTCATTGGCTGAACCAATGAGCGGCGCCTAAGAAAGTGAAAGTGACAGGGAAAAGCAGAGAAGGGAAAAACAAATACACACAAAGCACAAGGACATAACACGTATATAAACATAGCACATATTTTACAACTTGTCCGGACACTTTCTCAGATGTGAGCTCCAAGCCGTCAGCGGCTGTTCAGTGCTCATGTACCCGCAGAGAACAGCTTCATCGCCAGTCCTTGGGGAATTTGCTGCTGGCTCTTATGTAGATAGTGGTTAAATATGAGCTATAAATCATTTTAGATATATTAAACAGGCAATCTTTGGTCTTATTAATCTATTGTTCCAGAGCAAATTGATTTGGGTTAAGGGTAAAATTAAGTTTCATAACTTTATATTTAGAGTATATTTAAAGGTGCCCTAGGATGCTTTTTCACAAGATGTAATATAAGTCTAAGGTGTCCCCTGAATGTGTCTGTGAAGTTTCAGCTCAAAATACCCCATAGATTTTTTTAATTAATTTTTTTAACTGCTTATTTTGGGGCATCATTAAATATGAGCTGATTTATGCTGTGTGGCCCCTTTAAATGCTCACGCTCCCCGCCCACGGAGCTTGCGCTTGCCTTAAACAGTGCCTAAACAAAGTTTACACAGCTAATATAACCCTCAAAATGGATCTTTACAAAGTGTTCGTCATGTTGAGAATCGCCTGTTCTTCAGAGGTCTTTTAAACAAATGAGATTTATACAAGAAGGAGGAAAAAATGGAGTTTGAGACTCACTGTATGTCTTTTCTATGTACTGAACTCTTGTTATTTAACTATGCCAAGATAAATTCAATTTTTCATTCAAGGGCACCTTTAATGAAGACATGTTTCGTCCAGTGTTTTTAAACAAATTTCTTGAATTAATGATTCTGATACATCAAATACATTTGAACAGTCACTGGTTACCACCTACTGGCAGAACAGTGTAATAACATTAGTTTCAAAGGTCATTTATTGCTGAAATCAGTGTATATTCGGACTATAAATTGTTATTGCAATACTTGCATTATTTTTTAATGTTTGCAACCCAGAAGTAGCAATAGTGTGTTGTTGAAAACACTTTGTGAAGCTGTTTAAAACATATAGCTTACATGACCACTGCTTTCAGCAGCAATGCAAAAGCAGGTTTAAATATTCTGGTATGATCGTAATTTCAGAGGTTTAATAGACATAACTGAATCATTGTCATTTAGGAATAAGATCGCATTCTTTTGATTAATCGTGCATACATAAGAGCTTAAGTATTTTTGTATGTCATGTTTTATACCAGACCTCAAAAGAAATTGACTATGGTGATATATGTGATCTCCACATTTTAAGTATTAAGGGAATGATGATCTGACCTGATCTTGTTCAGTCTTAAATCAGAAGATATTTGTTGGTAATACTTTACAATAAGGTTTCATTATCATTATTTAACTGCATTAGTTTACATCAACTAATAATGAACTGCACTTCTACAGCATTTATTAATATTTGTTAATGTTAATTTCAACATTTACTAATACATTATTAAAATCAAAAGTTGTATTTGTTAACATTAGTAAATGCACTGTGAAGTAAACAACCAACAAAAAGCTGTATTTTTAATGTTACCAAAGATTAGTAATTACAGTAATGTATTGCACATTGTTAGTTCATGTTAGAATATATATATTAACTAATGTTAACAAATAAGAACCTTATTGTAAAATGTTACCTATTTTTATATAAATTTCAACACAAAACGTATGACTAACGATAACTTAACGATAACTTTAAGAAACATTTTTTGTTTGTTTGTTTAGATAAATTGGGGTTTGACATGTAATGTGATGCAGTTAGACTAGGTTACATTTGATTAATATTATTAAATTGTAAAGAAATAAAATATTCATCTTTGTAGAAAGAATTCCAGGCGCAGTTCACTCTCGGCCAATAAGATTCCATGTAGCATTTTCATGGATCAGTCGTCTCTTCTGATTGGTTGATAACTTTTGACAGCGTTTAATTCAAAAGCAAATTAATTTCTGCTAGAGCACGGAGAGATTCGTGAGCGCACAGGTGCAGTTTGAGCACGCAGAACACAGTTTGAGCGCGCACACGCAATATCTGAGCGAGAGGAGAGGCAGTTCATAAGAGAGCACTGTATATTTGAGAGCCCGCGTCCAGTTTTGCGCGAGAGCAAAGGAAATCCACGCGCAAGCGGACAGATTTGCGCTCGCGCATTACATTGATGTGCTCTTGCGTCATAATAATGTGCTCTCGACAACAGTATAATAACACTATACTCCCGCCGTCTGTGACTGACATCTCAAGCGAGGACAGTACAGCAGTCACGGTACTTCTAACTCCTTAAGGTAAACGGATATAAAATGCACAAATAATGTTGAACAACAAATCTAAATAAAATTGAAATGGCTATATGGCTTAGTGATTATGAAAGTGCTGTGATGTGTGACTGACTGACAAGCACGAGTCTGGAGGAACAGGCGTTTATTTATTTATTCTCAGTGTTGAGAAACGTAGCCTACATGTGTTGCGTTATTGTTAATACTAGCTAAAGTACCTAATTATGTTACATAGCTTACTAATTTTATATGAAAACTAGCACATTAGTTACTTATGCATTTAAAAGTATCGTCTCAGAGCTGCGCGAGCTCTCTCTCTCTCTCATAAACACAAACGCGCGCGCGCACAAGAGATAGGGAAGATCATTGTAAAATGAAAATTGCCGTGCTTGGTTTAAAATTTGTTCTTGCTTGTGTTATTTTTCTGTCAGAAAACCCGTGTTTTTAAGATTAGGTAAATGACAGACGCTTTAGTTTACACAACCCCTCGTTATTGATATTCTTGAATACTCGATGCGTTTTGCTCTTATTGGTCCTTTCTATTCATTGCCAACTGTTCTATAAATATGTTTGTATTGGCTAACCTTTATTCAGCGAATGTTTGTCTTGTTTATAATTGACAAAACAGCACGTTACAAATAGAAACCATTTTTTTCTGTGGGATTTTAGTATCATATTTGGATATTGGAATAATAAATAAAGTATTTGAAATGAATCACATGTAAACTCAATGTTTACTGTTTTCTAAGGGTTTCTTAATTTTAGACTAGTTGTCATTACAAAACCTGTATAAAAGACCGTCAGGTTAGTTGTATGTAAATATAGCCTACTTGAAATTGCAAAAATTCCATATTATGTTTAGTCCATATTAAATATATGAATGCGATTCACTTGTGGTTGTCAGTTTATATAAGCACACATTATGCAATGCAATATTAATCATGAATTTAAAAAATCCTTTTGAGGCGGTGTAGTGAAATTTTTAAGTTTAAATTTAAAAAAAAACTTTAACAGTCAAAATTAGATTAACGAAGATGGGTGTGTGTGTGTGTGCTTTGTGTATTGTATTCTGAAAAAAGTAAAAAATTATATGATTGAACACATGGATTGGAACACTGGATTGAACACATCTATATGTGAATTTTTCACCTGATGTATTGCACTTATATGTATCACTTGGCCATAAACATTTATCTACTTTAAAAGAAAAGAGGACTCTGACTGAAACACCACCATCATCCCTGACCGGTCATGCAGTGGAACTGTGGATCCAGTAAAAATAGCCTGTGACTGAAGAACTTGTAGCCCAGCTTCAAACTTTTAGTCAAACAATCTCACAACTATGGAAGAGACATACATGTATATTTCTCTGTACTGAATGTTGTGCTCCTTCATACTTGAGATTGCCAGTTTATGATCTTCATATGTAACAGGTACAATATAATTTATCATGGTCATTTTATACAGATTTTATTTCCAAAAGATTCAGAAACTTTCGAAACTTTCATTAAACGTTTTAATAAACTGTAGCAACTGATGAATCTTTTAATTCTGACATAAAACAAGAACATTAATAATATATAGCAGGGCGTTATTCATTGAATGTGTGTATAGTCAGCAGAATACAAATTAATAGTAACAATGCATGACTTTCAGCCTCTTGTTGAAACAACTGTCAAATTGGACGGTGTGAAACATGACGGAAAGAATTACAGTAGGAATGGTAAAGTCAGGGTACTGGTTGTCTCTGCAACTTCATCGGCCTCGGAAATCTGAAACAATAAAATACATATATATGCAGCTTAAAACAAACAAAAAAAATGTAAATGTTGTCAATGTCATTACATATTTTATCACATAAGTTGAATGTGTGTGTTCGTGACATGCAGTACAGGTACAAACACACTGCTGTGACTAGGGGTGTGCAACACTGACAAAAAAATTATGATCAATCAGATTTTATCGATAACGATAATTAGATGATATTTTGCTGAGTGTGTTACTGTGCTGGTACCTTGGCAGGTTTGGGACTGTCATGGACAGGTGACTCAGGACAGTTTTTAATATTCTTCATATTCTGCGTGATGGTCAGTTCACAGCAGTAACAGTTTTTCAATACATTTAAATTTATTTTCATTTTTACCTTTATAAATCCATTCTTCAAACCTAATTATACATGCATAATCTTTAATGCCAATTTCATAAATGTAATCAAATTTGATCTGAAGAAAGTGGCGGACTTTAAGTACCTGGGCTCCACCATCAGCTCAGATGGCAGCATCACAACAGCATGAAATGGAGTCAAGTCACTGGAGTGCTTTGCGATCGGAAAATGCCAGACAGGCTGAAGGGCAAGATATACAAGACCATCGTCCACCTGGTGGCACTCTATGGATCTGAGTGTTGGCCAGCCACATCTGCACATGAACAAGCCCTCCATACTATGGAGATGAGGATGCTCAGATGGAGCCTCGGACTCACCCGATGGGACCGTGTCATGAATGAAGACATCCGGAAGCGACCTGGTGTGGCCCCCATTGTGGACAAGATGCTTGAGGCAAGACTGCGGTGGTATGGCCATGTGATACGAAGCGAGGAGTCATCAGTGGCCAAGATTGCCATGCGCTTTAAGCCAGAGGGCCGCCATCCACGCGGACGTCCGAAAAAGCGGTGGATGGATCGAATAAAGGAAGACATGAAGTTGGTCAACGTATCCCCCGAAGATGCTCTAGACCGCGCCAAATGGAGAAGACAATGCCGAAAAGTGGACCCTGCACCACAGCAGGAACAATGCTAGGAGGAAGAAGAATCAAATTCAATTATAATAATAAGACACTAGGAGGACTGTCACCAATCAAACAAAATTCATCTTTGCAGTAGAGGAAACAGAAGCTGCATCTGAAGTGGCATTTAGATGCATTTACACAGACAGTTTAATACAGCTCTGAGGTGACAAATGAATAACCTGCAGTTACAAATGCATAAATAATGTTTTGGTGTGAACATAAAATATTGAATATTGATATTTGATATGATTAAAAACATGATTAGGTATAAAACTGCCACTAGGTGGCAGCAAGTCATCGTTAATGACTGAGTCATTGAGATTCAAACTAGGGCTGGGCGATATATCGCATGTGATTGTCACGCGCATTTCGTCAGTAAAGCCGGTTCCCTGATTACCGCTAAATCGCCATCACCTGCTTTCAAATGGAGCGGCATTTAATAGACAGAGCCGTAGTTCACTGACAAGCTATGCAATATCGCGTTCATTATCGAAGGCGATTCATCTGCGATATGAATGCGATATTACGTAGCTTGTCAGTGAACTACGGCTCTGTCTATTAAATGCCGCTCCATTTGTAGTCTACATATTTGCAGTCTAAAGTCTATTGGACAGTTTAAACAATTATGCAAGTTGTCTTTAAATATAAGAGAACGTTAATTCAGTTGATTCAGTACATTACTAGAAACCGAGAGCACAATCATGTTGATTTTTATAACGGTTTTAATGCTCAATGTGTGGGCTATAACAGCAGATGATGTACTTTCACCAAACATAAACATCCTTGAAGAACTGGAGAAAATAAAGAGCATGGAAACAATAATGAAATCTCTGGAGACTGAAATGGAGCAACTAAGAACAGAAAACAAAGGTAACGTGATGGACACTACATACATGACAGGGTAGACCCAGAATAAAATGAAATGCAATAATCTGCATATTTATAACACCATATTGCTCATACTGTGATGCCAGCTGTCTAATCTACTAGTTTGACAAAGATTAAGAAAGTGAATCTATATTTCTTCAACTCTTTAAGAACACTTTGGAATATAGACATGAGAAGATACTCAGCAGATTATTGCTCAAGTGAAAGCACTTCAAAAAATGAAAATGTGTAAAAAATGAAAAATGTACTAAATATTTCATAAAAAAATATATATTTTGTAAAATTATTTTTACTGTAAAATTACTATCAAATCTAACCAATTTGTGTTTGAAATTTTAAGTTGATATCACAAAAATGTAAGTTCCCATGAGATTTTGTTTAGGCACTGTACCAAAAATAGCCACCAGGTGTCACCGACATTATATTGATTTTTTTTATGCATTCTCTAATAAGTCTGGCCAATCACTGCTTAAATCACTACTAAGTGCAGTACTTACAGAACTGACCACCACTGTTACAGAGCAGAAAGAAAACATCAGAGCTTTAGAGACGCAACAGACGTTTATCCTGGAAGAGCTCAACAAGAAAAATGAAGGTGCTTCTCCAAAACATTCACTCTTTTATCAATGATCCTCAAAGTAAAACACCAATGTAATACATTGTATAGTGTAAATGTTAGTGTAAAGTTGAGTGTATACTGTGTAAATTGTGTTATCTATTACAATAATCAGTGTAAATGTCATTTAACAGAATCTTTATTCCTTCACAGAAATTTCAAATCTTACTCTGAGTCAAGTGGAGGAGTTGAGAAAGGAAAATAGAGGTGAAAGTGTGCTTGAATGATGTTAAATTCAGTGTATTCATTCTCAGTGTAATACAGTAATATATCACAATATTGCTTATGTTTTTCAATAACAGACAGAGAAATAGCTTTTTCAGCTTCACTGCTGGAATCTGGCAGTGAATATTTTGGTCCTTTTACCACTGACATCACACTAACCTACAGGAACGTCATCACAAACATAGGGAACGCCTACAACCCAATTACAGGTAATTATCAATGAAATGGAGTCATAAACTCAGTTTATAGTAATGAAAACCTTCTGCTCCATTCAGACCTCTCTGCAGTTGTGTAATGTGTATAAGAGAATTAAATCATCTGCCATGTTTAAAAACTATTACACGGTGTGTTTGGTAATTAAGAAATCATACAGGAATCAGCTGATTCTGTATCTCTTGTTATTTGATTTAGGTGTTTTCACAGCCCCACTGAAAGGAGCGTACATGTTCAGAGTCTCTGTATATGGTTATGCCTCAACTATAGCATCTGTCTTCATTTTTAAGAATGAACAGCGTGTGGTTATAGCTCATGGTGATCAGGCTCAAGGAACGTTAAACTCCTCGAATGGAGCTGTGTTGATCCTGGAGGTTGGAGATGTTGTCTATGTGAAACTTTGGGCTGGTAAGAGGATATTTGATAACCAGAATAATCACAACACTTTCAGTGGTTATCTACTGTTTCCCTTAAAGTAACAGGAGATTTGCAGAAAGTGATTTCAATAATCCTGAACCTTCAGCACATAATTTCAGATGAAAATCATGAAGAATCATTAACATATGAACCTGTATTAATGAGGACTAATATGTGTGTGTAACAGGTATACAAAGTGTACTGTTAAATACATATATTGTTATAAGTCACACAAAATAGTTTATTTTCATATACCTGCTATAAATGCCTGATTGATATGGCTGTTTTCTCCATTTAATTGTGGTGATGTCATCATGAGCCAACATAATTTCCTGTGCTGTCCCCTCCTCTTCCTCTTAGCATTGTAAATCCATGGAAGAGGTGAGCTGTTATCTGACTCCTGATAATCTTAATTAATCTTTATTGTAATTAATGCTTTTATGTCTTTATTTTCACTCCAATTTATGTGTATAATGTTATTTTACTTATCTGTGTGATTATTTTTGTCATTTTGGACTGTTTGATATATATTTTTGTCTAATATATGTAAATGATCACATGGTGACAAGTGTACATCATATGTTTTATAGAGCATGATAAGGACGAATCACTTATAGAGGCTGCGTTCCTGTTTTTTGTGTATCAGAGTAAAAAGATCGAGTGAATTTGCCTCCTGCTGTCCCGTGTCTGTCTCCACAATGCTACACGACACAACGCAGATCAAGTTTTTGGGTCATTCCTGTTATACAGTGACTTTTCTGTCTATTTACTCATATTTTCTCTAAAATGAGTCGCATATTTTTAAGAAATGGCTTAAATTGTATATTTAGATCTTCTTTATCACTTAAACAGAGATAATAGACATTAAAAATACTATTTTTTCCATTATTTTTAACAATTTTATTCAATTACTGTGACCCTGAAGTCATCTTCCACCCTGTTAGTATTTACTTTCTCTCCTTCCAAAACCGACTGCAATTTCATTGAGACCATTTTCAAGAAGTGACATCATTTCCTTTTATTGCTGGAATTCAACTGTATAAACTGAGGTTAGCTTCAACTCTCACTCCTTACTGTTGTTTTTTTTTTTTTTTTTTTGAAATGTTATCCTGCTTGTCCCACCCCAAAAAAATAACCATATGCACAAATAAATAGAATGAGATCCACAAACATATGTCAGGAATTTCACAAAAATAGCATCAAGACTGCAGACAAATCCACAAATAGGTCGACTCCACCCACCGACTACTCAAGCCAATCAGATAGCAGTCACATTGCGCTGACCAATCGCAGCACACTCTCGCTACAACCAATCACGTTTTGCGGTCTCATCCTGCATTAGGAAGTACAGGATTCTTAAACATTGGTACATGTTAATGATGTTTAAGATGTTTAAAATGTAGATTTCATTAGACTGTGTGTCATGCCAAGCCAAACTATTATATTTTATGCGCCATTTGAAAATGACAGAGAAACAGTGCTCTCTGTTATGGGGACAACGCTATGGATACAGACGTGTTACGGAAGCGTCACGTTATTCAAGATAGAACAAAGAGCTTCAGCTATTAACTAACTGAATTCAACATGCGAGTTCGTGAGATAGACGAAACTGTTGTCACACAACAGCCAACAGTCAAACAGTTTAATGACACATGAGCAGCAAACCAGCTATTACGCAATAGGCCCATGAGTAATATTTTAAACATTAATTAAATGTTTTAACATTACCAATGTTTGTAGAGAAGATATAGCCTACCTGAGTTCTTTTTAAATGTGTGACAGGTTTTTGAATTCCAAATAGATTATGCATTTCATTTAAAAGTCAAATGTCCAGCAGTCAAACACTTGATCAAACAAATAATATTTCAAATTAATCAGACTTAACAGTTTGTGATTGTAAAAATTATTTACAGCATCCAAAATAATTTCAAAAATGTATTTTTCAGCATTGTAACATTTTTATTTGCATTATCCACTCATAAAAACCATAGTACATGCCGCAGTGATTTCCCTTCACTCTTTAGTAAAGAAATATAACATGCCAGCATGTGCCCAAAGGAGGCCCAGAGGGCCTACCTGTCCCACACGGTGCCAGCTAGTGGCCACTAAAGTTCTAGGAGCAAAATAGAACCAAGTTACGAACAAGGTAACTACTTAGCTCAACTAGAGCTGAAGGAGAGACCATGCTCAAGGAAGTAAATGCATAAAAAAATCGAACAACAGATCGGTTTAACACAAGAACTCACCCTGAGAGGCAAGCCACTCAGAAACCGTACTCAGTAAAAGCACCTTTTACTCTCAAAGTGAGAGGAGTACACAGCCGAACTCCAGCATGATACACAGGAGGCCTCTAAGGCCTATGACTTGTAAACACGTGGCGTCAGCTAGTGGCAATCACAACCCATCCATGGTGATGAGTCAACTAGAAACCAACACAAAACTGTGCCAACATGCAAACTGAAAGGAGGCCCTGGTGAGGCCTTCAACTCCAAAAGCACATGGCAACAGCCAGTGGTAGTTTCATGACCGAACCAGCCAGCAGGCCAAGTACTCGGTAAAACTACCTTAAAGGTGCCATTGAACGTTTTTTTACAAGATGTAATATAAGTCTAAGGTGTCCCCTGAATGTGTCTGTGAAGTTTCAACTCAAAATACCCCATAGATTTTTTTAAATTAATTTTTTTAACTGCCTATTTTGGGGCATCATTAACTATGCACCGATTCATGCTGCGGCCCCTTTAAATTGCGCGCTCCCCACCCCCCGACCTTTCGGCTATAATACAGTGCATTTACAAAGTTCACACAGCTAATATAACCCTCAAATGGATCTTTATAAGATGTTCGTCATTCATGCTGCATGCATGCGTCGGATCATGTGAGTATAGTATTTATTTGGATGTTCACATTTGATTCTGAGTTTGAGGCTATGCTCTGTGGCTAAAGCTAACATTACACACTGTTGGAGAGATTTATAAAGAATGAAGTTGTGTTTATGAATTATACAGACTGCAAGTGTTTAAAAATGAAAATAGCGACGGCTCTCTTGTCTCCGTGAATACAGTAAGAAACGATGGTAACTTTAACCACATTTAACAGTACATTAGCAACATGCTAACGAAACATTTAGAAAGACAATTCACAAATATCACTAAAAATATAATGTAATCATGGATCATGTCAGTTATTATTGCTCCATCTGACATTTTTCGCTATTGTCCTTGCTTGCTTACCTAGTCTGATGATTCAGCTGTGCACAGATCCAGACGTTAATACTGGCTGCTCTTGTGTAATACCTCGATCATGGGCTGGCATATGCAAATATTGGGGGCGTACATATTAATGATCCCGACTGTTACGAAACAGTCTGTGTTATGTTGAGATTCGCCTGTTCTTCAGAGGTCTTTTAAACAAATGAGATTTACACAAGAAGGAGGAAACAATGGAGTTTGAGACTCACTGTATGTCATTTCCATGTACTGAACTCTTGTTATTTAACTATGCCAAGGTAAATTAAATTTTTCATTCGATGGCACCTTTAACTCTTAAACAAGAGGAGTACACACTCCACCACAGTACTCTACAAGAGGCCTGACCTAGGGCCTGCTCTTACAGAGGTGGGCGTGGCCAATGGCGGTACGAGTCATACAAGACTAACACAAACTGTGCCAACATGTAATCTAATAAATCACATAATCACAGGGTACAATGAAATGCTAACATGGTCTAAGGGAGGCCTACAAGGCCTACAACCTCAAACAGACACGAGCATAAACCTGTGGCAGTGATAACGTACGTGAGCAAAACTCATGACCACACACCAACAGCGCCCGTAAACACAAGCTGCAACTAGAAGGAGGCTAAACAACAAAGAACGAACAACAACTACAGTTATATGTAATACAGCTGCTGTGGCAATGATCACATAGAGGGAGCTAACAGAGATCAAACTAAAAGTATGACTCTCCACACTCAACCTGAGTGTGCAATCCAACAAGTGATGCACTTAGTGAAACACATAAACTCTAGCCAGGGAGTACAAAAAACACCACATCCTTAAATAGAGGCTAACAACAGCCTACTATTATGAGAACAGGTGCTAACCTGTGGCAGCACTAGAGTAAGCTCACATACATGTAGGGCAAAGTTTAGAACCCAAAGCAAACAAATGTTTTGTAAATACATACCATCCGTTAAAGAGGATAAATGTTCTCACCAAACAGAATTATAGATCTGTACTGCACCCTAGAGGATGGAAACTAAAAAGCTAGCACCGTAGCTCAAACTTGAATGAAATTCAAGGGGCTCAGGGGAAACAAAATCATAGCATGATCAAAGTTCTAGAAAGTGGGGCCTAGCATGCACTGCATAAACTTATCTACGCAAAGATAAGGGCCTACCACCTGAGAAACAGCACCAGGGAGGATAATAACAGCCTGCTACCTTAGCTGTTAACCTCAGCCATTGCACCTACATAAACAAGGGGAAATGGGCATGCAGCCTAACAACTCCCTCGGGAGGAGGCCAGAACTAGAAACTATACAACCTAACAAGGGATAGTAATACAAAGGGTGGTTTATAACAATAAACACCTAAACCTAGTCCTAACCTGAGCCGCTAAGCTGTGGGCCTATGGGGCCACACGCATCGCAACGCCTGGGCTTCACCTCTGAATCTCCATAGATAAGAGGAAATAAAGCGAAGCTCAACAAGCAAACAATGTCAGGCGCCCGATTAAGGCCGACCTAAACATAGATACTAACCGAAGTGACGAGTGCTAACTCAGACTACTCTAGCAAACAGCAGATGAGAAGCTGCTCTAAACAACAGGTGTCTAAGAGGCAGCCATTTTGTGGCCTGCACAATATATCGTTCTAGCCAACCTATCAAACTCCTGTTTGCCCAAAAACCCCTCTTACTTTTTCCGATTACATACTCAGGAAGTTTGCTTGTTGTTTATTTACTCATTTATTTCATAATTCACGGGAAATGACGCGGACGATATGTGAATCAGTGTATATCATTTTGCGAGCAACTGGTGATCAAAAAAATGCCACGTCGCAATATTGAAAATATTTCCATTTTAAACCATGAAGGTGAGCCAGTTGATATCACACAAACAATGTGCAAACTTTGCGTGAAAGTTATGCGGACCGTGAAGAAGTCTGACTAGAGAACAGTAGCGGCTTAGCGCTAGTTTATGATAACCATTTAGCTTTATATTCTAATCGCTGAACACATCAGACACACTTTTGGCAGAATTCGAATGTCCTTGCGTTATTCAGCCTGAGGGTGGCGCTCTAATGATGATTGACAGACTTTAGTACACACACAGAATCTTAGAATTGTAGTATTTATTGCTTCCGAATTTTGTTTTAGAATATTGTTTATGTAGGAATTCGAGTGAAGAAAAAAGTCATGTCTATTTTCAGAACAAACATAAACAACAGAACTACTATAAAAGCTATTCACATGAGCACATTTAAATTAAAAGGTTTATACTCTCATTAATTTGATGCGCTACTCCACATAGGAAGAACAGACATGCCAAACAGTTACTGACCTGATGCAGACACATATCTGAGGCGGACTGATATCGTCTTGGTCTGGAGCGAGGTGTGTTTAAAGGATTAGTCCACTTTTAAATAAACTTTTCCTGATAATTTACTCACCCCCATGTCATCCAAGATGTCCATGTCTTTCTTTCTTCAGTCGAAAAGAAATGAAAGTTTTTGATGAAAACATTCCAGGATTTTTTTCCATATAGTGGACTTCAATGGGCACCAAACAGTTGAAGGTCAAAATTAGTTTCACTGCAGCTTCAAATTGTTCTACACGATCCCAGATGAGAAATAAGGGTCTTATCTAGAGAAACAATCAAATTGTATGTATACATGCATATATATATATATATATATATATATATATATATATATGAAGAGTTCAGATGCAAAAGCCGCTAAACGCCATCTCTGTCAAAAATGAGATAATGACATTGAACGAATGCTTACGGCACGTAGTACACGTTCAACAAATCACGTGCTTCAAATCCTCTAAATCGCAGCGTCAGCCCATTCAGAAATATCGGTTTGTTGGCAAAAGCCTCTAGACGCCACTTCCCTTTGGCAGCAAAAGCCGCTATATTCCGAGAACCAATCAGAAGGCGCGAATCGAATCATATGATTCCGAGCGGTTTCAATATAGCGGCGCGCTGAGGAGATTTTTTTAGAGTCAGATTCAGATTGAGATTTTTAAAATAAAAGATGGAGTACGATGAAATGGATCAGCCTGTCCTACTAATATTGAATGGCAGAAGAAAACGTTATTTACCTCAAAACTCTGCCTGTAATAAGGCAAAATAGCCTACAGTGGAAATGGCTTGGTCGCAATTGTATCATGCACTCATAACAGTTCTTTGTGCAGTGCCGTTACTTTGAAGGAATCGGATTTATTATACATCAAACAACAGCTCTATTTCGCCAAAGACAAAGTCAAACAAGATGCTATTCTTCTGTCTCATATGGAATCTGTGCCATATAAATGGAGGAGGCAAAAAGTGGAGGCTGAATAGAAGAGACGTGTTAGATCCCTGTGTAAAGAGATTTGTCTACTGTTTAGTTTTTAAGTGATAAGTGCTCTCATCTTTTTCAGGGTTTTTAGTTGCATCTTTAGTGATTTTTCAACTATTTACCATGTCTTGTCCCAAATAGGTGGATTTAGAGGTTTTTGCAAAAAAAGCACAAGTGGATTTAGCTGGTTTTGACGCAAAAGAAAATCGAACTTGTTAAAAACCAATAAATTGTCTAGAGTGACATTTTTGAAAAAAAGTTATTTTATTCACTAGCTAATAACTGTATCATTACCTTTAAAATGAAACTCCTGAACTTGATCGTAAAAGCCTGGTAAAAAATGCACATTTTAAAGAAAAGAAGTCTGATGGATTTAGAGGGTTTTGCATCTGAACTCTTCATATATATATATATATATATATATATATATATATATATATATATATAGGAGTTGGAAGACGAAGAGGAGAGGGTAGATCGCCTTTAAATTGCCTTTTTACAGCTGCGGGATCGATTACAAACGCAACAGTGTTTACAATTGATCACCCATCTCACTCTCGCTTCTTCCTCCTCCCGTCTGTCTGGGCTCAGATACAAATCTGAACAGCTAATCTCAAACATGTAGATCAGGAAGGAATGGAAAAGCTTATGGGAGCTGCAGAGCTTATGGACAGAAAGGAACCGCTCGTCGAGCCGTCCGCGTGCAGCCCCTTTCTTAACACACCCTCGCGGCAGCCGCAGCGTGCCAGAAGCGCGTCCCATTAACACCAGCAGCTTCGCATACACAGCAGCCAGAAGAGCGCTCGCTGCCGGACCGGGGAAGCCGAGAGAGAATACATCTCTCTCAAACTTCCCAACGAGCTCACCTGCAAGCCTCATGATTGCAGCCGCCATTTTGCCTCAGCAAAAACGGGGCCAGAACCACCAGGCACAGATGCAGACAGCTCCTCCCTCGAGAAGAGTGCCGAACGAGAACGGAGCATCCCGATAGGGAGACGCTCACAGTGAACAACAGACAAACACACAGACAGCGCCCTCAAGCACTGTCTATGCGCTCTCCTCTCCAGACAGAAAACCTCCCAGAAATGTGTATATCAAGTGTCAAAACCCTGCGACACGGAAGAACACACTCTCTTGAAACGTTTATAACTCGTCTGGTTTTCGTGGTCTTTGCTGAAGATCTGTTGTGTCGACGAGGTCTTCACAGCGGATCTGTCTCTAGAGCTTGTTTAGTTGTCATGTTCTCTGCTGACATTCAGGGCTGTTTGTTCATCTCAACCATCTGTTCTGACAGACTAATTTTAGCATAAATGTCATTCTTCTTAGGATGAAACAAGTATATTGGATGTTGAAGGTAGTGTTTTTGGTTCTAGTTTACCTTATGTTAGGGCTGGGCGATATATCGCATGCGATTGTCACGCGCATTTCGTCAGTAAAGCCGGTTCCCTGATTACCGCTAAATCGCCATCACCTGCTTTCAAATGGAGCGGCATTTAATAGACAGAGCCGTAGATCACTGACAAGCCACGCAATATCGCGTTCATTATCAAAGATGAATCGCCTTCGATAATGAACGCGATATTGCGTTGCCTGACAATCCTAACAATCAACAAGAGATGGGTCTTTAATATAGATTTAAAAAGACAAATTGTGGGCCCTGATGTATAAATGCTGCGCTCGAACAAAAAAGGCACTGAAATGTGCGTACTCAATTTTCCACACAACATACCAGAGCTCTAGACCGTGCGTATACACTTATTGGAGTGAGCGAAGTAATGACCTAAACAGAATGATTATAAACTCTGTTTTCCATTTAAACATTTAAATTTCCACATTTAGATTAAATATATCACTCTCCTTAATGCTAAGTTAAGCACCGAAATTACATAAAAATCATTATCCAGAAGTTACAACATTTTATATTAATTGAAATAGAAATA
Source organism: Ancherythroculter nigrocauda (assembly GCA_036281575.1). Taxonomy (NCBI): domain Eukaryota; kingdom Metazoa; phylum Chordata; class Actinopteri; order Cypriniformes; family Xenocyprididae; genus Ancherythroculter; species Ancherythroculter nigrocauda. The sequence continues at coordinate 39,098,882 of VTFQ01000011.1, read as the reverse complement.
TTTGTAGTGGATGCGCTGCTTTTGAACACTTTTCAAAGTGTTTTAATGTTTTAACTACAGCGAGGATTGCTTGGCGCATGATAATTATGCTTTAAATTGTGTTCTAAACAGCAGAACTCATGTGTGTGCTGCTGGTGTCGTACACAGACAGACAGTAGCCTAAAGAGAACCAGTGTCATGGTCTTCCCTATATTATGAAAAATGCCATTGTATTTAAAGGCTAGATTTAGAAGGAAACGGTAAGATCAAACGTTTTATTTTTAAAATGTTTGTCAGTGATGCGCACAATAGTTGTACAATAATTTACATTGCAAAAATAAGGCAGTATATCTGTTTCAATTAAAAATATAAACATCCTAAAATATAGGCTATGTTTACTTTATAGGCAAAATTGCAAACATTTGATTAAAAAAAAAAAAAAAAAAAAAATTGGCTACTGGAAATGAATTAAAATAACTCTTCACTGAAAACATTCTGAACAGTATTTTTTATGATTTAATTTTTTCTAAAACGATTGTTACAATACAGAAGGGTCGGAGACTGGAGATCACAGTTAACGAAGTTTATTAGAGACACATCAGAGTAAACAGTAGTGCAGGTGAGTATAAGGTGAACTTTGGAGTGAATGATGAGATGTAGATGAATGATACTGTCCTTTGTGTTTGTAGAGGTGACGATCCTGGATGATGGTGGAGACGAACAACGCTGGAGACAGGTAAGTAGATCGCTAGGAGACCTTGAGGTAAGCATGAAGGTAAGTCTAGATGCGAACAAGACCGGACAGTGACTGAGTGAGTCACTACTGAGTGATCAGTACTCAGGAGATGGAGTGCGCTGTGGAGTGTGTTGGAGCCTGGCGTGTCTGTGACAAAGACAAGGAGAGTGAATGATTTTTAGCAATGTAATGTGATGGCATTTATTGTCATTTTCCTAATGTCTTGTACAGTTAAACAAGGTGTCACGTGGATGGGAATATGCATGGAAATTCAATTCAATTCACATTTATTTGTATAGCGCTTTTCACAATACATATCGTTTCAAAGCAGCTTTACAGAGAATGCATGTCAACATCACAATTTAAAGAAGAATGCAGTTAGCTAACAATGTAATAATTTAGGCAATTAATTTACAAACACTGTAAGCAATTTACTTGAAGGTAGAAGCAATGAGCTCATGAAAATAATGAATTACACATTAACAATAATTAGGATATATAGAAATTTAGTAATGTGCATGTTGATCCAGATGTTGCATCTTCTGAAGTCCTCGCAGGAGTCTGCACCGTCTCTTCATAGGTGTTGGTCATCTGAGGTCTTCTTAACCCTTTGATGCATAACATGGGTCAAAAATGACCCGGCTGAGTTTTTATTTTCTATATCTTTGCAAGAAATTAATTTCATCATTCAGTATTCCAGGTATTCCTCAATTAACTTGTTTTTGATCATAACAAATCCTCATTTTAATTTTTTCTTTCTTACTTTTTTAATAAAAATCATTTTTGTATCACTACCCTTCTAATGCACAACATGGGTCAAAAATGACCCGTATTCATTTCCTATGTAATTTCAATCATGGCTGAGTGTTTCTTTGCTGAATCTTTAAAAGAAATGTATTTTATCATTCATTTATTCCAGGTATTCCTTAAATATCTTGTTTTTGATTGTAAAAAATCATTATGTTCATTTTTTCTTTCTTACTTTATAAACAAACACAGTTTTTGTTTGTCTACATCAATTTTACACACATGGGTCAAAAATGACCCGTATTCATTTCCTATGGTATTTCAGTCAAGACTGAGTGTTTATTTGCTGAATCTTTGAAAGAAATGTATTTTGTCATTTATTTATTCCAGGTATTCCTTTCTTACTTTATAAACAAACACAGTTTCTACATCAATTTTACACACATGGGTCAAAAATGACCCATATAGAAATCTTTAATATTTGCAAATTTTTGCAAGTAGGAACATATTTACTACAGACAACTGTCTTAACAAGGCTACTTTTGTATATTTGATGGATGTAAGTCTTATTATATTTAATATATTAGGCTATATATTTCATAATTTTTAATTTTTTGTCATAAATCAATGCAATTGGTCACCCTTTAAGTCTATCAGTGTTCCTGAAAAGTAACAGTTTTGGACATATACAACATGGGTCTAAAGTGACCTGAATGAGTTATTACTTTCTATATCGCATATATTACAATAAATTAATTTTATCATTCATTATTCCATCTATTACTCAATAAACAAATCCTTATTTTAATTTTTCCTTTCTTTTTGAATGATTTTTCTTTTTGTGTCATTACCATTCTAAAGGCCAAAGTATACTTCACTTTTGTATGCGTACGTGAGGATCAGCATACAGATTTTTGTAACTTTTTATAATTTCCGCCGGATTTCTGTAACTGTGTATGTGCAACCTGCACATACACATTTAAATTGTGTTTGTGCGCAAAGTATACTTTCAGCTTTTTTTACAGTGATGTCATCATCCACCTCAGTTCTGTTGAGGACCAGCCGCTAACACTCTAGATAAAGAAAATCAAAAGCACAAGAATATTCAAATATTCAAATTCAAATACACTTATTATATATTTTCACTGTTGGACAGAAACCTTGTTCAAAACTGTTACTTTTTAGGAACACTGATAGATGTAAAAGGTGACCAGTATCATTGGTTTATGACAAAAAATAAAGATTATGAAATATCATATATAGCCTATTATATTAAATATAATATGACTTTCATCCATCAAATATACAAAAGCAGCCATGTTGAGAGGTGAAATGTGTAGTGGATGAATAGTTGTCTGCAGTAAATATGTTCCTACTTGTGTAAATTTGCAAAGGTTTCTATATGGTTCATTTTTGACCCATGTGTGTAAAATTGATGTAGAAATACAAAAGCTGTGTTTGTTTATAAAAAAAGAAAGAAAAAATAAACACAATGATTTGTTAAAATCAAAAACAAGATATTTAAGGAATACCTGGAATAAATAAATGATAAAATACATTTCTTTCAAAGATTCAGCAAATAAACACTCAGTCTTGACTGAAATACCATAGAAAATGAATACGGGTCATTTTTGACCCATGTGTGTAAAATTGATGTAGACAAACAAAAACTGTGTTTGTTTATAAAGTAAGAAAGAAAAAATGAACATAATGATTTTTGTCAATCAAAAACAAGATATTTAAGGAATACCTGGAATAAATGAATGATAAAATACATTTCTTTTAAAGATTCAGCAAAGAAACACTCAACCGTTATTGAAATTATATAGGAAATGAATACAGGTCATTTTTGACCCATGTTATGCATTAGAAGGGGTTTTCATAGCTTGTGCATCAAAGCGTTAAGAGGCTGGATCCAAACTGAAGCTGATGTCCTCTCTAGTCACTAAAACAGAAAAGCAAATGGAGAACAATTAGCGTAGCTGCTGTTCATAACATTAAGCAAAGATAGTCATGTGCAATTGATCTGATATGAGATGCATTATGTGAATGCTTGGCTAAAGAGATGCGTCTTTAATCTAGATTTAAACTGGGTGAGCGAGTTTGAGCCCCGAACATTATCAGGAAGGCTATTCCAGAGTTTCAGAGCCAAATGTGAAAATGCTCTCCCTCCTTTAGTGGACTTAACTATCCTAGGTACAACCAGAAGTCCAGAGTTTTGTGATCTTAAAGAGCGTGAAGGATTGTAGGGCGATAGAAGATCAGTTAAGTACACAGGAGCTAAACCATTTAGAGCCTTATAGGTCATTAGCAATACTTTATAATCGGTTAATAGGTAACCAGTGTAGAGATGATAAAATTGGTGTTATATGATCATATTTTCTTGACCTGGTAAGAACTCTAGCAGCTGCATTTTGTACTAATTGTAGCTTATTTATTGAGGAAACAGGACAACCAGCTAATAATGCATTACAGTAATCTAGTCGAGACGTCATGAAAGCATGAACTAACTTTTCTGCATCAGAAATAGATAACATATTCCGTATCTTAGCAATGTTTCTGAGGTGGAAGAAGGCTGTTTTTGTAACATATGAAATATGATTTTCAAAGGACAAGTTGCTGTCTCATATAACACCCAGGTCTTTAACTGTCGAGGATGGAATAACAGTACATCCCTCTAAATGCAGAGGCATGATATGCAGATGACGTAATGCATAATAAAACTAGGTGTTGTAAGCTCCATATGTGGTGATTTCTGGGAGGAGACGGGGTGGAGATTCATGTATGCACAATCTTCAGCTAAATGGGTTTTATAAAGATAATTTTGCGCAGGTTCTGGCATAAGCATGGTTTTATAAATCTGAAAACTTTTGAAAAATCTGGCTTTTATGCGTACGCACACTTTCAGGATGAAATCTACGGAAAGTTTTATACATGAGGCCCCTGAACAACACTAAGACTTACCTTTCATCCGCCCTTTTAATTTGCTGCCAGTTGCAGCCGCCTCTTCATGGTCCCCTCATCCTCCATTTCAGTGTGGTTTCCCTGAACTGCAGCTTTGAAATAAAGGAATACATATTGGTAGGCCATTATTAAATCTTAAGCGTTACAGTTTCTTTAACACCTATATATCTGATAAATTGCATCCAGAGTTTATGCATTATACTATTTTATCTTATTTCATATAAAACACTAATTCATATGCTTTAATACTATTTTATATAAACAGTATGTTTATAAACAGTCTGATGGCCGTGACTGAATACTGTCTGTGAGTCTGAAGTGTGAACTCTGACGTTTGGCTCATAGCCAGAGACAGCCAGTTTGAGGCAGTCTGTGAGGTGTCTGTCAGTGAGGCAGATCCTGTACTTTGATTTGATTAATTTTTTATCTGTGAAAAAGCCATTTCACAGAGGTAAGTGGATCCAAAGTAGGCACTCACTGTTAGTGCACATGCAGTAAGGAGAGGAAACTTCTCTCTGTTGACAAGTCCCCAAGAGTCACTGTGTCATAAGTCGGGTTTGATATTCTCCCTGTTTCTTTTTTTCCCTGCTATCATTATTGCTACTTAGACTCAGCTGTTTGTCGTTACAGTCAGCGCTCGCACTGATCATTTCCACACCTGTTTCTTCTTTACTCTAATTTTCTTTGCTATTTCTCTCTGCTGTTTTCTCGCCTCTTTGCCAGATTATTATTACGGGTTTTCTTACGTATTTCTTGGCTCTTCATGCTACAGAACTCCCTCCTCGTGTTCTTTGTGTGTTCGTCTCAGTCACAGTCTAAGTCCCAGACTTATTTTGTGCCACCGTGTACATCATACCTGTTCTCTGCCCAGTCTCCCAGCAGCCAGAGATCGAGAGGATCAACTGCCACCTGCGGTACAGATTCTCCAAGTCTGGGACAGAGCCTCAGTAAAAGGTATTTTGTTTTTAGCCAAAGGTCAATAATCGTGTACAAAGATCCATAATCGTCTCGTCCTAAATGTTGATATTTTGACCTTTTTGGTCTCTGGTGCACTTTGTAGCCTATACCATGAGTCCTTCTGGATAACACTAATAAAACATTTATAATGTTTTTAAAACTATCTATTTGATCTAAAAGATTACCTTAAAGTGATAATAGCTAAGTTGTAGTTTTCCACAGGTGGTTAAGTTAGTGATATTTGTTTTGTCATTCCTGGATAACAAATTGTAATTGTTGGATAACAAAAAGCCTCTGTTAGCCAGGACATGTCATTATGCCATTATCCAGAATGAAATATGTATAACAATCTGTTTTTTAATTAATATTTGTAAACTTTTAGGCATAGTTATTATAGTTATATTATTAACATATTAACATTATTTACATATTTGTATGGGGGGTTTTTTTGTCATATTTTGCCGTCATTCATATTGATTTCATATGATTTAATGAGTCACATGGGTCATCATTGAATTGAATTTTGTAAGGTTATTGGTCAAATCATGAATAATGTGATCATTTTTATTAATATAGCAATATAGCAACATTTTTATTAGTATAGCTTCTGGTGTTTTAAGGTCAATTCTGTCCTTCCAGGTGCCTCTGTCTAATAAAGTGAGGCAGAGTCTTTGGTAACAGCTAGCAAAACTCTCTAAGGGTTATGAACAATAAGTCTATTTAGGAGAGCTCATATTTATTACTCTTTCTATTGAAGTTGCCTGTGGTTCAAAAACAGTACAGAGTTGTACAGAAAGCATACCTTTCCATATGGTCACGCTCCTGTCAGTTTCTTTCTTATTGTATGTTTTTATTTATAGTTTTGAAGTCTTTTTTATATCATTAAAAAGTGTCAGTGTCTCTTTGTTTTAAGTTTGCTGAGGATGGTTTTTACAGTAATCCTGAAAAATATTGCAGAATGTCGTTCCGTCTAACAGCATGTCATTCCGGCTAACAATGACACAGGCAATTAATTTAACTGATATTTCTGTGTTAGATTACACAATTCTTTTTTTTTTTGTTGAGTTAAGGATAAAACAAGTCTCACAAACTTTATTGTAAAACATTTTTAACATTTACCATCTATTTTTTTTTTTCAATTTGGTTCTGAATTCTGAGTTATCAGCAGTCAAAAATGAGCCCATGTCTATATGAAATCCCAAATTGATTATATTGTGATTAAAATGTAGTTTTCCAAGCACTAATTGTTTGTTGAGCTCCAATTATGGATATCAGTACATTTGAATATACCAACAATAGTAGAAATGTAATTCATTACCGTTACCCAGGAATTATATTTTCATGGGGAAAAAAAGATCTGATTCACCAAAAAAATGGTTAATTATGTGATTGCTTTACATACACAACACTCTAATAAGTGTATAAAGTCAGTTTTAATTTTTTTCAAATGTGAAATCCTTATCCATCATTCACCCATACACAAAAAACATAACTTTATGTCCAGGACGTAACGAGGGAATGAACGAGCATGGGTATGCGTCGATGCCTCCTATTGATGAGACGTTTGCAAATTTTGTGACTGGGCAGGTGCTGGCACTAAAAGCTCTGGTCCTGCCTTCAAAGCCCCTTAACCCTCTGGAGTCTGAGGCTGATTTGGGGCTTGGAGAAGTTTTGACATGCCCTGACATTTGTGCTTTTTTCAGTTGTTCATAAACGTATAAATGACAAAAGTGTCATTACACTGTATTCAGCACAAACTAGGCTACCATAATACGTGAGGAACATGTATGTACATGTTTGTATTTTTGAAGGAATAACGTTTATGCGTGGTTATTGAAAAAACAAAAAACTTAAGTCACTGAAATAAGGCCAAAAAAAGTATATTAAATCTGTGTTCACAAGACTTCTGGGTATTGGAGGTTGTAGACTAGAGTTTTTGCTTCAGAATTATGTAAAAATTATGCTGCCTACTCCTTCATATATAACAATATATTGATTTAGTTTTTGTAAGACACTTTTTGTCAAGAAACACAGTATGCGTGGAGGCGTGAATCATCATGAATAATGGGTAATTTACACTTGAGAAGACAAAAGAATCGCATAATAATGACCTGAAATGACTTGCATATTAATGAGGCCTTTCAGTCAGGTAGGCTGTGAAAAAAACCCTCTGTAATAATGTCTCAGCTCATCATAAACAGCAATACTGTGAAATATTATTACAATTTAAAATAATGGTATTCTATTATATTCTTTAAAATATAATGTATTTCTGTGATGCAAAGTGTCTGAACAATTATGTTACTTCTATGGCATTTCATATAGGCTTTTAGCTTAAAAGCATGCACATTTGGAGAAATATTGATGGATTCTTATATATTTATGTCAATTTTCTATACGGAGGAGTAATATTTATTCAATATTGTCATCACTATGAGTGCTGGATACTGTGTTTTCAATTCATACTTGCAGCCGGAGGGCGCTCTCTGTACACCTTTAGGCCACAAATTCATATAAAGAAGAAAAGGAACTAGGAACTAATGGCATGTCTTCTAGAAATCGCTAACCATGGCTTTAACATCCAAATAAACACTTTTCAAGACAATAAATACACGATTGAGACGATGTATGCATGTATTGCCTCTGAATTTGCCTCTGAATAGCGCTGGCTCCGTGGGCGTGGCCGCATTAGCGGGTAATGAGCTGAATCACAGACTTCTGACATGGCTCTCTTTTCATACAGATTACATAAACACAGAATGTTTCTTTTCGATTTGACTTGCACGATTTAAAACCTGACATTTCAACGTTTCTTTAGACATAAGTGTCATTTTTTTTACCTGACTGAAAGGCCTCATTATTATGCAAGTCATTACACCTCATTTTGCGAGTCTTTTGTCTTCTCAGGTGAGAATTACAGCGTTATACATAATGATTCACGCCTCCACGCATACTGTGTTTCTTGACAAAAAGTGTCTTACAAAAACTAAATCAATATATTGTTTTATATGAAGGAGTAGGCAGGATAATTTTTACATCATTTTGAAGCAAAAACTCTAGTCTACCTCCAATACCCAGAAGTCTTGTGAACACAGATTTAATATATATATATTTGGCTTTATTTCAGTGACTTAAGTTTTTTGTTTTTTCAATAACCACGCATAAACGTTATTCCTTCAAAAACACAAACATGTACATACATGTTCCTCACATATTATGCTAGCCTAGTTTGTGCTGAAAACAGTGTAATGACTTTTTCAATTAATATGTTTATGAACAACTGAAAAAAGCACAAATGTCAGGGCATGTCAAAACTTCTCCAGGGCCCCAGAAATCCTCAGACCCTAGAGGGTTAAGGTTACTGATATTTTAAATATTATTGTGGGATTCAATAGAAAATTCAAGGATCTTAGTAAAGATCTAAGATTTGAATACTTAAATGCTTTTTAAATGTGTTTTTTGGTTGTGGGACAGCAGTTTGCACCAATTCTTTAGAATGGCCCATATGTAATCATTCAAAATACTGTTTATCTTAATTTCAGACAAGATTAAAGACCCCATGAGCACTTACTCAAAATGCCTCAATTTAGTGTTGTTCAGTCCAAAGTCTGTTGAAATGATTACACAAGTCTGTAAGATTATGAGAAGGATCATTTTGTTAACATGACCATAATCATAGGCAAAATATAATTTATTTCCAGTTTCTGTGGTTCCCAATTTGAACAAATCTAGATTCAGAAATAATGATTATTTATTTATGTGCACAGTCATTCTTTGTGTGATATGAATCAGTGTGTTCAGGGTCTGATCTGAAGCTTTTACTGCAGACATGTTTATCAGCCTGAATGTCATTTTTGCTTCTGCACGTGTCAAAAATATACTTTAATATTACAACTATATAGTTTATGGTGGTTTACACACCCTGATGGCACCTATTGTGAAGAAAACCAAATAAAATAAACATAAAAACATAATCTTACAACATAAATTTAGGATTAAGATAAATTTAGACAATTCAAACATCAAAAGTACAGATTCTTCCACTTCTTTCCCATAACTTAGGATATTCTTGTGTGACGCTCACAAAATAAGTTTTGTTGAGATTATTACTTTTTGTTTCCTTTCCTTTTATTGCAATAGTATTTTATTTTATTCTGATTTATATAATTGAATACTAATGAGAGATCTCGGAAAAAGCACATAATGACATGTATTTCATAAATTGGACACACGGTGGCAGTAACCATGAGCAGCATCACACTGGGACATTTAGCGATGCGCAGAGCAAGATGAGCTCATAATCTGAGTGAATGGAGAATGAGCAACTGTTGTCCTGCGTCACTGATTTCTCTGCAATATTTGTAATATTTCCAGGTTAGTTACACACCTTTTATGTGACTACAAATGTTCATAAGCTAATATGAATCCCCGGGGCCTGTACCATGATGGTAGTTGAACTCAGGGTAATAGGATTAGTTTCGAGTTGACAAAACCAAACCACTCCAATCCGGCTTTGTTGGTACCATGATGCTGATCATCAACTTTCTCTGTTAACTCAGGCTTTGATCCAGAGTTTGTGGAGCGCGTGCACATGAATCCATGACACCAGTGGCAAACAGCCAATCACATGCCTCGCATGTGATTCACTTATCGCGAGAGAGCCAGCGCAATTCAAAACTCTTTCGCTGAAAATGAAGAATTTAAACGCATTTACACTAATGGAAAATACTTGTCTGTGAAAGAGGACAAACAAAAGAAATGATCTTTCTCTATCAGTGCAAGTGAAACTTGTGAAGTTCGTTTATATATAGTGAAAGAGACTCATACTTGTAAGGTCACATCATATTCAAGTTTATTTACAGCTTATTTATATTACATATGATCTGTATTTACTAATATTCATTAAAACTAAATGCTTAATAATAACTGTTAAACTAAAATTGCTTGTGTGTAATGGATTAATAATATAGATCATATAATAATTATAGAAATCATACAAAAATAATAAAATAATTCCTTTTTTTTTTTTTGCTGCTATATAGTGTCTTTAATTTGGAGGAAGAGAAACTGGAGGAGTGACTTTATTGCGTTGGATGTGTCAGTGTCAGTTTGCTCACATCTGATTGGCCCAGTTTCAGGTTGAGATCTCCAGGGCATGTGTGGGTTATTTCAGTGTGTGTGAAAAACAGCTATGTGTGTAGTACAATGTTAAAAGGGTAAAAAGTTAATGTGAATGTACAGCGTAAGACCAGTTACGGCTGCGGCCTTGTTTAAGGGCGCATGCACGTTAATATTATAAAGCCACGAGAATATTTTTGGTGCGGCAAAAACCCCAAAATTTTCTCGTCGCTTTATAATATTAATATTGAACATTATTCATTATGTTAATACAGGGGTGTCCAAACTCAGTCCTGAAGGGTCACTGTCCTGCAGAGTTTAGCCCAACACACCTGCCTAGAAGTTTCCTGTATGCCTAAAAACCTTGTTTAGCTGGTTCAGGTGTGTTTAATTGGGGTTGGAGTTAAACTCTGCAGGATTGGACACCCCTGCGTTAATGTTTTCTCCCCCTCTTGATCGCCAGCCATTTGCCTTATCTTTCAGTTTCCTGTCAGCTGGTGTTCCACTCATGTTTAACAATGTGTTGTTCAGAAAAAGAAGGAAAGGTAACTATTGATCTGGGAGAAAGTCTTTAACCCTGTTACTCTTGCACACCGATGCGTAACCTCATACTACAAGAAAGACTTTTACAGCCTCTTCTTCACAGCAGTGCATTATTTGTTACAGTTAAGTTTTTCTATACAGTATGTTTTTCCATTCTTTAAACATGTAACTTAATAAATAATTTTGCCTGCTTTAAATGCTTTGAGAATCTTTCCTTTTACACTGATAATGTTGAAAGCTCAAGTGATTGTAACATTCATTATTTAAGCATTCAGGTTAAATCCTGTTTTCCCATAAGTTCTAAGAAAGACTTTTACCTTTAATCTGACTCCATTAAAGTTGTTAATCTTTAACCTCTTATTCTTAAATTATACTGGAGCCAGGTAAATAACTGAATTATGCACGTCATCCTTCAACAGATTTTTGTTCCGATTACTGATTCAAAATAGCAACGTAAGCTTTCAGTCTTAGACTGAGTTAATAATTATATGTGTGTTTTTCCTTCACATGCAAGTGTAGCGGGTCCCGGCTAGGTCTCCGCTGGCAGATATATAGATAATCCTCTGATAGGAGTGCTCTGGAAATATTACAAATATTACAGAGAAATCAGTGACGCAGGACAACAGTTGCTCATTCTCCATTCACTCGGATTATATTTATTTTCAACTTCATTTTAACTTTGTATCTGCAATCATGAATTATTTTCTGTTATTTTTGTCTGTTTTGCATTGAAGCACAGGTTATATCCACATTTGGATAACATGAAGCCATATATTCTTCAAAGGTCTGTTTTCACATCAATGTATCCTCACATATTTTCCAAACATTAAGTTGTATGAAACCAAAAACAAACATTTTCCCTTTAAATCCCATTTTTGGTCTATCCTCAATCATGTCTACACTTCTTCCTTTAAACACCTGTCATCTTTGTCCTCTTATCAAGAGAGTATTTTTGTAATAACTATACATTTTATAAGTGTTCACTTTATACAACAGAATAATTCTCATTTGCAGTTAAGCTGTATTACATTTACACTACAAGAACACAAACTTCAATAATAAACATATCTGCCTCATAACTTGCCACTCAGTTCTATGAACTGAATCTGTATCATTGTAATATTAACGTGCATGCGCCCTTAAACAAGGCCGCAGCCGTAACTGGTCTTACGCTGTACATTCACATTAACTTTTTACCCTTTTAACATTGTACTACACACATAGCTGTTTTTCACACACACTGAAATAACCCACACATGCCCTGGAGATCTCAACCTGAAACTGGGCCAATCAGATGTGAGCAAACTGACACTGACACATCCAACGCAATAAAGTCACTCCTCCAGTTTCTCTTCCTCCAAATTAAAGACACTATATAGCAGCAAAAAAAAAAAAAAAAGGAATTATTTTATTATTTATGTATGATTTCTATAATTATTATATGATCTATATTATTAATCCATTACACACAAGCAATTTTAGTTTAAGTTATTATTAAGCATTTAGTTTTAATGAATATTAGTAAATACAGATCATATGTAATATAAATAAGCTGTAAATAAACTTGAATATGATGTGACCTTAGAAGTATGAGTCTCTTTCACTATATATAAACGAACTTCACAAGTTTCACTTGCACTGATAGAGAAAGATCATTTCTTTTGTTTGTCCTCTTTCACAGACAAGTATTTTCCATTAGTGTAAATGCGTTTAAATTCTTCATTTTCAGCGAAAGAGTTTTGAATTGCGCTGGCTCTCTCGCGATAAGTGAATCACATGCGAGGCATGTGATTGGCTGTTTGCCACTGGTGTCATGGATTCATGTGCACGCGCTCCACAAACTCTGGATCAAAGCCTGAGTTAACAGAGAAAGTTGATGATCAGCATCATGGTACCAACAAAGCCGGATTGGAGTGGTTTGGTTTTGTCAACTCGAAACTAATCCTATTACCCTGAGTTCAACTACCATCATGGTACAGGCCCCGGGGATTCATATTAGCTTATGAACATTTGTAGTCACATAAAAGGTGTGTAACTAACCTGGAAATATTACAAATATTGCAGAGAAATCAGTGACGCAGGACAACAGTTGCTCATTCTCCATTCACTCAGATTATGAGCTCATCTTGCTCTGCGCATCGCTAAATGTCCCAGTGTGATGCTGCTCATGGTTACTGCCACCGTGTGTCCAATTTATGAAATACATGTCATTATGTGCTTTTTCCGAGATCTCTCATTAGTATTCAATTATATAAATCAGAATAAAATAAAATACTATTGCAATAAAAGGAAAGGAAACAAAAAGTAATAATCTCAACAAAACTTATTTTGTGAGTGTCACACAAGAATATCCTAAGTTATGGGAAAGAAGTGGAAGAATCTGTACTTTTGATGTTTGAATTGTCTAAATTTATCTTAATCCTAAATTTATGTTGTAAGATTATGTTTTTATGTTTATTTTATTTGGTTTTCTTCACAATAGGTGCCATCAGGGTGTGTAAACCACCATAAACTATATAGTTGTAATATTAAAGTATATTTTTGACACGTGCAGAAGCAAAAATGACATTCAGGCTGATAAACATGTCTGCAGTAAAAGCTTCAGATCAGACCCTGAACACACTGATTCATATCACACAAAGAATGACTGTGCACATAAATAAATAATCATTATTTCTGAATCTAGATTTGTTCAAATTGGGAACCACAGAAACTGGAAATAAATTATATTTTGCCTATGATTATGGTCATGTTAACAAAATGATCCTTCTCATAATCTTACAGACTTGTGTAATCATTTCAACAGACTTTGGACTGAACAACACTAAATTGAGGCATTTTGAGTAAGTGCTCATGGGGTCTTTAATCTTGTCTGAAATTAAGATAAACAGTATTTTGAATGATTACATATGGGCCATTCTAAAGAATTGGTGCAAACTGCTGTCCCACAACCAAAAAACACATTTAAAAAGCATTTAAGTATTCAAATCTTAGATCTTTACTAAGATCCTTGAATTTTCTATTGAATCCCACAATAATATTTAAAATATCAGTAAGCTTAATATTGAACCACTGTACTCACGTGAACTGATTTAAATATGTTTTTAGTACCTTTATGGATCTTGAAATAGGAAATGTCATTGCTCCCTATGCAGGCCTCACTGAGCCATCGGATTTCAACTAAAATATCTTAATTTGTGTTCCGAAGATGAATGAAGGTCTTACGGGTGTGGAACGGCATGAGGGTAATAAATGACAGAATTTTCATTTTTGGGTGAACTAACCCTTTAATCTTGAGTAATATAGAGTAACAATGCATCCTTCATATCTCCGAAAAGTCTTTAGTTTTGTCATATTTATAAAAGATAGATACGCTAAACCGAGTCTTTCCGGAAAAAGCCGAGCTCCTGAAGGCGTGTCTGCCATCAGTGCCGTGGGCAGAGCTAAAGAGTCACGAGCGCACAGCTTCTGTGATGTCTGTTAGCTGCAACATCATTATAAATACAAAGGGAACAAAAGCGTTTGTGTTGTTTACATGCACTTGCGCTAGGGTTGCCAACCGTTCCGTATAATACGGAATCTTCCCGTATTTAAGGCATCAAAGAAGCGTTCCGTATGAAAGGCATACGGAACACAATTTGTCCTGTATTCTCAGGCATGCGTTTTAATTTGAGAATTAATCATTCCTTTGTGACAAATTTGACAACATAGCTGTTTGCGGAAGGCTTTAAGACCAAGCAGACTTCTCTGTCGGCTTCACAGCGAGCGGGTCTCGCGGTAACGGCAAATCCCTTTCACTGTTCGCGGTTTGATTTCAGCATTCAGCTACGCAAGAAAACATGCAATCTCCCTGAGGGAAGACGTGATCAAAAAGGGAAGTCGTCTTTCACTATTGCTAATGTTGTTAAATAGAGAGAGAGAAAAAAAAACATGTTACGTTCATTTAAGTAGCCTAAATTGGACCTCATTATTGAAACACAAAATAATAAAGTCTCAAGCACCAAAAGCAGCCCATAATTCTCTACTTCTCTTTAACTGAAAAATATTCATTTTTATTTATTCATACATGGTTGCAACATTTAGTTCAAACTTTTAAGTACCATTGTTTATCTTGCTGACATTTGTTGTTGTTGTTGTTGTTTATGGTTTATGATTTTGAATAGAGGTTGATGTTTAATATCCATTGGTGTAGCTATATATATATATATATATATATATATATATATATATATATATATAGAAAATGGGTCAAATTCAACAATTTGAACATGGAGCCACATTATATGGGACTGAAACATATAGGGCCTAGAAAAGTTTATTAAGAATAAGAATATAGACTGATATTGAGATATCTTAAATACTTTTAGAATTACAGGCACACAAACTTTGGAAAAAATACTATTTATGGCACTCAGACAGGAATGTCCAATTGTGTTGATAGAAAAAAACGAGATACATTTATAGTTTCAACATTATTTGTTCTTCAGAAAAATGTGTAGGCTACCGATTTTCACTATTGGAGGTGCACTGAGATCCCTTTCTCTGGAAATGAACCATATTGGGACTTAAAAATTAAAGGTCCTCTAAGCGATGTCACGCGTTTTTAGGCCAAAACATTTTTTGTCACATACAGCAAATATCTCCTCACTATCCGCTAGCTGCCTGTCCCCTGAACACACTGTAAAAAAACGCGGTCTCTGTAGTCGCCACAAGCTCCAAAAACGGCAATAAAAACAAACTGGTGCAGCCTGGACCACGAATCATAATAAACACGCTCCAGCCAATAACAGACAAGAATGATTTTAAATGCGCGTTCATGACTGTTTCAGGAAGCACGGATGGGAGGGGGAGGAGGAGGAGGCGGAGGAGGGAGGTTTAGCTACCCTCTGTTTTGTTTGACAACACTTCGAACGTCAACAGGAAGTTACTCCGCTCAGGATCGCTTAGAGAACCTTTAAGAAAAGAAAAGTTTGTTAAGAATTATAATCTAAAAGGATATCTGTAATATGAGTTACAGAAATGCAAACTTTGGGTGAAAAACACAAGAAGTGCTTTTTGCCATTTTTGAACTGTTGGCATATAATGCAACAAAGATTGCTACACTGGTGTCAAAAGTATTCACATTCAATACTCAAGTAGAAGTATAGATACTAGGGTTTAAAAATACTTCTGTAGAAGTTGAAGTATCAACTCAAGCTTTTTACTCAAGTAAAAGTGTAAAAGTACTGGTTTCAAAACTACTTAAAGTATAAAAGTAAAAGTAATGTAAGGAAAAAAATGCCATTAAGGACAAAAGCTTAGGCCGCGCCACAGGGGTCTATTGTGCACTCCACCTCCTCAAAATGTCATCAATAACCTTTATTGGAATGTAAATGTACATCCAAGCTTAAATGCAGGAATCTGTGAGGGCAACGGACAAGAAAAATGTGGGTAGTTTTGGTGTACCCAGGGCAGGCTTAGTAACAATCAGGGCTTGACATTAACACCCGCCAACCTGCCAAATGCGGGTAGTTTTCAGCTGTTTCAGTTCACACCGCACTCGTCTGTTGGAGTTTGTTGGATAGGTGTGATAACCCTGTTGGCGTTAGTCGGAGTCTATTTTTACCAGACTGAACATGTTTAATCGGCGTTTGTTTGGTCGTCTGAGCATCCAACAAATGGCAACAAACTCTCGGTGCGTTTCAAACGGCATATATCGCCCTCTGAAGAGCACTTCGGAGTGAAAACAACCATGGCCGCCAATATTGAAGGGTTGTTCCAAACCGAAGTGCTCAAAACTGGCCACTTTAAAGGGCCCTTCGGAATGAAGGATTTCGAAGGATACAACTGATGGACACTTCGGGACCCCATGATCCTTTGCACAGGGAAGTTGTTTGACGTCACAGAATGGGTACAGGAGGCTCGGAGTTCGATTTTACCTATAAATGTATGTATAGTATTTTTCTATACTACTGTAATATTTCTACAAGTTAGATTTAGTACATTATTATGGTCAAAACGACATTGTGCTTCAACAAAAATACTTTACAGCTCCCTTTATCAGTCCATTCAAATGTTTCAAATACATAGGCTATACACAATATACATTTATGGTGCGATAAACCAAAAATAAATAAATAAACTAACGTTAAATAAAGGGCGCAGCTTGCGCAATCTATCCTCCTTGATTGTCTTGTTAAGATGACGCAGAAGTGCGTTCCAAAAAATGAGTAATTTGACCCCTACACCCTTCATCCCTTCGAAGCTCTCACTCCGGAGGGTAAACACTTTTATAGGGATTAGGGCATAGGGATGAGCCCTTCCGAATGGAACGCAGGGCCTGACGTAATCTGACCTGGCCACGAACCGTTGCCATGACGATGAGGCAAAGACAGCTGTTTGATCGCGCCCGCGCCTCACGCGCACACAACAAAGCACTGGAAACGTGACATCGCAGCTTGTTCGTTATAAAAAATAAAATACAGTTAGGGTTAGGGTTTATATATATATATATATATATATATATATTGTTACGTTCCCCTTCTAGTCTAGGAGTTAGAAGGGAAGGCAACAAAAGAAAATAAGATAACTTATTAGAAAAGGTAACGCAAGGATGAAAAAAAAAGAAAACGTGGAGGACACACTTCAGCCTCAGTCTCAGAGGGAAAACACAACACCACTTTAAGGGAAAGTCAAAATGTTTATTTCCTTATACCAAAAAGAGCTTGCCAGAAGGAGAACATGAGGGAATAAATTCTCAGGAGAGAGCATACCTAAAACAACAAACAAAACTGGAGCTAACTAAGGTTTAAAGAATCTACTTACCCTACTCAAAAACAAAGATGAAAAAACAACAACACAAACTTCCCTGAGCTCCCTCTTTAAACAATAAACAGGAGAAAACAATTGTACACAAAAAAAAAAGGCACTCTCTCCCTACGATTCCCAGATAACCCAATAATGATTGAGTTAAATGATACAATACCTTCTAGTTACCCACACATGGATTAACCCGAAAGCAGGCTAAAGAATGATGCTAGCACACAGAAAAAGTATAGGCCCACACCTAACTCAAAACTGTTAACCCTCAGTCACACACAGTACACTCAGGCAAACAATTTCAGTTTCCACTCTGAGGCTGGGGAGAAGTGTTCCTCAGCGCAGGATCTTCAGAATGCACCATATATACAGCTCTGCTCAGACTCAGGCATGCTCACAACGAGTTGCAGCTGGTGGCAATTAACCTGAGTACGAGAGTGAGGGAGAGAAACAGGGCACAACACAGCACAGGACACACACACAGGGATATGACAGTGACACACCAAAACACTCTGGGACGTAACAATATATATAAGGTATAATAGTCCGTAGTGCAATCCGTGCCATTCAGCAAGAGCACTGCTCCACTTCACCGAAAAAGAGAGGTGTAATGCTGCATGCATGGATCGGATCATGTGAGTATAGTATTTATTTGGATGTTTACATTTGATTCTGAATGAGTTTGAGGCTGTGCTCCGTGGCTAATGGCTAAAGCTACACTGTTGGAGAGATTTATAAAGAATGACGTTGTGTTTATGAATTATACAGACTGCAAGTGTTTAATAATGAAAATAGCGACGGCTCTTGTCTCTGTGAATACAGTAAGAAACGATGGTAACTTTAACCACATTTAACAGTACATTAGCAAAACATGCTAACGAAACATTTAGAAAGACAATTTACAAATATCACTAAAAATATCATGTAATCATGGATCATGTCAGTTATTATCGCTCCATCTGCCATTTTTCGCTATTGTCTTTGCTTGCTTACCTAGTCTGATGATTCAGCTGTGCACAGATCCAGACGTTAATACTGGCTGCCCTTGTGTAATGCCTTGAACATGAGCTGGCATATGCAAATATTGGGGGCGTACATATTAATGATCCCGACTGTTACGTAACAGTCAGTGTTATGTTGAGATTCGCCTGTTCTTCGGTGGTCTTTTATAAAACAAATGAGATTTATATAAGAAGGAGGAAACAATGGAGTTTGAGACTCACTGTATGTCATTTCCATGTACTGTACTCTTGTTATTCAACTATGCCGAGGTAAATTCATTTTTTGTATCTAGGGCACCTTTAAAAAAATGACTGATATTCATTGTGAAGTGTAAAATACTGTAATTTCTTTCTTACGTTGCAATCTAACGGTTATTTTTCTTAAATGAGACCAATGATGTATGCAGCCTTCAAAGGGTGCAGCCCCTGAATTGGGACACAGCCATTGTTGAAAAATCTCTCAGCTTCTGTATCCGGAACTAAACGCGTTGATGGGCGTGCTCTTGCTCTTGGTGATGTGTTTGTACACGCTTATCAGGGAGAAGTGCCTGTGCAAGGAATTCCGCTCTCTTTTGACGTCATACAGGCCATACTCGAAAAAAACTCCCCGAAACCTGTACCGAAACCGGAAGTAATCATTTGGCACAGAAATACTACATCATACGTCCAACACGTGTTTTGAAAGTTTGGCCATGTTTAGCATGAGAATCCAACTCTTCAACATTGTAAATAAGCCAGAATGTATGAAAGAATCAGGCATGACAATTGCATGTTAGAATATACTAGTAGATAAATACTATGAACTGGAAAGCACATGTGTCATGTGAAGGAAAGGATGACAATTCTGTCATCATTTACCCACTTTATGTGTTGTACATTGCCTGCTGTGCACAGTTGCACTAAAGCAACCAGGATGGGTGGCAAACAAAGGGTAAAATATGAATAGGAAATAGATGTGCACTAACAAACAGAAATATGACATACAGTGTACTTTTAGATGGACTACTCTGCATATGAACCAAAACAGAGAACTTTTACAGAATCACTCTATAAAAACACAATTTTTTCTAATCTTTATCAAGATAAATTCTTACCATATTACATAAATTGACTGCACCAATCCACCAAATAATAATACGTGAACACATTTATTTACATTACTAATGCTGATAACAACAACTCGAGATGGAAAATTGCAAATCGATTAATTTAAGTATTTTCCTTGCCACTTTTTCCTTTGAATACTTGTTTTACTAGTAGCTTTTTTTTTTAAAGACTGTTTTCTTTTCTTATTATTTTCTTCTCTTTTCTGTAAAGCTGTGCAACAATGTGCATTGTAAAAGCTGATTTGATTGTAATTGAAGCATCTGCCAAATGTGTAAATGTGAACTCAATTGCACTCTGACAGAACCTATGATTAAGTAATAATTAACAAAGGTAAAAACAGCTCACAGCTCACATTACTGTAAAACAAGCCAATGGTATCATTAGTGGAAAGTCCACTTTACCAAAATCTAAGGCATTCTTGCTTGTGAAAAACTGTAAATTAATTTCATAATTACATTTATTGTAAATTTATTTAATTTGACAAGTTTTGTGCATTTATTCAGTTTTACTTCTGTTGATACAGGATGTTCTAGCACACAGATCTGACAATCCATTCACATGACCGGAGGTGTGTACTTTTGTGATTATCCTTCTGTTGTTCTATATAAATATATATACAAAAAAACAAACAAACAAACAAATCATTCAAATTATTTTCTTTTGAGATCAACATAGTGCCACAAATGTTGTGAATAGAGCTAAACATCTACTGAGCCTGGAACATTCCACTAATTATGATTAACAATTAACTTGAGTTACTTTTTAATCTGAAGCAATATAAATCAAGTACAAAAGAAAGTAAATCAGGACACTATAAAATAAATATGAGAGGCTGTGAGGATGACAGAGCAAGAGCTGGAAACAAACATCAGTGAAGAATGTCTGTCATTCAGCAGCAGGTAGATGGAGGACTCAATGAGAATGAGATCAGTCAACAGATCAGCTCTGAGAACAGAAGACAGAATCCACCTCAAACAGACACTTTAAAAAGCTGAAGCTTCAACTGACAGACAACAATACTGCCATCTGTGCTTCCATGACATCCATGCAGCACTGAGAGAACTGACCGCCACCGTTACAGAGCAGAAAGAAAAGAACAGAGAACTGACCGCCACCGTTACAGAGCAGAAAGAAAACATCAGAGAACTGAGGGAAGAGCTGAAGAAGAAAAATGAAGGTACTTCAACAAAACATTCACTCTTTTATCAATGATCCTCAAAGTAAAACAACAATGCAATACATTGAATAGTGTAAATGTTAGTATAAAGTTGAGTGTATACTGTGTAAATTGTGTTATCTATTACAATAATCAGTGTAAATGTCATTTAAGATTCTTTATTCCTACATAGAAATTTCAAATCTTCAAGTGGAGGAGTTGAGAAAGGAAAATAGAGGTGAAAGTGTGCTTGAATGATGTTAAATTCAGTGTATACATTCTCAGTGTAATACAGTAATATATCACGATATTGCTTATGTTTTTCAATGACAGACAGAGAAATAGCTTTTTCAGCTTCAGTGGTGCAATCTGGCAATGAATATATTGGTCCTTTTACCACTGAAATCACACTAACCTACAGGAACGTCTTCACAAACATAGGGAACGCCTACAACCCAATTACAGGTAATTATCAATGAAACTGAGTCATAAACTCAGTTTATAGTAATGAAAACCTTCTGCTCCATTCTACGGAAGCCCTGAACTGCATGGTGAAAAAAAAAAAAAAAAAAAACTTGGTGGGGAGGAAAAAAACCTGAAAACTTATCTCGTTATTACGACATAATATCTTGTTATTTCAACATAATAAGTCGTTATAACGACATAATATCTCGTGTTTTCAACATAATATCTCATTATTTCAACATAAGTCGTTATAACGACATATCTCGTTATTTCAACATAAGTCGTTATAACGACATAATATCTCGTTATAACGACATAATATCTCGTTATAACGACATAATATCTCGTTATTTCAACATAAGTCGTTATAATGACATAATAAGTAGTTATTTCAACATAATAACTCTTCATTGTCTCTCAAGTATGATAAAGGACATCCACTTGTTATCGTCCCCAGTGGCGCAACGCTAAAGAATTGGACCGCCAGTCTAGCTTTTACTGCGATCGCCGCGGTTTCGAATCCGCCTTTTGCCGAGTTCTTCTCTAGTTTCACATCACATATCAAAAAAGGCATTTATTTTCAATAAAAATGAAAACAATGTTAAAAAAGTGCAAATAACCTGCCTAACGAGTGTTTAATAACAAAAGTATTTATTGGGCAGGGTTAGCAGCATGTTCGATGTTACCCACTAGAGGGCAGAATAAGACGGGGAATCAATTAAAGAATGCAATAGTTATGTTGACCTACTGTTACAATTTGGTGCTCCAAAATCCCAGAGGTTTATCATGGGACTTTGCGTCATCCCAGGCTAACCTTTATTGAGGTTAAATTTATTAGACCATAGTAAATAAAACAATTTACAGTGCAAATGTCAGGGGTGTCAAACTTACAGCCCGGTGTCCAATCTGATTTGAACTATAATAAAACAGAGAGATGCACTAGTCCAGGGGCCAAAAACGTTTTTAAGCGTTTTTTTATTATTATTCTGGGCTTGCAAACAAACTGCTTTGTAATAATTTCCTAAAATTTCATCTGTGTATTTACGAGGTATGTAAACAGGACTTTAACACGCTGAATACGGACACAAAGAGAACAGACCCTCCAGCAGGTACTGTACCATGCACAAGCTCACTGTTCGCGAAAAATAGGGAGAATAATATAAATATTACAGTGGGATTGATATGAATATATCTCCGAAGGCAACTGTTTTAAGAGAAGTTTTGATGGCTTTTCCTCTTATCTCCATATGTAGTAGTAGTATTAGCCTATATATATCGAAAAGCGCTGCTCTGTGTGTGTGTGTGTGTGTGTGTGTATAGCTGGTAACCATGGAAACGCTATATCACTGCTGTTCCATTTTCATTCAGTCCGTCTGCTGATTTTGTTTTGTTATGTAGCATAATTTCACAAAGCTAAAGTCAGACCAGACCTAGTTTTTGCTGTTAATCTTGAAATTATTCAGTAATTTAAATTAAAAACAACTGCTCATGCTCATGTGCATAACATCTTTGACTATGATAAAAATGCCTCTAATATCCAAATGCCAGTGTTTGCCTCTAATATCAAAGAGATGTTTAAGGCCAGTTTGGCCTGTGAAAAAATAAACAACAAATAAATTTGCTTTAAAAAAATCTGCAACCAGTATCAGAATCAGATGTTTTGCTTCTTATAAAAATTGAAATTGGCCATGAAAAATCAAAATAGGTGCTAATAAAAAATAATAAATAAAAAATAATTTAAAAAATCGAATAGTCTTTTCACTGTAAAAAAAAATATATACAGTTTTCTTGCAAATTAATTTGTTGTTCATATGTTTAATATTAATGCAACTATCAGCGCACAAGAGTTATTATAATAAGAAGGTAATTCGGCCCGCATATGGTTCATTTCTTTCCAGTCCGGCCCTCAAACTAAAACGAGTTTGACACCCCTACTGTAGATGCTATTTACACTAAGTGAAAATACCTGTTACAATATGTACCAGTCGGAGACGGAATACATCAGAAGATGGTCTTTATTTGAACACAAGCAGAGGTAACAGTGCAGTGAGGTGAGTAAGCAATGGTTGAGATGCAGAATGCAGATAGAATTGTAAGTAATACTGTCCTTGTAACTTGCAGGTTGACGGAGGAGATACTCAGAAGGAGTTGCTGGCAGACGGCACTCACACACAGCACAGGAACACAGGAGGGAGTTCAGAGACACGGGAGACAGGTAAGTATCAATAGGAATCCTTGAGGTAAGCATGGAGGTAAGTATCCTTAATGCGAACGAGACTGGACAAAGTGCCTGTGTGTGTGAGTGTCTTTTAAAGTGCTGGTGATGATGAGGCTGATGATGTGCAGGTGGCGGTGATTAGTATTCGGGAGATGGTGCGCGCTGTGATTGGATGGTGCTGGAGCCTGGTGTGTCTGTGACAGTACCCCCCCCTCCACGGCCCGCTCCTGAGGGCCGAGGACCCCGACGTCGTGGTGGTCTTCCTCTTCCACGAGGGGCAGGTTTGTTGGGATGTGTTGAGTGGAAGGTGTCCAGCAGGTTGGGATCTAGGATATTGTTACGTGGAACCCAGGAACGTTCCTCAGGACCATAGCCTTCCCAGTCCACGAGGTATTCGAGCTGTCCACCACGACACCGGGAGTCCAGGATCTCACGCACCTCGTATGCAGCTCCGTCGTCCAGTATAAGTGGAAGGGGGGGGCTCGGCTTCGGTCACACCAGGCTCTGTGGATAAAAGAACAGAAGGGTGGTGAGGTTTTAATAGTGACGCATGGAATGTGGGGTGAATGCGATACTCAGCTGGCAGTTGTAGCTTGTAGGTGACTGGGTTGACCTGCTCGATGATGGTAAATGGGCCAATGAACCTGGGACTCAGCTTACGGCATGGTAGGCGCATGCGGATATCTCTGGTGGACAGCCAGACCTTCTGTCCAGGTTGGTATGCTGGAGCTTCTGAACGACGGAGGTCCGCTGTCATCCTGCGCCTACGAAGCGCGCGTTGAAGCTGGTGGTGTGCTGAGTCCCAGACTCTCTCGCTCTCTCGGAACCAGTAATCCACAGATGGCACGTCCGATGGTTCCCCAGACTAGGGGAACAGTGGGGGTTGGTAACCAAGCACGCACTGGAAAGGTGTTAGTCCGGTGATCAACTGGAGTAAGTGGAGGTAAGTGCGTACTCGGCCCAACCCAGATACTGGTTCCAAGAGTTCTGGTGGCCGTGGCAGAAGGTACGTAGGAAGCGTCCAATCTCTTGAATCTTCCGCTCTGTCTGCCCGTTCGACTACGGATGGTATCCCGATGTGAGGCTTACACCTAGGAGTGAGAGGAAAGCTTTCCAGACCCGTGAGATGAATTGTGGTCCTCTATCGGACACAATGTCTTCTGGAATTCCATAGAATCTGAACACGTTGTTGAACATCATTTCTGCTGTTTCCATAGCTGTGGGCAGTCCCTTTAGAGGAATGAGACGACAGGATTTTGAGAATCTGTCCACCACTACTAGTATGCAGGTATATCCGTTGGAGGCTGGGAGATCCGTGACGAAATCCACTCCTAGGTGTGACCAGGATCATTTGGGAACGGGCAGTGGAAGAAGCTTGCCTGATGGAAGATGGCGTGGACTCTTCAAGATGCCGCATTCCTTGCATCCCTGCACGTACCTTCTGACGGCAGCCATGTTGGGCCACCAGAAGCGTTCTTTAAGCAACAAGAGGGTTTCATTGACCCCTGGGTGGCCAGTGCCAAGTGAAGAATGTGCAGAGTGAATAAGTGGAGTGCGCTGTGTCCTGGTGATGTATTGCAAGCCCTGGGGGCAACCCGGCGGAGTGTTGGTGGAGGCATTGGAAGAGGGAAGAGTTTCTTGAGACCAGGAGATGGGACTGACTATCATTTGTTCAGGAAGAATAGATGCAGGTTCTTCGGAGTTCTCTTCGGGTGCATGGATTCTGGATAGAGCATCAGCTTTGACATTTCGAGAGCCTGGTCGGTATGAGATGGTGAAATTAAACCGTGTGAAGAAGAGGGCCCAGCGAGCTTGTCTGGGGTTGAGTCTCTTAGCGGCTCTGAGATACTCCAGGTTCTTGTGATCAGTCAGTACTAGGAAGGGATGTTTTGCCCCCTCTAGCCAATGCCTGGCCAGCTTGACTGCTAGGAGTTCTCGGTTGCCGATGTCATAATTAACCTCCGCCGGGTTGAGCTTGCGGGAGAAGAAGGCACATGGATGGAGTCGGCTCGGATTCCCCTGCTGCTGTGAAAGTACCGCTACAACTTCTGTAGTGGAGGCGTCCACCTCAACGACGAAAGGCTTATCTGGGTCGGGATGTATGAGGAGAGGAGCGGTTGTAAAGGCTTGTTTCAGGATGTTGAAAGCTTCTGTGGCTGCTGGGGACCAGGACAGAGACTTGGGCTTGTTGCGGAGGAGACTGGTGAGTGGACTGGTGATTGAGCTGTAGTTCTGAATGAATCTTCTATAGAAGTTGGCGAAGCCAAGGAAACGTTGGAGTTCCTTCACTGTGGTGGGAGTTGGCCAGTCCTTAATGGCTGCCACCTTCCCCTCGTCCATCCGGATGCCACTGTGGTCGATGTTGTATCCAAGGAACTGCACTGAGGATTGGTGGAAGGAACACTTCTCGGCTTTGAGGAAGAGCTGGAAATCTCTCAGGCATTGCAGGACCTCCGCAACGTGGTGGCGATGGTCGGCCACGCTCCGGGAGTAAATCAAGATGTCATCAATGTATACCAGCACGAACTTGTGGAGAAACTCCCGGAGCACCTCGTGTATGAAGTCCTGGAATACGGAGGGGGCGTTGACCAGACCATACGGCATCACAAGGTATTCGTAGTGGCCGGTGGGCGTGACGAAGGCGGTCTTCCACTCGTCCCCCTCGCGTATCCGGATGAGGTTGTACGCGCTGCGGAGGTCCAACTTGGTAAACACAGTGGCACCACGGAGATGTTCCAGGGCTGCTGGGACGAGAGGAAGGGGGTACCTGAACTTGACGGTGACAGAGTTGAGAGCCCAGTAGTCAATGCATGGCCGCAAGCCTCCGTCTTTTTAGCCACAAAGAAGAAGCTTGAAGCAGCAGGGGAAGTTGATGGTCTGATGTATCCCTGAGCCAGCGCCTCCTCGATGTAATCCACCATGGCCTTCTCCTCCGGGATGGATAATGGGTAGATCTCACCCTTTGGCACTGACGCACTCGGAAGCAGGTCGATGGCACAATCCCAAGTCGTTATGTTGTGGCCACGACAAAACTAAATGAACCGAACATGTCCCCTCCCGGTCACCGTACTAACTGTCCAATGACAGTGAGTGTTACAAGTGAGAGAGGATTGGCTCTTCAAATTGAGGGGAAAGTTGATTGGTTGCTCCCACGTGTGTACTGTCCAATGGCATTTTACCACTCGATTGACAAATGGATAAAGAAAAGCATTTGGCAAACCGACAAAGAAAAGCAACTGGTAAATAGAGAAAGAAAAGCATTTGCCAAATTCTTTTTAAAAAAGTGATTTAAATGCGCATTTAAAATGATTTACTAATGAACTTTTTATTGTTTTATTGATCTACATTTTAAAAAATGAATTAAATATCCCATTTCAAATTTGTCTATTTATTTATACATTCAAAAAAGATTTTTCAAATTTATTGTTTTATTGTTTTATTAAACTACATTTAAAAACAGGAATTAAATAAACAACTTTAAATATGTCTATTAATTTGCCCATGTAAAATGTGAATCATTTATATACATTTTTATGTTTAAATTATTAAATTAATTAATTGATTCTTCTTTTTATTTTTAAGTGGCACCCCTGGTCCTCCATACTCGTTAAGGCATTGCATCACGCTTCCTCTCTCGCTCTCTCTCTCTCTCCAACCCGCGCTCTGGACCGCGCTGCTGCTTTGGGTCATTGACACTTCTGGTCCAGCGGTTAAGTGGGCTAGATATTTGTTTTCTTTGTTTCTCTTTTTGTGGTTATTATTTTTGGTTCGGCTTATTTGTTCTTTTTGTATTTATTTATTTATTTTCTTTTTTTTTTGTATTACTGTCACCAACTCTCAGTTTGTGATTTTGACTGTGTGATAACAGTCATTATTTATTGGAGTGAGTTACCGCTATGCGGTATTCATGATCTCGAGCAATCTTGAGCCGTGATCAGTTCTGAGTTTGTGATCTTTGTCGTGACAGTATACGTTGTTTTCTGTCTGTAATATTTGTATTTTTATTTTTACCCTTATATTGTTTGAGTATTGTAAGTTCTTTTTTTGTGTTTTATATTTGTTTCATATATTGATTTTGACTTTGCTTATGTTGGTTTGGTTTATTTTGTATGGTGATTTTGTTTTTTTCTTTCTTTTTGTGTTTTCCAGGAGCTGAGTATTCCTTGGGAGCGGGCTGGTGCTGGGTTGCACAGGCTTCACTTCGACAAGGATTGTCACTTATTGCTGTGTCACTATTTTTGGTCATTATTTGCAGTGAATTTTGTGGATGTGATTCTGATTGGCGGGATTTCTTTTGTGCACTGAGTGCGCCATACTAGCCCGCTTCTCATAAAAGGAAGCCTCAGCCCCTACATCAAGTAATTTCATATTTGTCTTTTTTTTTCTTTTTCTCATTCGACTAAGACCATCTAAATGCTGTGTTTGGGATTTTAAATTTTGTAAACCCTTTTAACTTTAATAAAGAAAAATAACTGTTTAAACGGAAACTCACGCCTCCTGCCTTTGCTAAGTGGAACGTATTTGCGTGTTCTTTTGGTTATTTTCCCGTTATTTCGGGGTGGCGTAGTCACCACTAAACAGCCACTTGCTACAGTAGTAAATCTAATAATGTTAAATAATACCTTTTTAAGTGTATCTTGTTATTTTTAAGTGATCCTTGATCTGTATCTCTTCATCCAACATAAATAAGAGAATAAAGAGACATTGTGGCATTTTCTTTTCCTCATATTTTCATGAATATTTCCCCATTAATGTTTGCTTTGAAGCATTCATGATATTACATTTATCAGACCTACCTGGATTTTTTTTGTGTGTGTGATTTCTTTGCGATGAATGAAATGCCTGATTTTGTGGCAGCAATTTCCAGAATGGTGGGCCTATTTTCCTTAGAATGGACAATATGGCCAAAATCATATAGACTAAGCAAACCACAGCAAAACAAATACTTGCCGATAAGTAAAAAGTTCTAAATAAACATAAGTAATAAGTAAACAGTCAGTATTAAAATTAGAACAAGGAAAATGACAATATGATAGATTAATTTCTAAAACACTTTGTTTTGGTTCTCGAATCTGATTGGCTGAGAGCATTTTCCAGCCGTGCAATATTCCCCCAGTTTCACCGTTTGTATCACTCCACTTGCAGCGAATGTCATGGTGTGTTTTTTAGGTGAGAATGTAGTTATTTAGACCGAAAATCTGTGACTCGTATATAAAAATGGCACATATTTTACAACTTGTCTGGACACTTTCACAGATGTGAGCTCCAGGCTGTCTGGAGCTCATGTACCCACAGAGAACAGCTTCATCTCGGCCAGTCCTTCTGGAATTTGTTGCTGGCTTTTATGTAAATTAATGTATTAAATGTAATTTAGGGAGGAGCGAGCCCATCTAATCTTCCAATCAACAGCCAGAGTATATAAGCAGGTGCTTACCTCTCTTCAGTCTCAGCTGTTTCAACATCCCTCCACCTCCCCAAACTCCACCTTCATTTCAGGTACCTTGCCCTATGTAATCATATCCTATATTTATTCACTGGGGGGGTGTATCAGAGCTTGAGTTGAAGCTGCTTCATCGAGCCCCTCCTCAGTGGACAGCAAGCCAAATTAGCTAACCTAATACCCTAAAGATTATATGGGCAAACAAACTCGTTAAATAGCGGTTAAATATGAGATATAATTCATTTTGGGTATATGAAACAGGCAGTCTTTGGTCTTATTCTATTGTTCCAGAGCAAATTGATTTTGGTTAAGGGTAAAATTAAGTTTCACAACTTTATATTTAGACTATATTTAACTTAAATCCTGTACTAGAGCACTGCTTTTGTATGTTTGAACTGAATTATTTGCTTGTGTTTATTTCCTGTCGTCTTTTATAATGGCTTTTATTAGGGATGGGCGATTTCTTATCGTTTGCGATATATGAAAATTCTCCTCACGATAAAAATTTGTCTCTTCATGATAATAACGATAAGTCTAGTTGTTGACGTAGTTTCGTGCGCTCCACTGTTCACGTGCGGAGTGAAAACAAGAAGCATGACGGAAGGCGGACATGAGACTTAGGAGCAGCTTGTTGTTAAGCGAGGAGCTACCTCCACAATTTGGAACTGGTTTGGTTATAGAAAATAAGATGTGGAGCAAACTACCATAATCACTATAAACAAATGTTCAAAAGCCGTATGCTCTATGAGCCATCATTTACACCGTCATCACCCGGGTGTTGATAGCGCAAGAGCACAGGTGATACCTGAACGTCTCACGTCGCTATCTGTGTTTAAACTAAACTTATTTAAACCTTGCCAATTTAAACATTAAACCGGGAACTTGTGCGTGCTCTGAGGAGATTTGTGTGTGTGCTCATCTGAAGCGCATACACGGAGAGTTGCGTCACAGCTGTATTTTGTAAACTATCTGAAGACAGAGTTAGGATTGTTACTTTTTGATACAGTTAGGGCTGTGACGGTCGGCATGACAACTGCGCCACCACGGTCGTGGAGTGTCACCAGCGTTAGTGTGACATATATCAGAGGTCGCGTTATCCGATTTTTGTTTAACAGAGCGTGAGTTCAGTCTCCACAATAAAATTATGCGTTTGATTACACACAATCAAGCACTCAGTTTAAGTATATTTTATAATAATAAAGTTATAATACTTATACTTACATAATTAAGTTTCTAATCCAATTCGTTTTGTTTTAAATGGTTTGTTTTGTTGTTTTTCTTGCTGACTATCAAGTTTATGGGTTCTGAGGTATAACGTAATGTTACGTGAAATTGTTTGCAACACTGACTGAACTGACGATTTCGGTAAGCTACTGCGTCTTTCAACATATTTTCTATATTTTCATACATTTCATTCTGCAAAGAGGAAAGGATGATCACGTTCACTCACGACCCGTGACAACTATATATATATATATATATATATATATATATATTATTATACACAAATATTGCGGTTCCATAAATATTTTATATTAAAAAAATGCCGTATTTAATATTGAGAAAGCAAAGACTGTGAGTGAGTCAGAACAAGAAAGAAACTTCCAGGTTGTACTTCAGAACGCCGACTCATTATTGGCCAGCTCCCGCGTCAGTATCACACGAACAGTGAACAGTGATGCTCACATCTGATTGGTCCAATTTCGGTTTGAGATCTCTTATCCAGAACATAACCTGCCCCAGAGCAGGTTAGCCATTGAGCGAAAGTTACTATGGTGATGAACACCGCTAAAAGCCAAGTCACTGTCATGGTACCTAAAATCTGAAACTTACCTGGCTAGCCAGCTTCATGGTACAGGCCCCTGGTTTAGATCAGGATCAGCTGTTGCACAACGCTCAGTATAAACGTTCTCTGTCAACTCAGGTTTAATCCAGAATTTGTGATTAACTCTGAAGCGTGTGCACGTGCGGCAAACAGCCAATCACACAGAACATGGAGAGCATCCATTTGAATCACTTCCCATGAGAGAGCTGCGCAATTCACTTCTCTTCTAAAGATTAAGAGATTGTTATGAAAAATATCATGAAATTAAATGCATTTACAAAGCATGAATAAACATTGCTGCAGTGAAATTTTTAAGCTTAAAGAAAATATCCGACTATATCAATGCATGTGAATCAAATAAATATTTGATTCACTTTTCAGATTCCCTTCTGCCTTCGCTATCGATCATCATCAGCCTCTTTAGCTCTGCTCTATGCCCTGGAAAAGAGAAAGACTTCAGAAATCAGATAAGACATAATCTAAAACTTTCCATCAATACGTTTACTCACCTGGATTCTCCTTCATCTGTGTTGATTCATTGCTGTTGTCAATAAACCTGCCACATTACCTTCACTTACCTCTGTGACCTGTGTTTACCTGCTGACAGAAGACCCGACCCTACCAACTTCATCTGGAGATGGAGCGCTCAGCTCAGCGCCCTTTGTGCGGCTCTATCTCCAGATCCACACCATCATTCTGCCTCTGCCAGTCCCATTGCCCTTCCTTCCAACTATTCGGGTGAGGCAGTTGAATGTAGCGGTTTTCTACTCCAAGTTTCCTTGTATATTGAAATGCATTCTCATAAGTTCGCCAGTGAATGATCCAAAGTTGTGTTTCTTATCTCCCTCCTTTCTGGAAGAGCGTTACTCTGGGCTCAAGCCATCTGGGATTCCCATCTAACCTTGTTGATTAGTTTGTTGAATTTTCCTCTCATTTCCAAGAAGTTTTTGGTCTCTCCACAGGAACGCTATCAGTCTCTGACCAACTCATCCGCCTGAGACAAGGAAGTTCCTCGGCTAGCGATTACACACTGCAGTTCCGAACTCTAGCGGCTTCCTGTGGTTGGAATGAGATGGCACTTCTCACTGCCTATCGACAAGGTCAAGAGCTCTGTACCCAAATGGTGATCTATGATAACACCGTTGGATTAGAGAGCTTTATGCAGAAAGCCGTGAAAATATCCCACATCTTACAGCTTGTATGCCCGAAATAACCACTCATTCACTGCTCTCACCCACTGCCTGTCCTCCAGTACCAGAAGCTATGCAGATTGATTCCAGTCATCTTTCCCAGCAAGAATGTGCACATTGTATTGCAAATGGACTGTGTTTGTATTGTGGCGGATCTGGACACCTGATTTGTACATGTCCCACACGTCCTCCACGTCTTGTGGTGAGTACCATCCAATACGATCCCTCAATTTCTAAATGAACACTTCTTGAAGTACAACTACTCACCCCTAGCTATGTTGTTTCAGTACGTGCCCTCTTAGACTCGGGCTTCTCCGGGAACTTCATCTTGCCGAACCTACTAAAAAGACTGGAGTTACCTTTTCAACGTCATGAAGACCTTAAGGTGAAAACCATTCAGGGAAAACCACTAGGACGTGGAAGGGTCAGATTCAAGTCACCACCCATCACATTACAAGTAGGGTGTCTGCATAGCGAACTCATCTCGTTTCTGGTACTGGAGGGACCCACCGTCGACATCATCCTGGGACGCCCCTGGCTCACACAACACTCTCCGGAAGTCAGATGGGATTCTAGTGAGATTCTGCGATGGAGTCCAGCCCGCTTTCAAAGTTGCATTTCCAAAGTTCCAGAACCCCCAGTATGTGAATCTACCACTCACGTACGTTCCACCCATTTGGAGAGCCCCGAAACTCAGAATACCCCTGAGATCCCATCTGACTATTTGGCGTTCCGGGATGTATTCAGCAAACAGGCAGCCACCAGCTT
This sequence comes from Ancherythroculter nigrocauda, assembly GCA_036281575.1. Taxonomy (NCBI): domain Eukaryota; kingdom Metazoa; phylum Chordata; class Actinopteri; order Cypriniformes; family Xenocyprididae; genus Ancherythroculter; species Ancherythroculter nigrocauda. Next base: position 39,065,870 of record VTFQ01000011.1, on the reverse strand, counting down.
ACAACCTCATCGGCCATGGGACTGTGCCATTGACCTGCTGCCTGGGGCTACTCCACCTAAAGGTCGTATATATGCCCAAGGCTATGGAGGAATACATCCAGGAGGCTCTCCAACAGCAATTCATCAGACCATCTACATCTCCTGTGGCATTGAGCTTCTTCTTCGTGGGGAAGAAGGACGGAGCCTTGAGGCCCTGCATTGATTACCGGACCCTAAATAGTCAAACAGTTTAACTCCCCTATCCTCTTCCCCTGGTCCCTGCCGCTCTCGATGAACTCCGTGGGGCCTGCATCTTCTCGAAACTGGATCTGCAGAGTGCTTACAACCTCGTTCGTATCCGGGAGGGGGACGAGTGGAAGACAGCATTCATCATCCCTTCCGGCCACTATGAATATCAGGTCATGCCATATGGCCTGTCTAACTCACCGTCCATCTTCCAAGGATTTATGAATGAGGTGTTCTGGGAGTTCCTCCACTGCTTTATCGTCTATATTGATGATATTCTGATATACTCCCGGAACTTGGCCGAACATCGCCACCACGTGAAGCAGGTCCTTGAACAACTCAGGAAACACCATCTCTACCTGAAAATCGAGAAATGTGAGTTTCATCGCCCCATGGTACAGTTCCTCAGATACATTGTGAGCGCAGAGTGTATCCAAATGGACCAGGGGAAGATTCAAGCTATTCAAACCTGGCCTCTTCCTCAAAAAGTCAAAGAACTCCAACGTTTCCTAGATTTTGCTAACTTTTAGCACAGATTCATCAAGAACTTCAGTCTTCTGTCATCTCCCTTAAGGTCCAAGCTTCGTCATATGCCCAAGTCTCTGTCCTGGACCGCAGAAGCTCGAGCCGCCTTCCAGACGCTCCCATACTCTCTCATCTCAATACTGAACTTATGTTCATCGTTGATGTGGATGCCTCCACCACTGGTGTGGGAACGGTGCTATCCCAACGACACGGAGAGCCTCCTCAACTCCACCCTTGCACATACTTCTCCAGGAAGCTTTCCGCAATGGAGCGGAATTACGACATCGGCAACAGAGAACTTCTGGCAATCAAACTGGAGCTGGAGGAATGGAGACATTGGCTGGAGGGAGCTCAACATCATTTTACTGTCATTACAGACCATAAGAACTTGGAATACCTCTGCTCAACCAAGAGACTTAACCCCCGTCAAGCCCGCTGGGCCTTATTCTTCACATGATTTCAGTTTACCATCACTTATCGACCTGGAGAGAAGAAAGTGAAGGCCGACTCACTCTCACGAATTCATACTCCGGAAGAACCATCTACACCTGAGCCCATCCTCCCTCCAGCCATACTTGTAAGTCCCATTCAGTGAGACCTGGATAACCAGATACGTGCCACCACAGTTTCTGAACCCGCTCCGCAGGGAGGCCCAGAAGGTAAAATCTACGTACCGACCACCTTAAGGAAAGATCTTCTGGGCTCACTACATGCTTCCCCGGGCTCTGGACACCCAGGCAGCCAGCGAACTCTCTCGCTCCTTCAGGCTCTTTACTGGTAGCCCAGTATGGCCCGAGATGTCTCCCTACACATCCGAGGATGCTCAGTCTGTGCCATTTCCAAAACTCCACGTCACCTACCCACTGACAAGCTGGTTCCACTACCCATCCCACATCGCCCATGGTCCCACGTCGGAGTCGACTTTGTCACTGACCTGCCGAACTCTGATGGATTTACATGTATCCTCGTAGCTGTGGATAGATCCTCCAAGGCTTGCAAGTTAATTCCTCTGAAAGGCTTACCTACTGCTATGGAAACTGCAGAAGCTCTCTTCCATCAGCTGTTTCGCAACTTTGGTATTCCAGAGGAAATCGTCTCCAACGGTGGGCCACAGTTCACTTCCCGCGTTTGGACTGCCTTCTTCAAACTCCTCAATGTCTCAGTTAACCTCTCTTCTGGATATCACCCCCATATGACTGATATGGGTACAGGAAATAGGGAGGGATCTCCGGGCCTACTGTCACGACAACCAGAACAGCTGGAACTGTTTCCTCCCGTGGGCCAGGTACACGCAGAATTCTCTCAAGCAGACCACTACTCGGGTACCAACCACCGTTATTTCCCTGGACGGAGGAACCCTCGGATGTTCCAGCTATTAACCACTCGTTTCGAGTGAGCGAGAGAGTGGCCCATGTACATCTCAGGCCATGTACATCTGCTCGATTGCTCCTGTCTGCCTCGCTGCTCAGAGTGGTTTGCATCTGTAACTCTGTATAGCTTTGTTTTGAATCTCTTACTTTTATTCATTGTTGCTTATATTATTAATATTTTACATATAATATTGCCTACCACATTAATCTGATGTTGCTAGCCTGTAATCTTTGAATCTAAATCGCTGTTACAACGCGTTTGCATCTCACTAGCTTGTTAGCTTGTCATCAGTCTCTCGCGTGCTCCTTTTTCAACGTGTTCATCAAACAGCTGTGGTAACTCGGATCAGTCTACAAACACGGTGAGTCATGTAATCCTCTCCCAGCATTGTCTCATGTTCCATTTGCCACATGTTCAGCATAGCTCTCTCTGTCAGCGTCGAGGGATTTACATGTCATAAATGTAGGGAAATAGTCAGGCTGACAGAGAGAATCTCAGAATTTGAGACAGGCATCCAAACTTTAATCAAGGATGGTAAGAATGCAAAGGCTTCAAATACTGTTTTGGATGCGACTAGCTTAGTAAACTCTGTACGTTGTTCGGTTCCGGCTGTAGAGCCCACGCAGCAGGGCACTTTGGTGACGGTGAGGCGGCCTAGCCACGGAAAACACCACTCTTCCATTCCAATAAGAACATCAAACAGGTTCTCCCCACTCAGTGACGCACCCACTGAGAATCCTTTTGAAAGTGCCTTAGTTATTGGTGATTCTATTACACGGAACATGAAAATAGAGACACCAGCCATAGTCATATGTTTGCTGGGAGCCAGAGCACCTGACATCAAAGCAAATTTAAAAGTGCTGGCTAATGCTAATCGTAAATACTGTAAAATTATTATTCATGTTGGCATTAATGATGTTCGACTTCGCCAGTCGGAGATCACTAAAATTAACATTAAAGAGGTGTGTGAACTCGCAAGTACAATGTGTGGAGAATTAATTTGCTCTGGTTCCCTTCCTGTTGGAGTGATGAGATGGCAGATTATCATCACTCAATGGCTGGCTGTCTAAGTGGTGTCTGCAGAATAATATAGGTTTTATAGACCATTGGAAAAGCTTTTTGGGTCAGACCTGACCTGTTGAAAAGAGATGGTATTCATGTGGTACTGCTCTTCTCTCTAGTAATATGGCACATAGTCTTAGAGCTGAAACATGACAAAGGTCAGGAAGCAGCAGACAGACTGGCTAAACCGACCGTCTGCTAGCTGCCTTACGTTACAGAAGCCGGATAATTCCCAACACATAGAAACTCTTACACCTAGATATTATCACATAGAGACTGTGTCTGTACCCTGAATTAGTAAAAACAAAAAACTTCCAAACCCATTTAATGGTAAATATTTAATTGATTTTTATATTGATTTTAAAATAAAAAATAAAGATAATAATGATAAACAAATGATAAAGCTTGGGTTGTTAAATATTAGCTCCCTTTCTTCAAAAGCACTTAAATGATATTATCACAGACAATAATCTAGATGTGCTGTGTTTGACAGAAACTTGGCTAAAACCGGACGATTACATTACTTTAAATGAGTCTAGCCCTCAAGGTTATGATTATCGACACAATCCTCGTCAGAAAGGCAAAAGAGGGAGGTGTTGCTGTAATTTATAGTAATATTTACATTACGTGTTAGACAACACGTGTCAGGACCCACTCATTGTCGTAATCATACTTTAGATCTAATATTGTCACATGGAATCAATATTGATGCTGTTGAAATTGCCTCCCTGCCATAAATATGGTAGAACCATCACTTCTACCACTAAAGATCGCTTTATAAATAATCTTCCTGATCAGTTTCATCACCTTAGCATACCAGACAGCTTAGAAGACCTCGATGTTGCAACAGAAACTATTGCCTCTGTCTTTTCCAGCACATTAGACTCAGTTGCTCCTTTGCATTTAAAAAAGATTAAGGAAATTAATCCAATGCCATGGTACAGTGAACACACTCGGGCCCTTAAGGTAGCAGCCAGAAAAATGGAGCGCAGCTGGAAGAAAACAAAACTAGAAGTATTTCGCATTTCGTGGAGAGAGAAAATGACTGAGTACAGAAAGGCCTTGAAAAAACTGCTAGATCTGCCTATTTTTCAAAACTTTTAGAAGAAAATAAACAACCCTAGGTATTTATTTGACACAGTGGCTAAATTAACAAGAAATAAAGCTTCAACTTCTGATGTTTCCAAAGAGCACAGCAGTAATGACTTCTTCACTTGCAAGATTGATAATATTAGAGAAAAAAAATTATAAACAATGAAACCGTCTACTACAGTATCGCGTCAGACAGTGCATTGTAGTGTCCCTGAGGAAAAATTCAATTCATTTACTGCTTTAGGAGAGGAAGAATACCGACTAAGCTATCGAAAGAGATGCTTCCAGAGGTCATAGATCCTCTTCTTAATATCATCAATTCATCTTTATCACTAGGATACGTACCAAAAACTTTTAAGCTGGCTATTATTAAACCTCTTATTAAAAAAACACAACTTGATCCTAGAGAATTAGTCAATTACAGGCCGATCTCAAATCTCACTTTTCTGTCAAAAATACTAGAAAAGGCAGTATCATCACAACTGTTACTTTTTAGAAAGAAATAGTATCTGTGAGGATTTCCAGTCAGGATTTAGACTGTACCATAGTACTGAGACTGCTCTCATTAGAGTTACTAATGATTTGCTCTTATCATCAGATCATGGTTGTATCTCTCTATTAGTGTTACTGGACCTTAGTGCTGCATTTGACACTATTGATCACAATATTCTTTTAAATAGACTCGAAAATTATGTTGGCATTAGTGGAATTGCATCATGGTTCAAATCATACTTATCTGACTGTTATCAGTTTGTAGTAGTAAACGAAGAGATGTCATATCGATCACAAGTTCAATATAGAGTGCCGCAAGGCTCAGTACTAGGACCGTTGCTTTTCACTCTGTACACACTACCCTTGGGAGATATCATTAGGAAGCATGGCATTAGTTTTCACTGTTACGCTGATGATACTCAGCTCTATATTTCTTCGCGCCCTGATGAAACTTACTAATTCACAAAATTAACGGAATGCATAGCTGATATAAAAAATTGGATGACCAGTAATTTCCTACTACTAAATTCATAAAAAAACAGAGATTCTAATTTTTGGACCAAAAACTTCCTCACGTAATAACCTAGAATACTGTCTAACACTTGATGGCTGCTCTAAGTCTTCGTCGTCAGCTAGGAACCTGAGTGTGCTCTTTGATACCAATCTTTCATTCGAAGGCCATGTTACTAGCATCTGTAAAACCGCATTCTTCCATCTTAAAAGTATATCTAAACTACGACATATGCTCTCAATGAAAAATGCAGAACAGTTAGTTCATGCATTCATGACCTCAAAGCTAGATTACTGTAACGCTCTACTGGGTGGTTGTTCTGCTCGCCTGATAAATAAACTACAGCTCGTACAAAATGCAGCAGCTAGAGTTCTTACTAGAACTAGGAAGTATGACCATATTAGCCCAGTTCTGTCATCACTGCATTGGCCTCCTGTTAAACATTGTATAGATTTTAAAATCTTGCTAATTACTTACAAAGCACTAAATGGTTTAGCTCCCCAGTACCTGAGCAAGCTCTTAAAGCATTATAGTCCTTCACGTCTATAGCGATCTCAGAATTCAGGCCAGCTGATAACACCTAGAATATCAAAATCAACAGCAGGTGGTAGATCCTTCTCCTATTTGGCACCTAAACTCTGGAACAATCTTCCTAGCATTGTTCGGGAAGCAGACACACTCTGTCAGTTTAAATCTAGACTAAAAACGCATCTCTTTAACCTGGCATACACATAACACATTATCAATTTGTATTTTCAAATCCGTTAAAGGATTATTAGGCTGCATAAATTAGGTCAGCCGGAACCGGGAACACTTCCTATAACACCAAATGTACTCGTTACATCAGAAGAAGAATGGCATCTACGCTAATATTAGTCTTTCTGTTTATCCCGATGTTTACCGTAGTCAACCGGATCTGGACTGCGTCTTTCACCCACAAACGGACGGGTTGGTCGAACGTTTTAATCGCACGCTTAAATCCATGATTCGTAAGTTCGTTCAAGAAGACGCCAAAAATTGGGATAAATGGTTGGAACCCCTGTTGTTCGCTGTGCAAGAGGTCCCGCAAGCCTCCACGGGGTTGTTGGATGTCCTAAGAGAGTCTTGGGAGGACGGACCGTCTCAATCGAAAAAGGAAATTCAGTATGTGCTGGACTTGAGAACAAAACTCCACACTTTGGGGCGGCTGTCTATGGAGAATTTGTTACAAGCCCAGGACAGACAGTGCCGGTTGTATGACAGGGGAACTAATCTGCGTAAATTTGCACTGGGAGAGAAAGTACTCGTATTACTCCCCACGTCAAGCTCAAAATTACTGGCGAAGTGGCAAGGACCATTCGAGGTCACACGGCGAGTTGGTGATCTCGATTATGAAGTAATACGGTCCGACAGGAGAGGGGCACGTCAAATTTATCACCTCAACCTCCTGAAAAAGTGGAGTGAGGCGGAATCAGTGATGCTGGCGATGGTGATTAGCGGAGAGGATGATCTCGGGCCAGAGGCGAATGTAAAAAAACAGTCCCTCGCTCTGGCCCGGGGGGAGATCACCTTTCGCCCTCACAGCTCACTGATGTTTCCAAATTACAGGCTGAGTTTGCCGACGTGTTCTCTCCCCTACCGGGCCGTACTGACCTCATTCAGCACCACATCGAGACAGAGCCGGGCGTGGTGATTCGCAGCCGGCCGTATAGGTTACCTGAACACAAAAAAAAGTGGTTCAGGCAGAATTAGAGGCAATGCTTGAAATGGGGGTAATAGAGAAATCCAGCAGTAACTGGGCGAGCCCGATAGTTTTGGTTCCCAAAACGGACGGCTCAGTGCGGTTCTGTGTGGATTATCGCAAGGTGAATGCAGTGTCGAAATTCGACCAGTATCCAATGCCGCGTGTGGACGAATTGCTTGACCGGCTTGGTACAGCTCGCTTTTATTCGACACTGGACTTAACGAAAGGGTATTGGCAGATCCCCTTGTCTCCATTATCCAAAGAAAAGACCGCTTTCACGACGCCGTTTGGATTACACCAATTCGTTACGCTTCCGTTCGGGCTGTTCGGGGCCTTTCAGCGACTCATGGATAAAATTCTCCGGCCCCATGGACCATGGTGCATATGCGGCTGCCTATCTAGATGATATTATTATCTATAGTAATGACTGGCAGCGGCATATGCAGCATTTAAGGGCCGTCCTGAGATCGCTGAGAGGAGCTGGGCTCACGGCCAACCCGAAGAAGTGTGCAATTGGGCGCGTGGAGGTAAGGTATCTGGGCTTCCACTTGGGGCATGGGCAGGTGCGTCCCCAAATTGACAAGACAGCAGCGATTGCGACCTGTCCGCGCCCCAAGACCAAAAAGGAGGTTAGACAGTTCCTCGGGCTGGCGGGATATTATAGGAGGTTTGTACCTAATTATTCGGCCCTCACCAGCTCGGACGGCTCCACGGCCTGAGTCGGGCGGTGGGGGTATGTGGCGAGGGGGGCGTGGTTTAGCGGGGTCTGCAACAGGAGGGAGCGTCTGGAGATGCGCGGTGATTGAACGGGTTGAATGTAAATCACAAACACCTGTTTCTCGTTCCAGTAATTGGCGTGGAGACAGGATAAAACACCAGGAGAAGCAGGAGCGGGTGAGAGAGAGAGGGTCTGCTGACAGTCACACTAAGTGAGCCGTGCTCATCTGTTGGAGTGAAGCCCGTCCTTGGATGTGGAAATATTGAATGAGCCGTGCTCGTCTGTTGGAGTGAAGCCCGTCCTTGGATGTGGAAATATTGAATGAGCCGTGCTCGTCTGCTGGAGTGAAGCCCGTCCTCGGATGTGGAATTATTGAGTGTGCGTTGCACCGACTTTTTGTTTGTGTTTGATATTTTTTCTGGCGAGAATAAAGACTGTCAGCAGCCAAAGCCGATCCCTGTCCTCTTCCTTCCCACCACACAAGAACCTTTACCACACCAAAATCTTACCGTGTACCAGGAATTACCCTTTTAATAACTGGTGTTGCTGACTGTGCATCACGCTGGGCATACACAAGTCACAGGTTACACATGGTACTATGACCCTTCGGATTTCGCATGCAACATTATACTGAACAGTTCTTCGCGCTGCTGCATGCTCATTAATGACAGAGAGTTTTTGTGATCGTCACAACATATGTATAATATTTATCTGCCATATATATGGTCATATATATATATATACATCACAAAAACTCTCCGTCATTAATGAGCGTGCAGCATATATATATATATATATATATATATATATATATATATATATATATATAGCTATGGAAAAAATTAAGAGACCACTTAACATTGATTTCTGAACTTGGAGTGGTCTCTTAATTTTTTCCATAGCTGTATATACACACAGTATATATATATATATATATATATATATATAAACATACTGTCTCTCTGCACACGACACCATCAGCACGTGTGTGCAGCAGAGGGTGTACAGCACTGAGTCATTGGACTTATTCAAACCAGCCAATCCGTTCGATCGCCAAGCGAATCTTTCATTGTCTGTCATTATCCCATCTATGTTGCTAAGCCATCTGCTTAGATGGAGTAAGTGTGCATCATTGATCATTTTTTGCGCAAAAATATTTTCTCAGAACATGAGATATTATGCTATTTAGAACAATTTAAAGCAGAAGTATCATGTGCCAATCAATCCTCGCTGTAGTTAAAACATTAAAACCCAGCATGCCACAGGAAAAGTGTTCAAAAGCAGCGCCTCCACTACAAACATTTCTATTTCAATTAATATAAAAAATGTTGTAACTATTGGATAATGATTTCATGTAATTTCAGTGCATATAATGAGTAGCATATTTAATCTAAATGTGAAAATGGAAATGTTCAAATGGAAAACAGAGTTTAAAGTCATTGTAACACCTGCAGTGATCGATCATATGAAGTGGCACTGAACTGAAAAAAGGGCCATTGTCAGCAGTAAAGTGCTAATTCACTGAAGGTACTACCATTAACATTTCATAAATGAATGTTCAATCTTATGCACCATCACTTTTCACAATGCTGCAGCAGTAATGTTACTCAAGTCAGCATGATGGCTGTTACTGAATACTGTCTGTGAGTCTGAAGTTTGAACCCTGAAGTTTGGCTCATAGCCAGAGACAGCCAGTTTGAGGCAGTCTGTGTGGTGTCTGTCAGTTAGGCGACTCCTGTACTTTGATTTGATTGTTTTCATCTGTGAAAAAGCCATTTCACAGAGGTAAGTGGATCTAAAGTAGGCACTCACTTTTAGTGCACATGAGACTTCTCTCTGTTAACAAGTCCCCAGGAGTCACTGTCCCTTGATCGGGCTTTCAGCTCTGTTATTTTGCAAATCAACCATCTCCATGTCAACTCCACTTGACAAATAAATAACTTGCTGGAATTTGGCTGCAACCTGTTCTATATCAATAAGCATGAATGGGTTTGAGACAAATGTTATATATGTTATATATGAGACCTAACTGTTACAAATAGATTATATATTTAGATTATATGTACATGACGACAGGGAGGTGATGGCACCCCTCCTACTTCTGCTAGATTTACTGAGATTTCTTATCCTGTGTGAATTGGCCATTAATATTATAGACATCCTATGGTGAAATTACATTACTCCATCTACCCATGTAAAACTAATACTGTCCGAATAGGGCTTTAAAAGCATTCACTGCACTGATCGTGTCAAAAGTGTGGCTTTTTATGTCATCTTTGTTTTTGAAATCCTTGAAAATAGTCTCTGCAGTAATGGCCATTGCTTCCTTGAATAATTCACCATCTGTAAAAGGTGTTTTGTTTTCAGCCAGAAAGTGACGAATTGATGCTTCAGTAGCAGCCTTATTTTGATCAGCAGATTTTATAAAAAGTGATTGCTAGGCCTTCAACTCAGATTTAACTCAACATTTATGCATCAGGCCCCTGAACTGTAAGCGATGCGACCTGTTTTACAGAATATGAAAGTTTAAAGCACATGAAGTCTTTTAGAATTTCTAACTGCAACACTTTAAGAAATCTGATTACCACTTCCACAAAACTTGCTCTGATATTCTGTGAGAGTCTCTGTGACATGATGTCAAGGGAAGAGAATGAAACACACTCAGACAATAGATGCAATCAAAGTCTTCAACATGTATTCAGGACGCACAAGCAACACTTTCAAAAAATATAATTTATTTCGATTTAGCCGTTTTCCTCATGGAAACCTACATTTTCTCCCCACAATGTCAAAAATTCAGGTTTTACTATCCTTTGGACATTTGATCCCCACAACAAAGGAAATATCTTGAACAAACAAATACTTCACATACTTGTACATTATCTGCCATTTCACGCCTTGTTTGTATTCCCGTGTGTTTGGAAAGCTGAACATCAGTTTATTGTACACATCACTGGGAAGTTTATTCTCAGTACATTATCAGTGTGTGTTTTTATAATCATTCAAAATGCTGTTTATCTTCATTTCAGTATACGTATTCCCGTGTGTTTGGTGTATTGCTTTTGGAAAGCTGAACAACATCACTTCATTGGACATGTATCCCTGGAATTTTTATCCTCAGTACACTATCAGTTCATATATTGTATAATATCCAAGGTACACATTTCTAGTAGTTGTGCAATTAATTCTCATATTGTATTTTCAGAAAGTTTTGGAATATTTTTCCTTTCGCCAAATTTGTCACTACCAAAACACAATAATAAATAAATTAATAAGAAGGCTTATATTGACCTATTAACATTTTGTTTACATCTACCTCATAGATATAGTTTTTGCTTTTTTTTAAAAAAGTTTTCACAAGTCAATAACAATTACAGTTTTAACAATAATTTATGAGATTTGTTGTATTTTATGTGCCTTTTTCTTTTTAAAAGGCATATCATATAAGTTAATCATATAAGGATTCATTAGTTTGAATATGCATTGAACCAAACACTACAATAACGCCTTAGTTGATCATTCAATACACTTTATTTTTGACAAAACATCCCATGTTTCGGTCGTAACTGCACATTTTCAGTAGTGAAAGTAATGTGTTGTTAGCGACCACATTACATTACAGAATTTTAAATCGCATACTAAAACATTAATAATACTATTTGCATATTTGCATAACTGTACAATAAATGATGACATGTTTCAGTAGTGTCACAGTTCCCTTGCTTCCCGGACTCCATTTGCCATGATCCTCCTGTCTCCACACCTGCACTCACTTCCCTCGTCATCTCCCCATCATCATGGATCATCATCAGCACTCCCTATATAATGGACTCACTCCCTTCACTCCTTGTCTGTTCTTAATGTTGTTTATATGTGTATGTGGTTATTCTCCTTCGTTGTCATTAAATACCCATCATTGTGGATCTCCGTGTACGCATCATCTCTTCACACCGCTACACCGTAACAGAAGAACAGACCCAACCGTTGGACATCCACAAGTGTCATTATGGGTATCTTCCTCGTCCCTGTGCCCACAAAAGGAAGACACCAATACAGGCTATCAGTGGAGGACCGCCTCTGGGCTTCCAGGCAGGACGGCCGCCCGCTGGAGAAGTATGTCTCCACATTCGCTGAGCTTTCTTGTAAGGTGAGCTGGCCAGATTCGATTCTTAACATCTGCTTTCTGAGGGGTCTGGACGTGAACCTGAATGCCTCTATTACTTAGTTGAATCTATTAATCTGGTTCTATTCCTCAATGGTTCCGAGTTTGAAATTTAAGAGGTTCATAGGCGATCGTATTCACCTTGTCCAGCTCCCTCAGAAACAACGGTGGCCCGGCCAGCTCACCAGCCACAAATTTCCTCCAACTACCGCTACAGTGGGCATCCCCCTATGTCCATGCCTAACCCCAAACCCAAGCCACCCAAAAGGAGGAGGTCCAGACGGCCCAAGAAGCCTGCCTTCGCCGAGCCCGCTTCAGTCCCAGTGGGGATCTTAATTGTATATGAGGGTATGTCATGGACTCCATCTCCAGACCCCTCACCAACCTTCAACGAGTCCTCTCCAGCCCACCTACCAGCTCCAGCCGCTGCCGAGCCCGCTCCAGCCCGCCTACCAGCTCCAGCCCACAAGTCCCTTCATACCACCAGGGATTCCCCCAAGAAAATTTGGGGGGGGGGGCATATACCCATGGGTGGGGAACTCCTGGGCGGGGTCTCTGTGTCTCCATGGCCTAGGATTCCAGACCCGCCATGGCCGCCCATGGCCTCTCATGGCCTCTGACCCGCCATGGCTACCTGGACCTATGGACCAGCCCTGGAGACCTCTGTTCCTGTCCACTTCTCTCCCTGCACCTGCGTGAGGTCTCCAGAGCCCTCCCCCCCCTCACGGTTGTTCCATCTATGGCGCGAGGCCACACCTACCGGGAGGGGGAGGTACTGTCACAGTTCCCTTTTTCCCGAACTCCATTTCCCATGATCCTCCTGTCTCCACACCTGCACTCACTTCCCTTGTCATCTCCCCATCATCACGGGTCACCTGCACCTGTTCCTGATAATCAGCACTCCCTATATAATGGACTCACTCCCTTCACTCCTTGTCTGTTCTTAATGTTGTTTAATATGTTTATGTGGTTATTCTCCTTCGTTGTCATTAAATACCCATCACTGAGGATCTCTGTGTATGCATCATCTCTTCACACCGCTACACCATAACAAGTAGTGACAATTTTAGATACTTTTAAGCCTAGCTCAAAGATGCTAATCAGCACATCTTTAGCTAACAGTTCTGAACATTTGTACACAGGAAAAAAACTAAATTTAATCAAATAACACTCAAAAAACAATGGTGTCACAACCAAAACTTCACCACATGTTTCGGTCTTGACTGTTTCAGTAATGACAATTTTCGATACTTAGCCTAGCTCAAAGATGATAATCAGCACATGGTTACCTAACACAGTCCTGAACAGTTGCAGTAGCCCCTCACTGCAGAACAAACAAGATCCGGGAGGGAGATGGGTAGGTTTAGGGATATGTGAAGTGGGAGGAGTTGGATTTAGATCTTGTGTTCTGCAGTACGAACCATCTCTGTTTGGTAGTGATGTTCCTTAAAGTTATACGGAGATTTTCAGACTTTTGAACACATTTAACTCAAAAGGATGGTACCTATCTACTATGAAAGAGAGGCTATCCCTGCATCCCTGTGTGCATACTATCCACCCTATCCGCCCTACATAGTATTGAAAATTACCAATGTCACATACTATTTAGGATGGATAGTATGCACACTGAGACGCAGGCTATGACAGGGAGGATTCACAGAAATATCAATAATGTAGGAGTGTGGTTAAAATAATTCTCAGCCAATGGACTAAAGCATACACTGTTTCGGTAGTGGCAAAAATGCGGGACACAAGTTTCATGATTTAAAAATAAAAAATAGATGTTTTAACTTTGAGTTTAAGTTTAAAATAATGTTTAAACTTTTTGGTTGTGGGACAGCAGTTTGCACCTATTCTGTAGAATGGCCCGTATATACAATAATCCTTCAAAATGCTGCTGGACAAGATAAAAAAAAAAACTCACTTAATTACTTTAAATGCTTCAATTCAGTGTTGTTCAGTCCAAAGTCTGCTTGAAATTATTACACAAGTGTCTTTTTTCCATCTGTAAGATTATGAGAAGGATCATTTAGTTAACGTGACCATAATCACAGGCAAAATATAATTTATTCCCAGTTTCTGTGATTCCCAATCTGAATAAATCCAGATTCAGAAATAATTAACTATTTATCTGCACAGTCATTCTTTGTGTGATATGAATCAGTGTGTGTTCAGTGTCTGATCTGAAGCTTTTACAGCAGGCCTGTTTAACAGCCTGAATGTTATTTGTGCTTCTGTGTCAAAAATATACTTTACCACTTTATAGTTTATGGTGTTTTACACACCCTGACAGCACCTATTGTGAAGAAAAACAAATAAAAAACAATCTTACCACACAACAAATTCAGACATCAAAAGTGCTGATTCTTCCACTTATTTCCCATAACTTAGAATATTCTTGCATGTGAAGGAAAATAACACATAATTATTAACTCTGTGAAAGACTGGAAGCTTACGCTGCTATTTTGAACCAATAATAAGAACATAAAGCAGTTGAAGGATGATGTGCATAATCCAGTTATTTATCTGACTCCAGTATAATTTAAGAGGTTAAAAATGAATAACAACTTTAATGAAGTCAGATTAAAGGTAACATTGCTTTCAACATTATCAGTGGTAAAAGTGTCAGAAGCAGAAGACCCAGAGGGGAAAAGTGCAAGTTAACAGAGTTTTATTCTACAGTCCAGGTAAACAAATTAAGGCAGTCTGCCAAGCGTCATCAAAAAGGCCACTCACAGCTGGTGTAGACAACTAAAAACAGATAACAGTCACAAGTGATGGTTCACAGAGAACAGTAGCTCAAACTCGGATCTGGAAGCGTCTTGAGTTGCAGGTGGAGAGATCCACGCCTGGCAGATGGACGACAAGAGGCTGAGGGCAAGAGAGCTTCAGAGCTTCACTTTCTGACCACAAACGTATCTGGGTGCTTTGATACGATTGGCAGAACGGTGTGTATGCTCCCTGTTTTGGCATAATGCGCCTCTAACAGATCTCCAGGTACGCTGGCAGCGTCGTATAAATGCTTGGACCGAAAGAACAGAGGCCTCTGTCTCTTGCGAGGAGAACAGAGGAGATTGGTACCTGAGACAAGACTGGAATGGTGATAATGCTGTGGCTGGCGAGGGAAGCGAATTATGGGGGTATTCAACCAACAGCAATTGTTTGCTCCAAGAAGAGGGATTACGAAAAGTCAAATACAACCCAGAATCTGGTTAGTGCATTCAGCTTGACCGTTAGTTTGAGGATGGAACCCCGAAGCTGGCCGAAGCGCCAATTTGACGGCAAAACTCCTTCCAGAACTGCGATGCAAATTGAGGCCCCCTGTCAGAAACAATATCAGTAGGGAGACCATGTAAACAGAAAATGTGTTCTATGACTATCTGGGCCATCTCCTTAGCAGAGGGAAGTTTACAGAGCGGAACGAAGTGGGCGGCCTTAGAAAAATGGTCAACAATAGTCAGAATGACCGTATTATTGGCAGACAACGGAAGCCCTGTCATGAAATCCATAGCGATATGAGACCATGGACGAGACGGAATAGGAAGGGGTCTAAGTAGTCCCGCGGGAGGAGAACTACTTGACTTGGTTTGAGCACAAAAAGCACAAGATGCCACAAATCGGTGAATATATTCAAGGTTTCGGTGGTCCGTCCATACTATGAATGGAACAGCGGAACCCTCTAGCCAGTGGTGCCATTCACCTAGAGCCAATTGAACGGCAAGGAGCTCGCGATTGGCAATATCATAGTTCCGCTTGGCCGTTGAGAAACAGTGAGAAAAATAAGCGCACTGATGTAACTTTTCATCGATTGCGAGCGCTGAGACAGCACAGCACCTACAGCCACATTGGAGGCATCGACGTCGACGATGAATTGTCTCGTTGGATCAGGGGTTATCAGTATGGGAGCCATGGTAAACAGCTCCTTGAGTCTGTCGAACGTGGATTGTGTAGATTCGGTCCACACGAACGAGTTTTAGATGAGGTGAGAGCAGTCACAGGGGCGGCTATATGACTGAAATTAGAAATGAAATGGCGATAAAAGTTTGCAAACCCCAAAAATCGTTGGGGTGCCATACGGGAGTCAGGAATGGGCCAGTTGATAATTGCACAAAGCTTGGCTGGGTCCATGCTAATGCTGTCAGCTGAAACTACCGAGCCGAGGACTGAACTGGAGTTGAAAAGCACATTTCTCAGCCTTTACGAAGAGATGATTCAGAACGCGATGGACATGCTGGACGTGCACCTGAAGAGAGGGTGAAAAAATTTGAATATCGTCCAGGTAGACAAAAACAAAAAGATTTAGCATGTCTCTCAGGACGTCATTTACCAATGCTTAAAAAACGGCCGGTGCGTTGACTAGGCCAACCGGAAGAACCCGATATTCAAAGTGTCCTAACGGGGTATTAAACGCTGTCTTCCATTCGTCGCCTTCCTTAATATGAACTAAATGATAGGCATTGCGAAGGTTAAGCTTTGTGAAAACCTTAGCTCCCTGTAAGATCTCAAAAGCGAATGACATAAAAGGCAAGGGATAACGGTTCTTGACTCCCCTCCCCCGAAGAGTGCCCTTAACACTCTCTCTCTCCCTCACCCTCTCTCTTGGTGCATGTGTAACGAGTTAAAGTAAATACAATTTGAATGTTACACATTGCTTTTCACTAAAATCATTCTAATGTATTTTATATTTATTTATTTCCGTTTTTCTTTGAGTAATATGTTGATTCTACTGTTCACTATTTAGAGACTTTTATTTTGACATTTTCTTCTGGCGCTTTGCTGACGCCATTTTCGAGTGGCTCTCGCCAGATCACATTGGTTATGCTGGGGAGAGGTAAGCGTTTTTCTGAGCTCTGCATTTTATGAGTGAAATAAATTGACAAAGTTTATATATCGACAAAATATCTTATTGTAAATAGTACTGAGACTATTTGCAGTGTTCTGTTGTATGTTTTATACGTGAGTGGATTGAGAATGTAAAGTTATATCGTGTGGGCCATATGATATGCTATTCGCATGGTTTTGAATTATCAATCAGCTAACAAATGTTATATCATACAGGTTTGTCTTATGAAACGCCCACCAGAGAGAGATATAAACTTTATTCATATTAATCCACAGGTATTTCACTCTTTATTGTCGTTTGATGTAGGGCTGGGCGATATATCGCATGCAATTGTCATGCGCATTTCGTCAGTAAAGCCGGTTCCCTGATTACCGCTAAATCGCCATCACCTGCTTTTAAATGGAGCGGCATTTAATAAACAGAGCCGTAGATCACTGATAAGCTACGCAATATCGCGTTCATTATCGCAGATGAATCGCCTTCGATAATGAACGCGATATTGCGTAGCTTATCAGTGAACTACGGCTCTGTTTATTAAAGTCGGCATGAAATCAAAATTGACAATTCTTATTTTTTCATGGAATATTGTAGTATTTATTATCAATAATTTATCCATGAACTTCATCATTTTTTTAAAATTCATGTGCCCTCATAATCTTTAATCAAAATCATTAACCTCCCATCCCCCTTCAAAACGACTCATCGTCTCTTCCTGTCACATGCTATGGCGCAAGGGTGGAGCTATCTGGAATTGCAGTGACGTATGGGGTAATTAAATGCTGTGCTTCACTTTATAGAGATTAATGCATTAACCACCGCTGATGCCAGTCATTGGGGTGTACAGTAAACATGGAAAGGAA
This sequence comes from Ancherythroculter nigrocauda, assembly GCA_036281575.1. NCBI lineage: Eukaryota > Metazoa > Chordata > Actinopteri > Cypriniformes > Xenocyprididae > Ancherythroculter > Ancherythroculter nigrocauda. The sequence continues at coordinate 39,048,286 of VTFQ01000011.1, read as the reverse complement.
CCTGCGACAGTCAGGCTGCGTGTCCACTGGAGCAGAGCAAGCGACCAGAGCATTTTTAGATTCATTCTTATGGAAGTTGAGCATCACTTAACTTACGCGCGGCTCAACTTCCATAGGGATGAACCGAAAACACTCGCTCTTTTAACTGCTCGCTCCGCGCCAACAGACACACACCATCAGTCAGTCAGTCAGTCAGTCAGTCTCTCTCGCTGTTTAGTGCCGTTAACCGTCCTCGTCATCCTCAATAAAGCTCTTACAGTAACGTGAGTGCTCGGAGTGAGTAATTCATATCTGCCTCCATTTTGTTAGCAACGGCCAACTTCCAATCAATTCCCGAAGGACAAAATCAAGTCCCGCCCTCTCATTTCAGATGCCGTTTCACTTGGATAGACGTCACAGTACAGAAGAAAAGACAATCGCAACTTCCGTTTCATGCCTACTTTAAATGCCGCTCCATTTGAAAGCAGGTGATGGCGATTTAGCGGCAATCAGGGAACCGGCTTTACTGACGAAATGCGCGTGACAATCGCATGCGATATATCGCCCAGCCCTAGTTTGATGTCCTTTTATACTCTTGCACTGTGTTAATACTGTAATGTTTCAATGTTAGTTTATTTTCTCTATTGTAACACAAAATGAGTTCACATTGGTTATGCTGGGGAGAGGTTTGTCTTATGAAACACCCACAAGAGAGAGATATGAACTTTATTCATATTAATCAACAGATGGAGTGAAGTTAATGCTGGCTCTGGCTGACATTAAATCCCTTTTTTTGGTGAACCGCATCGGAAGTGTCCAAGTCAAGTCACCTTTATTTATATAGCGCTTTTTACAATGCAGATTGTGTCAAAGCAGCTTTACATTGATAACTGGTACATAATGTGGCTGCACAGCAGCTCTTAAATAATAGTGTCAATGCAGGCAGATCAAAGCACTGTTGAATAAATGTCAAGAATACTATTGAATATCAAATGTCAAGTGTCCCCAACTAAGCAAGCCAAAGGCGACAGCGGCAAGGAACCCAAACTCCATCAGGTGGCAAACAAGTGGCAAATAGGTGTTAAGATGGAGAAAAAAAAAAAACCTTGGGAGAAACCAGGCTTAGTCGGGGGGCCAGTTCTCCTCTGGCGAACAGTGCTTTGTTACAATCAGGTTGCTATCATAAGTCTGATAGGATCGCAGCAATCAAAGTATTTATTTCAGTTCCATCGAGTTAAGGATCGTATTCATCACGCCGGTATGGACGGTCTGTTGAGGAACTGTGCTACTGGCTGTCGTGTCGATGAGGCCTTCACAATGGATGATCCAGTTGACTCGATCTCTGCTGATACTTCAGGGCTGCGTTGTGGTCGTGTCCAGTTGAGGATCGTATTCATCACACCGGGATGGGCGGTCTGTTGAGGAACTGTGGCACTGGCTGTCGTGTTGATGATGTCTTCACAATGGATGATCTAGTTGACTCGATCTCTGCTGATACTTCAGGGCTGCGTTGTGGTCGTGTCCAGTTGAGGATCGTATTCATCACACCGGGATGGGCGGTCTGTTGAGGAACTGTGGCACTGGCTGTCGTGTTGATGATGTCTTCACAATGGATGATCTAGTTGACTCGATCTCTGCTGATACTTCAGGGCTGCGTTGTGGTCGTGTCCAGTTGAGGATCGTATTCATCACACCGGGATGGGCGGTCTGTTGAGGAACTGTGGCACTGGCTGTCGTGTTGATGATGTCTTCACAATGGATGATCTAGTTGACTCGATCTCTGCTGATACTTCAGGGCTGCGTTGTGGTCGTGTCCAGTTGAGGATCGTATTCATCACACGGGGATGGGCGGTCTGTTGAGGAACTGTGGCACTGGCTGTCGTGTTGATGATGTCTTCACAATGGATGATCTAGTTGACTCGATCTCTGCTGATACTTCAGGGCTGCGTTGTGGTCGTGTTATTGCACCGGTCCTTGGTCTCAGCTGGATACGGCCCGGATCCGGTTGACTACGGTAAACCTCGGGATAAACAGAAAGACTAATATTAGCGTAGATGCCATTCTTTTTCTGATGTAACGAGTACATCTGGTGTTATAGGAAGTGTTCCCGGTTCCGGCTGACCTAATTAATGCAGCCTAATAATCCTTTAACGGATTTGAAAATATAAATTGATAATGTGTTATGTGTATGCCAGGTTAAAGAGATGCGTTTTTAGTCTAGATTTAAACTGACAGAGTGTGTCTGCATCCCGAACAATGCTAGGAAGATTGTTCCAGAGTTTAGGTGCCAAATAGGAGAAGGATCTACCACCTGCGGTTGATTTTGATATTCTAGGTATTATCAGCTGGCCTGAATTCTGAGATCGCAATAAACGTGAGGGACTATAATGTATTAAGAGCTCACTTAGGTACTGGGGAGCTAAACCATTTAGTGCTTTGTAAGTAATTAGCAAGATTTTAAAATCTATACGATGTTTAACAGGAAGCCAATGCAGTGACGACAGAACTGGGCTAATATGGTCATACTTCCTAGTTCTAGTAAGAACTCTAGCTGCTGCATTTTGTACGAGCTGTAGTTTATTTATCAAGCGAGCAGAACAACCACCCAGTAGAGCGTTACAGTAATCTAGCTTTGAGGTCATGAACGCATGAACTAACTGTTCTTCATTTTTCATTGAGAGCATATGTCGTAGTTTAGATTAGGGTTGGGCGATGTCCTCTAAATTGGCAGTTGACGATGTTTACAGTAAAACATTGTGATGGACGATGATATCGTCGGGAGTGGGGTGTACTTTAATTTTTCGTTATTATATAATTATTATTCATTATTTTACTTTATTACTTTATTTATCCCTTTGACCGTACGATCACACCGGTGTTATTAGAACGTTCAGTGCAGTGCATCACATGATCAATTGCCAAATTCAAATGTGCGTGTGCGCTTTGGCTGGCGCTAAACCAGAGATGGATGCGTGCAGCACTTTTCATATATTACAAATATGCAGTGTTTTCAACCACATAATGTTTATTTTAGGTTTCAGATGTGAATTCAACAGAACCTGCAGCACAAACTAACATGGCGACGCCCATAACGTGTATAGCTCAACTAACGCAATCATTATAAAGTTGTTTAAACAGCAAAACACATCCACTTTCACATATTTGAGAATCGGATATCAGATATTTCATGTTATAGTTAACAAATGAGTGAATATTTTGAATAAAAAAGGAAAACTGAAATAAAAGCAGATCATCAGTCATACAGCGCTGCGGTGTGTGACATGACAAGCAATGACGTGTCACCATGGAAACCATAACGGTCGCCTTGAAAAACTCACGCTGGGGGGTCAGACAGAATATTTTAAACTTACGTGCGAAATGGTTATTTTATTTCCCAACTAATGACACATCCAGGCTTTCCAATAGGTTGCACGTGAGGGAAATAAAAGGGGCGGAGCGGGGCGGGGCGTGGCATCACGATGGTGTCTCTCCATCGTGATGTCGGTCAGCCATCATCGTCCATCGGCACAACCCTAGTTTAGATATATTTTTAAGATGGAAGAAATCAGTTTTACAGATGCTAGTAACATGGCCTTCAAATGAAAGATTGGTATCAAAGAGCACACCCAGGTTCCTAGCTGACGACGAAGACTTAACAGAGCAGCCATCAAGTGTTAGACAGTATTCTAGATTATTGCGTGAAGAAGTTTTCGGTCCAAAAATTAGAATCTCTGTTTTTTCCTGAATTTAGGAGTAGGAAATTACTGGTCATCCAGTTTTTTATATCAGCTATACACTCTGTTAATTTAGCGAATTGGTGATTTTCGTCAGGGCGCGAAGAAATATAGAGCTGAGTATCATCAGCATAACAGTGAAAATTAATGCCATGCTTCCTAATGATATCTCCCAAGGGTAGCATGTACAGAGTAAAAAGCAATGGTCCTAGTACTGAGCCTTGCGGTACTCCGTATTGAACTTGTGATCGATAAGACATCTCATCGTTTACTACTACAAACTGATAACGGTCAGATAACGTCTAGGTTACTGGTGTAACCCCCGTTCCCAGAAGGAGGGAACGGAGACGTTACGTCGATACTAACGTAATGGGGTCTCGCTAAAGAGCCCAATCACCTCCAAGGATACAAAACAAGCCAATGGGAATTGGCCTGTGAGATTTACATGCCGGGCCCCTCCCCCGGCATCCGGGTATAAATAGGGCCGGCATACTCACCTTCATTCATATTTTTGCTGAGGAGCCGAGAAGATATCTGGCGGCTCAGAGGTGACTCAAAGCTATGGCAGGGGAACATAACGTCTCCGTTCCCTCCTCCTGGGAACGGGGGTTACACCAGTAACCTAGACGTTCCCATTCAGTCAGTCACGTTCGACGTTACGTCGATACTGACGTAATGGGGTCCCGTGGAAAGCGCCATAGCAACTGAACCACGTTACGAGTGTTAGGGAGGCAGGTGCTGGCAGGCTGAGGCGTGCCAAATGCAAATGCGGCCCATACTCGCAACCCTCCAGCGCCCAGAGTAAGCCCAGGAATGTCTTCCATACCGGTGGGATGGAGAGGACAGGGCGTTACCGTGGAGAAGTCGAAGCTGCTGTTCCTACCCCACGGGGAAGAGTGCTTCGGAACTCAATCCCACGTTTTTCAGCAACGACAAAAACGCCAGGAAAGCGTTCCCCGAGGAGGGGAAAGCTACGGAGACCACACCCTGCCCAAGGGGAGGTAATGTGTGGAAAACACATATGGACTGGTCTGAGAACAGTAACGCATATGGAAGATCTCTGATGTAGGTCCTACCTTCCAGGAGGAACGACTAGCAATCAGAGATAGGGCAAAACGAAGCCACCCAGGGAAAGACACGGGTTTACCGACAGGGAAACCTTACCGTGGACAAACACATATGGGATTACCCGAGGGGAATCACAGCATATGGGCATCTAGCCCAGTACAAGGGGAGACCAACTGGGCATACACACGAGTACTGGACCTGGCGCCGGACGCCTCCGCCGCGTCTGGCTGCCGCAGGATGCAGGAGGAACTCCACAGGGTTCGCCGTTACGGGGAACTGAACTGAGGAGCAGGAAAAGTGCTCGCACTCCCTCTCCCGAGGGAAATGGCACAGCAAGCGAACACCCATGGCTATCTACGAGTAGAAAGCACACGGGTGGACACCGGTTCCACTCGGAGGTTATAATACCTCGCGAATGTATTCGGTGTCGCCCAGCCTGCAGCTCTGCAAATGTCTGCAACAGAGGCGCCATGCGCCAACGCCCAGGAGGAAGCAACACCCCGAGTGGAGTGAGCTCGCAACCCGAGGGGGCACGGCTCGCCTTGGGACTGGTACGCCAAGGCGATGGCATCCACTATCCAGTGGGCCAACCTCTGTTTGGAGACAGCCTTTCCCTTCTGCTGACCTCCAGAGCACGAACGGGACTCAGCAACGCAAGGGCTGGGTCTGCCTCCGCCGGGGGCAGTGCTTGCAGGTTCACCACCTGGTCCCTGAAGGGAGTGGTGGGAACCTTGGGCACATATCCAGGCCGGGGTCTCAAGATCACGTGAGAGTAGTCCGGCCCGAATTCCAGGCACGAATCGCTGACCGAAAATGCTTGCAGGTCCCCAACCCTCTTGAAGGAGGCGAGCGCGGTCAGGAGCACTGTCTTGAGAGACAGATGTTTCAGCTCGGCTGACTCAAGGGGCTCGAAGGGAGCTCTCCGGAGGCCCGAGAGGGCAACAGAGAGGTCCCAGGAGGGAATGAGGCGAGGCCTAGGAGGATTTAACCTCCTGGCACCTCTGAGGAACCTGATGATCAGGTCGTGCTTTCCTAGTGACTTGCCATCAAGCACATCGTGATGTGCTGCGATGGCGGCCACGTAGACCTTCAGGGTGGAAGGGGACAGCCTCCATTCCAAACCCTCTTGAAGGAAGGAAAGCACAACACCGACCGGGCATTTCCGGGGGTCCTCCCGGCGGGAGGAACACCACTCAACGAACAGACTCCACTTCATGGCATAGGCGCGCCTCGTAGAGGGGGCTCTGGCCGAAGTGATGGTGTCGACTACCGCGGACGGTAGGCCACTCAAGTCTGCCGCGTCCCGTCCAGGAACCACACGTGGAGGTTCCACAGATCGGGACGCGGGTGCCATATGGTGCCCTGCCCCTGAGAAAGGAGGTCCTTCCTCAGAGGGATGCGCCAGGGATGGGCTGTCGCGAGGAGCATGAGTTCCGGGAACCAGGTCCAGTTGGGCCAGTATGGCGCAACTAGCAAGACCTGCTCCTCGTCCTCCCTGACCTTGCACAGTGTCTGTGCAAGGAGGCTCACTGGGGGAAACGCATATTTGCGTAGGCCCCGGGGCCAGCTGTGTGCCAGTGCATCCGTGCCGAGGGTCCCCCGCTCAGCGAATAGAACAACTGGCAATGGGCGGATTCCCGAGAAGCGAACAGGTCCACCTGTGCTTCCCCGAACCGGCTCCATATCAGCTGGACCGCCTGGGGGTGGAGTCTCCATTCCCCCGGGAGCGTGAGCTGTCGTGAGAGCGCGTCGGCCACACAATTGAGCTCGCCCGGGATGTAGGAGGCGCGCAGCGACCTGAGTCAGCGCTGACTCCACAGGAGGAGATGGCTAGCGAGTTGCGACATGCGACGGGGGCGTAGACCACCCTGGTGGTTGATGTACGCTACCGTCGATGTGTTGTCCGTCCGGACAAGTACATGCTTGCCCAGCAGCAGCGGTCGAAACCGCCGCAGCGCAAGGAGTAATGCCAGCAACTCGAGGCAGTTGATATGCCAATGGCGATGGGGTCCTGTCCAGGAGCCCGACGCCGACTGACCACTGCATATGGCACCCCAGCCGGTGGTGGAGGCATCTGTTGTGACAACAACATGCCTGGACACTTGTACTAGGGGCACCCCGGCCCGTAGAAAAGCAAGGTCCGACCACGGGCTGAACGTGCGGCGACAATCCGGTGTGATGACCACACGGAGTGAGCCACGGTGCCATGCCCACCTCGGGACTCGGTCGTGAAGCCAGTGCTGAAGCGGTCTCATATGGAGCAATCCGAGCGGCGTGACCGCGGCTGCGGATGCCATATGCCCCAGGAGCCTCTGAAATTGTTTCAGTGGGACCGCTGTTTTCCGCGAGAACGAGTTCAGGCAGTTCAGCACCGACTGTGCACGCTCGTTGGTGAGACGTGCTGTCATGTTGACCGAGTCCAGCTCCACACCGAGAAAAAAGATGCTCTGCACGGGGCAGAGCTTGCTCTTTTCCCAGTTGACCCGAAGCCCCAACTGGCTGAGGTGACTGAGCACCAGGTCCCTGTGTTCGCACAACTGCTCTCGGGACTGGGCCAGAATGAGCCAGGGCGCGCGCCGTGACCTTCGTCGCCCGGAGGGCGAGGTCGGTCGCCGTGCGTAGCTCTTGCAGCAACCCTGGTTCAGCACTACCCTCGTGCAGCTCCTTCAGAGCTTTCGCCTGATGGACCTGCAAGATGGCCATGGCGTGCAGGGCAGAAGCTGCCTGTCCAGCAGCGGAGTAAGCCTTGGCAGCGAGAGCGGCCGTGGTCTTACCCGCTTTGGACGGGAGACGCGGACGATTCCGCCAGGTGGCCGCGGAGTCATCGTCGCTCTCTGAACCGTTCAGCCCACTCCCCGATGCAGCGATCGACATCCGATCCTCCTCCGGAGCGCCGAAAGTGACGCGGGGCACCCCCGAAGAGGGCCCCGCGAGAGCAGGCGGCAGCTCAACGGCACATGGTGTTGTAGAGGAGTGGGAGGTTCGTGGGGACGGACCCGACGAAGTGGCTCCCACTGTGATCCTCAGATCTCCCAGAGCACTAACCGGGCCAGCGGCCGCTACAGCCGCCGGCGCTGGGGTAGTGACAAAGGGGCCTCTCACTTCCGTGTTAAAGAAGGAGAGACGCGATCTCAACACCAACATGGACATGCCCTCGCAGTGAGGGCATGTACCATCCACGAGCGCTGACTCAGCGTGCGGTCTACCCAGACACGTGAGACAGTGGTCGTGGCCGTCAGAGGAGGTCAGGAAACGACCGCATCCAGAAACACGCGGACGAAAAGACATCTTGAAAAAGACGCTGATCGCCCGTGATTGCTCTTTCAGTATACCTCACCAGCCGAAGCACCCAGGGATGAGTGTAGCACCGTCCTGTGGGCAGCGCGCCGTCACACCCACCGCTGAGCGTGCCTTTCCCACCAGCTGAAGAGACTCGAGCAGCCACCAGAACAAAACAGTGAAGTAGCAATTAAAATTGCTGTTTTTAGGATCCTGTCCTATAGCAATCATAATTGCTGTTTTGCTCTCAATAGAAATTCGTTCTCTTTTAAGAGGTGAAATGCGCAGATCCGATCCGATCGGCTCCGAAGCAAAAGTATGAATGAAGGTTAGTATGCCGGCCCTATTTATACCCGGATGCCGGGGGAGGGGCCCGGCATGTAAATCTCACAGGCCAATTCCCATTGGCTTGTTTTGTATCCTTGGAGGTGATTGGGCTCCCGTAACGTCGAACGTGACTGACTGAATGGGAAGTATGATTTGAACCATGCCAATGCAATTCCACTAATGCCAACATAATTTTCGAGTCTGTTTAGAAGAATATTGTGATCAATAGTGTCAAATGCAGCACTAAGATCCAGTAACACTAATAGAGAGATACAACCACGATCTGATGATAAGAGCAAATCATTAGTAACTCTAATGAGAGCAGTCTCAGTACTATGGTATGGTCTAAATCCTGACTAGAAATCTTCACAGATACTATTTCGTTCTAAAAAGGAACATAGTTGTTGTGAAACTGCCTTTTCTAGTTTTTTTGACAGAAAAGTGAGATTTGAGATCAGCCTGTAATTGACTAATTCTCTAGGATCAAGTTGTGGTTTTTTAATAAGAGGTTTAATAACAGCCAGCTTAAAGGTTTTTGGTACGTATCCTAGTGATAAAGATGAATTAACAATATTAAGAAGAGGATCTATGACCTCTGGAAGCATCTCTTTCAATAGCTTAGTCGGTATAGGGTCTAACATACATGTGGATGATTTTGATGATTTAACAAGTTTAGACAAGTTTAGACAATTCTTCCTCTCCTAAAGCAGTGTCCTGAGTCTTCTTACACACAACGCAGATAGTGGTAACGGCAGTCAGCAGAGGACCAGTTACACATGCTAGGAGTTTGGGGAATGTGAGTGTCTCACGGGTGAGAGGAGTGTTTCGTGGGGTAGTTTCTTACTATTTTCGTTTATTTATTTATTTACTTATTTATTTATATTTGTATAAGTGTTTATGTAGAGTTATAGAGGTTATTTAAAATTTTTTAGTGGATTTGAATAGTAGCAGTCGCCAGGTAAAAGTTTGGGCCTCGTGGCGGAAGGCTGGGATGGAGGTGTCCTCTCTGTCGCTCCGCCATGGAGTCAGGTGCGTGCCGGACGCCGGTCTGACGTTCGAGGACGTACTCGTGGCGATTGGAGAACAAACAGGATTTGAAAATATTGTATCCAGGATGAACAAGGCCGTGGTGAAAAATTCCGATTGAAAAAAAAAATGGTAACAAACTTGAGAAAAGAGAAAGTTCTTGAAAAATCTTTATAATTTATTTATGAAGGGATCACAAGGGGTGAACTACCTGTCCTTTTTGTGTTGTTTTCTTTGTTTTCCTTTTTTCTGTCCTCTTTTTTTCATGGAGAGCTTTAGAATAGGATCCATTAATAAGAGTATTGATGTCACATTTGTACAAGAGACGTGGTACAAATGTTAGAGGAGGAGTTGCTATTTTATTTTCAAAGACGATTAATATAACCAATGTGTCTGTCAATGAAATAGAAAGAGGAAGAATTTTGGCCGTTCAAGCAAGTGTAAATGGCTTTGTTTTTGTTTTTATTAATATTTATGCACCAAATACTGGAGCGGAGAGGATACAAATCTTTAAAAAATTACATGAGTTTTTAAAACAAAACTGTGATGAAAATGTGTGGTTGGTTTTAGGGGGTGATTGGAACTGTACAGTTAATTTTACCCTAGACAGAAATGGAGAAGAACCTCATCCCTCTTCTGCCAAATTTTTACATGATGTTATTAGTAATTCTAATTTAGTTGACGTATGGAGACTACAATACCCTACAGTTAAAGGTGCCCAAGAACATGTTTTCAAAAGATGTAATTTAAGTCTTAGGTGTCCCCTGAATGTGTCTGTGAAGTTTCAGCTCAAAATACCCCATAGTTTTTTTTTTATTAATTTTTTTAACTGCCTATTTTGGGGCATCATTATAAACGCGCCGATTTATGCAGCCCACGGAGCTCGTGCTTGCCTTAACCCTTTGATGCACAAGCTATGAAAACCCCTTCTAATGCGCAACATGGGTCAAAAATGACCCGTATTCATTTCCTATGTAATTTCAATAATATATAATAAGTGTATCGATCAACAGTGCTTTTGATTTTCTTTATCTTTTCTTTTGATATTCTTTAGTGTTAGTGGCTGGTCCTCAACAGAACTGAGGTGGATGATGACATCACTGTAAAAAAAAGCTGAAAGTATACTTTGCGCACAGTCGAACGGAATTTTAAAGTGTATGTGCAGGTTGCACATACACAGTTACATAAATCCGGTGGAAATTATAAAAAGTTACAAAAATCTGTATGCTGACCCTCATGTACGCATAAAAAGTGAAGTATACATTGACCTTTAGAATGGTAATGACACACACATTCAAAAAAATCATTCAAAAAGAAAGGAAAAATTAAAATAAGGATTTGGTTATTGAGTAATAGATGGAATAATGAATGATGAAATTAATTTATTGTAATATATGCAATATAGAAAATAACTCATTCAGGTCACTTTAGACCCATGTTGTATATGTCCAAAACAGTTACTTTTCAGGAACGCTGACAGACATAAAGGATGACCAATTGCATTGATTTATGACAAAAAATAAAAAATTATGAAATATATAGCCTAATATATTAAATATAATAAGACTTACATCCATCAAATATACAAAAGTAGCCTTGTTAAGATGTGAAATGTGTGGCAGATGAACAGTTGTCTGCAGTAAATATGTTCCTACTTGCAAAAATTTGCAAATATTAAAGATTTCTATATGGGTCATTTTTGACCCATGTGTGTAAAATTGATGTAGAAACTGTGTTTGTTTATAAAGTAAGAAAGAAAAAATAAACACAATTATTTGTAGAAAATCAAAAACAAGATATTTAAGTAATACCTGAAATAAATAAATGATAAAATACATTTCTTTCAAAGATTCAGCGAAGAAACACTCAGTCATGACTCAAATTCCATAGGAAATGAATACGGGTCATTTTTGACCCATGTGTGTAAAATTGATGTAGACAAATAAAAACTGTATTTGTTTATAAAGTAAGAAAGAAAAAATGAACATAATGATTTTTTACAATCAAAAACAAGATATTTAAGGAATACCTGGAATAAATGAATGATAAATAACATTTCTTTGAAAGATTCAGCAAAGAAACACTCAACCATGAGTGAAATTACATAGGAAATGAATACGGGTCATTTTTGACCCATGTTGCGCATTAGAAGGGAAGTGATACAAAAATGATTTTTATTAAAAAAGTAAGAAAGAAAAAATGAAAATGAGGATTTGTGATGATCAAAAACAAGTTAATTGAGGAATACCTGGAATTAGGGCTGGAGGATTATGGCCTAAAATCAAAACCTTTGTGAAGCTGTGGGTTGTAAATGGTTACTCCAAAACTAAGTAGGCAATATATGCTATAAGACGTTTTGAGTTTCTAAGCTCCTTTAGTGATAAATCACAGGACAGCGCTGACTAGTTTCTGCGTTCCTCTCAGTGCGCGCGATCTTCACGTTTTGTGCAGCTACTGTTTGTATGAGTCGAGTGTTCGCGCTACAATGCAGCTGCGCGAGCGCGATACCTCGGAATAATAATACATCTGATCGTCTAATCGCTTGAATGTACAAACCTTAAAACAAATTCAACTGACAAAGTTTAGTGAAGACGGAAGGCTCACCGCTCACGCGCCATCACTATGTGTTGAACCGGCGTTCACCTCTGTGTTTTGCTTTTATCCCACTGACTGGACGGGGCGGAGTCATGTGGCTACACACGCAGTAATGTTTTTAAGGGGAAAGTATTAACAGGATTAAAAAACCGAAATAACCGACATGGGAAAATTACGTTGGTTAGAGGTTCTGAATTTCGGTTTCGGTTACTTTCCGATTAATCGTCCAGCCCTACCTGGAATACTGAATGATGAAATTAATTTCTTGCAAAGATATAGAAAATAAAAACTCAGCCGGGTCATTTTTGACCTATGTTGTGCATCAAAGGGTTAAACAGCTATAAACAAAGTTCACACAGCTAATATAACCCTCAAAATTGATCTTTACAAAGTGTTCGTCATGCAGCATGTCTAATCGCATAAGTAGAGTATTTAATTGGATGTTTACATTTGATTCTGAATGAGTTTGATAGTATGCTCCGTGGCTAACGGCTAATGCTACACTGTTGGAGAGATTTATAAAGAATGAAGTTGTGTTTATGAATTATACAGACTGCAAGTGTTTAATAATGAAAATAACGACGGCTCATGTCTCCGTGAATACAGTAAGAAACGATGGTAATTTTAACCACATTTAACAGTACATTAGCAAAACATGCTAACGAAACATTTAGAAAGACAGTTTACAAATATCAATAAAAATATCATGTTATCATGGATCATGTCAGTTATTATTGCTCCATCTGCCTTTTTTCGCTGTTGTCCTTGCTTGCTTACCTAGTCTGATGATTCAGCTGTGCACAGATCCAGACGTTAATACTGCCTGCCCTTGTCTAATGCCTTTCATAATGTTGGGAACATGGGCTGGCATATGCAAATATTGGGGGCGTACATATTAATGATCCTGACTGTTACGTAACAGACGGTATTATGTTGAGATTCGCCTGTTCTTCGGAGGTCTTTTAAACAAATGAGATTTATATAAGAAGGAGGAAACAATGGTGTTTGAGACTCACTGCATGTCATTTCCATGTACTGAACTCTTGTTATTCAACTATGCCAAGGTAAATTCAATTTTTGAATCTAGGGCACCTTTAAACAGTATACATGGGTAAAAGCTTTACATGATCATATTAGTACTGCCAGGTTAGATCGATTTTATATTAATAAGGATAAAAGTAATAGAATTTTAAAATTGACAATTTGTCCAAAAGGGTTCTCTGATCATCATTTATGTATAATTGAAATAAATTAGTCATAATTATTATTGGCATTTTAATGTGAAATTATTACAAGATGTGCTTTTTTGTGAAAAATTTTATGTATTTTGGATTGAGTGGAAAAAAACAAAACAATAATTATGATGATATTGTTCAGTGGTGGGATGTCTCCGTGAATACAGTATATAACACAAATAGTAGGATCAAAAAACTGTTTTTGAATTAGAAAAAGAGATAAAACAAACTGAAAGAGAGTTAAGTGTTGGAGATGTTGTGACAGTTGGGAAGCTGGAAGGGAAAAAAAGCTTTAGCCTCATTATTTCATGAGAAGGCAAAAGGTGCTTTAATTAGAGCTCGCTTTGCATTCTTGAGAGAAATGGATGCACCAAGTTCCTTCTTTTTTAATTTAGAGCAGAAAGTAAGAGAAAAAAAATCTGTGATTTCAGATCCAAATGAAATGAGAAAAATTGCTTTGAGTTTCTATATGGACTTGTTTGTTTTATATGGACAATGTGATGTCAGTTGCATTGAGGAGATACATAAAGACTTATTGAAACTCTCTGTTGAACAGAGTAAACAGCTTGACTCTAGCCTCCAGCTAAAAGACCTGTCTGAAGCTGTTAAAAAACTTTCAACTGGAAAAGCACCTGGTTTAGATGGACTCCCAGCTGAATTTTATAAACAATTTTGGAACCTACTGAAAGATGATTTTTATGAAGTTTTAATTATTGTTATCAAAAAAATGAATTGCCTACTAGTTGTAAAAGAGCAGTTTTATCTTTATTACCCAAAAAAGGTGATCTTGGTATGTAGAAAAATTGGAGACCTGTGGCTGTTTATGCACCGACTATAAAATTATGGCAAAGTGTCTTTCTAATAGATTGAAACCTTTTTTAGAATGTATTGTCAATGAATATCAAACATATTGTATCCCTAACAGAATAATAAAGGACAATCTGTTTCTTGTAAGAGACATAATAGACATTGCAAGTTTGAATGGTGAAAATGGTTGGCATTTTTGTGATCGATCAAGAAAAAGCGTTTGATAGAGTTAGTCATTTTTATTTAAAACACTTGAGGCTTTTGGGTTGGTCAAAGTTTTATTTCATGGATTAAAATGCTGTACAATGATGCTTCTGCAATGTTGAAAGTGGGAGGTGGGCTTAGTCAGCCTATTCCAGTGTTGAGAGGAATTAGACAGGGATGCCCGTTATCAGGGATGTTGTATTCATTGACCATTGAACCCCTACTTTGTAGGTTAAGGAAAACATTACAAGGGGTTTCTGTTGAAAGGCCTATTAAGTTTGTTGCATACGCTGATGATGTTAAAATTTTTATTAAAGATGAGAGAGATGTGTCTGTATTAAAAGAAACTCTGAAAATCTATGAAAATGCAGCGAGTGTTATGATCACCGTCTGTCCTGTCACTTCCCGGACTACATTCCCCATAATCCTCTCTGCCAATCACCTGCACTCACTCCACCAATCACTACACTAATCACCACACCCAGCTGCCACACATTACCTGGATTATAAAAGACTTGTTTACCCGTTGAAATCCCCAAGAACTTTTTTGGGGGGGCAGTATACCTAAGGGTGGGGAGCTTGTGGGTGGGGACCCTGCACGGCCGCGTTCATCAGCGGCCTCCGAACTGCTAGGGCTGCCTGTGGTTCCTGACCCGCCGTGGCTGCCCAAGCCACCTGACCTGCTGCGGTTGCCCAAGCCACCTGACCTACCGTGGTTACCCAAGCCACCTGACCTGCCCTGGCTACCCAAGCCTCCTGACCCGCCTTGGCTTCCTGACATTCCGGACTCGCCATGGCTGCCCGTGACACCTGACCCGCCGTGGCTGCCCGTGGCTCCTGACCCGCCGTGGCTGCCCGTGGCTCCTGACCCTCCGTGGCTGCCCGTGGCTCCTGACCCTCCGTTTACCTTGTGTCACAATTCTGAGCATTACTTTCCTGTCTGCCTGTTTGTTACTGAACCTGTTGTCTACCGTCTACGATCCTGTGCTGCCTGTCCTGACCCTTGCCTTGTCTGCTGTTCTGTGAATGATATCTGACTGTCCTGACCATTGCCTGTATCCTGACTACGATCCTGCCTGTCCCTTGCTGTTCCTGTTTGTTCCCGTTTGACCCTGCCTGTACGACCACGCTCACTTTTAATAAAAGCTTTGCAATTGGATCCCTGCCTGAGTCTCCCATCGTTACAGAGAGAGTGAACTGGGAAAAGTGTGAAGGGTTTTATTGTGGACAAATGGTAAAAAATAATAATCCACCAGTGCTCCCAGGTGGTGTTAAGTGGAGTCAAGAGGGGTTGAAATGTTTAGGGGTTTATTTAGGGACTGAAACATTTAAGATGAAAAATTGGGAAGGAATGGTGGAGAAGATGTGTAGCCGGTTGTCTAAGTGGTCATGGGTGCTACCACAGCTATCATATAGAGGAAGAGATTTGGTCACAAATAATTTAGCAGTTTCGGCACTGTGGCACAAAATGAATGTCCTGGACCCACCAGATGATATCATTCATGAACTACAAAGAAGATTAGTGGATTTTTTCTGGACTGGACAACACTGGACTAAAACGTCTATACTTTTTTTACCAGTAAATGAAGGTGGACAGGGATTAATAGATATCAAAAGCAGAGTTAAGACTTTCAGGCTGCAGGCAGCACAAAAGTTGCTGTACTCAAACAGGTGCTGGACTGATACTGCTAAAACCCTGTTGCACAAAGTCAATGTTTTTAAATATGATTTACATTTGTTTTTAATTAATTTAACAGAAATGGACTTAAAAGACACATCTGCTTTTTATAAAAGTCCAGTGTTATAAAACAATGTTGAGAACATGGACTTCAAATTTTCAAATAAAGAGAGACCTGTCTTATTCTGAATCCTGGATCAACGAAGAACCTCTTTTTAATAATCCCTTACTTCAAGTAAAGGTGCTTAATTCAAAAAGCCTTCAGAAAGCAATGGCAAGAGCTGGATGCACAAGGATAATGTACTTGAAAAATGGCGATGAGTGGAAAAATCCAGAGGAACTGTGTAGTCTGACTGGAATCAAGTCCGTCAGATTTATGAAACATGTAATGGATGAGATCTTCTCATTTTTTTCTTCTGTTTATCGTCAAAAGTCAAGAGAAGAAAATTTGAATGAGGAAGAGAAGGAGATAAAGGAGGTTTCCTGAACTTAAAGTTTCAGCTTTGGTGGTAGAAGAACCACAAGAGAAATAAATTCTCTCTTTCAGGACTCCAGAAATACATGGTTTCAAAGAGGCTTCAAAGAAAACATTATATTTGAAAAAAGTAAAAGTTGCTCACCAATCAGTTCTAAAGGACTGTGGAGAAACAAAGTGGTCAGATGTGTTGGGGCCAAACTCTTCTCCTAGAAGGAGCTGGAGAACATTGTATAAATCTCCTATTGAAAAACGAACTGCAGATCTACAGTGGAGAGTTATACATTGGGCAGTAGCTACAAACAGACACGTGGCACATATCGATCCCACTGTAGAAAATAAATGTCCCTTTTGCGATTTAGAGGAATCAATTGATCATCTTTTCTTATTTTGTTCTAGATTGAGAGGTGTTTTTCAGATGTTGGAAAATTGTATTGAAAATTTGGTGAAGAGTTTAATGACCAAATTATAAGGCTTCAGATAAGAGATGAATTAGTATAATAAATTTTCTAATAGCGGAAACAAAAAAGGCTATATGGGTAACAAGAAAAAAAAAAAAGATAAATGAAGTTTTAGTGGATCCAGAGATAATTTTAAGAGCCTTTGTGACTTCAAGGATCAAAGCAGAATTTGCTTATTTTAAACTGATTAAAAATCTGGTTTGTTTTAAGGAATCATGGGGGTTAAGTGAAGTTTTGTATATTGTGGATCATGAGGAGAACCTAATTCTAAACTTTTAATTGGCGGTTGAAAGTATATTAAATGTTGTGAAGTTAATGTGTATGTATTTATATGAGTGTGTATGTGTTACATTTATATACATGTATATACATATATTTTTATTTTATTTTATGTTTTTTTGTGAGTGATTTGTAATAATTGGATGTGGTTTATGATTGTTTGATTATAAAAAAAAAATACTAACAAACAAAAAAACATTCTTTGTCTCTCTCTATATATTATATCATATATATATTTATATTTTAACAGATTATTCAAATTTATTTTCTTTTGAGATCAACATAATGCCACAAATGTTGTAAATAGAGCTAAACATCTACTGACCTTGGAACATCCAACTAAATATGATTAACAATTAACTTTAATTACTTTTTAATCTGAAGCAGTATAAATCAAGTACAAAGGACAGTAAATCGGGACACTATAAAAGAACATGAGACGGTGTGAGGATGACAGAGCAAGAGCTGGAAACAAACATCAGTGAAGAATGAAGGCTTTAGTATGTATACTGCTGCTGTTGGAAACCTTTGTGTTTGTCGTCCAGCAGCAGGTAGATGGAGGACTCAATGAGAATGAGATCAGTCAACAGATCAGCTCTGAGGACGGAAGACAGAATCCACCTCAAACAGACACTTTGAGAGCTGAAGCTTCAACTGACAGCCAACAATACTGTGATCTGGGCATCCCTGACATCCATGCAGCACTGAGAGAACTGACCGCCACCGTTACAGAGCAGAAAGAAATCAACAGAGAACTGAGGGAAGAGCTGAAGAAGAAAAATGAAGGTACTTCAACAAAACATTCACTCTTTTATCAATGATCCTCAAAGTAAAACATCAATGCAATACATTGTATAGTGTAAATGTTAGTGTATACTGTGTAAATTGTGTTATCTATTACAATAATCAGTGTAAATGTCATTTAACAGAATCTTTATTCCTTCACAGAAATTTCAAATCTTACTCTGAGTCAAGTGGAGGAGTTGAGAAAGGAAAAGAGAGGTGAAAGTGTGCTTGAATGATGTTAAATTCAGTGTATTCATTCTCAGTGAAATACAGTAATATATCACAATATTGCTTATGTTTTTCAACAACAGACAGAGAAATAGCTTTTTCAGCTTCACTGCTGGAATCTGGCAGTGAATATATTGGTCCTTTTACTGATGAAATCACACTAACCTACAAGAATGTCTTCACAAACATAGGGAACGCCTACAACCCAATTACAGGTAATTATCAATGAAATGGAGTCATTAAACTCAGTTTATAGTAATGAAAACCTTCTGCTCCATTCAGACCTCTCTGCAGTTGTGTAATGTGTATAAGATAATTAAATGATCTGCCATCTTTCAAAACTATTATAGTATGTTTGGTAATGAAGCAATCATACAGGAAACAGCTGATTCTGTGTCTCTTGTTATTTGATTTAGGTATTTTCACAGCCCTACAGAAAGGAGTGTACATGTTCAGAGTCTCTGTACTTGGTCTTGGCGGAATTTCATCAGGTGTATCCATTGTTAAGAATGGAAAGCATGTGGTTTCAGCATTTGATGATGCTCAGAATGTGTTAAACTCCTCAAATGGAGTTGTGTTGATCCTGGAGGTTGGAGATGTTGTCTATGTGAGACTTTGGGCTAACACAAGGATATATGATAACGAGAATAACCAGAACACTTTCAGTGGTTTCCTACTGTTTCCCTTAAGATAACTAGAGCTTTGGAAAATGTGATTCCAATAATTCTGAACCTTCAGTTTATGATTAATGATGAAAATCATGACAAATCATTAACATATGAACCTGTATTAATAAGGACTAATGTGTTTGAAATTTGCAATATATTACTGTATACCCTAGTGAAAAAAATAGTACACTTAAGCACAATTTATTTGTATGTACTTTAGTATAATTAAATGTTTTAATTTGTTGCATGCTATAAATTGGTATACTTAAAGTCTGCTAAATTGGAACAACTAATTTTATACTAAATGCATTTTAGTTGTCCAAAAGCAGTGCTGAAGTTCAACTAAAGTTGTATTAAATATACTTGTTTGTGCTAAAGTGGAACTATTCCAAGTATACTTAAGTACACTTTAAATATGCTCTTGTATTTAAGTTTTTAAATGCAGAATTCACTCAGCATAAACTTTAAATGTATTTTGTTGACATTAGAATTGTAATTCAATTACATTGTAAGAGTGTATACATTAACATACATTAATATTATAAAATAACAAACTATTAGTGATGTTAAAACTAGGGCTGCACGATTAATCGCATGCTATTCTCACGCGCATTTCGTCAGTAAAGCCGGTTCCCTGATTACCGCTAAATCGCCATCACCTGTTTTTAAACGGAGCGCCTTTTAATAGACGGAGCCGTAGTTCACGGACAAGCCACGCAATATCGCGTTCATTATCGCAGGCGATTCATCTGCGATATGAACGCGATATTGCGTGGCTTTTCAGTGAACTACGGCTCCGTCTATTAAATGCCGCTTCATTTGAAAGCAGGTGATGGCGATTTAGCGGTAATCAGGGAACCGGCTTTACTGACGAAATGCTCGTGAGAATAGCATGCGATAAATCGTGCAGCCCTAGTTAAAACACATTGCAATGGCATTCCAAGTGAACTTGTAGTGTGCTAATGGCATCATTATAGTGTGCTTCAAATAAGCTACAATAAAGTAATCTTTATAAATAAAGTTACAGCTTTAGAATATGCCTTTTACAGACAGCCACATTATACCAGTAACTTACTTATCCAGTGAACATCAGTGAGACAATGGGAACAGATTTATATGTATACTGAATACAGGATCCAGTACATGCTGGAATTGAACCCTGGTCATGTGGGCCGCTGACGCACAAGAGCACTCGGTTTACCTGTTGCGCCATCACACATATTTAAACTATGCTAAACTGGTGTTACTTTGTGTTCTCTCTATACTGTTACAAGCACAGCTATAAGCGTGCTGACATTATTAATGACAACTATTAATGACAGCAAAAATTATATGGATTAAAAGACTGAATCGCCGACAAAATTATTAATATAGACACAGTAAGTGATGCGTGAAAATAAACGTGCAACGGCATTAAACTTAAAGCTGTTGAAGAAATAAAACCAGCAGACGCAACATTAAATATCAAGAATGTTTTGCTTCCCTTTTACCTGACATTATCTGTCATTAACGCAACATAAAGCAATTGCATAAATGGCACATTAGTTTTATTCTTGTGCACGCTTCAACTCTCAATGCACCACAACTGCTTCTGACAAAAACACAATTAAATGATTTGTCAATCTTGCGGATTTATATGTGACACATAAATTAAAATGATTTACTTTTCATGCAGTAAACCTTTCTGGATTTATTTGACATTTTGACTTTCTGCGTTGTTTTTTTTTTTTTTTTTTTTTTTGTTGCTCAGGATCAGTTTAATAAATGTAATTAATTAATTTAATAATTCATAATATTTTGACAGCCCAAAGGGCTGCAGTCCATATTTCGAAGTGCAAATAAGGACTATTAAAGTAGCATTAATGGGAAAAGTGTATTACAGTAGGTGCATTGAAGTGCATTAGGGATACATTAATGTAATAAAACTTATGATCAGGTATGTGAATTTCTTTCACCATTTCAAAATGACTATATGTTTTTCTTATTTGTCATAATTACAAATATTTACTATAACTACTTTCTATATGTATGTAGGCTATATCTGTTTGCAACCATGAAAAATTGTGAAAAGTGCTACTGAATTAAATTAAACAATAGCCTACCTGATATTCAATGTGTGAGCAAATTATTAAAAAAAGGTAAAGGTCATAATTATAAAACTTACTTATGATTATTTTTTGCAACTCAATACACATTTCCTGTAAACATTTATCTAGGCCAATACTATTGTTTAACAAAATGAAATCATTTTATTTGCAAATTTCTCATGGTTAAGTCTGAGCTTTAAGCATAAGTTGGGTTTGAATATTCTGACCTTACAGCCAATTAACAGAAACAAACTAGATGTTTCAGTTCATACCTCATGTTTTCTGTGTTTGTACAAAAAGAAAGTCTCATCTAAAAAATTATATAGCATCATCTAAAAATAATTTGATCATTCTCGGATTTGAAATACATGGTGAGACTTGTGTCTTTAGCTACAATGACTTTCTAGACTGTAAAGTTTCCTTCTGACAAATGTGCCAAAATCGGCAACACAGATTCCCAATAGTGTGCACTCCAGCGAGTTCAGTTGTTTAGCAAAAGTACAGCAAAACCGATTGTTGGTGAGTGTGATGCCATTGGCTTTATGGCATGTTCAAAACATATCAATCATTGTGGTTCAACCAATAGTAGGACGCTGGGGCAGGCCAATGGGAGTCAATGTTTAGCTTCAGCAGTTAGTGTTTTCAAGTCACGTCAGAAAGAATGTATTTTAAATGCACATGAACATCAGCACAACTCATAATTATGAGTTTAGGTAACTCTGGATTCCCTTAAGAGTTTCAGAGTTAGGTGCGTGACTGGTGAGAAATCATGTCAGAGGCAATGGATGCAGAGTCTGCCCCAGTGAAAAAAACCTACCAAAATACTTTTTAAAATAGGTCTACATTCATTTCACACAAACTAAAAACCCATTAATATACAGTAGTTAGCATTTGAAGGGGATCAAAAAAGTTCAAAGTTGTCCTTAGAAGAAGATTTTATGACAACTTTGATGAAGGGTTTTGATCCACTTCAAATGTTGACTATTTAGAGACATACTGACAAAAGTATTTTAATTAAACTTTATTTGCAGTTCTTTTTTATTGCACAATGCATATTTACATTTATTCATTTATTTCTAAATATTAAGCATAAAATGTGTTTAACCCTCTGGAGTCTGAGGCTGATTTGGGGCCTGGAGAAGTTTTGACATGCCCTGACATTTGTGCTTTTTTCAGTTGTTCATAAACATATTAATGGAAAAAGTGTCATTACACTGTATTCAGCACAAACTAGGCTACCATAATATGTGAGGAACATGTATGTACATGTTTGTGTTTTTGAAGGAATAACGTTTATGCGTGGTTATTGAAAAAACAAAAAACTTAAGTCACTGAAATAAGGCCAAAAAAGTATATTAAATCTGTGTTCACAAGACGTCTGGGTAATGGAGGTCGTAGACTAGAGTTTTTGCTTCAAAATTATGTAAAAATTATGCTGACTACTCTTTCATATAAAACAATAGAGAGATTTAAATTTTCTAAAACATCTTTGGTCAAGAAACACAGTATGCGTGGAGGCGTGAATCATCATGTATAATGGGTGATTCTCACCTGAGAAGACAAAAGAATCACATAATAATGACCTGAAATGACTTGCATAATAATGAGCTCTTTCAGTCAGGTAGGCTGTGAAAAAACCCTCTGTGATCATGTTGTGTATATCAAACATACAGAAAAAACAGCAATACTGTGAAATATTACAATTTAAAATAATGGTATTCTATTATATTCTTTAAAATATAGTGTATTTCTGTGATGCAAAGTGTCTGAACAATTATGTTACCTCTATGGCATTTCATATAGGCTTTTAGCTTAAAAGCATGCACATTTGGAGAAATATTGATGGATTCTTATATGTTTGTCAATTTTCTATAATAATATAAGTAATATTTATTCAGGATTTATTGTCATTACTATGAGCGCTGGATACTGTGTTTTCAATTCATACTTGCAGCCAGAGGGCGCTCTGCCCCTTTTGTCCACAAATGCCTGCTAAAGAAGAAAAAGCAATCCAGGAACTAACTGAACTAACAGAGGCCAGAGATCGCTAACTATGGCTATTCAAAACACTTTTCAAGACGATAAATACACGATTGAGACGATGTATGCATGTATTGACTGAATTTGCGTCTGAATAGCGCTCCCTCCGTGGGCGTGGCCACATTAGCGGATAATGAGCTGAATCAAGGACTTCTGACATGGCTCTCTTTTCATAAAGATTACATAAACAGAGAATATTTGTTTTCGATTTGACTTACACGATTTAAAACCTGACATTTCAACGTTTTTTTAGACATAAGTCTAATTTTTTTGTGATTAGTATTCACTAAGTTACAGTTAATTTTCTGAGAACTATCAGATTGGACTTCGTTCAGAGGGAGACGAGAGATCACGCTTCATGTTAGTTTTCTTTATTTTGCAAAAAGCACAACATTTTGTTTTACTCTGAGTGTACACAAATAAAAGAAGATATTCAACAGAATAAAATGGTGTATAACTCTTAATTGTATGTGCAACATTGACGGAGTATTTTGAGTCTCTTTCACACTGGTAAGAAAAAAACCGCGGTGGTATCGCCGACGATACCCTCAGACCTCAGAGTGTTAATATCACTATTAGTAAGGATAGTATGATCACTGTATAATTTGAATGCAAGATGTATATTGTAGTGAACAGCGCATTCTAGGGCCCAGTTTATGGCCGGGCCCCTCTCTGTCCATAACAGTGGACAAAGATTTGCTACATTTTGATTGGATCTTGGTGGACTAACACAAACAAACTGTCCAACGCCATCAGATAAAGATGTAAGGACAACATCCAGACCTCTCTTAGAGGGCAAGAAGAAGATCTCATGTACCAAGCCCGGGAAGGACAGGACTTCTCATTGGTCCACAGGCAGTTTCTGCCCTTCACCCATCTAGACACTACTTCCTAAGGCTGGTCACAGACCACCATAAAAATTCCTCGGGACCTTAGCAGCAATGGGTGAAACAAAGAGAGATCACAAAGATCCATCCAAATCCATTCAAAACTATGTTTGAAAATCTTAGAACTGATGCAAACTACACATTCACTTTATACTTATTCACAGAAATAAGTATTCTCAGTGACATCTATTTGTAGTGCAACATCTGACAAATCCAGCTGTTAATGTACAATTAAATGACAGTTCAATCTTTTTCCATCATGTTTAGTCTCTATTTGTTTAGAATATTGCCAAAGGTATTCTGGTGGTGGTTTGGAAAGTGAGAAATGCGTTGGTAAACTTTAAAGACACTGTAAAGACTTCCAACTTTGTGCTTAATGCAAATGAGTTCCACAGGAGAAAGAAGAGTGGGCCACACTGTGTGTGTCCCCTCTGATGCCAGTAGCCAATCACAGCACTCGAATGGAGAAGCGCCAAAATGCAATCTCCTCCTCATCAGAAAGGGATAAAGGTACCCTTTCAACAGACACTCCTTGTTCTGAGTCCCGGCTTGCGAAGCTGAGACACAACAGATACATCGTTCTGAGTCTGCCTGTAAAAGGGGAAAGACAGAGCAGATACAACACAGTTCTGAGCCTCTGGTCCATCCAGAGAGACAACAACAGATCCCATGATCTGAGTCTACAGCTTGTGAGGCAGCAACAGAGACGACCACGTTCTGAGCCTCCAGCTTGTGAGGAAAGATACATCAACAAACACTACGTTCAGAGTTTCCGTCCAGCGAGGCAGTAACGACATCTGCAACAAGGTTAAGCTCAGGAGAGCAAACCTTCACTTCAAGGTACCTTCGTCTGCGTGTTCCAGATTGTTAAGGACCTTCTGCACCTACGCCAGGGCCTCATCTGCGTGTTCCAGATTTTAGGACCCTTTGGTGCTCCAGGAGATCAGCATCCCACAGAGCTTCGTGTTCAAGACTGTTGAAACAGATTCTGGCTCCTCTCCCCACTGCACTGTCGCCCAGCACAACCAGTGGAAGACATCACCGTCATCAGACTCAACCACGTGGAACATAAATATCACTTAACCAAACCTCTTTCCAGAGACCTTGGCATTGTTGTATATTATCAGTATATAGTTTCCTAATTCATATTAGATTCAATATAGCTGATGTTAGCCAATAACAAATAATCTCTCGTTTATTTGTTTGTTGCATAATAAGGTTCTTCACCTTATTATTTTCAGAGAAACAGTTTATCTAAGATAGCGTAACTCTTCCATAGCCACACCCAACTTAATCACTTGTATTCTATGTATCTTATGCACTGTATTCCTTTATCATTCATGCTATTTATTTAGTAGTTGTGTTAATTATTCTTGTTTAAAGGTTCTCTAAGCGATCCTGAGCGGAGTAACTTCCTGTTGACGTTTGAAAGTGTTGCCAAACAAAACAGAGGCTAGCTAGACCCTCCCTCCACCTCCTCCTCCCCCTCCTCCCCTCCCATCCGTGCTTCCTGAAACAGTCATGAACGCGCATTTAAAATCATACTTGTCGGTTATTGGCTGGAGCATGTTTATTATGATTCGTGGTCCAGGCTGCACCAGTTTGTTTTTGTTGCCGTTTTTGGAGCTTGTGGCGACTACAGAGACCGCGTTTTTTTTACAGTGTGTTCAGGGGACATGTGTGACAAAAAATGTTTTGGCCTAAAAACGCGTAACATCGCTTAGAGGACCTTTAACTTTTTGTTAATAAAATTTATTTTATTACACTTGTGTCTTCCTTGTGCTGATAATACAGAAGAGGTTCTACAAGTTAGCAATATCACCAATCTTTCAGATAAATCAGCTGGCCACTTTACATTAACTCTAAATGAATGAAAGCCCCTCTTGGGAGTGTTCTCATACTGCCAATGGTAAAAGACCTTGACTGGTGCCCTGAACTAGGGAAAGGGGGGGAAGTGGTCATCTGATGTACTCATAACCACACCTTAAGAGACGTGTGATCCAAAAATCACAACGTCAGCGGTGACTTGAGTACCAATCCCTATTTTACTTCATGTTCTTGCTTGGATGGACAAAGTAAAAATCACTACAATATACTTGTACTAAAGTATACTTGCAATAGTTCCACTTTAGCACAATCAAATATACTTAAGTATATCTTTAGTTGGACCTCGACACAAAAATACTTGTTCCAGTTTAGCAGACTTTAAGCATACCAATTTAGTATACTAAAAGTACAATTGCAGGGTATTTAAATTTATGCCATTTAAATAAATGCAATTGTTTTACACTTAGCACAAAATAAATGTATTTCAAATAGATTTTAGTATATTTATTTATCACTAGGGTAAAGTCAGTATAATACACTATACTCATAAGTTCTGATCTGTCTATACATTTAAGTTTGCAGAAAGAGTTTCAGCACTGAGACAGACAGGACCCATGAATATCATATGACTCAAATGTGTTTTGTTAAAGTAGTAAATTTAGAAATTTAATTAATACCTTTTTAAATGTATATTGTTATTTTTAAGTGATCCTTGATCTGTATCTCTTCATCCTACAGAAATAAATGAGAGAATAAAGAGACATTGTGGCAATTTCTTTTCCTTACATTTTCATGAATATTTCCCCAACAATGTTTGATTTGAAGCACTCATAATATCATATGTATCAGTCCTACCTGGATTTTTTGCAATGACTGCAATGCCTGATTTTCTGGCAGCAATTTCCAGAATGGTGGGCCTAATTTTCTTAGAATGGACAATGACCAAAATCATATAGACTAAGCAAACCACAGCAAAACAAATACTTGCCCATAAGTAAAAAGTTATAAATAAATATAAGTAAAAGGTAAATACTCAAGTAAACAGTCAGTAATAAAATTAGAACAAAGAAAATGACAATAGGATAAATTAATTTCTAAAACACTTTGTTTTGGTTCTCAAATCTGATTGGCTGAGAGCATTTTCCAGCTGTGTGATATTCTCCCAGTTTCACCGTTTGCATCACTCCACTTGCATCGACTGTCATGGTGAGTTTTTTAGGTGAGAATGTAGTTATTTAGACCTAAAATCTGTGAATCGTATATAAACATAGCACATATTTTACAATTTGTTTGGACATTTTCTCAGATGCGAGCTCCACACTGTCAGCGGCCATTCAGTGCTTGTGTACCTGCAGAGAACAGCTTGATCTCCAGTCCTTGGGGAATTTGCTACTGGCTCTGATGTAGATAGTGTGTAAACATTAGATATAGTTCATTTTGGGTATATTAAACAGGCAATCTTTGGTCTTATTAATCTATTGTTCCAGAGCAAATCGATTTGGGTTAAGGGGAAAATTGAGTCTCAGAACTTTATATTTAGGCTATACTTAGGGTGCGTTCACACTTGTCATGTTTGGTTCGATTAAAATGCACCCTGGTGCGATTGCTCTGTTAGTGCGGTTCATTTGAACATGTGTGAACGCTGCCATCCGAACCCTGGTGCGCACCAAACAAGCGGACAGAGACCGCTGAAAAGCTGGGTCTCAGTCCGCTTCCAAACGAACTCTGGTGCGGTTCGAATGATATATGAACGCAACATGGTCCAAAGGCATGTAAACGAACCAAAAACAGGAAGACGAAACCCTAAAAACGACAGAATCCTCACGCATGTCAGTTTTTCTTGTCATAGACACGAGTTTGCCCATGACAGGCATCAGACGCGTCTTCACGCAGTAGATCGCTTGTGTGTGATGGATGGATTCCCACCGCTGTTTTGACTCCTTTGCACATTTTATAAGCTCTTCATGAGTTCCCAGCTGGCCAAAATACCATCACATGTAGGCTACGCACACACCACGAGCGCATTTACCTCAGCACACAGCATTGTTTTGGATGTTCGGTAAGTTCCGTCTCAAAATGGGCAATACGTCATGAAATCCGACCTATCACGTTGTGAATGTGTCCCTATGACTTAAAGTTCGTATCTTTTGGTTCGGTTATAAAATTGCCAATCTGAAAGCTAATCGGACCAGGACTAAATGTTTTTTTTGTCTTTTTTGGTCCAGACCAAATGAACCAAACGAACCGAACTACAAGTGTGAATGCACCCTTAAATCCTGTACTAGAGCACTGCTTTTGTATATTTGAACTTGATCTTTTATAATGGCTTTTGTTGTTAATTTAAATATTGCTGTTCAATAAATATTTTATAGAAATAAAATGCCATATTTGGTATTGAGAAAGCAAAGACTGTCTTTATGAGTGAGTCAGAACAAGGAAGAAACTTCCAGGGGTGCGTTTCCCAAAGCGAACTATGGTCGCAAATTCCGTCGTTACCAATAGAGTTCAATGGGACTTGCGACCATGGTTCACCAACGATGCTTTCGGGAAACTCACCCCAGGTTGTATGTTAGAATGCCGACTCATTATTGGCTGGCTCTTGGTCAGCATCACACACATACGCACGTGCTGCTCACATGAACAGCGTCAGCCAATACTGAGCCGGCATTCTGACGTACAACCTGGAAATGCTTAACGTAAACAGCATAGGACAATGACAGGAAAAAAAATATTGTTGAATTAAGTCATTTTGTTTTGCTTTTGTGCACAAAAAGTATTCTCGTCGTTTCATAAAATTAAGGTTGAACCACTGTAGTCATGTGGAAATTTTTATCGATGTCTTTACTACCTATCTGGACCTTGAAAGTGGTGGTTAAATTGTTGTCTATGGACAAGTCATATACCTTTCGGCTTTCATCAAATATATCATAATTTGTGTTCTAAAGATGAACGGAGGTCTTACAGGGACATGAGGGTGGGAAATTAATGACAGAAATTTCATTTTTGGGTGAACTAACCCTTTAAAATGTAAAAGTACAAAGACAAAGATATTGCTTTCCTCAGTGGACATTCAAATAATTTTTTTTATAATGGATATAATATTATGGACATCAACCTGAAGAATGAATGTTACATCAGATGCAGGTAATACACTAGTTTAGTCAATCTCGCTCTCTCGGAAAAAGAAATTCAATTCAGTTTTATTTATACAGCCCAATATCACAAATCACAATTTGCCTCAAAGAGGTTTACTACAATCTCTACAAGACATGTTTATGTAAAAAGGCTACATAGTGTAGTGTAGCCCTTAACACTAGAAGTCCCAGAGAGCAGCCATTTGGCTTTTCTACCTATAAAACCCGCAGGACAGCCGATGGGCTGGAAGACTTTAGGCTAATATCCTTAATCAGCTGTGAACAGTTGCTTTTGTTATGTAAACAATGTGGGGCCATGCTGAGCCACTTCAAGGAAACTTGTGTTTCACTTTGCCATCTTAGGGAGAAATCAACACACGTTTTTTTTTCCCTTTGTTGCTGAGATTTATTGATAAAAATAGTACAAAATAAAATAAAGAAACCAACCATTTGTACACATATTTACAAATAATATTAAAAAGTGAGTGAGTACATTCCAGCAATCACTCACAATCCTGGCACTGCCATGGTATCTCCCGTCTGCATTTACCACATGTGTATCTGTAGCAGTGAACGCGTCGCACAGTGGCATGATTGTTCTTGCATTGGTGTTTGACCTGACACATGGCTCTTTTTCCAGGGCTAGGTGTGGAGGGTTGTGTCCGAAGCAATTGTTCTTTTCTTGCCTTCTTCGCACAAATATGAGAGTTAGCCAACTCTCTTGCAAGCTCCACCAGGAAGTCCACCCGTCTTTCCTGCCTTCCGGTGCATGTTTGATACAGCACATGTGCATTCAGTGCTGCCATGTCAATCATGTTATAGAACACGGCAACTGGCCAGCGCCGTGTCCCTGTGCGGACAGTGTACTCCCGCACCATCTGGTCCATCACATCCACGCCGCACTTTGTGGTGTTGTAAAGGGTGACAGTGTTTGGCTTCCTTTTGGTGGTATTATCAGTCTGAATCACGCTGTGCATGCTGCTAAGAATGTAGACGGTCTTCTTCCGTTTGGGCGCATACGCAGTCAGCGTAGCAGCAGTGGTTGAAAACACCTAATAAATAAGATAAATTGTTATTTTCATAGCACTTTTACACACAATGACACAATGACACACTTGGCGGTGTTGATTCTAAAAATTAGAAACACATAAACATAGAACCACAAAAGACCTGCAACACACCTGAGTGGTGAATTCATTGCGATCTGTGTGTCTAGCGGATTGAGGGATTTCCCGGCGAATCTTGTTGACTGTGCCGAGGATGGTGGTTTTCCGGCTAAGAAGTTTATGCGCAAGTGACAGCGATATGAAGAAATTGTCCGTGGTAACATTTCTGCCCTTGTCTAGGAATGGTTCCATCAGCCTCATCACTACATTTTCAGACAGTCTCTCTCCACTGGGACGACTAGGGTCCTTGCCAAGATATGGGAGGACATTACAAATGTACTTGGATTTTAGGTCGCAAGCCACCCAAAACTTGATCCCAAACTTGTCAGGTTTAGTTGCAATATACTGCAGGAAACAGCAGCGAGTCTTTGACGGGAAAAGCTGTTCATCAACGGTGATATGTAGACCAGGGTTGTAGGACGTGATGCAATTGGTGACAAATGATCCCCACACACTGGAAATTGCAGCAAACTTATCAGTCTTTGCTCGATCACTCCGGGTGGACCTGTCATCAAAGCGTAGGTGTTGCATGATGTCTTGGAAGCGGTTTTGCGGCATTGTTCCAATGATATGTGGGTTTCCCAGGTTTGCTGACCAGCAGTCACGTAGTGATGGAACCTTGGTAAGCCCCCGCAAGATGACAATTGCAATAAATGCCATTAGTTCAGGGAGGGCCATGAACCAATGAACATGCTCCGTTTCCTGTGCATGTTGAATAGTCCATTCTTGAATGCTATGAAGCATGTCAAGAGTGATGAAACACAGGAAGCTCTGAAGGCGACTCAAGATACTTTTCCTGGCCTTAGCCGTTGGCTCTCCATCTGCAGCGTACGCTTTGATTGGGGTGAAAGGGAGACGCATCCCCACCTGTTCTTCACGCCACACTGTGCCATCTTTCGCTGTCTCTGTCAGGTCAGTCCCCAAACGGGCTCTCTTTTTTGGTTGAGGAGCAGTCTCCTCATCTGCAGTGTGAACAAATTCAAATTGTGAGCAATGGAAAAGTCAAATGATATCACAAATGCATGCATAGATACTAATAATAATTCCAGTATCTCCTTCTCTGTATTGGAATAATGTCTGAAATATCTTCCTAAAAAAAAAAAAAGATACAACTAAAGCAAAGAAACAACTAATAATGTTTTGCACTTCAGATGGCAGTGAATGTCTACTAAGTAGTACAAACAAAAAAGTGGACAATACAAAAAAGGCAGAGTAAATATTTGTCACTCCACTCTGCTTTTTTGGTGTTTTCCACTTACTGGTTTGAAATGAAATAGGAAATAATATGAAATGAAACTTAACCTGAAGACAGATCAGACAGCTCTGAGTCCAAATCCGGCTGAAGTTCTATGTCTTCTCCATCTGAGTCACAAGGGTTTACTTCACTCAGGATCATTTCCAAGGCCTGCCGAGTGGTGAGTCTTCTCTGCATTTTCTTTTCTTGGAGAGGAGGTTCGTACACCACAGAATTCTTGAGGGCACTGAAGTAGTAGGCTATGTGCAGTGAGATTTTATCCACCTCAGCACAAAAGGAATTACCTCTCATTTGAGAGCAAGCTGCATGCAATTAGATGTGCTAATTCATACCTGTTTACACCTGGGCAAGACCCTACATGCCAATGTGAGACATGGTCAATCAAGTTCTCTGCTTTTAGCACCCCTCCCTCCCCCACACATACAAACAAGCCACCAGCAACCATTCACACACACACCCCCAACCCCCCTGCAGATTGCTCAGGTAATGACCATATTTACACATGAATTGATGCTAATGATAGCCAAAAGACTAGCCAGTTAGCATCCACTTGGCTAAAGGAGGGTTACAAATCTCTGGGACTTCTAGTGTTAAAGGGTTAGTTCACCCAAAATTTTAATTTGTGTAATTAATTTCTCACCCTCATGTCGTTCCACACCCTTAAGACCTTTGTTCATCTTCAGAACACAAATTAAGATATTTATGAACCACACATAGGCAGCAACATCACTGTACCTTTTGAGGTCCAGAAAGGTAGCAAAGACATCATTAAAATAGTCCATGTGACAACAGTGGTTCAACCTTATGTTATGAAGTGACAAGAATGATTTTTGTGTGCAAAAACAAAAAAAATAACTGCTTTATTCAACTCTTCCCTGTTAGTATATTACACTGTTGACATAGTGAACGCAGTGCAGCACTTCCGTGTTTATGTCTAAATGCCTACAACCCCCACCCCCCAAAAAAATTAAAATTCATGTCCATGAACACAAATTAATAAATTATCTTAATTTTGGCAAAATTCATAAGGAGCATAAACATTCAAAATTACAAAAACATTCTTATTATGTTCCACTTTAATTGCTATACACCAGTCTACATCTAATCTAATTACACTGACCAATGGATTGTATTTCTGTGATTTTATAGCCATCTCTTGCCATACATGAGAGACTGACCATCAATTTTCTTAGGAACAATTTTTTTGGGGTAATTTGCCAGGTCTTTCCCCAACACTGCCTATTAAATGGATTGGGACACACACACATGGACAATTTAGTGTCTCCAATTCACCTATAGTGCATGTCTTTGGATTTTGGGGGAAACTGGAGCACCCGGAGAAAACCTATGCAGACACAGGAAGAACATGTAAACTCCACACAGAAAGGACTCCTGGCTCAGCAGTGCCACCCTCAGTGGAGGTTAGTGGTGGTATAAACACCACAAACAGACAAAGAGCATCTTGATCACAGGTGAGAGAGGGATGCCCTTTCTGTGGGATACAAGTAACTGTTTTCTTTTATTTTAAAATTGCATTAAATTGTAAACTGTTTCCATCAATAGATTTGGACAAATTAAAATGGCCATTTGGTTGTCATGTAAAGAAAAACTGTGTTACTGGCAATGGAGGCCTCTCTGAGCCATTGGATAAAAAAAAAATCTTAATTTGTGTTCTGAAGATAAATGAAGGCCTTAGGGGTGTGTAACGACAAGAGGGTGAGTAATTAATGACAAAATTTTCATTATTGGGTGAACTAACCCTATAATACTGAACAGTTTCATTTAAGCCATCTAACTACTCTTGTCTCATTTACTTTTCTTTCTTTTACTTAGTTTCTTTTCTGTTTCATTAAGAGTCTTGTGTTCTAAGTTAAGTTTTGCAGCAAATCCCACCTCAAACTTCAGCCACAAGACATTCATCTGCCAGTACACCAGAATGCAGAGGTGGGACAAAGTCATTGTTATGCAAGTCACAAGTAAGTCTCAAGTCTTTCTCAAGTCCCGAGTCGAGTCAAAAGTCAAAGCCAACAAGTCTCAAGTCGAGTCCAAAGTCCTACCATTTTAGTTTCAAGTCATTTCAAGTCCTCTTACCACAGAAATAAAATTTATACAAATCATGTATGTCTGTAAGATTTGTATTTATTTAAACCTCTTTTTATACAATGACATTAATCAAATACAGTAAAAAACAGAAAATTTTCACAAAAAATGCTTGTATTTCAACAGCATATTGCACTAGAACAATGCACAGCAGCTTCAGTCCTGTATTGTATTGACCTCATATTGCAAAACAGTTTAACTTTCAAATAGACATGGGTCCTTTTAGCCTAAACTTAGGGCTAACTTAAACATGTCATCAATAAAATAAGGTGACCAGATTTCTGAAATGGAAACCGGGGACATTTCCTATTTGAGTGGTCAAAATATCACCAAAATCTCATTTGTTATTAACTATTAATAAAAAACGGGGACAATACATTTTGGAAGGTTTTTGTTTTTTAATTGTTCACTGTAAACCCTAATAAGTTAAATGATTTGAGGAAAGTGATTCCCTCAGTTCAGTTGAGTAATGGGGTAATGTGGTCTTTTCACTGAATTAACTTAAATAGTTAAGTACAGGTAACTTGAAAGGTAAATATGGGTTCCCTATATCATTACATTAATAATAATTATGAATTAATTTTATTATTAGGATTTTTGGTCTGGTTTTAATACAATTCACCAAAAAACTATTACACTACTAACCAGGCCTAACTAAAAAAAGTATTACACTATTTTGAAAAATCACATTACAAAATTAAAACAACATAAATATGAGATAAGATAAATAAAATGGCATTTAACAAATATTTTTAACATTTATTATTGAATGTAATATTTTCATTTTCATGAGCTGTACAGAAATTACAACTTTTTAAACGTTTAACTATTATTTTGCATTTTAGACTCATTTTAAACACTAAGTAAGTTGCAAGTGTATTATTATTTTATTATAATTGTTTTATTTATTCATATCTGAGTGTACCTTCACCTCGTGATACAGTTAAGACGTGTGTGGAAATTGCTGCTTTGTGACTGAGGACGTTTAAATTGTCCAAAACAATCCAGCACCCTGTTGAAGCCCTGTTATAAAACACAAAACCGTATTACTTTAATTTAACATGAATAGTTAGTATGTTACTACCTTAAAAGTTGAAACCAATAACGATGTTTCTTTTGATAATTGATGATAATGGCGCTCTGCTCTGGTCCAGGTTACGTTCTTCATGAAGTAGCGGCGCGCGCACGACCAAGTGTAGCAGTGACAGTGTAGCTGCACGGCCCCCTCTGTTGGTGAATATAATTACTACACGATTGCTCCGATAACCAACAGGCTGCTGTGTGTTGGTCGGGCTTTTTTGCAATGTATTTGCGGATTATTTTGAACGAGCTATAAAACGGGGACATTTCCGGGGACTGCTCAATGTGCCTGCTTAGATGCTGTCGAATCAAACCAACGTGGGACTACAGTGATTGGATGTGGTGCAGGCAGCGCGCGTGCTCTCTGCACGCATACAGGTGGTGCACATTTTTTTCACAGATGCAGATACACTGAGAGCGGCGCGGCCGTGTGAACATTTTTTTCCACAGGTTTTCATGTGAAGTAGCAAGTCTTCTCGAGTCAAAAGGCGCAAGTCCAAGTGAAGTCACGAGTCATTGATGTTAAAGTCCAAGTCAAGTTGCAAGTCTTTGTACATTTTGTCGAGTCGAGTCTGAAGTCATCAAATTCATGACTCGAGTCTGACTCGAGTCCAAGTCACATGACTCGAGTCCACACCTCTGCCAGAATGTGATTGGCTCCCCAAGACATCACTCCAGACATGAAAAAGATATTCAGCGAACCTGGGAAACCCCGTTTTCAGCCAAAGACACCAATGAAGGGAATCCCCATCAAAGACACAAATGACAAATATGAGTAGTGCCTACAGATTCTAAATGGTGCATTTAATATAAAATTCAATAACCCCACCTAAGAAAGGATAGGTTAAATTAATGACTGATTGTTTGGTCTGGTCTTATAAAGTGTATATAGTCCTAGAAACTTGGGATTTTCTTTCCTCACTTTCTTTCTTTCTGCAACTCATGTTAATGTGTGTGTTTATGTGTTAGATATTCATTTTTGTGTTTTAGAATAATCAATAATTTTGTATTTAAAGAAAAGTGTTCTTGTGTTATGTGCTTGAATTTAATGTCTTAACTGCTGATCTTGTTGTCTATACCAGGTGGTATTTTGTACAAATGTAGAACAACTTCAGTATAATTTCATTTTGAACATAAGTTGCACATTGTTATTTTGACCACTGATTTAAATGTGGCTCAAACTTCCATTCCAGTGGCCTGTTGCATGAAGCTAGTTGAACAAACTGAGTTTCAGAGTAGGTTTAGAGTTGATAAATCCAACCTGGTTTAGATCAGGATCAGCTGTTGCACAACGCTCGGTGTAAACGTTCAGGTTTAATCTCACACCTGATGAAGACTGCGGTCAGCACGTATCACTCATGAAGTTCGGTAACATCAGACTCGAGGCCCGTTTCAGACAACCATTACCGCATACTATTAATTTATTGTTTACGCCATATTTGACAGTATCATCAAAGTAACCGCAGACAGGTTCTGGTCGATTACTATTGAAATGAACACTGTGCAACTTGAGGTTATCATGGACAAAATTTCAAACAACATTCATTTTCTCAGAGTTCTCCCGAACGATCAACTGCCTGAAAGACCGTTAAGGAACTTCTTGTTCATGGTGATCATTAATACCCACCCAGCAGAGTTACTGGGGGAACATGGTTGACTGTTCATTTACAAAGTGATGGTACCGGGTATTTTTTCGACAGTTTTGGCAATCCCCACGACAGTGACCGCTTTCCAGCCACCATCAAATACTTTCTACTAACCAAATCTGTTGACACTGTATATTCTGACAGATGCGTCCAGGATTTTGAATAGGACACTTGCGGACAGCACTCTGGCAGACATGACGACTGATCACGTTCTTCTTTTTTTCTGGATATAAACCACTTGGCGGTTGGAAAGTAAACCGGATCTGAGGTGGTAGTGTTCAGGAGTTTTTGCTTTATAGTCTATCATTAAATATCCGAAAGGTTGGCTGGTCACGAGGGTGCTCATGGGGTGACCCAACACCCCGTGAGGACCCTCTCTTCATCCGCATGGCTACAGTTCGTTGTCTGGTTTGGGACGTGAGCGCATGTATGACATAACGGAAACATACATTTCCCACCACATCAGTAAGGGATCAACCGGGTGCAGTAATTTGCATAGCAGATAAACGGTCGCTCTGATCAGACCGTAATAATTCTCGATCAGTTCAAAATCTGTGAAAATGATTTGGGGGTGACCGATCGGATGGTGAAATCTGGTGAAATCTATGTAACTTATTTTCTCACCATCGATGGTTTTGTGATACAATTTATAAGCATTAATACGGCCCCCAAACAGTGAATCTCTCAGCTTCTGTCTCTCGGGAGCTGAATAGGTACTCATAAATTCCATCACAGAAGGATCAGTCTGCTTTATCTTTTCCCATTCACACTACCAAAGAACATCAATTTGCAAACCGTACGCATTCCGCAGAATATCAACCTTATCGTCAAACTGCCTTCTGAGAACCCCATAGGGCGCTCCTGACATGGGATGCGTCCGATTCATGACCATGATGCATGCATCTGTTGTACTCTAGCCCATACCTTAGCCCGCCCTGTTCATAGCAAAAAAATAATCGAAAAAGTATCAACCATTCGACACTTCACCATGGTTTACAGCGTAGTGAATGTCCATGTCTTGAGTCTTATCCACATATTCGATCAAGTGAATATCCACATACTCGAGCCATTCAATCCAAGTGTGTTTAATGTGTTTTGAAGACACCGCTACAGCACGATGCTAAAGTCGTAAAATTGAACGGGTTGTAAGGAACCCCGCATCGGCCCAAAAACGGAATCCGACGCGCCTGGGCGAAGGTTAACGCGTGTATGCCTTTTCAGCGTCTCTATTAAGTTCATTTAATTTCACTCGTTTAATCTGACTCCAATTTCAAATGATTCTTAGGTTGTGCTTCCAATTAGAAATTAATCATTAGTTATGTATTAATTTAGATATTTGATTATTCTGGGTTTCTCATATTTTCAATTATTCTTTCATTACGGACCCATTATCGCTTAGAGAATTTCGCATCGGCCGATTGCGTTCTCACGGACATAAACTCGCCAGTTTATGATTCTTAGTCAGAGGGTGCAGAATTTACTAATGCATTTGAGTCGAACCGCCACATGCATGTTCATACAAAAATACAGTTTTCTTAGTCAATAACAGACAAACTCAAAAAAGTCCCATGATGTGCCCACATGCTCCTTTCATGGGGCTCTCTAGTTTGACCTGCCCTGACGCAGATTTACGGAAATAACGGACTCCAGTAATCTACCGGTCATAATGATTTCAGAAGAATCCAGAGTAAATCAAATATAACATTTTATTTGTCAAGTAAATATATATCATGCCAATTACATTACAATTAGACAATTAGAAGCCAATTCAGAAATAATAAATGCATAGTTGAAATGCATATACACACAGTGGTGGACTAGTGTTCGAAGACACTTGTCCATCACTGCGTGGGGGTCTCTGGCTACAGAAAATCCCCCCGACTGCTTTGCAATTTACCTTATATACAGACCAAACAAAAGGGTTATAAATATTTACTACACCAACACCTGTTTTGGGGGGAGAGGAGTGGCTTTTCACAAAGGCACCACCCAAAGATAGGACAGAATTTCCTTAGTTTTCAATCTTCTTCATAATACCAGTGACTGCTGTGAAATTGAGACCATTTTACCAATCGCACTGAGACATTTAAAATGATACCAAACATGAAAGGGAAAACATATATATATACAAGTTACATTATACATCTTGAAGAAGTTTCAGTGACTTGAATCAGGGGGAAGGGAAGGTGTGTTTGTGTATGTATGTATATGTGTGTGTGTGTGTGTGTGTGTGTGTGTGTGTGTGTGTGTGTGTGTGTGTGTGTGTGGAGGGGGGGGTTAGGGCAAGGCGTTGTCCTTTGCTATTTCTTTGAAATCCTCTCTCCAAATGAGTTTTATTGCTTTATTGCAGGATGCTTGATCTCTGTTTTTGTTTAGCAGGAAAATCAAGCCTTACAGGGTCAAGTCTGGTACATTCTATGAACGACTCTTTGTATTTCATGCACACTTCACGTAACAAGACAGCCCACTACACCACAAAAGTAATAAATCTACTACAAAAATATTAAATGAAATATGGCAAGAAACAGAATGCTGACATGAGTTGTAAAACGTTTTAATCGTTTTACAGATAGTCATGATGATAGAGAGCAGGCACACAAATGTTTGGAGCAGACACAGCTGCAGCTAGATTATTCCGCACATAATCTCCCACACTTGCTTCAAGATTGTCAGGGGTCCGTCATCATAGTCTTCCTCAACCTCTAGGTCAACAATGTCCCCATTTAGAAGAGCAGCAATGAGGGACATGATGGATGGCAAAGGGTGGGTACGGTGGTCAGCTGCTTCATTAAAATAAAGCAGCAGAATTGGCACAGCTGTGTTGAGATGGCAGTAGGATGTGAGGTTCACCACCAGTAAATACATGATTGTTAGAACAATATGTTTGATTAAAGCTTTGTTTCATGTGTTGTTGACTTGTATATGTATTTATTTATTGTGATGGTTACTTTTATTCATTCATTTACTCATTTATGTTTCCTATTGTTTTAAGGAAATTACTATCCTATTGTTGTCAGGAACGCGACACATGCATCTCCCGGACATCCTGTCTAATTCAACCAACCAGATGACGACTTCGAAACTCCTGAAGTGTTTCAAGATAAGTGTGTCATATGCATCAAACATTCAGCCAACGGTCCGTGGGTGTGAGGTCTAAGGCTGAGACTAAGGGAACCTTGGTGTAAAAAAAATGACATCAAATGACATCAAACTCAAGAATAAGGGAGAAGCGTGGAATAACATTTAAAAGGTCTAATAATATTTTAATTACATTTAAGAGCAATACAGTCTCTGAACAAATGACACGTCACTTTAACACAGAAAGAATAAAGGCAGTTACTTTTTTGTAAATTTTTTGAATTTTCAGTCTACATTAATATCTTCTGTGTATCAGAATAATTCCTCATGTCTTCACATTCATGATCAAACGTACGACTGTATCAGTGTCCTTATTTGCACATATATATGTATTATATTTAATTTGAAGAACACATGATTAAATATGAGCGCATACACGGTGCTGGTTAATTTTTAGAGCACTAGAGTATATATAATATGTGGTAACGCTTTAGATTACAGCCCGGAAAGTACTGCGTAATTACAACAAATTTACAGCGTAACTTTCAATATTTATAGTGTAACTATACAGTAAGTATGTGTAAGTATAGGGTAACAATATGTGAAGTATTGGGAATAAAGGGGTAACAACCAGGAAAATAACAAATTATTTTATACTGTAAATATTTTATAACTAAGGGGTACTTATGACATATAACTAAGGGGTAAGTATGACATAACGGGCCGTAAATTAAAGTGGAGCTTGTTACCCTCTTATTTCATGTAGTTACAGGGTAAGTATGACATTACGGGCCGTAAATTAAAGTGGAGCTTGTTACACTCTTGTTTCATGTAGTTACAGGGTAAGTATGACATTATGGGCCGTAAATTAAAGTGGAGCTTGTTACACTCTTGTTTCATGTAGTTACAGGGTAAGTAATTAATAAAAAATAAATAAATAAATAAAAACGCAAACAGTCATATCACTTGGAAAACTTTATTTGAAAAACAACTTATTTCAAAACAGATTTAAAGTTACAACACTTCTTATTTGTTTCTCTTGCTTGGCTTCCTCCTCCTCTTGTTCCTCTTTTTCTTTCTTTCCACTGATGAATATTAAGAGGGAATCCCATTTGCTATTCTGTATTTAAAAAATACAGTACACCCGGAAATGTACTCATCATTTACCCTCATGCCATCTGAGATGTATACGACTTTCCTTCTTAAGATGAACACAAAAAGGATTTTAGGAAAAAAAAAAATCATCTGGGAACGCTTTATAATGCAAGCTCACGTGTTCCTAAAAGTCGAAGCATCAAACAGCACAAACAGCAATAACTATAGTAATCCATACGACCCCAATGGATGAATCGATGTCTTCTGAAGTGAAACGATACGTATTTGTAAGAAAAATACCATATATTTTAATATTTTTAAAACTTTCAACCAGCTGTCTTCTGCGCGTGCACGCGAGGGTTGAGAGTTCATGCTTGACGTAACTTGAAGCGTGACGTAGCGTAAACTCACGCAGATGTTGGATGCCGTCAGTTTTTTTTTTATTTTTATTTTTTTAGTAATGCTCACAACAAAATACACAGAATAACAGATAATGAGAATGAGAAACAAACAAGACAGAATAACAGAGACGGCAGTTCTCGCGCGAGTTTCACACAAATCTCCCGCGAGAACGTCATGAAAGCTTCACGTTGCTCATTTCAATGTGCTTCATCGAACGCGAAGTCGACTCTCATGCAGGCGCTGGTGACAGTTGGTCGGAAGTGAAAAGATGAATAGCCTAAACCATGAATTTCTGGGTGTACTGTATTTTCTTATAATACAGAACAGCAATGGGATTCCTTCTTAAGATTCATCAACTGAGAAACAACAGCAGGTGGAAGCCAAGCGAGAAACAACAACAACCAAAAAATGGACAAAACTTGTTACTTTCTGTCAGGACTTTAGAGTTTGAAATGAAAAGTTGATTTAAAAAAATGAATAATAAGTGTTATAGACCTGTTTTTAATAAAGTTGTTTTTCAAAAAGGTTTCAGAGTCAGTGAGATCAGATTGTTTGCATTTTATTAATTACTTACCCTGTAACTACATGAAATAAGAGGGTAACAAGCTCCTCTTTACTTTACGGCCCGTAATGTCATATTTACCCCTTAGTTATGTCATAAGTACCCCTTAGTTATAAAATATTTACAGTATAAATAATTTGTTATTTTCCTGGTTGTTACCCCTTTATTCCCAATACTTTACATATTGTTCCCCTATACTTACACATACTTACTGTATAGTTACACTATAATTATTGAAAGTTATGCTGTAAATTCATTGTAATTACGCAGTACTTTCCGGGCTGTAATCTAAAGCATTACCAAATAGGTCAATAAAACTTAAAGCAGTCTCGCTGCAGTCCGTATATGATCTATATGATCTGCGTTGCGAGTGTTAACTCATCTCAGAGTTCTGCATAGAAAACGATCTTATGTGTGCTCCACATGTTGTTTAGAGTCATATTTCCTATGTATTTGCAGTCAAACGCCACCTCTAAACACATTGCTGGAAGAATGTAAAGAGCACCCTTGTGTTACTGAGGAAATATACACTTACGACACGTGGCTGAAGGACAACAACACAGAAGAACAGGAAGAGAGGTGAATGAACAGCGCTGAACTGGTCTTTTGTGATATTTGAATGCTCCGCTGTATGCATACTGTGGCTCAGTGATTGGATTGAAGAAACGGTTGACGTCAGCTCGTTCGTCCAGCCCCTACTGGAGCCCCGGCAGCCAGTCGAAACTCCAGATATTACGCATTGAGATCAGAATCCGTGATGTTGCTCAGACTTTGCTTTTCAAACCGGGAAGACAGGAATTGTTCTAAAAAAAATGCACAAATAACTAATTTCCGCTGATGAATAAACTTAATGAGTCTTTATGTCTTCAATAATCTTAATGGGCCTCTGGTCTATGCTTCTGAGTTTCCTTCACTTCCAAACTGAAAAAAAGGGGACTAGAATCCCAAAAGGGAAAAAACTCCTATCAGAATCTTCCTACGCTCTACAAACTACAATCCTCACGATCGATCCTGCCCTGCAACAGTACTTGAATTTGTCTCTCTGGTCACCTTTATGTTGATAAAAACTTTCTTACTGCATATCACTTACCTCTGACTGTGTATTTAGTTCTGTCTTATTTTACTTATTTTCTATATTTGTCTCTGTGCATTTTTACATTGTTATCTCAGTCAGACTAAAATGGATCAGTGAAAGTATGTTACTGTAAATACAGTAACTCCATTTGTAAGAAAAGCACAATAAAGTATTTATTAAAACAACAACAACAACAACAACTGTAAACCACTTAGTTGACACTTGATTTTTCACCATGTGACTAAAATCTAAATAAACAGCAATGGTAAAAATATAGAATATAGATGTGCACAAACAAACAGTAGTATTACATACAGTGTACTTTTAGACATACTACTCTGATAATAAATGATACATGAACACATTATTTACATGGCTAATGCTGACAACAACAACTCAGGATGGAAAACTGCAAAATGATTAATTTTGTAAATATCTTAAGTATTTTCCTCTGCACTTTTTCTTTTTTCCTTGCACTCTCTGACAGAACCTATGAGTAATAATTAACAAAGGTAAAAACACAGCTTACATTATGGTACTGTAAAACAAGTTGATGTTAATGTTATCATTAGTGCATAAATCTACTTTCCCATAATCTAAGGCATTCTTGCTTGTGAAAAGTTGTAAATCAGGTTAAAAATTACATATTACATACACAAAAAAAGTCGCTTTTTGGATTTCAATAGGCAAATACTTCAGATTCTAAGGATGGATCATTATTACAGTGATTATATTTCTATAATGTTATATGTTTGGCAATGATTCTTTTAACCCTAACAGATGGTGTGTATATCTTTTCATTTCTTTAAACAACCATGTAGGAAGACGTATCATAGCCATATTCCAGGATGACAATGCCAATATTCATCAGGGTTAAAATTAAGAAGAGAGTTCAGAGAGCATAAAGAATAATTTTCACACATGAATTGGCATCTCTGAGTCCTGACTTTAACCTCAGTGAAAATCTTTGGGATGTGCTGGAAGAGATTGACAATACAAGATTTTGACCAAAAATTGATTAATTTCTTGATGGAAATATCATTTATTTCCATCAAGAGGTGCATTAACTTTTGGTCAAGATCTAAAAATAAATAAATTAAAAAAACTTTGAGTCAAAGTTATTTTCTGTTGAGATAAACATAGTGCCACAAATGTTGTAAATAGAGATAAACATCTACTAAACCTGGAACATCCCTTTGATTATGATTAATAATTAACTTGAACTACTTATTTATCTGAAGCAATATAAATCAAGTACAAAAGACAGTAAATCAGGACACTATAAAAGGAACAAGAGAGGCTGTGAGGATGACAGAGCAAGAGCTGGAAACAAACATCAGTGAAGAATGAAGGCTTTAGTATGTATACTGCTGCTGTTGGAAACCTTTGTGTTTGTCGTCCAGCAGCAGGTAGATGGAGGACTCAATGAGAATGAGATCAGTCAACAGATCAGCTCTGAGCACGGAAGACAGAATCCACCTCAAACAGACACTTTGAGAGCTGAAGCTTCAACTGACAGACAACAATACTGTGATCTGGGCATCCCTGACATCCATGCAGCACTGAGAGAACTGACCGCCACCATTACAGAGCAGAAAGA
Organism: Ancherythroculter nigrocauda; assembly: GCA_036281575.1. NCBI lineage: Eukaryota > Metazoa > Chordata > Actinopteri > Cypriniformes > Xenocyprididae > Ancherythroculter > Ancherythroculter nigrocauda. Next base: position 39,004,423 of record VTFQ01000011.1, on the reverse strand, counting down.
AAACATCAGAGAACTGACCGCCACCGTTACAGAGCAGAAAGAAAACATCAGAGAACTGACCGCCACCATTACAGAGCAGAAAGAAAAGAACAGAGAACTGACCGCCACCGTTACAGAACTGAGGGATGAGATGAACAAGAAAAATGAAGGTACTTCACCAAAACATTCACTCTTTTATCAATGACCCTTAAAGTAAAACTCCAATGCAATACATTGTATAGTGTAAATGTTAGTGTAAAGTTGAGTGTATGCTGTGTAAATTGTGTTATCTATTACAATAATCAGTGTAAATGTCATTTAACAGAATCTTTATTCCTTCACAGAAATTTCAAATCTTACTCTGAGTCAAGAGGAGTTGAGAAAGGAAAATAGAGGTGAAAGTGTGCTTGAATGATGTTAAATTCAGTGTATTCATTCTCAGTGTAATACAGTAATATATCACAATATTGCTTATGTTTTTCAATAACAGACAGAGAAATAGCTTTTTTAGCTGGACTGATGGAATCTGGTGAAGGATATATTGGTCCTTTTACCACTGACATCACACTAACCTACAGGAACGTCATCACAAACATAGGGAACGCCTACAACCCAATTACAGGTAATTATCAATGAAATGGAGTGTAATGATATTTATTAGCTCAAAAGGGGAAATATTAATAATTAGTCATAACTCGTTATGATTAATTATAAATATTTGAATCATTTAATCAAATTAACTTAATGTAGCTGAATTAATATTACAATCAATTAATCTGTTCAGCCAGCAAACACTCAGTATTAATTGTCTATCAACTCTTATAGAAAGGATATTTTCCGTGGCCACAGAATATTGCTTTCTTAGCACATAGCTGTGATCGAATCGTTATCAGGGACATTGGTTTTGAGCCGGTCAGAATCAACTTGCAAGAGTGTGCACACAAGTTTTATTTAACTAAATCACAAACACATAACTAAACTAAAAAACACAAATATACCATTCACGCAGTGAGAGAGTGGAAAATGAATTTGAACCATATCATAACGGGAATAAAACAATGGAAAGAGTAAATGAACAATTGCTGGTCGAACCATCAGTTTCAATACTATAAAGCACCTTTGTTAAAATGGGTTCACAATCTTAATACTAAATTGGCATTTAGTGTTCGAACGATACTTGCAAATGCCTTAGCTATCCGGATCTGCGGGCTCAGGAGAAAATCCTTGATGGTTCGGTCCGCTGGCGTGGAAGTTGTAATCAATATCTTTGGCGTTGATGAAGAAAATGAAGACAAACTTTGCGCTGTTAATTTGACTATTTTGTGGTCGCTGCAGTCGTGCATGGCTTGAAGTGAAATGGAGGCCTACACTGTTTGTGTCCATTTATACTCTGATAAATATAACAACTGTACAATCCATTCTATGGTATGGTGATGTCCACCAAATTGTGAGTCATTAAACAAGGGGTAATTTGATATCAAACATCACCTAGCAGAAATACATTATCTCATAGTTTCAAATTTCAGGTATGCATAACACTATACAACATACGAAAGAACAACATACAAACAGAAATAACAGACACGATGTACTGGGGAAATGCATGTTCATTCATTTAGACGAGGTTGTCAATGAATTAATGGCAAAGAATCCAGTTTTATTGACAATGTATGGTTCTAGTGGCCTGTCTCCTTAGTGTCTTTGAAATGTGTGTAAAGAGCACATGGTGCAGATGGGGTGATAGCGCTTAGTGGGGGAGCCAGACCTTACGGGGTCTGCATGGGTGATTGCTTTTTACAATTGTGTTTGATCTACAGGAGTCATAAAACTCAGTTTATAGTAATGAAAACCTTCTGCTCCATTCAGACCTCTCTGCAGTTGTGTAATGTGTATAAGAGAATTAAATGATCTGCCATCTTTCAAAACTATTACAGTGTGTTTGGTAATGAAGCAATCATACAGGAAACAGCTGATTCTGAATCTCTTGTTATTTGATTTAGGTATTTTCACAGCCCCACTGAAAGGAGCGTACATGTTCAGAGTCTCTATATTTGGTTTTGGCCCAACTGTAGCATCTGCAGACATTTTTAAGAATGGAAAGAATGTGGTTTCAGCATTTAATAATCAGGCTCAGAATGCATTAAACTCCTCGAATGGAGCTGTGTTGATCCTGGAGGTTGGAGATGTTGTCTATGTGAGACTTTGGTCTGGCAGGAGGATATATGATAGCCAGAATAAGCACAACACTTTCAGTGGTTATCTACTGTTTCCCTTAAGATAACAGGAGATTTGAAGAATGTGATTACAATAATTCTGAACCTTTAGTGTGTGATTTAAGATTATTTTAAGATTAAAGAAATTATGAAAAATCATTAACATATGAACCTGTATTAATGAGGACTAATGTGTGTTTGAAATTTGCAGTAAATTACTGTATAAAGTCAGTATAATACACTATACTCATAAGTTCTGAGCTGTATGTACATGTAAGTTTGAATAAAGAGTTTCAGCACAGAACCCATGAATCTCACATGTGATTCAAAAGTGTTTTGTTGAAGTAGTAAATCTAGACTGTTAATTAATACCTTTTTAAGTGTATCTTGTTACTGTATCTTACTGTATCCTTGATCTGTATCTCTTCATCCTACATAAATAAGAGAATAAAGAGACATTGTGGCATTTTCTTTTCCTCATATCTTCATGAATATTTCCCCAATAATGCTTGCTTTGAAGCACTCACGATATCATATTTATTTAGGATTTAGGACATTTGTTTGTGTGTGTGTGTGTGTGTGTGTGTGTGTGTGAGTGTGAGAGTGTGATTTTTTTTGCAATTAAAACTACTAATTTTGTGGTGGCAAATGTCCAGATCGGGAGGGCTTGGAAACCCCCTAGATTCACCTTAAAAGAACCCTAGATTCTAGCCTTTTTCATGTAAAAAAAAAAAAAAGGGAGTATTAGGAATCTTCGGTCTTTGAGCCACAGGAATATGAGATGAGTCTATATTTTATGTTTTAAAATAAGACCTTGTTTTCCTGTATAGTTTTTCTGAGCATGTAGTTTATCAGGAGGCTGGTCCATCTCAAGCTGAGGCTCAGAGACAGGGCCAGAGGTCCAGTATGGCCGCTCAGGCACCTCCTCCTCTCGGAGCAAGGCGCAGAGATGGCTGAACTCGAGGAGAAAGGAGCAGGTTCGGAGGAGGTGATCGATCACATACACCAGTAGCGTCTGTAATTGATTCCCTCTCGTTGCAAGGATGACTTTGCATTTGCCCTCGCCCCTTCTTCCTCTGCCTCCTGAGTTTTTTGGTTTCATTTTACATGCTCAGGTGCTTCTTTAAAAGTCAGGCTGACGGCTGGGCCTTTGATAGTATTTCTCTAAAGGCCGCCTTCTGGCTTGATAGTGAAAGTGTTTTTAGGCTTAAAGTGGACCTATTATGCAAAATTCACTTTTACATGGTGTTTGGACATAAATGTGTGTTGGCAGTGTGTGTACACAACCACCCTATAGTGATAAAAATCCACCCACTCCTTTTATTTTAATCCCCGTAAATCATAAGCAGTGTTTCAGAACAAGCCGTTTCCAGATCCCTGGCAGTGTGAGGTCACAAAAGCCACAGGCCCCACCCACGAATGTTGACAGACACTGCCGTTTGAACATAGAAGCGCCCTGAGCGAGTTCACAGTGAGTTGTACAGTCCGCCATTGCTGCACTGACAAGAATGTCTCCCAAGCGTTTTAGATGTTCTGTAGCTGGATGGATTAATCCACATAGCTCTCTTCATTTACTCCCTAAATCTGAGCTGCTGAAAATGAGAAATGAAATTAACTTGGTTTTCCAGGAAAATGCTCCCTCAACTCTACCGAAATTGTTTATGTCTGCATAAATCATTTCACACCGGACTGCTTTGTGAATTAATATCAATACAAAGGGACAAAACAAAACATATTTTTGTGCTAAAAATATGCTACTCAAGGATATACAAGTAAAAACTGTTCGTGATCCAGCTTAAAGACTCCAGAGTGATACTGGATATGGCAGTAATGAAGGTTAGAGCACTTTATTACAGTTCATCTGAGTTTATTTAAGGGTATAAAGTTTATTAAGCACCACCCGAAAGGCATAAGGTCTTTATATATTTGTTTACTGTTAGCTGTAACAAGTGTTTCTGTGTACATCGCTATGTGTGTTGGTGATAATATAAGGGAAAGAGAGAGAGAGAGTTTATGGATAATATTTTAATGCACACTTGCAGTGTTTTATTAAGCTGTTACAGTGATTTTCTAAAGTGAAAACGGAAGCTTCATCTTTTGTGTTAAATACAATAAATGTCATAAAACTCATCTGTGTAGTTTTGGCCATCATTTGGACGGTACAACAGGCCTGTACTAATATAGTAGATAAAAATAATAAGACAATATAAGTTATAACCGTAATTTAACAAAACTATACCTGTTCTATCTCCATGCAGCATATATTCGCAGTTTCTGACAATAGTGCGTCCTGACTGAATCCTAACCCTCTTAGGCCAAGCACAGCAGCTCATTTGCATTTAAAGGGCTCACACTGAAACGGCTCGTTTTTGCTCAACCACTAAAAGTGGCAATTTTAACATGGTATAAAAAATTATCTGTGAGGTATTTTGAGCTAAAACTTCACATACAAACTCTGGGGACATCAGAGACTTATTTTACATCTTGTTTACATATTTTTATGTTTATAAAAAGTGTAGACCTTGTTTTTCCTGTATAGCTTTCCTGAGCATGTAGTCAGTAAAGTTTGAAGGGGTTCTTTGGGCAAAATAACTGAATCATTAGGTTGGCTAGTTTCAAAACATGCAGGCTGTTTTTTTGGCCACTATTTTGTAGCCTCCTATGTTAGAGTAGCTTCTTAGCTAATACTGTTAGTTTGGTTTGATTTAGCACTCGTCACTTCAGTTATTTGTGTGCTGGTCGGCTTTAATCGGCCGCCCGACACTGTTTGCTTGTAGTGCTTCATTTTCTCCTCATATCTGAGAGGATTTAACCCTCTGGAGTCTGAGGCTGATTTGGGGCCTGGAGAAGTTTTGACATGCCCTGACATTTGTGCTTTTTTCAGTTGTTCATAAACATATTAATGGAAAAAGTGTCATTACACTGTATTCAGCACAAACTAGGCTACCATAATATGTGAGGAACATGTATGTACATGTTTGTGTTTTTGAAGGAATAACGTTTATGCGTGGTTATTGAAAAAACAAATAACTTAAGTCACTGAAATAAGGCCAAAAAAATAATATTATATATGTGTTCATAAGACTTCTGGGTATTGGAGATTGTAGACGAGAGTTTTTGCTTCAAAATTATGTACAAATTATCCTTCCTACTCCTTCATATAAAACAATAGAGAGATTTAAATTTTCAAAAACATCTTTGGTCAAGAAACAGTATGCGTGGAGGAGTGAATCATCATGAATAATGGGTGATTCTCACCTGAGAAGACATAAAAGAACATAAAGAGCTCTAATGACCTGCATAAATAATGAGCTCTTTCAGACAGGTAGGCTGTGAAAAAACCCTCTGTGATCATGTTTCAAGCTCATCATGGTGTATATCAAACATACAGAAAAAACAGCAATACTGTGAAATATTATTACAATTTAAAATAATGGTATTCTATTATATACTTTAAAATATAATGTATTTCTGTGATGCAAAGTGTCTGAACAATTATGTTACCTCTATGGCATTTCATATAGGCTTTTAGCTTAAAACCATGCACATTTGGAGAAATATTGATGGATTCTCATATGTTTGTCAATTTTCTATACAGAGGAGTAATATTTATTCATGATTTATTGTCATCACTGTGAGTGTTTTCAATTCATACTTGCAGCCGGAGGGCGCTCTGTGCACCTTTAGTCCACAAATGCCTGCTAAAGAAGAATAGGCAATCCAGGAACTAACCGAACTAACAGAGGCCAGAGATCGCTAACTATGGCTATTCAAAACACTTTTCAAGACAATAAATACACGATTGAGACGATGAATGCATGTATTGACTGAATTTGCGTCTGAATAGCGCTGGCTCCGTGGGCGTGGCCGCATTAGCGGATAATGAGCTGAATCACGGACTTCTGACATGGCTCTCTTTTCATACAGATTACATAAACTGAGAATATTTGTTTTCGATTTGACTTACACGATTTAAAACCTGACATTTCAATGTTTTTTTAGACATAAGTCTAATTTTTTTGTGATTAGTATTCACTAAGTTACAGTTCATTTTCTGAGAACTATCAGATTGGACTTCGTTCAGAGGGAGACGACAGATCACGCATCATGTTAGTTTTCTTTATTTTACAAAAAGCACAACATTTTGTTTTTACTCTGAGTGTACACAAATAAAAGAAGATATTCCACAGATTAAAATGGTGTATAACTCTTAATTGTATGTGCAACACTGACAGAGTATTTTGAGTCTCTTTCACACTGGTAAGAAAAAAAACGCGGTGGTATCGCCGGCGATACCTCAGACGTCAGAGTGTTAAAGTGAAGCCCAGGCTTTGCTTGGCCCAGTAGACCATAGCTAGTGGCTAGGCTAGCGCTAGGTTAGGTGTTTGTCTATTACATCACCCTTATTATCACTATCCCTTGTAAGGTTGTATAGTTCCTAGTTCTGGCCTCATCCTGAGGGAGTTGTTAGGCCGTATGCCCATTTCCTCTTCGTTATTATGTAGGTGCCATGGCTGAGGTTAACAGCTAAGGTTATAGGCTGTTATTTGCCTTCCTGGTGCTGTTTTTCCCAGGTGGTAGGCCCTTATCTTTGAGGAGATAAGTTACGCAGTGTTACTAGGCCCCACTTTCTAGAACTTTGTCATGCCTTACAATGTCTTCCCATGAGCCCCTTGAATTATATTCAAGTTTAAGCATATGGTGCCAGTGTTTTAGCCTGCGTTCTCAAGGGATCAGCACAGATCTACAGATCTGTCTCGTGAAAGCATTTATCCTGTTTGGATGGCATGTATTACAAAGCATTTATTTTTGCTTTGGGTTCTAAGCCTTGGCCTTACATACTTAAATATATGTGAGCTTACTCTAGTGCTGCCACAGGTTAGCACCTGTTTCTATGATAGCAGGCTGTGATTAGCCTCTATCTAAGAATGTGGTGTTTTGTTGTACTCCCCGGTTAGGGTTGTGTTTCACTGAGTGCATCACCTGTTGGATTGCACACTCAGGTTGAGTGTAGAGAGTCTTATTCTGGTTAGAACTAGAGATGATCTCTGTTAGCTCCCAGTCGATCATGACCACAGCAGCTGTTTTACATATATTGTTAAGATTGTTGGCTCTTTTTTGCTAGCCTCCTTCTAAGTACAGCTTGTATCTCGGGCGCTGTTGGTATACGATCGCGAGTTTGCTCACATATCTTAGCACTGCCTCAGGCTTATGCTCATGTTTGTTTGAGGTGGTAGGCCTTGTAGGCCTCCCTTAGACCATGTTAGCATATTTATTGTACCATGTAATTTTTGATACATTGCCTGTTGGAATGTGTAGGCTTAGCTCAGGTTGTTGTAGCTTGTTACCCACAATTAGTTGTTGGGTCTAGAGCTGATCCCCTTGAGCTTGGTCCCTTTTATAACCACTGGCTGGCGCCACGTTGCTAAAAGTAGTAGGCCTTGCTAGGCCTCCTTTTTCAGTTTTCACGTTGGCACAGTTGGGTTGGTTTCTATATGACTCACCATGGTTAAGTCATGATTGCTGACTCGTACCGCCATCGGCCACGCCCACCTCTGTAAGAGTAGGCCCTAGGTCAGGCCTCTCATAGAGTACTGTGTCGGAGTGTGTACTTGGAGTGGTTTTACCGAGTACTTGGCCTGCTGGCTGGTTCTGTCATGAAACTACCACTGGTTGATGCCATGTGCTTGTGGAGTCGAAGGCCCCACCAGGGCCTCCTTTCAGTTTGCATGTTGGCACATTTTTGTGATGGTTTCTATGTGACTCATCACCATGGATGGGTTGTGATTGCCACTAGCTGACGGCAAGTGTTTATAAGTCGTAGGCCTTTTTAGGCCTCCTGTGTATCATGCTGGAGTTCAGCTGTGTACTCCCCCTTGTGTACTCCCCCACGGGGCCTTCTTTAGCACATGATGGCGTACGTTGTACTCCTCTTGCTTTAAAGAGTAAAAAGGTTATTTTACCAAGAACACTGCTCATTGGATTGTGTTGGATGGACTGTTTTGTGGGCACTCAAAGTTACTTAATCACATGGTTGGTCGTGTGCCCATCATGTTAGGTTTCAGGTGAGTGGCCTTATAGGCCACCCTGGAATACCACCATGTGATTTGAGCTTTCTGGTGTGATATTTAGTTCTTTATCTAGCACTTTAGTTATGTCGAAGGCCCCTTTCCGGCCTCCATGACTATGTGCCTACAGTGTGGTCTATCTGTTAGGTTAAGCTTCGTACTTCCCTTTGGGTCGTTTGTGTAATTGTGCTTAGCTCCCTAAGCTGGTCATTGGTCGTAGACTTCTATGAAGTCTCCCGTTGGTTTGTGCTCCCCTGCATCAGGGTTTTCTAGCGCACAGCCTCCTCAGTGCATTAGTCAGACACTGAGTAGATCCTAGGATGAGCAGATTATACTCCCCTCAATACGAGGGTTTATAGCACTCAGCTGAGTTCTGCTCTCCAGGATGCCCATCTCTGCGTGTGGGTTTGAGTTGCTTACTGTTCATTCACAGTCGCTCTTACCTGCTCTCTTCTCTGAAGAATGCGTTACAGAGATTCTGTGTAAACAGACAGGGTTGGCCTAGGCTAAGTTTGTCCTTCGCCAAATTAGTTCGGCCTCCCTGGTGGCGCTGAGGGTGACTTTGTTCCCCTCTAGTGACTGGCTGGGGTTCCTTTCGGTTTCCTGGCCACATTCCCTTTAAGGGACCACTTTTCCCAGAAGCCCTGAGCAGCCTCGGAAGGCTTTCTGCAGAAGGCCTCTTTTAAGCTCAGCTTGGGCTGTTGGCCGTAGGGAATGCTGTCTCTGACAGCCTTGCGTGACCTGAGGAAGAGTTGCTTATGCATTTCTTTCGAAACTGCCAGACGTTTGTCTAGCCATCTTTTGCATGCACTCTCCTTGAGCATGGGTATATCGTTCCCCAAAGCGGTAAACGCAGAGTTGAGTTCCCTTTTCGAAAGGGAACGTCTCAGGTTACGTATGTAACCGTGGTTCCCTGAGAACAGGGAACGAGACTCTGCGTTGCCGTGCTATGCCTTGGGCTGCCTGCTGAACAGTCCCTCAAGATGATAAGATACTGACTGATTCTCTAGGCGCTCCTTATATACTTCTGGGTCGCACCATATGCGCACCAAGTCATAGGCTGTCACCGGCCAATTTAGATTGGAGCTGTTGGATAGTTGGCTTTCAGACACCGGGTCACGTGGGATGTTCCCCAAAGCGGTAAATGCAGAGTCTCGTTCCCAGTTCTCAGGGAACCATGGTTACATAAACAACCTGAGACATTTTCCCAGGAGGTCTCCCATCCAGGTACTAACCAGGCTCAGCCCTGCTTAACTTCAGTGGGCAACCAGTCTTGGGCTTCAGGGTGATATGGCTGCTGGCATAAATATTAAAAAAGACAAACAAACAGTAGTATTACGTACAGGCCTGGTTTCACAGACAGGGCTTAGACCGGAGGTCGGCGAGCCGCATGCGGCTCTTTAGCGCCCCCCTAGTGGCTGCCTGGAGCTTTTTCAAAAATGTATGAAAATGGAAAAAGATGGGGGGTATATTTTTTGTTTTCATATGATTTCTGTAGGAGGACAAACATGACACAAACATTCTTAACGTTTTCCAATGCTGTAAAAATGTGTATAATAAATATTAAATTTCAACACTTCTGTCAACGAAGATTTGCGTCATAGCCTGCGAGTAAAAACAAACGAATTACACTAAATAGTGTTTCTTACAACTTGTCAAATAAACCTAATCCATGGATATTGACATGCAGCCAGGAGTCGTGTTTTCTGACATTTATATGTGCCTAATTTCGACGCTGGGGAAATACATAAAACAAATCTGCCTGTGAATATTTTATATAACTACAATATAGATTACTAAAATATACTGTATATCATCATATTGTCCAGCCCTAAAACATATAGTTTTATAGTATAGTTTTTGTCAGTGTTTATTTTAAAACACACAATTATGCAGAATATAAGATGGAAAATATTTAATTGATGATTTGTCAACAGAATATATAACAATACAATATATATGGAATGATTTTACCTCAAAATCCAACAATTTGACAAAATGATAACTGCAAATCCATGTTTCTCTGCCTGGAATCCATCTGTTTCTGTGAATTGCACCGAACCATTTGCTTCTTTTTTCTGTAGCTTTCAGCAGTTTTTAAATATATACCTCAGGAATACCTCATTATGTATTTGTAACCTATTTAGTCATTTTGATAGTAGGCTAATATAGCTAATATACACTTACAGCCTGTGTTGCCTTCATATAAGGCTTATATAAGGCTTTTAATTTTTTTGCGGCTCCAGGCAGATTTGTTTTTTGTTTTTTTGGTCCAATATGGCTCTTTGAACATTTTGGGGACCCCTGCTAAGCCAATATTAGGCCTTAATGCATACTAGTTATATTAGGACATTTAAGTACCTTTCATGAACATGGCCTAAAATAAGCTTAGTTAGTCAGATACTATGGAGTATTGGATTAAGTTAAGTAATCTTTAATGAGAACACCTGGGTTAAGTCTGATTAGGTTGAGTATAATGCTGCCTTCACGTGCTCTCAGAATTATCATAAATACAAGTTTCCTAGGTAAAAATTGCACATGAACGCCCTCCCATTTTGAAACTTGAATGCAACGAGCAAAGGTAAAAATAATCCACTCAAAAAACTTTAGTGAGTATGAAAAAACACTACTAAAACAAATTTTGACAAACCATCCAGTTATTGAAAGTAAAAACCACACTACTGCTAGTGAACAAATGGAGAAAAACAATAAAAATGCCTTTTATTATCATAACACATTTCTCATATTCATATTTTTGTGCCAATTTATAATGAATGATATTTGCCTGAATAGACAATGTGGAAAAAAAACTAAACTGGCTTTAAAAAGACAGAATGCAGAGATCAGAAGACAGTGATTTATTACTGATGGTGGACCATCAAATAAAGACAACCAGAAACCACCAGAAACCTCTGGATGGTATACCAGATGATGATCACTTGGACAGTTCAGATGAATAACTGAGCGCAAATGGTACATGTAGGAAAGACAGTAAATTGGTTACTTTCTTTGGTACAGGGGTGGCAAACTCCGGTCCCGGAGATCCTCAGTCCTGCAGACTTTAGCTCCAACCCTGATAAAACCTCACCTGCCTATAGAGGATATGCATGTAACATCACCGTTGACCGTTATGACTGTGGTCACGCCCTCTGAGTGGCAAAAGACTGAGTGGCAGCATTGATTTTCAGCGTGAATGCCGCGAAAAACAAACAAAACACATCCAAAACGGGAAAAAGCTTTGCGGCTGACTGTATAAATAGCTTTGACACAAAACCTGAGATATATTTTTACAGACTGCTGAAAGCTACAGAAAAAAAAGAAGCAAATGGATCACTGCAATTCACATAAACAACTGACTTCAGGCAGAGAAACATGTTTTGCAGCTATCATTTTGTGTCAAATTGTTGGATCTTGGGGTAAAATCATACCCTATATATTGTATAGTTATATATTGTGTTGACAACTCATCAATTGAATATTTACCATCTTATATTCTACATAATTGGGTGTTTTTAAATAAACACTGACAAAAACTATACAAGCTCCTCCCCATGGCAGGGAGAGCACATTACATCTTTCCTACACAATGTATTTGTGGATTGTTTTGAATGAGCTACGAAATGGGGACATTTCTGGGGACAGTCCAGGTTTTTGGTGTTCTGTCCCCGGAAATGTCCCCATTTCGTAGCTCATTCAAAACAATCCACAAATACATTGTGTAGGAAAGATGTAATGTGCTCTCCCTGCCATGGGGAGGAGCTGTCTGTTGTGGCTCATTGGGTGAGCTGTTGAACATGACAACAGTATTTATAACACCTAACTTAATAAAACAGGCTGTGTGACTATGAGGAATGATTACCTCAAAATATACACCCATATGCAACTTTGAGGGACTTTATTTAAATTAAACGCATACACCTTTTGAAAAACCGGGACTGTCCCCGGAAAACGGTGACATCTGGTCACAATACGATCGAGCACATCAAGTGCACACGTTGAACAACGAGCACTTTGTCTCAAACTAATGTGTGAGATTGCACTATGCAGCTCTGCTTATGTATGTGAAAAGAGAGCAAAAGAGTATGATTCTACACCCAATCGACATCAAAGTTCATAAAACGATTAAAATACTTATACTGATATGAAATGGCTGATTGTAGTGATGACGCAAGAATGATGAAGATTGCATCTGTGTCTTTGATGATAGGCCCTTTGATGATATCGCTAAAATGAAATTCAAAAACAGAAATCCGTGAAGGGAGGACCTGCATGCTTCTGAAATTTGAAACAGGATTTTTCTCTTATTGCTGCGACAGCTCAATGAACATTCGAAATGATAGGTTGACATGAACTTAAATTAAACTGTAGCGTTTAACATATCCTGTCTCAAATGAACATTTTCACAGTAACTTTAGTCCTCTGGAGGCGAGTAGTTGAACCCATGTGCAGTTTTATTTAACATTAATCCCCTGGCATAAACATTAAACATGGACTCACCAACAATGGTTACACTGACAATACTAGACAAAGAACAAGGCAAACATGAGGGCTTAAATGCACAAGAACTAATCACAAACAAGGAACGCCTATGCACAATCAACCAAATGAACCAATGACAACATAGGACACATAACAAGGGAGTAGTAATTACCCTGGACGACCTGTCACTTTTATTTGATGGATCGTAACCTTTGACCTCTGACCTGACCTTTATGACCTTTATGACCTTATGAATTATGATATTAGCCCTTGGGATATTTCCCCTCCCTCCAAGGTTGACCTTTGACATGGGTTATGAATGTGTCCATTGATTCCCGGGATTTTTGAAATACCTCAGATGTTGACCTGTAGGTCATTAATGATGTGGAACAAATTGATAATTTTTGAACTATGACCGTGCAAATTGTACATCCTTAGGGATGATTTCCGGGGGTTGAGGGTCACACATGTGTTGAGCAGATTTATTGAGCAGATATCTGCATTCTGGCTCATCTCTGCGTATGTGACAAAAATAAGATTTTAATGAAGAAACAGCCAGATCAAAATAACAAAAGAATAAACATGGTACATTTTATAAATAGAATACACACACACACACACATACACGCATTTCAAAAAGTGAAAAACATTCACATCTCCAAAAGATTATAACACGCCGAATAATAAAAAACAAAATTTATTTTTACTAAATTTACTGAAACTGATTATTATTTATATAAAAACTTCAAAGATGTCAGAATGGGTTAACAATTGCTTTTAGCTTAACACCCAAAATGTGGACATATAAGTAAAGGTATATTCATTTTAACAAGGCCATCGCAAAAGGTATTTTATGTGTAGACATGTCCAGACATGTTGGGGTTTCCATGGTTTATGTAGGGTTTACATAGACTTTTTTAGTTTTCTGTATAATCTGTCCCCATGTACCGTAGTAAACGTTTTCTTCTTTATATTTTCAAAAATATCATTTAGTATAATTTTAAAAGGTGTTTTGCAAATGGGGGGTACATTTTGGTAGTTAATTAAAAAAATCAAAAAAAAAAAATTGCTTTTAGTTTATACTGAAATCTCTCTCTCTCTCTCTCTCTCTCTCTCTCTCTCTCTCACTCACACACACACACACACACACACACACACGCACAGACACACAGAGCCTTGCATAAGACTCAAAAGTGAAAAACATTTGTATTTCCAAAGTTTCTAGCAGACTGAATAATAAAAACACTTACTAAATTTACTGAGACTTAGTTTATAATAAAATAAAATTAAATGAAAATTCAAATAAATTAAAATAAAAATATCTTACAGTTTTCAGTGAGTAGGGAAAAGTGTTCCTTCTTGATGTCCTTAACACTAAATGGTTTTCTCATTGTCTCTCCAAGTGGCTTGCAACAATGCGTGATAGTGTCAGAGACAGAGGGGGGAGAGCACTGGTCAGTGGGGGTAGATGAAACAATATTTTGTTCAAGCTAACTTTTATTTTTAAAGCATAAATGTAAAAGTTTAAATTACATCATTTAAAATGAAACAATTGTTCAAATTAAATCTTTTTAGTTTTTAAATTATATTTTTGAAGTCTTAATAAATCAAACATTTGACATTTTATTATCAGTGTATGTGTAAAAATGTATGGGTCTCACAAGCCATCTCTCACATTGTGTAACATTTTCAATAATTCAATATGAAAATCACCAAGCATTTTCAGAGAGTTTTCATTCAGACCCTGTGATGCCTCGGGTTAGTTCTATAAAAGGAACTTGTCTCTATTTTAAAATTAAATGATTCTAAATATAAATAATATCAAATATGTTGCTAAAAAATATTTAAACAATTGAAATATAGGCTAAATTAACATATAAATACATATAAAAATAAATATATATTTTTTTAAAAACTTACATTTTCAGAGATCTGAAGTAGTAGTTCACTTTTAGTAGTTCACAAGAAGTTAATTTTGCAATGACAAAAAAGTAAAAATAAAACAAAAAGCATTAATAAAATAAAATTCATTCATTAAACAGCCCCAGATCCTCCCAGGAACAAACTCCAGTGTGAATGAGAGATGGGAGGGTGGAGTCAGACAGATGAGGCTCTGTCACAGTGTGTGTTAAGACAGCTAACTCATTCCAGAGTGAATGTTTTTGTGCTAAATTTATTTCAAAGCACAATCTTTTAAAATTAAAATATTGTTTAAATTAAATCTTTAAAGATTTAATAAAAAAAAAAAATAAAAAATAAAAAAAAAAATATTCTTTTTCTACAGTATCAGGATAACATCTGATGCCAATGGTAGAAATGATTTTGCTTAAATTTAGCCTAAAGTATACTTTTTATTAAACAACATCTGTTCAAAAACCTGTACATAGTCATCTTAGATCTTATTTCTCAAAGATTCAAGCAGAAGGGTTAGGGTTAAGTTTTTGAAAAAACAGCTTGTTAAAAACACTATGTTAACTAGAAATATTTAATTTGCTTTGATTAAAAAAAAAAAAAAAAAAAAAAAAAAAAAAATCCAAACATGAAGGTATCTGTATGTTTGACGACTCGCAGATGCAACTAACATGTCCCTGTAAAAACGAGGACTCAGCTTTGCTCTTATTTAGTTTAAGTTGCATCTTTAAGAAAATCACTATGCATTTTCAGAGAGGGATCCTCAACAATCATTAATGATGGCCTCAGGATATAGGCCGATGAGGTGATTTACAGATCAGTCACTTCTCTGTGCTGAGCCTGTCTGTTGCCCCTTGAGCATCCTTTGGGGGGGAGATGACACTAGCAGGATACATGCCCCTTTGTCCCCCAACAATTTTGCATGGGTGTTAAACACCCTACTGGTAGTCATTTATTTCAACTGTATTAATTTCAAAACAGCATTTTTTAATCGAGTGAATCTACACATCTGGGGTCTTTCAGAGACATCAAGATCAGTGGGTCTCATGAGAATATTTAATTGTGCTTAAAAACCAAAGATCCCCTACATGACCGCGTCCACATCAGACTCTGTGCTTTAAAATATCTTTGCTGTTAAATATGTTTAAAAAACCTCACATGTAAACGTACATTTTTTAAGGTGACGCATGCCTCATAGATCTATATGATTGACTTATTTCTATACCTTCAATTCCTAATTAATATAAAGTAAACCAAAAGAATACTGCTAACAAATATGTTTGCGGCAATGATTTTAACAAATAGATTACTTTATTCCAAACAGTTCCTCACACAATGAAACCATTAAGGATAGCCAAAGGCTCATGACAATGACACATTACTACGTAAGTTAGTTTTACCAAAATCGAATACAGTATTACATTAAAAAAAAAAAAAAAAAAAAAAAAAAAAAAAAGATAATATTGTTTTAAAGTTTTAATAAAAAGTTAAAAGCAAGCGTATCTTCATACCATGTGTTCTGACACAATTTTTGCATTATAAAATTCACGGTTGTTATTTCTAGGTTCATGCTACCATTATCAGCCTGTTAAATATATTAAATATAATAAAGAGAATCATGTTACCAAATTCTTTTGACACAATGTTTTTAAGAAATATGTTTTTGTTTGTTTGTTTTTAAATACAACTAAACCAGATAACACAATGTTTTTTCTTTTGACAGACTATTAGACAAAAATGATTTTCCCCAGTGGTGTTGGAACAGGACTTATTTAAAAGTTTTGGTCATTTTCAACATGCATTATACAATATTTGTACCTTAGTATCAAGGGTCCACACCATGATGGTTTTAATAATGCTTTAGATCAGAATCCAGATTTTGGCACCCAACATGCCATTACATAGTTGTACCAGTGTACAAGCGTGTCTCAACTGTTTATAACAGTTTTTTATTCAAACAGATATCGAATATAGCTTACTGACATTGCTTTTCCCCCACAGATAAAAGCCAAACATTTTCTATGTAGAAATTAACTCAATGAGAATATTTTATACAGTTATGATATTTTCAGAAATTGAAAGGACGCAGTTACAAAGAAAATAAATTGATAGTTCTTGTAGTGCAATTATCCATCTCTTCGATGGGGGTTTGCGTGACGCGTCGATACGAAAAGTAAGTCTGGTTGTTTGCGCTTGAAACGATAACTGAGACATATCTAACCATTGCGCTGAAAGCTATGATTTCATCCAGTTTGAGATGGGTAAACAAAGTTACACGCTGTGTAGTAAAGTTAAAGCTACATCTCAAACATGATCTTTGTACAATTTTGTACAAATTAAGTGAACACGATAAATTCACACATCTAAATTCAAGAGGCCTAGTAACTAAGAAAGCATCGACATCATGTAAGAAAAGTGTCATACTGCATGCAGAAGTCCACTCTTGATTTATTGTGATAGGCATTTGTACCCCCTTCACTGGTCTTAGTCGCATTATAAAGACTAACAAGATCGCCGATAGCATTTTATAATATATTTTATAAATATCTGTAAGATATTTGTATATGTTTTTAGCCGAATACTCCTCTCAGGTTGCTGTCAGTGTAAGTTTTTTTCAAATCATGTGATGAACACAGACCATTCATTTAAGCATCTTTTTAGATGTATGACTGAACTTTTGACAAAACCAGTTCTGTTTAATGAATCATTTCTTTCAACATCCCAGCATGACGTTAAAGAATGCGTGTACATATTATAGTACAGATTTTTGTTAGAGTCTATGCCACGCTGTTGTAATGCAAGCTCATTTGAGAACTATAGCATTGCATACCCTTGTAAAGAAGAAATTCAAACAATCATTATACAGGTATTATACAATTTACCATGTGTGTACGACATATAAGACACATTTAGCTATAATGTAAACATAATACAGAAAACCTCTCTTCTGATCTACTGCAAAAGATTGTAA